>CM031609.1:64794460-64996708 GCA_018398815.1 Conus ventricosus
TAACTATCTACAGATACATGCGGTGTCGCCCCACTCTCCTTGAGTTAGCGAACTACTTTGCCTTTCTCTCGTCAGAGAAAAAAACTTGCAGCCCCCTCTGTGAGAGTTCACAGGGCTGCTTGCTATCAGCACCACTATCCGCCAGTTAGGCAACCCTCCCTTTGCGGACGACCCCTTCCTGTGGGATCTCATCAGGGGAGCCGCTATGCAAGAGGCTCGAACCCCCCGCCGTACCCCAGAGTGGGACCTCTTTCTAGTCCTCTCCTCCCTGAGGCTCCTTCCTTATGAGCCCACCAGGGAGTGTTCTCTGAAGTTCCTCTCCTTCAAGATAGCCTTTCTTGTTTCTCTGGCTTCACGGAGGTGCTGCAGTGAAGTCCATGCTCTTAGTGGTCTTCCCGGAGACACAGCCTTCTAACCCAATGGATTGATGTCTCTTTGGTTCCTCCTTGGATTCTTAGCCAGAAACCAGTCGCCAGGTTCTCCTCCTCCTATCTCCATTCATCCTCTGACCTCTATCTTCGCCCCAGACGATGAAGACAGCACACTCTGTCTGGTGTACACCCTGCGAGTGTATAGAAAGCAGACGAAGTCTTCTCGCTCGAAGCAGCGCCACCTGTTTCACTCTTACAATGAAAGTTATAAGGAGGACATCAGATGCTCATCAATCTCTCGATGGCTCTGAGAAGTAGTCAAAGCTGTGTATGCAAGCCTGACGCAGATTTGGCTGTCTTTTCACCAAGGCCCCATGGAATTAGAGCATGGGACTTGTTGCTGGCAGTCGCCCACAATGCCAGCATTCTAAGTGTCCTGGATGCTGCATATTGGTGTTCCCTGGGCACTTTCATCCGGTTCTACCTGCACGACTTCTACCGCCTACGCGAGGATGGCTCCAAGAGTACTGCCTCAGCTGTGGTGGCTCAGCATCTCAACTCTACCAGTACCACATGCCCTGGCTCTTCTCACTCCTCCACACTTTAAGCAAGTGAGCCCTCCTTCCAAGTAGTGCTACTCTGCATTAGTGAGCCACAGTATAGTGTGTGTAATTAAAAGGAAATACTGCTTCTAAAATTACATTTAATCTAATATACTTACCGTGGCTCACGCAGAGTCCCTCCCTTCCTCCCCACCTTCCTGGTTAACTTTGGATTTCACAGGCAGGGTATGAGTTACCTCGAAAAGAGGAATGATCTGAGCATGGGCAAGGCACGAAGCCCCTTCCAGGTTCTTGTCTGTACCGACTTTATTGTGTACAAGACAGGGATAGCAATAAGCAAACAACTGTCGCTTCTTGCATTAGTGAGCCATGGTAAGTATGTTAGATTAAACGTAATTTTAGAAGGAACATTTCCTCTTTCTGATTTTGTCTGATTCGCTATCAGCTTTGGAGGCCATAGCTGGCCATAACCTCCATCATCCTGAACTTCTACACTTTCTAAAAAACTTTTTACTTGTGAAAGTGGAAGATTGGGTTCCCGGTTATGTTGGCATCGGAAGGAATGAAATGGCTGATCATTTGGCCAAGAATGCCACAAGGAAACTGTCTTCTTCTTCTTCCAGTAATGTTCAGCGGTCATCAGGTTGACCATTATTAACATACAACTGGTTGCATGCATTGTGTATTTTTCGTGTAGCCGGTACTCACCCGTCTTAGGACATGAGCATCGGGATCTTTAGAGTCCGTGTATGGTCTTTAGTGCATGTGACACAGACTAGACCTCGGTTTATAGTACCATCCGAACGACTATAGGGGGGATGGAGTCAGAACCAATGTTAACTCCGAGGGAAAAATCCCCCTATACCGAAATTCGAACCCGCAACCCCAGGATCACGAGTCCGGCGCTCTACCAACTGAGCTATCGGCCCCCCCAACATGTCTATCACAGATCTAAAACCGAAAGTTATATGGAGGACATCAGATTATGTCAGAGACCTCTGGCAGGAGGACTGGACTACACAGACGGATAACAAACATAACCAGATCGGTCCAAACCTAAACGAGTTCCTCTCATCTACCTCTGGTGGTCACAAAGAAGAAACGGTTTCTATGCTGGCTGCACACTGGCCATTCATATTTTACTCATTCATACCTTTTAAAGGTCTACTTTAGAGATTTTCGATAATTTGTTAAAAACAGGCCTACATGTCATATAACTACAGTATGGTATTCATTTTTCAAAAAAATTCGCCGGAAGAATTTAATAGATAAAAAACGACTTTTGCACACCTGTTCAAACCCCGCGAGGTAGACCGAAAACCGTGACGTCACTTGATGGACTGGCCGTCAGCCGCGACCTACACAACAAGCCAACGCCAAGTGAAATCAACACGAGTTGCGATCCCCCACAGCCTAAAAAGTCACGAGGGGGTGGCAGATATTGTGCTGTAGGCGAGTGCAGCAGCTCAGCAGGAGACGGATATTCTTTGCACACATTTCCATCTGATCCAGATACTCGAAAGAAGTGGATTCGGTTCGTGCAACCATGCCGGGCAGCTACAGTTCTTTTTATCACGTCAGTTCCAGCTGGACCGCGAAACGAGCTATTCCGACAGTTGCCGAGCCCGTTCGAATGGCTCAAAAACTTCGTCTGCATTGTGCGCGTATACTTTGAAGGCGGAGTGGTAAGCTCGTACAGATGAGTACGATAGTCGCACGTTTATTCTGTTCTTATCTATGGACAGATCACACTTGTTAAACTGAATGAACACGTTAAGGCTTGAGGAAGGAGAATCTCCGCTCGCCGACCACGCGTGATCGCATCAAGAAGTCAGTCGGTAGCCTCCCTCGAGACTTCGGTAAAGTCCGTACGCCTTCGGAATGCTGTGTTCGGGCGTCCAGCTGGAACTGAACTGACGTGGTAAAAAGAACTTAGCGTTCACACTGATAAGGTACAGGCCTTGCAGAAACATCCCCACAGTCACACTGGCTGTCGCAATCATAGTCACTGCTTTTACATGATAAATTAAATACCGAGCGAGATGTGCAAGAACCATCAGAATCGCTTTCTCTCGTCGTCGCTGTCCATCATGTGACGTCACATCCAAGAGCAGTTAAGCCATGCCAAGATTTAGTTGATTACCTCCCGTTTTCTTGATTACAGGTGAAAATGCCCACTTTCGCGGATCGATTTCGTGTGATTGGGAGCGAATCGGATGTTTATTTTACCAATTTAGCAAACATTTCATATTTCTGCATAAGCTGACCAATTATCGAAAACCTCTAAAGTAGACCTTTAAAGAGTGAAGAAGCTCTGTGGTGCATTCCATGTCATGTACTACTCACAACGAAACACATTCTTTTAGAGTGTTGGGACTTGCATGATGTGAGACATATATAATTTACAGCAGATTCCATGAAAACCTTGTTCAGAAATGTTCCACCTGATGTAATCTTCGAATTTTTGAAGGAGATTAATATTTTTCATTGGATCTGAGATTTTACAGTGGAAAGATTTTTAACAAAATTTCGGATGTTTTGAAAGATTATTTTAAAGGGTTGTGTGAATGAATGACTTGTGAGTTGATTTTAACATAGTGACAGCCCTAATATGGCCCTTTGCGGTCGGCTGGGCTATAAGTAACATTACCTTACCGTACCACCCCCATGGGCCTCAAGTAGTACTTGGCCATGAAATAAAAAGAGAATCCACTAGGCATGGTCTGTCAGAAGCGAAAGACAATATAACCTGACCTCTTTAACAATTCAAGATATTGATCAAGAAAAATTGGCCATACAGACTTAGCAACTTGGTCATGATTTGCAAGAGTTTGATATATGGTGCAGCCCATGCTACCAAATTATTATTATTACTATTATGAATACTTATATAGCGCCTATCCTCGACTAGACACCAAGCTCTAAACGCTTTACAATCCTCATTTGTTTACACAACCGGCTGCCTACCTGGGTATTGCCAACTGAAGAGCTGCCAGCTGGCATGAAGTGTCATTACCCGTGTCATCCAGTCAACAGTGTCATCCAGTTCAACATCATTCACTCAATTCCCTTACATCCTGCATTCTTCCCAGGGTGCATGAGAGGTCTAAAGCTACGACAAATGACTATTGTAAAGCCAATGTAGTATTTAATATGTCTGTTAATCTAAATATCTGGTTCTCTTGCCTAGTATGTATGCCCATACAAGTAAACATACTCACACATGAAAGTTCAGACAAAAAGAGAAGGAACAAGACAGGAAAAGATGACAAGACAGACAAAATAGAAAAGGAAAGAGCCAAAAAGAGAACGAGTTTTAAAAAATAATAATTCTGATTTTAACTTTGGTTTGCACTTAAGCACTATGACAGTTGAATACATGACAACAGGTCAGAGTGAACAAATGACCAGAGGAGGGGAAAAAAAGCAAATGATCGGAAAGGTGCAGCCAGTGTGCGAGCACAGCCGGAATATGATGGCAGATTCTACCAACCAAACACACTAAACAACCAGTAACCTGTCCAAGATCATCTGTATATCTGATACAGCCATTATTGTTTACTTTAAAAGAGAATAACCCAAAAATTCCAGTCCTTTGCTTCAATTCTAGTTAAATGAGGAATATTTCATTTTTGTCAATTTTTCTATGTACTGCTTGACGCTTTGATCAACTGACATTTTCTTAAATTTCAGATGCATTTTGAAATTAAAACACAATATGGACACCAGTCACCAGTTCAAGTCAGTTGGATTGCTAAAATGGCAATATCTATTCAGGTTTTGATCTAGCCAAATCATTTACAAATATTTGTTTGAAATTGAACACTACTTTTGCAATGGAATCACCTTCACAGCAAGATGTCAGTTTGCAGGCAGTGGCATCAGCATGAGCAAAGGGGTTGTTTCCCACGCCGGAGTGATGGCATCATGCATGATGAAGCCAATCGGTCCATCACAGAGTGGAGATGATCAGATCTGCTGTTAGTTGACCCACATTTCCCTGACACCACTGGCTGAATGGGAGCAAATCATCTCCATGTATATTTCAATAATTGTCAATCATGAATAAATTATTTGAGGGAAATAGAAAGAAGGGCCTAAATCTTAATAGACGGGGGGGGGGGGGGGGGGGGGGGATGGAAGAGACAACTTTACTACTCAAACTTTAAGCTGAAGAGATTATGGGGGGGGGGGGGGGGGGGGGGGATGGAAGAGACAACTTTACTACTCAACTTTAAGCTGAAGAGATTTATCATGCGTATGTATACTTTTCCAATCTGTCCTTGCTAACTCAACAACAATTATCACATCTAACTGAAATAAAACACGTAAAATCACAGTAAAATAAACACAAAAATATTAACTTCTACAATTTCTACAACAATCAGTTATATTACTATTGCTGAATGATCACTATAAACAGCAGAGTATGAGAACGCACATGTATACGAATACACTGTCTCTTTCTCTCTCTCTCTCTCTCTCTCACACATAGCGAGAGAGAGAGAGAGAGAGAGAGAGAGAGAGAGAGAGAGGAGGAAGAGAGAAGAGAGGAAAAGAGAGAGGTAGAGGAGAGAGAGAGAGAGAGAGGAGAGAGAGAGAGAGAGGAGAAGAGAGAGAGAGAGAGGGAGAGGAGAGAGATGAAGTGTGTTGAGTGAAGAGCAATTAGGTAAACATTCATTCTCAACCCTGTTAACTGGGCTTCACCTGCTCAATGGTTCCTTCCCTCCTCTCCCCCAACCTATCAGCACAGACATCTAAAAGACTTGGTGAGGAGAGAGAGGGGAGAGAGAGAGAGAGAGAGAGAGACGAGAGAGAGAGAAAAGAGAGAGAGAGAGCAGAGAGAGAGGTATGGGCCAGCTGACAAAGGGCAATGCCAGTGAGCTGGCTGAGCAGGCATACACACACCAAAAGCACTGAAGCGCCAAGTTCAACGCCACTTCACAGGAATTATTGGTCCTTCACATCCCACCTCGTTGAGGACATGAACAAAGAAGGCGGAAAGATGTCCAAGAATTTTTGGGCCTACGTGAAGGCAAAACAGATGGAAATGACCAACATCTCTCCCTTGAAGGTAGATGGTCAGCTTATCACGGACGCCCAGGGTCAGGCAGAAGCTCTAACAACCAGTTTCAGTTGGCATTCAATAAGAGTTTGCTCTGCTTGCCGGAAGACTTCGAGACGCAGTCCGGGCTCAGTCTAAACCCTGGTGGGACCAACCTGCACCAACATCACCATCACCGAGAATGGCATCAAGAAGCTCCTACAGGACCTGAAAACCAGGAAGGCTCCAGGCCCCAATGGCATCAGCCCCAGAATCCTCGAGGAGCTGGCCGACAAACTCACTCCTTTCCTCACACTACTTTTCCAGTCTTCTCTGAACTCAGGGGCAGTCACCTATATTCAAAAAAGGTGAATGCTACAACAAGCCAGAGAACTACAGACCCGTTTCGCTGATAAGCATACCTGAGAAACTCCTGGAACACATCATCGTGCATACTATCATGATGTTTACAGAGAAAAACAACATCTTCTGCAGAGAACAGCACAGATTCCGAAAGAACCATCCTGTCAGCCAGCTCACAGGCCTTATGGACAAGATTACATACAGCAGGGAAAAAAGGCAAGCAGGTTGACATGTTGGGCATGGATTTTGCAAAAGTCTTCGACAAGGTGTCCCACTCACTCCTGACCTATAAATTACAGCACTATGGAATCACCGGCCACATCAACAACTGGATCCGAAGCTTGCTATCTAACAGAAGGCAGGCAGTTGTCGTCGATGGTGCTATGTCCAAGTTTGTGCCTGTAGAGTCAGGAGTGAAATAAGTCTTGATTGTGGTTTAGCGTGAGACTGTGTTTACTTCAGCCATTGGAACTTCGTTATGACCATCGTCCTAGTTACCAAAAGGGGAAAGTTAACTCACAAAATCTCCCTTATCAACAACAATAAACAAAAACATTCCTTGCCAACAAGCAATAAAACACATGCATAAAAAAAAAACTTGTGTTGTAGACAGTTTATGGTGTCTGTCAAGATTTCATTCTTGGTATCGTCGAGGTGTCCTGACAATACGCCCTGATCTGGTCATTGGTGGTCCACTTTGCTGGTGTCCATGTTCTGTCTCTGGCAGTTCAGGGTTCTGCTGCATTGGCTGACACACATCCTTTTGGCTTTGGTTATGGTTATCAGCTACATTTTCCCTTCGTTTGTCCAAGCAGCTGCTTGTGCTTGGTGATGCAGGGTCTTGTGTTTGGCCAACAGGACGCTTTCCTTGTCTCCCACTCGTTGATGTCAGATGTTGTGTATCAGGCTCAGGGAATGACTTGGCTCTTGTCCTAAGGTCCACTCTGTTTCTTCTGAGAGTGGTGCCATTGTCCAGAGCTATCAGGTACGAGTGGGGTTCATCTCTTATGCGGATGACAGTAGCAGGTTTCCACTTTCTTGTGTCATGATCCAGTCCCCATACGGGTTGCCCCTGATACAGAGGAGGTAGCTGTTCTCCAGCACGCCTGTTGTGGTTCCTTGTCATCTTGTCGCATCTCTCTGCCATTGTCTACTCGTTGTGGTAATGGAGCTGGCTCAGATCTGGATGGAAGCGTTGTAGCTAACTTCCTCTTCATCAACATCTCGCCTGGAGAAGGCAGCTTGCTGCAGACTGGCGTTGCTCTTAGCTGCAACAAGGCTAATTCAGCATCTTGCCCAGTTCTTTGACACTTTTTGATAGTGTTCTTGACTGTTTGGACTTGCCTTTCGATGAAACCATTTGTTTTGGGTATCGAGGGGATGATGGGGATATGCTGTATGTTCCAGGATGTCAGGAAGTCCTGGTATGCTTTGCCAACGAATTGTGGTCCATTGTCACTGATTATGATATCAGGTTTGCCAAACAGGGCCAGCATCTTTTTTGTCTCAATGGCAACAGTTAAGCTGCTTGCTTTGTCTATTTGAACGGTCACAGGGAACTTCGAGAAAAAATCAGCGATGATCAGGTAAGTTACCCCATCTATTTCAAAGAGGTCTGTGCCTAGTTTTTTCCATGGTGCACTGGGTATCTCATGTGGAGTCAGTGGCTCACTTTGATTTGCTGGTCTGGTTTCTTGGCATGCTTCACAGGCCTGAATCATGTCTGTGATGTCTTTGGTGATGTTCTGCCAAAACACAGATTCTCTTGCCAACAACCGCGTTTTTTCAATCCCTTGGTGAGCTTTGTGCAGTTGTAACAAGATACTTCTCTGTAGTGATGAAGGAATGAGGGACTTGAGGGCCTTTGAATATGATGCCATTTTCCACTCCCAGTTCATCTCTGAAGGACCAGTAGTACCTTATTTCTGTCGGAACTTCCTTGATTGACTCCGGCCAACCTTGGATGATGGTTTCCTTGAGCAAGCAAGTGTGTGGGTCTCTGTCTGTTTCTTCACGCAGTTCTTCTTGCTTTTTGTTGGTGAAGTTGATGAGATCAAGGTAATCAAAGTCGATTTCTTCGGTGTCCAGTCTACACCATCAATCTCTCATCAAGGGGAATGCTCTCTTCATCCTTGGGATCAGGTAGCCGTGACAGCGTGTCAGATAGGGTCATGGTGCTTCCTGGCTTGTATGTCAGTTGAAAATCATACCCCAGGATTTTGTACAGCATCCTTTGCAGACGGGGTGGAGCCTTGTGTAGTGGTTTGTCAACAATCATCACCAGTGGCTTGTGGTCTGTCGCAACTTTGAAATGTCTGCCGTATAAGTAGGTGTGGAGCGGGTTATGCCAAACACAATTGCAACATTTCTCTGTCTATGTTGGGGTAGTTGCTCTGTGTTTGATCAAGTGTTTTTGATGCAAAAGCAACTGGACGGTTTGTTCTGGGAAGGGCGGCACCACTCCTTTTTGGCTTGCATCCACCTCCAGTGTAACAGACTTCTTTGGATCGTAGTATGCCAGGCAGGCTTCATGGATAAAGTTGCTTTCAGTTCATTTTAAGCAGCTGATGTGGTCTTCATGCAAGATGAATGGCGTATCCTTCTTCAGTAGATCTCTGAGTGGTTGTGATTTTTTCACTGAAGTTTGGTAGGAATGATGCCATGTATGTCATGATGCCGAGGAATCTCTGGAGGTCCTCTTTTGTCTGTGGCACAGGCATTTGTTTGATGGCCTTGACCTTTTCTGGGATCGGGTTTGATGCCATCGGCGGAGTAGATGTTTCCAAAGAAGGATATTTGTGACTTGCGGATTTCACATTTTTCAGAATTGAAGACCAATCCACATTTTTTTGCTCTATCCATGAGGCCTTTGAGGTTGTGATCATGTTCTTTTTCATCCTTTCCATGAACACACACATCGTCATGTATACCCGTGACTCCTGGCAGACCATCGAGGATCTCGTCCATTCTTGCCTGGAAGATGTCTTGGCTTACGTTCAGCCCAAAAGGAAGTCTGGTCCCGCAATAGCGTCCAAATGGTGTTCTGAACGTGGTGAGTAACTGGCTATCTGGGTCCAGGTGAACTGACCAATATCCAGCTTTTGCATCCAGTTTGCTGAACACGTGAGCGGCAAACTCGCGTTCAACTCTTCTAGTGTGGGATTTTGTGCGGGCATCTCTTAAGTGACTGGTTTAACTTCTTGGGATCAATGCAGATTCTCAGTGACCCATCTTTCTTTGTTGAGAAGGCTAGACTTGAACACCAGTCTGTATGCTCTGTGATTGGTCGAATCACTCCGTTGTCTTCCATTTTTTGGAGTTCTGCTTTCAGCTTTTTCTTGACGTGAACCGGGCATTTCCTTGGTGGGTCAATGAATGGTTTGGCATCCTGCTTGACGAAGAGCTTTGCAGGGTTTTTGAAATCTCCAATGTGTCGAACTGTTTGGGATAGGCGTTTTTCAAATCTTGAACAGATTTCAAGTCAGAGGTAGGGAGGTTGACTCGTGCTTGTGGTTCACTCTTCATTGCATTGCAGTTGATCGTAACCAGGTTCAGCTCTTCACATGTGGGCAGGCTATGATAGGTGTTCCAGTTACATCCACCACGTAGATTTGGCAGTTATATAGCCTGTTTGCTTTTTTATCTTGATGGAGATTGTTCCCAGGCATGGAATATCCTGGCCATTGTATGCTGTCAGTCGTACATTGTGTTCTTTCTGAAGCACTCCTTGAATTTGTCTCCATTACATCTGTCGAATTGTGCGCACCGGCAATGTGTTTCCTGCTGCACCAGTGTCGATTTTCAGTTTTAACTTATGTTTGCCTCTTTTCTGTGGCAGTCTGATGCGAAGATTTGTGAAGGCTTCTTTTCGCACTGTTTGACTGGATATTTGGATGCAGTCAAACTGCTCATCGCTGTCTCTAGAATTTCCTGTGTCAGTGTCATAGTCTCCAATTTCATTTATGTTTCTAGATTTTTTCTTGTGACGTCTGTGCTTCCTGCTAACATCACTGCTCTTTCTCTCTCTGTTGCTGTGTGTACTGCGGCATTCACTCTTCCAGTGGTTCTTTTTTCCACAAGCTCTGCACGTGTCTCCATATGCAGGACATTTGCGTGGTGGGTGAGTTAGTCCACAGTTCCTGCATTTACCTTTCATTTGCTGTGCGTCGACATTGACAGGAGGTATGGCTGCCATGGCTTTGAGTTTACTCTTTCCTTCAATGATTGCTTCGAATCTGCGGCCTCTTGTAGAGCTTGTTCAAGGGAATATGCCTTTTCTTTGCTCAGGAGTCTCTCTGGAAAGCTTCGATTGGTGTCGATGCTATGATCAACTCAAGCAGTCTTTCTTCTAGCTCATTCTGCTCAAACTGGCACTTGAGTGCAGTAGTTCTGGCTCTTGTGCAAAGTCATCCAGAGTTTCGTTTTCCGACTGTCTCATGCTCATCAACTGCAGGCGGTGAACTCGGAAATTGATATTGACTTGTAGCTGGCCTTCAAAAAACGTCCACAATTTGTCTGGGTCTTTCTTGTCTTGCTCAGACAGCCCAGAAGCGTGTAATCGTTTGATACCCTTCAGCGCCAAGGCCACGTAGAATTTTTAACGCTTTCTTCTCTGGCCTAGTTACGTTTTCATCTTCCAGAAAGTATGCGATGGTCTGCTTGAAAATCGCTAGCGCTTCAGCTAGGTTCTCTCCTGACCAGCCATCTCCGGAATTTTCGCCATACTGCTTCTTTCGAGCTATTTTACCGCTGCCACCATGAAATAAGTCTTGATTGTGGTTTAGCGTGAGACTGTGTTTACTTCAGCCATTTGGAAACTTCGTTATGGACCATCGTCCTAGTTACCACAAGGGAGTTAACTCACAACAAGGAGTACCTCAGGGCTCTGTGCTAGGCCCCTGCCTCTTCCTGCAGTATATCAACGATCTACCAGAGGGCTCGTCATCCACCGCACGGCTATTTGCAGATGACACTGCATGCCACAAGGAAATCAACAACATCGCCCACCAACACGTTCTGCAAGTGATCTGTACAAACTTGAGCAATGGGAAGATGAAATGGAAGATGTCATTTCAACCGGACAAATGTGAAATCCTGCACTTAAGCAAGAGATGGAAAATAACATATCATCTGCGTGATCACCCACTTAAGTCTTCCAGTGAAGCCAAGTACCTTGGTGTTACGATCTCCACCAACCTTAGCTGGAAAAAAAAACCAACAATGTAACAAGCAAAGCCAACAAGACCTTAGGGTTCCTGTGCCGCAATCTGAAGATCAGCGCCATTTCAACAAAAGACTGCGCTTTTAAGGCCCTAGAATGACCCCAGCTTGAATATGCCTGCCAGATCTGGGATCCGTACATGTATCAAGTAAACAACACACAGACTCTAGAGAAAGTCCAAAGACGGGCCTCCTGCTGGGTGGTAACTCTCTACTGTCAAACATCCAGCATGGAAGAAATGCTACATCAGCTAAGTTGGACATCACTGGATGAAAGGCGAAAGAGATCCCACCTATTAACGATGCACAAGTTCCACCACAGAGACATAATCATCGACGCCACGCGAGCACCAACTTTCCAAAAGCCCAAGCACAATACCAGGTATTCCCACGATCATCAGTACACTATGAAAACCTGGTACAGGGACTATAGGAAATTTTCCTTCTTCCTCCGCACTACCAGGGAGTTCAACAAGCTCCCGCCTGAGGCAATATCAGCCTTGGTGGAGAGCCTCCAATCCTACTCCTGATCCCTCTTCCCCCTCCATCCCCCCTAACTCCCAACTTCCTTCCCACCCACAACAAAATATGGCCTACCAACACTGTCTAGAGGTCTGAAATAGGGATGGGTGGCCCCAGCCCCTTTTGTCCAGTCCCCTTAGTTAGGCACTGACTACCCAAATAAACCCCACAACACTACAGCAAACCGGAACCTTTATACATAATGCCATAATCTTCAACTTGATGAAGGCAAAGAGAAGAATCGTTAAGGTTATTCTTTAAGCTTGCGGCATGATAGACGATGCATGATGATCGTTGTAAATGTGATGACTCCTAATGGATCAGGATCAGGATCAGAATATAAAAGATTAAGTATATCAGGAAAGATTAAAATATCTATAACTTCCTACATTTAAGGTGCGATAAGAGGAGACTTGATTTAAACATATAAGATATTTAATGGAATTGATGATGTTGATAAAGCATGCTTTTTTTGTACTCTGCAGAAAAATACTACAAGGAACAGTCAAGACAAGATATTTAAACAATATTCCAGAACTAATTAAATAGTAATTTGTGAAAATTTACATTTACAAACAGAGTAACCAATTTTTGGAATGAATTAACAATAAACATCAATTAATCTAGAAAGATAAGGCCAACATCCTAAACCATCAATATGAGTCAGTCTTCACAAGAGAAAATGACAGCAACATTCAAATTCCATCAGGAACCATGGCCGAGATCACAATCGATGAGGAAGGGACACGCAAGTTGCTGAAGAACATCAACCCACATAAAGCGACGGGACCAGATGAAATCCCAGCAATGGTGCTGAAAGAATGTGCAAACGAGATCGCGCCCTTGCTTTCTGCACTCTTTACAAAGTCCCTGGCAGATGGATGTGTCCCAGACGACTGGAACAGGGTGAACATGACGGCAGTGTTCAAAAAGGGTAACCAAAATTCAGCTGCCAACTACAGACCGGTCTCCCTCACCAGTATCTGTTGTAAGATGCAAGAACACATCATAGCAAGCAACATCATGTGCCATCTGAACCAACATGACATTCTCGTAGATTCCCAACATAGGTTCAGAGCCAGAAGGAGTTGTGAAACCCAACTGCTGACACTATTCCACGACGTCGCCAAGAATCAAGATAGTAAACGACAGACAGATATGATCATTCTCGACTTCTCTAAGGCCTTCGACAAGGTCCCTCACAAACGCCTCCTCCGTAAGCTGGACCATTTATGGTATACGAGGATCGACGTTGGACTGGATCAAGGCCCTTCTTTCTGACTGCTCGCATATTGTCGTAGTCGACAATGAAAGATCAGAGCCAGCACCTGTCATCAGTGGAGTCCCACAGGAGACAGTTCTAGGGCCGATCCTATTTCTGATCTTCATCAACGACATGCCTCAGAACATCAAGGCCAACATCAGACTATTCGCTGATGACTGCACAGTCTATTCTACCATTAAATCCAGCCAAGACTGCAAGGCGCTCCAAGAAGATCTCAACTTACTGAATGACTGGGAACAACGATGGGGGATGGAATTTCACCCCGAAAAATGTAATGTCCTTACCTGCTCAACATCAAGACACCCAATCAACTTCAACTACAAACTTAAAGGACATACCCTGGACCATGTCGGCAGCTCGAAATACCTTGGCGTCGACATAAAAAGTGACCTCAACTGGAAAGACCATGTTACAAGAGTCACTAACAAGGCCAACAGCATGGTAGGCTTCCTGAAAAGAAACCTGAAGATCTGCAATAAAGCCACCAAAACCAATGCTTACCTAACACTGGTACGCCCTCACCTGGAGTACTGCTCATCAGTGTGGAGTCCGTACCAAAGCAGGCCAGAAGAAAAAGATCGAAATGGTGCAAAGAAGAGCAGCCCGATATGTATGCAACAAATATGATTGGACCAGCAGCGTAACAGCCATGCTGCAAGATCTGGAATGGGAACCCCTTGAAGAAACAGGCAGAGGCTAATCTTCATGTACAAGATTGTCAATGGCGCTGTGGACATACCCCCTGACAAATTCCTCAAGAGAGGACCTGCCAAAACCAGATCAAACCACAAACACAAATTTGCTCATCTAGGCACTTCCTCTGACCCATACAAGTACAGCTTTTTCCCATCAACCATCCCAGCCTGGAACTCCCTCAGTCCCTGCCTGCAACAGCAGCAGAGGCTCCCTCCTTGATATCATTCAAGAGGGAGCTGAACAAATCCCAGCCTAGATCCTTATCCCAACTAGGCGAACGGTAAATGATGGGCAGGGTTGTGCTGGTCCAGGTCACAACCTGGGGGTCGCCACGATTATCGAGTAAGCCCCCCAGATATTAATTAGGCTAGTTGAGTCCCCTTTATTTTCTTTTTTTTTTTTCTTTTGGCCTGCCTCAACACGCTGCCTCAGGCTGAACTCAGGGGTATGCAGTTGGGGTACTAAGGTGACTTTACAGCTCTTTAGCTATCTTTGTTGTCCCTATTAGATCTTTGTTTATTTTTTCTTACGCCTCTGTGCACACAGGTCAATAATAGTCAACTATGACGGCTGACCTACAAATTTGAAGATTGAAGATTTAATGTTTTTAAAACCTCATAGATAAACATGAATTATTAACTAAAATAAAATATGAATTTGATGGATAATTAGACAGAGCTAGCCTACGACTGGACCAACGGACACGAAAAAAAAAAAAAAAAAAAAAAAAAAAAAAAGAGAGAGAGAGAGAGAATAGTACTGAGGATCAGCGTTATTTTAAAAATAGTGCTCAACCACAGTGGGAGCGACATTTGTTGTATTAAAAACAAGTTATAAACCAAGCTTAAAAACCTACAAGCCTGTTTTTCGCTGTGCGGTCGTCAGGGTGTGATGGGCTTGTGTTGCCAGTGCTATATATATATAGCTTGCTGTTGTTTTTTTCCCTATGCTACATGTGTTTCTCAGGTGTTTTTGATTTTATTCACTGATAAAACTTCCATCTGTGTCTGCAATTGTTAACCATTTCTGTTCTAATATTTAAAGTTGCTAATTGTGGTTTACATAGTATAATGTATTTCTCTGTAAGGCATAGATTAGATCTTTTCTTCAAAATCTTGACATCATCTTTCCCAAAGACATAAATTATTTAAAATATTCAACAAAAACAACATCAAATTATCATATTCATGTATGCTGAATCTTAAAAATGCCATTGATTCAGCAAATAAAATGAAAAGCAGCCACAGAGAAAAATGAGGGTGACGAAAGGAGATCTTGTAACTGTACCAAAAAAGAACAGTGTCCCCTAAGCAACAAATGCCTTTACAACAACATTGTGTACCAAGCCACTGTAACATCAGAGAACGCAAAAGAAACATATGTAGGTATCACTAAAAACCAATTCAAAACTAGATATGCAAACCATAAACAATCATTCAACAAAGAAAGATATAAAAACCAAACAGAACTGAGTAAATACATTTGGAAACTTAAAGATAAAAACACAGACTACAACATATCTTGGAAAACCTTAAAAAGAGCAGCACCATACAATAACATTCAAAAAGATGTAATCTGTGCCTTACAGAGAAATACATTATTTCTACCACAATTAGCAACTTTAAATATATATTAGAACAGAAATGGTTAACAATTGCAGACACAGATGGAAGTTCTGATCGGTGATTAAAATCAAAAACACCTGAGAAACACATGTAGCACGGGGAAAAAAAACAACAGCAAGCAATATATATATATATATATATATATTGGTCGTCAGGGTGTGATGGGCTTGTGTTGCCAGTGCTATATATATATATCAGGGGTTCCATTTATTGCAAAATTTTGCGTAATTATTGCGTTTTTCTGCCTTCCTACGCATTTTTTTCGCGGCCCGTGCGTTTAGCGACGCAATTTTCCCAGGACCTGTTCTCAACCGCAAGCAAGCCTATGTCAGAGGGGCAAAACACGGCACAGACCTACAGCAGACTGCTTGACACCGCCAATTAGTGATAGTGCGTGCACATTTTACTCTGTGGCACTTGCTGACTTTTTGCTAGATCAAGAATGTTCCAAAACGCCTCATCCTTTCTCCCCTCGAAATAAAATGGAATCTTTCCCGCGTCTGCGATGGTGCCATCTTCCAATAGGAATACGTTATGACTTCCCACGCACACACGATCATCCCACGTGATTCTGGATGCCAGAGTGCGCCCATTGATGGGAACTTTACCGTGGTCACAGCGTGTAGGAATAATATCAAGGTTGACTGACCCGGCTTGTTTTCGCGGGCTTATTGGACAATACCATGCTGCTTGCCATGGAAGGCCCGGACTCGTGTGGCACAGAAAACGCTTTCCTGCAGCGAGCTGCTCTGCACTTCAGCGGTGTTAAGGCGCGTGATTCAGAGCTGTTTTGACGGGAGTGAGTACAGTTTACTTTGTTACGCATTTTTTTCAGCGCTGACGTAATTTTTGCGGAGGCGTGCGTTTCTTGACGCAAAAACTAAAAAGTCAGTGGAACCCCTGTATATATACGCGGCCCGCTTATAAGGAGCTCGGTTAAAAGGGAAACCTTTTTTTTAAGGAGAAAAAAAGACCCCCAAATTTCAATTGTCTTTGTATGACTTAAAAAAAACCGCTTAAAAGGGTTTGGGGTTTCGCCCCCCTTATGGAGTGAAAAATTTAGGCCCTAAACCCGCACTGGCCCGGGTTTAAAAGGGATGCCGATAGCACCGGCTTAAAACCAAAAGTAGGTCGGTTTTTCATTTTTCTAAAAGAAAATTTATGGGTACTTGTTTCCGGGGGAAATTTCCCCGCTCACAAAACCCACATCCCCCTATTTTCAAAGCGAACAGTCTGAAACGCGCGAAAAAAAAAAATCTCTTTCCCTCTCAAAAGCTCGACATTAAAAAAAAATAGAAGCCAACCCTCTCAAAAAAAGGCTTGGCTGGGGAGCTGGGTATTCCTTTTACCCCCCTTTTGAACTTTGGGGGGATCCCCGAAATATGTAAACAATGTTCCCAGGGGAACCCCAGGATCTATCGCAAAAACGATCCGCCATCAAACGGGAAAACTGGGGGATGACAATCTGCTTCAATGGTTTTCAGAGAAAGGGGGTAAGGTCGATTTTTTATTTTGTACTACCTGTTATAAGTACACCCCCCCCCCCCCCCCCCCCCCCCCTCTTCTCTCGTTCAATCTCAAACGTAACTGTGTTTTTCTCGTGTTCGTGTTTCCGTGAAACCATTGCAATACTGGTGCGTCCTACGGTGTTGGTGTGGGTGTGTGGGTTGTGGTGGTGTGTTATATGCGTTCGTGTGTGTGGTTTTGTGTGTGTATGTCCGGGCGTGTGTGTGGTGTGTGCTGGGTGGGTTGGGAAAATTTTACATATTTATGATGTTTAGACGGTATTATAATTACTTTTATTTAATTTTTTTTTTATTTTCGTTCTGTTTGTTATGTGGGCATTTTGGAATTTACCCTTGGGCGATGAAAATTTATTTATCTTCCCCTTTCTTCTCTTTCTCTCTTTCCCTCTTTTCTTTTTTCTTCTTTCTTTTCTCTTTCTCTCTCTCTCTCCCCTCTCCCCCTCTCTTTCTCTCTCTCTCACTCCCCTCTTCCCTTTCTGTGTGTGTGTGTTGTGTGTGTTGTGTGGTGTGTGCGTGTGCGTGCGCGCGCGCGGCTCCCCAAGCTTCCCTCATTACTTCTTTGTTGACAGAACGGCAGCCCTGTTTTGGCCCCTCTGGGGGGTGGCGGGGTAAAAAGCAACATTATTTATCTTGTTACAGAAAGGACATACCCCAAAACCCAAAGTCAATCAGCGTGTAAAAGTGAAGCTTGGAGAAAGAAAAAGAGAGAAGGACCGGAGGGGTTTGGGGTTGCCCCTTTGTGTATATTGTGTGTGTATTTTTGCGTTTACGTTGGTGGACGTCGTGTGTTGCTGAATTTCGTTCACCAGACGGCTTAGACCAAATCTCCCTGTTGAATAGATTATTTATTGGCCTACTGTAGTGTTTTTCCGGAAGTTCACCCTTTTAGGGTTTTTTTTTTTTTCAAATTCTTGGGTCAAAAGGGGGGTTACCTATGAACGGCCCGTGCTGAAAACAAAGGGCCCGGGGATTTGCTCTTTCTCCAGTGACGGGTGGACCCGGAAAACGGGTGGTGGACGATGGAAAAGAAACACGCATGTTTTTAAAAAGGGAGGGGGGGAAAAGAGAAAGTTTTGACGAAACGAAAACAGATATGGTGAAAGGTCCTTCCCCAACTCTGAAAGTTAAAGGAAAGGATTCTAAAATGCGATGAAACGGCCTCTTTTGGCACTTCCCCGACAAGCCCTTTCACCTTCAAGAAAAAAAAAGCAGAGGCAAAAGAAGTCAAGGCGGGGTTACTGTCCTCCGTTTGCAACGGACGGTAGCACAAACTCGCCATTGCTCCGCAATTTTGCTAATCCCGATGTTTCAAAAATGTGAAAGATTGCCATGGATACAATCAAATACAGCCCCTGGATGCCACGAATTTTCGTATGGTTGCGCGTTTGAAGAGACTGAAAAATTTGCAACGGGCAAGGTGCCCCTTTGTTGGACAACCTCCCCCGGCACAAAACCCCCGAGCAGCCCTGAAAGGTCCAATTTCTGTTCTTCCCTGCGAATTCTCTGAAAAAGCTCCAACCATGCGATACGGAATAAACGCAATTTAAAAAGGTCCACTCCCGCGCTGAGGGGCCCGGGCTGCGCCGATCGAGAGGGGGAAAGGCAAAGAACAGGGGCCTGAGTTCGATCTGCGGGATGCGTAAATCTGATCGATCAGTCGTGCAAAAAAGGCCCCCCCTACAATCAGCAACATTTTCCGCCCCCGGGGTTTCCAAACCGGATCTGAAGCCCGACCACAGGACCTGTTCCTGCACCACTACGAAGAAAAAGGGCCCTCTCCTCCCCCTCTATCAAAGAGTGGGGCTTTTTCGCTCGAAGAGTACTTCATGTGGACGACACTTTTGCCGACAAGGGACCCACCAACGTTCTCCATCTCTACACCATTCGCATCAAATTTGCAAAACGGGGGCCAGGGCTCACAGAGGAAGATGAAGCAAGCGAAAAAGAGGCAAAAGAGTCCAGTTGGTGAAGTGTTAGGTATTGAGACAAATTAAACTTTTACTGTCTGCAGGGGGTGTGGCATGCAGTCACCAATTTTTTCATGTGTTTTTAAAGACCTGTTTTATGAAACACATAGGAATGCCGCCTCAGACACAGATCAGAGATTTTTTACTTAACTTCGAGTACAATCTGAATGTAGAGAAACAAAGACAGCGAAGGGTTCAAAAAAGTGGGGGGGGGAGGAGATGATCGAATGAGAGAGGGGGAAAACAGGGGGTACAGAAACGGGGGGGAATTTTCAAAATGAGAAACAGGTGAAACGAAAGAAAAGGGAGATGAAGGAAAAGACGGGGGGGGGGGGGAAAGCGGGGAAAGGACGAAGAACAGAAACGAGAAAAAAACAGAAGGGCGGAAAAAAAAAAGACAGAGAATGTTCGGAAAGATCAGGAGGGGAAAGGGTGGGGTTGGGAAAAAAGGGAAAAGGATAGAGGGGGAACGAAAAATGATTTGGATTTGAGAGGGATGATTTCATTTTAAAGGAAAAAGAAAAGCATCAAACGCCCAAAAAAAAAAAGGGGGAGAAGAGGCACAAGAGGGGGGAAAAAAACAAAAAACAAACAAAAAAAAACACCCCCAAAAGAAAACAAAAAAAAAAAAACCAAAAAAAAAAAAACAAAAAATGGAGGAAAACTGCGTGGAAGAAAACTCGAAAGAAGGAGAAAAGAAGATGAGCATACAATGAAAAAAAAAACCAGGAAAAACCGAGGGGAGAATTCCCAAACCCCCTAATAAAAAAATTTTAAAAGAGCAATGTTCAAGATTCTTCCATATTTTCCCAAATTTTCCCGACAGAGAATCAAGCAAAGCTTCGCCCACCTTCGCAGGTGGAAAAACATTGTTGGAGACGGAAACTGTCTGATAGGGCACTAAGCTTTTAGCTTTGCGGGGCCGGCAAAAAGGGCGCCCGAAGAGACCTGGAATTTCATGCTTGAAACCAGAAAACATTTGCCGGATTGTTGGTTGACCTTTCGAGTTACTTGAAAAAACACAATGCAGGCCCCGGGGATGGGGGTCCGCTCGAAATGTTTGCCGCCCCAACCCTCCCGCAGACAACCCTTTGTGTACACACCCACCCCCCTTTTCCCCCAGAAGTGGCTCTCGCACACCCCTCTTCCGGGGTCCCAGATTCCCACACTTTGAGGAGAAGATTTATCTCCGAAAAATATGCACATTTTTAAAAGGGGTCAAATACCCTTTGAGCATGCGGTGAGTTTCCAAAAGGGTCCCTAGATTTTTGGGGAAAAAAATGAGAAAACCTTCAATGTTTCCTTTACCATTTCCCTTTCCCACGTAATGCCCTTTTATCGCTGGTTTCTACGCCATTTTTTTTTTTTTTTATTGTTTTTATTTTTGTTATAGTACAGAGGACCCATTTTTTTTCCTTTTCAATCATTTTTTCAATTTGATGATAATTTTTCAGTTATTGTTTTTTTGTTATTTCACAAGAAAATGAAATTTAAACCCCAAGAAAAAAAATTATTTCATTTTATAATAATTTTTTTTATTTTTTTCATTGTTGTTATTTTTCCCCAAAAAAGTGAAATTAAGCCAGTTTACAGCAGGGCCTATTTTTTTTCTTTAAAACATGTATTTCATTTTGATGATAATTTTTCGTTTTTTGTTTTTTTTTGTTGTTATTTTCCCCAAAAAGTGAAATTAAGCCAATGAAAAAAACATTATTCATTTGATGTAAGCCAAGATAAAATGAAAAAATGGTGTGCGGTGAATATCAGCGGTCTCAATAAGTTTTATTTGTGTGGCATTATTTTCTTTCCCCCAAGGGGAGCGCATTCTAACAATTATTGTTGTTCAATGAACATGAGTTAAAGGGCATTTATTTCAATCCGTTGTGTGTGGTTTGTGTTGTGTGGTTTTGTGCGGATGGTTTTGTTGAGGGGAGGGAGAGAGAGAGGAAAGAGAGGGAAAAGAGAGAGAAGGGGGAGAGAGAGAGAGAGAGAGAACCCTAACACGGGAATGTTGGAGAAAATACCCCCCCAATTCCGGACAGGGAACACGACGGGTCTGCCACCAATGCCGTTTTAAAAAAAGGGGGAGCCGGGGGCTAATCCAATACCCCCTGGGGAAAAGGACAAAGAGGCCTACAGAAGGCCTTCATTTTCCAACTACAAGGCGGGGAAATTGACCTCCAACAGGCAGACAACCCCGCACAAAAGCCACAAATCCCGGGGTTTTCTTTTTTAAAAGACCTTGCGTCCTTAAGCCCACAAATGAAGGCTACCCCCTTTAAAAAGGCATGAAACAACATCAAAGTCTTCGAACGTGCTTCAGGGACCCCCCACATGCGGATTGAGGGAAAACGAAAAAACAGAGAGTGGCCAAAAAGGGGCCCCAAAAGCAGGGAAAAAAACGCGGGAACCCTTGCAGAGCTGAAACCCCTTTCCCAAAACTCTGTTTCGAACTCCCGGACAGAAGAAGCCTCCACCCCTTGCAAGACCAAGCGGGCACCACTTCAGGCTGCGAAAAGGGCACAACAACTAAATAAAAAACCCCCTTCAAACTTTAAAGGTTGTCCCTCCCCAATGTGTCCTTGTGGGAAAGGGTGAAAGGACACGCCCCACATACACAGGGGGCGGGAACTTCCGGGTGAGAGAAGAGCTGTGCAGAGCCCACCCCCCTCAAGGACAAGCTGTACGGCACGGTGGCGTCCCTAGAGAAAAACCACGGCATTTCTGGAACGAACCGGTCTCCGCGTGTGAAGGGCAACGAGAAGAAGAAGAAGAAGAGAGAGAAAAGAGAGAGAGAGAGAGAGAGAAGCCCGCCTAAAAGGGTAGTTGGATTTGGGGGTTACTCCTTATATCCGAGAACTCTGTTAGAAGGAAGTTCGGTTGTAAGGAGTAAAAAATTTGTCCCAGAGCACTCCTTATAAGCGGGCCCGACTGTATATATATATACAGCCTTTGTCAAAAGAAACGCGAAACGATCTCCAACGAAGCGACCCAAAAGGCTAGTTTGAAACAGACCATAGCTGACCTGGACGGCAGACATTTTCAATGTCACATTTCCCGTGTTTGGTGTCTGCGTACGTGCAAAGCATGCATAGTTGATAAAAACACTCCAACGCAGAGTGTATCCGGAGAGAGAAAGTGCAGAAAGAGGGCGAAGAGACACAAAGTGAAGAGAGAGAGACGAAAAAAGAGAGACAGAGAAGGGGAGAGAGAGAGGGGGGAGAGAGACAGAGAGAAGGGGGAGAGAGAGAGGGGGGAAAGAGACAAGAGAGGGGGAGAGAGAGGGGGGGGAAAGAGACAGAGGGGGAAGAGAGGGGGGAAAGACAGAAGAGGGGGAGAGAGAGAGGGGGAAAGAGACAAAAGGGGAGGGGGAGAGAGAGAGGGGGGAAAGAGACAGAGAGAGGGGAGAGAGAGAGGGGGGAAAGAGACGAGAGAGGGGGAAAAGAGAGAGGGGGGAAGAGACAGAGAGAGGGGGAGAGAGAGGGGTGGAAAGAGACAGAGAAAAGGGGGAGAGAGAGAGGGGGTCTGAAGAGAGAAGGGACATGACAGAAATCAACTCTGTTTGGATTTCGAATTGGTCCAAAAAAAGGACCGAGGTAACAGCAGAAGGGGACATGGATAGTGCATGCTGTCAATATCGGGTTTGATGCCCTGCGTTGTTGATGACCAATCGGCAGCGGTTCGGCATGGAGACCACTAAGCGCTGCAGGAAAGCTGGTGGAATTCTGTTCCACGTGGGACAATTTCTTGTTGGAGTTCGACGGCGTTTCCGGGGTCGCGGGGTTGTTTTTTTAATGCTGCGCTTCAAGTATGCCCAGACTTGTTCCATGGGATTTAAGTCTGGACTGCAAGCGGGCCAAACCATTGTGGGAATTTGATTCCGTCGTAGAAATTGTTGCGTGGCTTGTGCAGCATGTGGCCGGCATTGTCATGTTGAAACTCGTGAGCCCTTTTCTTTGGAAGAAAGGGGAAAAACAACTGGCTGCAGCACCTGATTGATGTAACTGCTGCATTCACCCCCTCCTCCCCGACCCGCTGCAGCTGAAAAAAAACAGGGCCTACAAGCTGTTGACCGTACAGGCCACCCCACATCATGACTGATGGTCCACCCCAAAAATTGTGTTCCTTGATGTGACGGGCATTAAAGCGCTGACCCCGTGGTCTCCAACCCGATCATTGTTATCAACCTTGTCAACGCAGACTCGGCATTCGTCACTGAACAGCACTTCATTCCATTCTGCTGCCCAGTTTCGCGTGTTGATTGGCCCAGTTTTGCCGATGGAGTCGTGTTGTGGGAGTCAATCTCGAACCCCGATATGGACGGCGACAAAAAAGGTGGTTTCGACCGCAGCAACGAATTATTGTCGATGGCGACCTGTTGTTGTGCCTGGCAGTGGTGGAAGCGCTTTGGTAGGGGTCATTCCTAAATGAGCGCACCACCTGTCTCTGTGTCCCCTGCGGTCAACGCTTTTGGTCGGCCTGCTCGTGGAGCGTCTGCTGTGGAGCCAGTCACCAGATAGCGGTTCCTCAGTCGATAAATTGTCGAGTGGTGGACATTCAGTCTGGCTGCGATCACCTGGCTGAAAGAGCCTGCGTACAACATACCAATGGCCCGTTCTCTGTCATTTTTCGTGAGACGCGGCATCTTGCTTTTTTACCTTGTGTTGCACCTTTGATGCGCTCCTGTTTTTCAACCCATTTCAGTTTGGAGACGTGAGCAGTATTCTGAGCAGGGGCATCTTTTTCACGGGTTGTGTCCTTGGCTACAGTGTAAGAAGCTTGAACAACCGCAATAGCAGTTCCCACGTGCCTCACTAACCACACGGACCACAGCCGAATCTGATGAAAACGAAAGCACATAAAGAAAACCCGTCTTCAGCATGCCTGACCCACAACCCCGACTCCACACTATAGTCTGTTTCCAAAGCGACAGTAAAGGATTGTTTTTCGCGTTTCTTTGACAAAGGCTATATATATTATATAAATATATATAAATATATATTATATATATATATATATATATATATATATATATATAGCACTGGCAACACAAGCCCATCACACCCGACACCGCAAAACGAGAAACAGGCTTGTATATATATATATACAATTAATATATATATATTCAATTTTAAACAAAGCTTGCTCTTATGTCTTAGATTGAAGAAATAGGGGGAGATAAGCATTCATATATGCAATAATAAATAATTCTGCCTAACTAACAGTATGTGCTTGAGTGGTGAATGGGGAATGATAAATGCTTCTCAAAATGACCTTCAGCAAACTTATGTCCCCCAAGAGGGAGACAATCTCCAATGGGGAGAAACTCACTAACACCAACACACACACACACACACACTATATAATATATATATATATAAATTTATATATATATATATATATATATATATATATATATATATATATATATATATAACACAAGGAAAAACTCTCCCACTACCGCACCAGCACTCGTGGCCAAGGAGCCAAGTTGGAAGTCTTAAGACTTTATAAAACAACAAAATAAAATAAAAGACTCGGAATCCAGTAAACTTTGCTTCAGGATTTATACTAAATTTTCGCCGAAGCTTCTTCAGAGCTGAAACAGAAACCACGCATCGCAACTGCAATTAAAACAACAAAAGAGGGGAGGGGGGGGGGGGGGGGGGGGGGAGAAGAAGGGGGGGGCAGGGGGGGGGGGGGGAGGGGGGGGGGGAGAAGGGGGGGGTTTGGGAAAAAGAAAAGGGGAAAAAGAAACACTTTGGGGCACTGCACACAACATATCACACTTGCAGCTAGTTCTGTTAAAATGACTGTCCATTATCCTATTACAATCTTAGTAAAGCACATGTGCAAACAAGAATCTTCCACTGGGAGAATATATATCAAGGATTTCAGCATAAACCCCACCAAATCATAAAGGACAGAGGGAAGAGAGAGAGAGAGAGAGGAGAGAGAAGAGAGAGAGAGAGAGAGAGAGAGAGAGAGAGAGAGAGAGAGAGCGAAGAGAGAGAAAGAGGGAGAGAGAGAGAGAGAGAGAGAGAGAAAGAAAGAGAGAGAAGAGAGAGAAAGATAGAGAGAGAGAGAGAGAGAGAGAGAGAGAGAGAGAGAGACTAGAGAACTATCTTATAACTAAATACTTTGTACAAGAATTAACTTTGCAAGAAAACAGTTGCTAACCCTCATATATATGTCTTGCACCGATTAAAATATACCAGTCTTTAGGGATTGTTGTCTATTGTTTTCAAGGGTTATACAGAGGGGGGGGGGGGGGAAGAGAAAGGAAGGGTGGGGGAGGAAGATATTTTGTGACACTACACAAATGCACACAACATTTCATACTTGCCGCTTACCTGCTGTTAAAATGACTGCTTTCTCTATTGAGTCTTAGTAAAAGCACATGTTTACAACAGACTCTATCCACTGGGAGAAAAAACAATTGCCAGCATGGTATCAAGAATTTGAGCATGAACTCCACCCAGATACTCAAAATCAGGACAGAGGGAGAGAGAGAGAGAGAGAGAGAGAGAAGAGAGAGAAGAGAGAGAGAGAGTAGAGAGAGAGAGAGAGAGAGATAGAGAGAAGAGAAAGGGAAAGAGAGAGATAGAAAGAGATAAAGAGGAGAAGAGAAAGAGAGAGAGCGAAAGAGAGAGAGAAAAAGAGAGAGAAAGAAAAAAAAAAAGGGGGGGGGGGAGAGGAGAGAAAAGAAGAAAGAGAGAGAGGAAAGAAGAGAAAAAGGAGGGAGAGAGAGAGGAGAGAGAGAGAAAAAGCGAGAGAGAGAAGAGAGAGAGAAGAGAGGAGAGAGAGAAGAGGACCAATAGGAGAAAAATCTAGTTTACTAATACTTTAAAGGAAAATGGTGCTTACCATTATGTCGTCTTTAGGATCTTCCACTCAAAACTGACTTTAAAACATTTCTATTTGAAGACACAATTAAAAATAAACATGCCTGGGCAGGGGGAGGAAACTGACAGACTGGCTCAAACTTGAAAAAACGCAAAGTGAACAAGTCTCATTGTTATCGCACACAGCAGGAAGGGCACGGCACATCCACAGGGCACTTAAAATGCACAACAAATCATTTAAAAACGACCTGTATTACTATGTAAGTCCTTAGTACTCTCATAATAGAATTTGACAGGCGTCCAATTCTATGAAATAATTTATTCTTCTTTTGAGAAGTGCATTTATATCCTTTCTTTATCAGACCCAATAAATATAGTTTGGTGGCCAAGATTGGCTTGCCAGTATATTTCTCTGGATAGCAGTCTGTCTTACACTATCGACTTTTTCAATGGGAACTATCTTGAGGAATGGCACTGAGCGATAAATTGATCCAAGTGGGTGTGTGTGAGTGCAGGCGTGGGGGCCACGTTGCACTTAGAGCATACCTAAGATTGATCATCGCTTTTGTGGTTCGCCCACCGAACCTTAGATTCTCTGTAAGAACCCACATACCATCATTTGGATGCAGTGTGCATCAAAAACTATGTAGATCACATTTGTGATTTTGCAATTAATGTGTTTTGTTTTAATTTCCATTTGGCGATTGTCCAAGGTGACACGAATTAAAGTCTTCCTCTGAATGTTTTGCAAGTGCGCACGCTACGGCAAGGGAAAAATTCCTGGCTCCTTTGTAGGCCCATGAGGGACAAACCGTCTAGGATGGTAGGTTTGTAGATATGTCCAAGTTCTTCTCTTTTTTCTGTCAGAAGAGATACTTTTATAAGTCCCTCTTGGGAAAAATTCTACATTTTGTGGATTGCTATAGAGAGGTGGGGTTCTTTTTTATTATGGAGATGTTAGAAGGTAATCTGGGTTCATAAGTAGTGACCCATGCCCGTTTTTTAACCTTTATTCTTTAAGCGTTTTGATGGAGAAGTTTTTTCCTACTTTCTGGCACTTTACATCTCTTTGATGGCTTAGGCCAATGCCATCCTGATAATACAAGATAACTTGCATATTCATCTTGGACTCTTGTTTCAAGCTGGGTGTCTGTACTGACTAACATACGGAGTCGTGGTGCCTATTCCTGATGCTAAGGCCCTTGAATACAAGACGGGGTCATGCAAGAAATAGTGAAGGTATCATTGCAGTTCTTCGATGAAAACATCTGTACTTATCCTGCCTTCATTTTTGATTGAAACTGTCATGGTCTAGGTAGTTTTTTTCCTGCCCATGTTCCACAGTCCATTTTATACGGGTGAAGGTTTCGAAGATTTTCTGTCGAAGTCTTTGGCGTGGGCACTATCCAGCAGAATCATAAACCCATCATCTCTAAATTCTACTCCAATCCAAGGGGGGGGGGGGGGGGGGGGGGGGGGGGGGGTGCGAGCTCATGTTTACTGGCTGGTAAAATGAGGACTGAAGGGGTACTGGGACAGGAACTTCTACAAGTTTTCTCATCCAACACGTCCCATAAAACAATCAACGAGTCACAGGCATGGCAATGGTCCCATGGCTTGCCGTAATTGGGATGCATAAGTGCGTTTCCCCTGTCACCTCGTAAAAAAGCGCTATTGGGTTGTCCAGGGGCTATTTCAGGCCTTCTATTATGCACTCTTTTGTATCGCCAGAGGGACGGTGTGTTTTCAGCAGATGCGTAACTGCTGGGATGCCCATGGAGTTGTCCATCACTGGGATCTAAGGACACTACACACAAGTGAGCCAGGCAGGCAAATTTCGAGTAAAGGGGCCAAGATGATCCATTTATAGTTTCTAGTTTGCAAGAAACTCTTTGTGTATCAAATACCTGGAAACCTCAAGCAACTTGTATAGGTATTGGGCGAATGACATTGTCACATTTGGTTAAAGAACGATCAAATAGTGCACCCAGCTAAATGCAAACCCCTTATTA
Source organism: Conus ventricosus (assembly GCA_018398815.1). Classification (NCBI taxonomy): domain Eukaryota; kingdom Metazoa; phylum Mollusca; class Gastropoda; order Neogastropoda; family Conidae; genus Conus; species Conus ventricosus. Next base: position 64,822,500 of record CM031609.1, read on the forward strand.
AGACCCATAAACCATTCCCCTAAACCCTTACAGGTTTGATCCTATCTATAGTGGCACACCGTTGACAGCAAACCATTGTCACCATTCGTTCAACAGCCATCGCCCACCTAACAAGTAGCTTGAGGTTCCAGGTCATTGATACCAAAGAGTTTCTATGCAAACCTAGAGAACTATAAATGACATCATGGCCCCTTTTTACCAAAAATTGCCTGCCTGGCTACTTGTGATGTAGTGTCCTTATATCCCAGTGTGTGACAACTCCATGGGCATCCCAGCAGTTAAGAAACTGCTGAAAACACACCCGTCCCCTCTGGGAGTACCAACAGAGTGCAAAATAGAAAGCCTGAAAATAGCCCCTGGACAACAATAAGCTGCTTTTTTACAGACGGTGAAGGGAAAACGCACTATGCTTCCCCAATAACGGCACAGCCATGGGACCAGCATGCCTGTGCCTACGTTGATTGTTTTTTGAGTGGTTGGATGAGAAACTTGAAGAGTTCTGTCCATTACCCTTCTGTCCTCATCTATTACCCAGCCCCCAGTATACATGAGCACGCACTCTGGATTGAGTAGATTTTAGAGATGAATGTTTATGATTCAGTCTAGAAATGCCCACGCCAAAGACTTCGAAGACAATCTTCAGAAGCCTTCACCCCAGTATAGAAATGGACCTGTGGAACCTGGGCAGGAATAAAAACTACCTAACTTGACAGTTTCCAATCACACTGAGCAGGAATAGTACAGATGTTTCTCGAAAACTGCAGATGCATACCTTCCACCTAATTCCTTGCCATGCACCGTCTGTATTCAAGGGCTTACAATCAGGAATAGGCAAGGGGAAAAGGAGGGGGGGGGGGGGGGGGGGGGGGGGGAAAAAAAACTCCGTATGTTTAGTCAGTACAGACACCCCACTGGGAAACAAGAGTCCAAGAATATGCCAAGTATAAAAAAAAAAAAAAAAAAATCCCTTTTGTTTTTGTTTATTATCAGGATGGCATTGGCCTAAAGCCATCAAAGAGATCCGTAAAGGGTGCCCAGGGGAAAGATAGGAAAAAAGCCTTCTACATCAAGAACGCTAAAAAGAATAAAGTTAAACAAACTGCATGGGTCACTACTTATGACCCCAGATTACCTTAAATCCTCCATAAATAAAACAAGAACCTCCACCTCCCTATAGCAAGTCACAAAATGTAAATTTTCCCAAGAGGGACATTATCTCTTCTGACAGAAAGAGAAAGAACTTGGTAAATATCTACAAACCTACCATCCCTAACGTTTGTCCCTCATGGGCCTACACAGGAGCCAGGATATTCCTTGCAGTAGGTGCGACACTTGCAAACATTCAGAGAAAGACTTTACATTTCGTTTCACCTTGGGACAATCGCAAAATGGAAAATTAAACAACACTTAACTTGCAAAACACCAAATGTGATCTACATTAATTGGTGCACACTGCATCCAACTGAATGGTATAGTGGGTTCTACAGAGAATCTAAGGCTTCGGTGGCGAACCACAAAAGCGATGTCAAATCTTAGGTATGCTCTAAGTGCAACGTGGCCCGCCGACGCCTGCACTTCACCACACACCCCACTGATCGCTCAGTGCCATTCCTCAAGATTGTTCCCATTGAAAAAGTCGAAAGAGTAAGACAGACTGCTTACAGAGAATATACTGGCCAGCCCATCTTGGCACTATATTTATTGTCTGAATAAAGAAAGGATATAAATGCCCTTCCTCAAAAGAAAGAATGAAATGATTCATAGAATTGGACGCCTGTCAAATTCCTATTAAGAAGAGAATAGACCACATAGTAATATAAGGTGTTTAAAATGATTTGCTTGTGCATTTTAAGTGCCTGTGGATGTGCCGTGCCCTTCCTGCGTGTGCGATTAACTGATAGCTTGTTCACTTTGGGTTTCAAGTTGAGGCAGTCATCAGTTTCCTCCCCAAGACAGGAAAGGTTATTCTGTGCTCTTCTAATAGAATGGTTTTAAGTCACGTTATAGTGGAAGATTCCTAAAGAAGACATAATGAAGCACCATTTCCTTTAAAGTATTTAGTAACTAGGGTATTTCTCCTATACGGTCTCTCTCTCTCTCTCTCCGCGGTCTCTCTCTCTCTCCCTCCCTTTTTTTCTCTTCTTTCCTCTCTCCACCCCCCCCCCCCCCCTCTTTCTTCTTTCTCTCTCTCCCCCCCCCCCTTTTTTTTTTTTCTTTCTCTCTCTTTCTTCTCTCTCTCTTTCGCTCGTCTCTCTCTTTCTCTCTCCCTCTTTCTCTCTCACTCCTCTTTCCCACCCCTTTCCCATCTTCTCTCTCTCTCTCTCTTCCCATCTTTCCTGTTTTGGTTAATCTGGTGGAGTTCATGCTCAAATTCTTATACTGCTAGATATTGTTTTTTCCTCCCAGTGGCATAGATTCTGTTGTAACACATGTCTTTTACTGAAAGATCATAATAGGAGAATGACAGCATTTTAACGAAGAACAGCGCAAGTATAAATGTTGTGTGCATTTGTGTAGTGTCACAAAATATTTCCTCCCCCCACCCTTCCTTCTCTTCTCCCCCCCCCCCCGCCCCCCCCCCTCCCTCTGTATAACCTTTGACAACACTAGACACCCATCCTAAAGACTTGTATATTTTAATCGGGTGCAAGACATATATGATGGTTAGCACTGTTTTTCTGCAAAGTTATGTTCTTGGCAAAGTATTTAGTGAATATCAGAGGTTTCATATTGGTTCCCTATTCTCTCTCCTCTCTCTCTCTCATCTTTTCTTTCTCTCTCTCTCCTCTCCCTCCTTTTCTCTCTCTCTCTCTTTCTCTCTCTCTCTCCTCTCTCACAGCCCTGATGTGGCCCTTGCGGTCGGCTGGCTATAAGCAACATGAACTTATAAACCCCTCGGTCCTTTATGATTATTTGGAGTGGTTTTTATGCTGAAATCCTTTGATATTATATTCCTCCCAGGGGATAGATTTTGTTTGCACATGTGCTTTTTACTAAGATTGCAATAGGATAATGACAGTCCATTTTAAACAAACATACTGCAAGTGGGATAATGTTTGTGTGCAGTGACCCAAAGTTTTCTCTTGTCCCCTTCTATTTCCAACCCCCAACCCCCCCCCCCCGCCCCCCGACCCCCCTCTCCACCACCCCTTCTTCTCCCCCCCCGCCCCCTCCCCCTCTTTTGTTGTTTTAATTTGCAGTTGCGATGCGTGGTTACGTGTTTCAGCTCTGAAAGAAGGCTTCGGCGAAAATTTAGTATAAATCCTGAAGCCGAAAGTTACCTGGATTCCTGAGTCTTTTATATTATTTTGTGTATATAATATATATATATATATATATATATATATATATATATATATATATATATAATATATATCGCCCCTATTTTCCAATCTAAGACATAAGAGCAAGCTTTGTTTTATAATTGAATATTTCTTGGCAGCATTGCAACACCAAGTGCTCTTAATTGCTGAATGGTGCTCAGTATCTATCCTTGGAATTTAACTTAGTTTTTTGTAAATTAGTCCCTTGCGGATTCCATTCCAAGAACTGGCCCTCAGCACTTGTGTCTGACAGTTCTACTTTTTCACAAGAAATGTAGCTTGTTTTTGTTCTTTCATCATTTTCTTTTGCTTCTTAGTGGCACCTTTGGTGGTTCATTTTTTGAAAACTCAACCAAACTTACTACGTATTGCACACCAGTCTTTCTGGGATAAGCATTCTTCTAAAACCGAAAAGGCAGAGGAGTCATATACCACTTTCCGCGTCACTGTAGAGAAACACGCAAGTTTCCGAAATATCGAAATATGACCAGGAGTTATGTGTTTGTGAGTTTCCTCTCTATTGGGGATTATAAGCTTGCTGGAGGCGTCATTTTGAGAAGCATTTATTAATTTCCCCATCCACCCACTTGAGCACATACTGTTAGTTAGGCTTAGGGCAGTATTAACTACCACTGGCAGATATGAATGCTTATCTCCCCCTATTTCTTCAATCTAAGACATAAGAGCAAGCTTTGTTTATAATTGAATATATATATATATATATATAAGATATATTATATATATATATATAATATATATATATGCATACAAAAGGGGCGTTAAAAGCCTAAATTGTTTTTGATACAACGCCCCTGATCCTGATCCTGTTGTGTTCAAAATATGGCAACTACAAAAAGTGAATCCAAGTCCCCGACTTGCGGCATGATAGACGACGCACGATGATCGTTGTAAATGTGATAATTCCTAATGGAATGACTTCATTCGGCAGAATGAGAATGAATGTTCTGGATTCAATAGATGCTAACTAATGTTAAACTAGGTCACTGCCAGACTCAGTTTGACCAGGGACCACGGTCCCTGGTTTGACGCTTGATTTGCCTCACTTCCACAATTGCATTATTATTAGTTTGCATTGTTTGACGACTGAAATCAGAACGAAGTTAGAAGGAAGCTTACCACGAGAAGAGTGTATTCTTCCCAACTGTACACTTTGTTCTTGACTGTTGGAATGAACATAATTTTCGTTTTGCTTTGAAATTTCGCGGATCACTTGGTGTACATACTGTATTCCCTCTTGACAAGAAATGCGTGCGTGACTGATGTGATTGACTTTATACTACATACATAACCAATGGACAAATATTGTTAGATGCCACGATACAGGAAGGTCATCCATTTGGATCTGTTTGTGGTTTTAAGATATAAGTACCTGGAAAGCGAAAGGAAGGCGGGAAAGACGTTTTCCTGACTCTTGAGTGGAACACAATGGTGCAAATAACCGTAAAAATGTGTGTTTTATGCTCATTGTTGCTCGATTGTGTCCGATGTTTAGATAATGCTTATGTGGTTGATATCTACGAGAGAGAAATTATTGACGGAAAGAAGCTCAAGAAATACCCCAGAAAGCGGTAGTCCGTCAGTCCGACACTAAAATTTTAATATCCGCTCTTAAGGGGGTAAGAAGCCTAGACTGTTTTTAACTGCTAAATAATCACAAAGACGTCGAGTGGCAGCACTAGGCCCTAATAGACTTTGCCTTAGAGTCTTTTATTTGGGACGACAATATTAAAACAAGAATTTCAATTGATATCACTCGCTTCAAAACAATCTAAATTCACTAAAGAAATTAGGTGGATGAAACAATATGTCAGTAGATTACCCTCTTTCATGAGGGGGTGACAAATGAAAGTTTGTGACCATAGTCGGGGACTTGGATTCACTACATGTAGTTGCCATAGATATTTTGAACACATGCATGCCCTCTAAGCAGTTTCAGCAACTTTCAACATAAATGGTGGATAGTCAATAGTGTGAATGCCAGTCACCAGCCACCATGATGGTAAACACTAAAACGTAGTCCGTGGCGTGAATGTCATGGTACACCATGATGGTAAACAGCTGTCAGTGGTGTGAATGTCATGGTGACCATGATGGTAAACAGCAGTCAGTGATGTGAATGTCATGGTCACCATGATGGTAAACAGCAGTTAGTGATGTGAATGTCATGGTCACCAGTCACCTTGATGGTAAACAGCAGTCAGTGATGTAAATTTGTCATGGTCACCATGATGGTAAACAGCAGTCAGTGGTGTGAATGTCATTGGTCACCATGATGGTAAACAGCAGTCAGTGATGTGAATGTCATGGTCACCAGTCACCATGATGGTCAACAGCAGTCAGTGGTGTGAATGTCATGGGTCACCATGATGGTAAACAGCAGTCAGTGATGTGAATGTCATGGTCACCAGCCACCATGATGGTGGAACTAGCCATGCCTACCTGCTTGGTTCAGGCAGGGACGAGGATAGATTTAGTACTCTAGAGGTATTCTCATCCCTCTGGTCATCTGGCAGAACTGAAAAAATGACCATGGTAGCCTTTCTGCTGCTAGATATTTAATTTCGTTAATATTGTAAAGTTTATTTGATTTGATTTTTTTATGTGTATATTAAACAGAGTTGATAAGTTAAGAAGAACATTTCTTCATAATAAGAAAAATGGTTGAGGGTGTGCAGTATGAAAGATGAGTGTATGCTGAAACAGTGAAATTACATTTGAAAACAAGTACTTTTACTTTCCTAATTTCTTACATGAAATTGCTGTATTTTTGAACATCATGTGTGTTTTGTTTCCTCCTGAATCGCAGATCGTGCACAAAAAGCTTTGCATCCCAAAACATCATAACCATCAAAATCGGAAATGAAATGAGGCAGGGAACAGTAAACGATAAACAGTAAACAGTGGGGTATGTTTTTTCTCCCATAAGGAAACCTAACACAGAGTAACTTTTATTCAAGACTGGCACAGCCTTTTAAACTTGAATAAAGTCAGACAAAATACATAGACGAACAATCTAATAGTGGGGGAAAAACAAGCGCAGGCCAACAACTGAACTGTCTGGCAAAGATTTGGACTTGAGGGGAAGGGAGAGGGGAGTTTGAAGATGGAGAAAACTGGGAAAATGAAATTTAAACAAAAAAAAAAAAAAAGAAATGTTACAGATATGAAAACTCTTCACTAGCTGCATAAGGGAACCATCGCAATCCCTTTTGAAGGCAGATATACTTGTATTGCCTGCTCCGAGGCCTTTCGCCCCCTGGATCGGGACTCATCAGGGAGACACGGCTGCTTGTGTCTGCGCTCCCGGCGTCAAAGTACAAGTATATCTGCCTTCAAAAGGGATTGCGATGGTTCCCTTATGCAGCTAGTGAGAGTTTTCATATCTGTAACATTTCTTTTTTTTTTTTTTGGTTTTAAATTTCATTTTCCCAGTTTCTCCATCTTCAAACTCCCCTCTCCCTTCCCCTCAAGTCCAATCTTTGCCAGACAGTTCAGTTGTTGGCCTGCGCTTGTTTTTCCCCCACTATTAGATTGTTCGTCTATGTATTTTGTCTGACTTTATTCAAGTTTAAAAGGCTGTGCCAGTCTTGAATAAAAGTTACTCTGTGTTAGGTTTCCTTATGGGAGCAAAACATACCCCACTTGTTTACTGTTTATCGTTTACTGTTCCCTGCCTCATTTCATTTCCGATTTTGCTTTGATTAAATTGAGGTTATTTGTATTTGTTTCTGTGTGTTTGTCTTTTGATCTCCCTTGCATCTTTGGGTGGATCCTCAGGCGTAGGCTCAAAGACTGTCCCTACAATTTATATTATTTGCATAATGTCTTTAGTTTTACAGCAACTTTTTTTCCTCCCCACACTTTCGTTTGGTTGCATTTACTACTCTTCACTGGCTGCTCTGGGGGTGCTATTGGATTCTTTTTTGCACCCATGGTGGTGAGAACACCACAGTATTATGGACTGTGGTGTGTCTCTATTTGACGCCGGGAGCGCAGACACAAGCAGCCGTGTCTCCCTGATGAGTCCCGATCCAGCGGGCGAAAGGCCTCGGAGCAGGCAATACAAGTATATCTGCCTTCAAAAGGGATTGCGAGGTTCCCTTATGCAGCTAGTGAAGAGTTTTCATATCTGTAAACATTTCTTTTTTTTTTTTGGTTTAAATTTCATTTTCCCAGTTTCTCCATCTTCAAACTCCCCCTCTCCCTTCCCCTCAAGTCCAAATCTTTGCCAGACAGTTCAGTTGTTGCCTGCGCTTGTTTTTCCCCCACTATTAGATTGTTCGTCTATGTATTTTGTCTGACTTTATTCAAGTTTAAAAGGCTGTGCCAGTCTTGAATAAAAGTTACTCTGTGTTAGGTTTCCTTATGGGAGCAAAACATACCCCACTTGTTTACTGTTTATCATAACCATCAGTTGATGCTGATGTTGGATGGTGTGATGAAAAAGAAGAAACTGTTACATGAAAAGACTAAAATTTTCAGATGCTTTAGTTTATGAAGGGCTTGGAGCATGTGTGTTTAGCATTTTGGTTGTTGTGATGATCTTCACTATGCATGGTTACAGTCATTTCTTCGTTTCTTTTCTCTCTATGAATCCGGGAACGTTTGAACACTTTAATCAGAATATTGCCAGTCAAAGTCAGTCAGGGGCAGAAAGAAGCAGGAAACAAAATGTAATAAACATGGGTGGGAATTCTCCTCGGATCCGCGGAATTCCGCAGTAGAAGCAAAAGATTTCCTCGGATTTGAAATGTTATTTCCTCGGAAAATGAAATTCGCGGAGATAGGGCCTACCTCTTGTTCGGTTACGGTCGATTTCGGTAATCAGATGGCCTGTCTAGCAGGATACAGTAGGCCTATATCGGCGCTAAGAACTGTGGGATACATTCAAAAATGGCGTACCGACGAGACATCGTAAAGCGCGGGCTTCAGAAATTTGACGAAAGCAACATAAAAAATCCATGGAGATGGGAGTGGATGGAGAAGACAGCAGACAACGAAAGGCTGTGTACATTCATGAGAAAAATTCTGGCTCCTGGACTCGCTTTTTGTTCTCTGTGTGAAAAAGAAGTCAACTACTCCAGTCGTGGGCTTGTTGCACTGCAAGACCACGTGAAATGTGCCAAGCACCAGCAAGGCAGCAGTTAGCAAACCACCACAGAGGGCAGCACCACAGTCCAGCTCAGGAAAGGACTCATCCGGATGTGAATCACAGAGGGCAGCACCACAGTCCAGCTCAGGAAAGGACTCATCCAGTAAACGAAAGCAGGCATCCATTTCAATGTTCTTTTTTTCGAAGTAGGGTGAGTATTTTTGTAATGTTTGCATGTGATCTATAGATGAAACCGTTGCCCCCAAAAAACATATTTTATGCTCTCTGAATGTTTCATTTATTTGCCCAAAATTACACCAGATTGCACAGATATGCATCCTTAAGAAAAAAATATTTCCGGGGGGGGGGGGGGGGGGGGGGCGATGGCCCCCGGACCCCCCTAGATTGTCCTCTTTTTTGTCTGTTACCAGTTCCCACCCTGAATAAATGAGACTTTCTCAAAAGGTCATTGCTACCAACCCTTACCCATCTACTTCTTTTTCCTTGTCTAGAGCCGGGCCCAATTGGCGTTGAAGGCTCTGCTGTTTTGCTGAGTGCCAGCTGGTTGGATGGCTTTTTGTGTAAAACAGGATTAAAACTATATACATGTACAAATCTAGTGTGGATTTCCACTAGTGGCCAGCCTTGAGGGGCTGCAGGTCACTGGAGCTGCAGCGCAGGCGGCTGAAGAATGCCGCTACTGTTGGATCTGTAGTGGTCTCGCTTGAAATTTTATTCCACTCCCTCACTGTTCAGGGGACGAAGAAGTTGTGTAGAGCTGGGTGTTTTGAGTGCTCCTGGAAGATGCGAGCACTATTCCTGCCACAGGCCCTGGAATGAGAAGGACAATAGAGCATGGAGGGTGGAATATCTACCAGCCCATTCTCGATACAATACAGCATTCCCAGTCTGTTGTGGTGCCTTCTGGTTTTGAGGCTATCCCACTGGGGTTTCCGGAAAAGATCAGTGGTGTGCGTTCAAAATAGCAGTTGCAGGCATAGCGAGCTGCTCTTCTCTGGACCTTTTCCAGGAGGTCAATGTCTTGTCTCTTGTGGGGGTCCCAGACAGTGGAAGCGTATTCTAATGTAGGACGAACCATGGTCATATAGGTGGCTTTGCGGACCTCAGTGATGCAGTTTTTTAAGTTTCTGCGGAGAAAACCCACTGCCCTGTTCCCTTTGGCTGCCACCGTTTCAACGTGCTTGGTCCAGGATAGATCCTTTGTCATGGTTACTCCTAAGTACTTGGCTGAGGATACTGCTTCCAGGGTTTGTTCATGAAGAGTATATGCAGAGAGGAAGGAAAGGTGTCTGCCTGGCGAGATGTGGAGTGTGTTACCATTTCCTGCATTGAATCTCGTCTGCCAAATGTCTTCCCAATCTGCCAGGCGGTCAAGATCAGCTTGCAGCAAGGACAAGGACTGCAGACATTCCTGTAGAGGAGAGCATCATCTGCGAACAACCGGGTGTTGGGAGTCCTTGGCCACATTCACATTTATTTTGCCATTTTTCTTGTAAATGATTATCATTTAAAAATAAATCAGTTGTAGCAATCCTGAATGTTTTGAGAGATACATAAGATAAGATAGCAGATGTGGTGGCCTTATATAGTAACAATAAAGCATTTTGCACAATTTTTATGTATAAATTTTCATTTGCAAATGGGACAATTGATGGGTGTGTGTGTGTGTTTGATGTGTATTGAAAGTCTTGTCATTACAAAGTTGAACTGCCTGTTTTTTTTAACTGTTTTAAGGAGATAATAAGAATCATTTTCTGACACAAAAACTGTTATCTGTTTTTCATTTTTGTGTGAAAAATATCTGTCTGAAAATATGTATACGGTTGTGACAGCCTTCGTCCTCATATCAATCAAAGAAACACAATGCTCTGGAAATATTCTGCAAACCTAGTGCGGGTAAACTCATCTTGAAATGGCTAAAGAACACATTCCATATATCATTATGCCAAAAATTAATCAAGTGAACAATGCATTTGCTTAAAAGAGATTTCCAGCACGCAGTACCTGTTTTAGTCCTTTTGTCACAACTGACAATTTCAGGTTCTCACACTCGCAACCAAAAGCAGCAATACGATTTTTGGCCATTTCAACAGCAGAAAGTCTTGTGAAACATCACGTGACCATTTTGTTTGAAAATGATGGACTCCAGGTGGAAAGGTAGGTTTTTTAGTTTTCGTCTTTTCTTTAGACACTGTCACAACAGACCAATTGTCACAACAAACCAAAACACCACCAGTACAAGTCAAAAGCAACAGATTAGTTGCTGATTCAGTGATTGTAGTTCGGTTATACACAATCAGTAAAAAGTGGTGAAAAAGACATGCTGTTTTGGTTGTGGTTTCTTGCACTTCCAACACTAAAACTGAAAGTAGCAATTTGGACGAACTTGATTTTATGTCTTTGTCACAACGAAACCTGTTGTCAGTGTGTTGCATTCTTCCTAACGTGATCGATGTGCCGATAGTTCTGGTGATTGAGCATTGCATTAGAGAGAAATTCTGTTTTGTTTCCTTGACGCTGGCTGCATGCATGATGACACTAAGCTCCGAGTAGGGTCATTCGTGCCGGATTTCAAGGTGGACGAAGTGCCTCATTGTGTCAGTGTCTCAACAGACTGATGAAATTTCAATTTCTGTGCCCCAAGAATGCTATGGAGAATGGGTTCAGTTTAATTCTTCCCTTTGTTTATTGTTCATTGTTTATAAACGCCAAAATGTTTCACCATTCCCAGTTTTGTGCATACTAGGCCGTAGTCAGCAGCTGCCCATCCCTTGCCCTGGCTGTCTGCGATATCGAAAGAAAACTACTTGTGTTCTTACCAGGACGAGGTTCAGTCAGCCCATTGGAGCTACAATCAAATCACAGTTCACCCCACTGTGACTTACTTCAGATGCCCTAACTCAATGAAATTGTCACAGACTATCTTGTCTTTCTCAGTGATGATTTGCACTTTGATGCCTGCATGGCCAAAACTATAACGGAAAAGACAATCACACATCTCAAGGGGGTTGTTCCTGAGCTTACAGACTTGACTCTTCAGTGATGGATGTGCGGCACATTACAATAAATAAGCTGCGACTCTTCCATCTTGCCAATGCTGCAGGTCCAGTAAAGGTGCTTAGGGCCTATTTTGGTTCCAGACATCGGGGAAAGCACGTGATGCCTATGGAGGGGTAGTGAAATGAGCAGTGGGTGAAGATGTAGTGGCAGGTGAAGCCTTAATTCAGGATGCTGCAGCCATGACAGCTCATTGCAAGAAAAACTTCACCCTACCACCAGAGCCACCCACAGATGGGACGTGTTCACACAAGGCAGTCTTTCACCATCATCAGCACTGAAGAAATAGACAGATCGCTTTCATCATCAAATCTTCATACTCTACCTTGAACACGAGCCATTCATAGTGTGCGTGGTTTGGGAAACAACTGACTGACTGAAACCAATTTACTGTCAGATGGTTGTACTGACATGGGAAACAACATCACTCGGAGAAGAAATCTTACTTGTTGCTGTCCTCCATGTCTGGAAAACGAATTGAAGGGATGTGAAAATGCAGACTTTACTTTATGCAGAAATGGGAAACACTTTACTCAGACAGAAAAATCCCCAGCCGTTGAACTTGTCTGAACTCCAGGCACAAGATGACAGTGATCTTCAACGTGCATCCAGCTCTCAGTTGGCTTCAGAACCCCATCCTGCACTTGACACCAGTCTGGGACTGACATGGAACCTTCACTTGTCTGTGGTGCTCCTGAAGCTGACCCTAAACCCATTCCTTCCACTCAGCCACTTGAAAGGTCCATTTTCTTCAGAACGCTGTGCAGGAAGATAGTTGAATGCACTTCATTTGCAGAACTACTGGCAGTTGCTGAAGAAACGGACTTGCCCGACTATCTTGTACCTGCTGGTTTGGAAAGAACAATTATTGAAGTAGGTGGAACAGTGGATAAAACTGCACTTGCTTTCAAACCAGCTGATGTACCTGCAAATCTCTTCCCAAAGCTAACAGAAACTGATGGAAACTGTGTACCTCGTTGCCTGAGTAGATATGCTTATGGCAAAGAAATATTTCATTTGCAGATGAGATGCAGAGTTCTCATAGAGATGACACTGAACAAGGCACTCTACAGCAGAGGAGAGAACATGAATAAAGAAAACGAAGACCCTGGACATGTAGCTGCTTGGCTTGCATTTCTGGCAGAAAATTCTGGTCTCACTCCAGATGACATATCAAAAGAAGCTATTGTTGCAGCCTTTGACAGAGAAGCGATGGAAATGTCACAAAGGTGTGAACATGGGTTTGTGGCATTTAGTTGCTGCAGCCAATGTTCTAAAGGCTCCAGTTTGATTGAGGATTCTCTGAAGATTTTTTTTTTTTTTTTAAAGGAAAACAGAACAAATATCGACAATGTTTCGGTCATAGACCGTCTTCAGGCATTGTGACATAAAAAGAAAAACAAATAAATTATACGTATAGGAAATGACATATGAAAACATATACGTAAACGGACGATGACGTGCTTAAAGGTATGTGTGCGCGCGTGTGCCTGCGTGATTGCGTGCGTGCCTGCGCATGCGCTCGCATGCGTGTGTGTGTGTGTCTCTGTGTGTATTGGGAAAAAGGAAAATTCAGTGTCCAATCCCGTTTGACCTCGAGGGAAAAGAGAGGCAGATAGAGGGAAAAGACAAATAGAACCAGAGATAGAGAAAAAGAGAGTGGTAGAGGAGTCTTAAGTTTGGAAGGGGGCGCTTGAGTGTGTGAAAGAAAGTGAGTGAGTGGTAGATGAGGAGTCTTATTCTTGGAAGGGGGCACGTGAGAGTGTGTATGAGGGGAAATTTTTTATATATATATACCGAACAGCAAAATAAACGCGAAAATTTGACTTTGTATTTTATTCATAATGTAGAATGTAATTAAATCAACAGTTTTCAACCAAAAGAAATGAAAAGTGGCACAAAAGTTCTGTGGTGACATGTCGTGAAAACAGAAAGTTCATTTTGACAGTGCGCGTTTTGTGACGAATTTGACAATCAATATGGCGTATGTCCCCCATTGGCAGCAATAACAGCCTGGCATCTGTGGTGCATGGAGCGCACCAATCGGTTGATGGAAGCCATAGGAACGTTGGCCCAGGCCTGCTGGATGGCCTGCTGCAGTTCTGCGGCGGTGGTGGGTCTTGGACGGATCGTGTTCAGCTCCCTTTGCAACATGTCCCAAAAGTGTTCAATGGGGTTCATATCCGGGCTCAACGCGGGCCAGGCCATGACAGGGATCCCTGACTGCTGCAGGAAGTCCTGTGTAGCCCTGGCAGAGTGTGGACGGGCATTGTCCTGCTGGAATTCGAAGTTTGCATGCCGTGGAAAAAGGGCACCACATGGGGACGCAGCACCTGATCGATGTATCGCTGCGCTGTGATGCCCCCACCACGGCCCGGGGCCAGGCCTTGAAAGAAGACAGGGCCTAGCACGTGGTTTACGTCCTATGGCGCCCCACAGGATCGTGCTAGGTCCGCCCCAGGTGTTGTGCTCTTGGACGCAGCAGTCTGCATACCGTTCTCCATGTCTCCTCCACACTCGCGCACGCCCATCCAGGTGGTCAACACAGAAGCGGCTCTCATCACTGAACAACACACCGCAGCCACTGTGCGTTAGTCCAGTTGACGTGGTTCTGTGCCCACTGAAGGCGCGCCTGTCTGTGGCGCACAGTAAGCATGGGGCCCCTGGCTGGCCGATGGTTCCGTAGCCCTCTGTTGGCCAGTCAGCGCCGGACTGTGTCGGCACTGATGGGTGCCTAGTGGCCCCCAATGACATTCCGGGCTGTTTCCGCAGCTGTCCTGAAGTGGTCCTGGACGTGGTGGCGGCAGATGTAGCGATCTTGCCTTGGAGTGGTCACGAGGGGTCTGCCGCTCCTGTGTCTATCAGCAGTGGTGCCCGTGGCCAGGAATCGGTGCTGCAGGCGGTAAACAGTGGCGATGTGACAGTTGAAGGTCATAGCCACAGCCTCGGGAGTGTCTCCGGCCTCCAAACGTCCAACAGCCCTCTCGCGTTGTGCAGGTGTCAGTCTTGGCATTGTGTTGGCGTCCAAAACGCGATTGCTAAAACCTGATCAATCGTGTCATTTTTATCCCCTGTCACTAGTGAACACTACTGACTATTCAGATTTGCTGCAGCGCTTGCACGTACAGCCACAGGCCGCACGAAAAGCGCGGTCAGAAACACAAGCCTCACGCTGGAAGCAAGAGCGCTAACAACCAGAAAATTCCCATGGTCTTCCCTCAGCCATTAGTCGTCTTATACTCAGTGCAAAAAATAACTAAACATAAATTAAACTGGAAGAAATACCCATGAAACGAAACCAAACAAATTCGCGTTTCTTTTGCTGTTCGGTATATATATATATAGAGAGAGATGCATATGGATTGTTCACATGTGTATATGTCTATGAGTATGCATACCTGGATGGTGGAGATGGTGTTTGGGATAAATATATTATGCTCTACATGTGATGTTATAAATATGCTATATGTGTACATGAGGTGTGAATATGAATAAGGTGGGATGGGAAAATTGGGGATGTGGTGTAGAGAGAAAGGGATGGAGGAGAGGTTGGGGGAAAGGAAAAGAGCTGGAATGATTCAAACTAAAGTTTGATCTTTTTCTCCAGACAAGGGCTGGCCACTGTATTAGTGTATGTGCACGTCCTATGTAACCGCATTTTGTTCCCCTGCACCTCAAGCTTAGCCCCAACATGCAACATCTTTGTAGACACCAAGTCGATACTCATCAGATGCATGGAGCGGGAAAAGGTCTTTTCTACTTTCCCTCCAGACCAGACACCAGCGTTGAGAGTGCTGACATCCTCAGAGAGAGTGTGGACCTTGATCTGGTTCCAGAAGTCAGCACTCAACGCAGACTGTATTACACACTTAAAGCACCTTGTTAATTGGACTTCAAACTAATAGAAGTCATTAGGATTTCATTTCTACGCAGCCTGATGAAACAAAACTGTTTACTTATTCTTACACGGTTTTATTTGTTTGTTGGCATGGTATGCATTTATGCATGTGCTTTTATTTCTTTTGCATGCTATGCGTTTTTACACCCCAAATTCCCTCCGGGGGGTTGCGACCTTGTCGTGGTCGGAGGGTTTGCGTGGTCCAGTGATCCCTTAGGCTTTGCTGGCGGGGGCATCAATACTTGGAGATAAGCTGTTTTTTTCACACTGCTTCTAGGCCTGAGAGGTGCAGATGCTGTTTGGCCTAAGCGTAACGTGGTAAGGAGTTGATGCCCCTGGTAGGGCTTCCCATGTCAGATAGGCTAAGGGTGAGGATCCTGACTAAGAGTAACCCGCCTTTCTCCTTTTCTTGTTTTCTGCCTCCCTTATTTGGCCCTTTTCTATCTTCGTCTCCCCTTCAAGTCTTCTTTTCCACACTCCTTTTCTCTCTGTGGTCTCCTTAAGATCCGCCGCGTTTGCCGTGCGGTGCGACCTGTGTCGGAGGGGAATGAGATCCTGGTGATTGAGAGGGCCAGCGCTCTCAACACATCACTTTGGCTCGGACCTCTCCTAGACAGGGAGTACACTTTGGCCCGGGTGTACTAATCGGCTCCCCTTCTTGGGGTTGGGTCAAGACGGGCAGTTCCCCAGCTGGCCAAGTAAACCCCTGCAGTGCTCAGCTCTCTGTTCCCGGGAGTTGAGCATGATCAGGGGGGATAGGGTTGGTTGCTTCTGCTTGTCGTATGTCTCTCCCGAAGCCTGGAAGGGGTCAAGACATTGGTTTCTTGGCCCTGGCCCCTTAGTTGGACTCCAAGGTGGGTGGGTAAGGGAGGGATGAAATATACTAAAATACACATGGCTTTTTCAAAACACATCCCCCCAAAAAAGAGGAAGGCAGCATCCCCTATTTCAGGGGATTTCGATTCTGACAGCGATTCGGATATGGAGATACGACAGAAGACAGGTTTCTGGGCTTCCTGGCTCGTTATGGAAGGAACGGAGCAAGAAAGACCCCTTTCAGCTTTGAGCCCATTTGCTATCCAAAAGGGCTTTCAGGGTATAGCAGGTGACCCTCGGTCCATCAAGAGGTTGAGGAATGGTTCATTTCTTATTCAATGCAAGTCACACAAACAATCTGAACAGCTGCTGAAAGCAACTAAACTAGTGGACAGGGAGATCAGGGTAACTCCCCACAACAGTTAAATTCATCTAAAGGCGTGATTCGCTGCCGGGATTTATCGGGAGTCTCAGAGGCAGAAATCAAAACAGAGCTGGCATCCCAGGGTGTGACGGAGGTGCGCAGGGTGACTGTCAAGAAGGGTGCAGAAAGAGTGGCCACCAACACCCTCTTTCTGACATTCTGCAACCCTGTGCTGCCTCCGGTCATCAAAGTCGGCTACCTGATTGTCCGGGTTCAGTTGTACGTTCCGTCCCCGTTGAGGTGCTTCCGATGCCAGAAGTTGGCCATGTCAGAGACCGTTGTTCTGGGCAGGAGGTGTGTGGTATTTGCTGCAAGGCAACCCATGATGGGCCGTGTAAAGATCCGGCACATTGTGCAAACTGCGGTGGCGACCATCCCTCCTCTTCACGGAATTGTCCTCTGTGGATTCAGGAATCTGCAATACAAAGGGTTAAGACAGAAAAGAAGATCTCCTTTTTTGAAGCCCGCAAGCAGGTTGTGGGCAGTCAGTCGCCGACAGCTTCTTCGTATGCTTCGGCCGTAAAAAAAGTTCCAACAGTTCCAACTCGGTCAGTCTGCTGTCAGACTGATAACTTTACGTTTTCGAAGACATTGCAAGGAAAAACTGTCAGCTCTGGTGGAAGCAGGTCCACCACCTTCCAAACCAAAGTGACTGCCCCTGGTGGAGGCAAAAAATCCGCCACCCCTCAGACTGCCCAGCAGTCTACAACATCTGCTGCTGGGCAGATTAAAAAACCAGCACCCCTCCCTCGAACTCCTCTGTCCAGTGCCCGTGCGGGCAAGGGAGTTCAACCTAGTGTGGAGATGGTGGAGTTGAGGAAAAAACCTCCACCGTCCCCCAAACCCAGACCTACTTCACCTGTTGGCAAGTCTGCCAGCAGGTCTGCAGATAGTCCAGTGAAATTAAGCAACAAATTTACAGCTTTAGCAGCAGATGTTGAGGAGGAGATGACCTGATCTCTCTCCTTTTCGCCCTCTGCACCATGGATAATACAATATTCCATTGGAATATCCGTGGTCTAAATTCCAACTTCGAGGAGCTGCAGCTTCTGTGTCAGTCTCTAAAACCTTCTGTCGTGGCTCTTCAAGAAAACTCAAATTCAAAGCCAGAAGACCTTTACTCTTTCTGGCTTTAATATTCTTTCGAAACCTGCACAACCATCCACGTTGGGACTGTCGGGCGGTGTTGCCCTTCTCCTACACAAAAACTTTGTTGTATAGTCCTGTCACTCTGTCTACCTCCCTTCAGGCTGTAGCTGCGAGAGTCACTCTCCACAAGACTGTGACAATCTGTTCTCTTTATCTCTCACCTTCTGTCCCGGTTTGTCGTCAGGACCTTGTCAGTCTGATAGAAGAACTCCTCGACCTTTTTTGCTGTTGGTGACTTTAACGGTCACAATCCTCTTTGGGTAGTGCCGGTACGTCACCCAGAGGTCTGCTGATTGAGGATGTCCTTTCAGACTTGGATTTGTGTTGTCTGAATGACGGATCTGCAACTTATCTCCACTCTTCCTCAGGTTCACTTTCGTGTTTGGATTTGTCGGTTTGTGACCCCTCGCTGGTCCTGGACTATGAGTGGTCTGTCCATGACGATCTGCACGGAAGTGACCATTTCCCTGTCCTTCTACAACCTGTAATAACTGAACACGTCTCTGTCTCTCAGCATCTAAATTTTAAGAAAGCAAACTGGGATCTATTTGCAGCCTCTATTTCTAAAGAATTCCAGGACACTGATTTTCTTCAGAGTCCGGATCCAGCAGAATCTCTGACTAACACTTTAATTAAATGTGCTAAGGCCTGTATCCCAGTGTCTTCTGATAAACTCCAAATGCCAAAAACACCCTGGTTCAATTCAGACTGCCAACAAATTTTCCAAAGTCCGAAAACGGGCTCAGCGTCAGGTATACCATCGACCTTCGGGTCCCAACGCTCGAGCCCATCAAAAACTCCGTGCCAAATCAAGACACACTTTTAAAATCAGTAAACGTCGGTCCTGGAGAAGCTTCTGCTCCAGGCTGACATCAAAAACTTCCAAGAAAAACGTGTGGAACATCATTAAGAAAATCAAAGGGAAGAACACCTGTCCCACTGTGAACCATCTCAAGTTTTCGGATTCTTTAATAACAGAGAAGAAAGCAGTTGCTAATCTTCTTGCTTCAACCATTGAAAAGAATTCCTCCTCTTCTAATAAATCAGTCACTTTTGTCAAACACAAAGCCCTAAAAGAAAAATCTCCCTGCAACTTTTCATCCGACAACATGGAAGACTACAATCTTCCTTTTACATTAAACGAGCTGAAATCTGCCATACTCTCTTGCAGCGATTCCTCTCCAGGTATAGATGACATACATTATCAACTATTGAAACATCTTCCGCAAGAAGGTCTGAACATCCTGTTACAGGTATACAACCACGTGTGGACTACAGGTTGCTTTCCACCCTCTTGGCGGACAGCCCTCATTATTCCCATCCCCAAACCTGGAAAAGATCTTTCTAATCCATCTAACTACCGTCCCATAGCTTTGACCAGCTGTGTCTGTAAACTGATGGAGAAAATGGTCAATGCTAGGCTCATGTGGAAACTTGAAACCGATGGCCTTTTGGCGAAAGAACAGTGTGGTTTCCGCAAACATCGTAGTACAGTTGACCATTTGATTCGTCTGGAATCTACACTTAGGAACGCTTTTTTAAACAGACAGCATGCAGTGGCAATTTTCTTTGACTTGGAGAAGGCCTACGATACCACCTGGAAGTCGGGGATACTTCATGATCTCCACGATCTGGGTTTTCGAGGTCATCTTCCGCTTTTTATTCAAAATTTTTTGGCAGAACGACAGTTTCAGGTCCGGGTTGGCACCACTCTCTCTGATGTCCACGAGCAGGAGTTGGGTGTTCCACAGGGGAGCATACTATCTCCTGCCCTCTTTAGTATTAAGATCAACAACATTGTTCAATCAGTTCAGCAGGGTTCAGACTGCTCATTGTTTGTGGATGATTTTGCTGTCTACGCAACTGGAAGCCTGTACCCGAGTGTCCAGCGCAGGCTCCAGCTTTGCGTAGATAAAATCCATCGGTGGGCGGATGAAAACGGTTTCACCTTTTCTGCTACAAAAACCCAGTGTATTCACTTCCATAATTTCCGTCAGTTTTTTTCCAGATCCGGAACTTCAAGTAGGGAAATCTCCCATTCCAGCTGTTAAAGAGGCCAAATTTCTGGGAGTCATTTTTGACCAAAAACTTAACTTTCTCAGCCATATTAAAAACCTCAAAACTGCTTGCCAAAAAGGCACTGAATATTCTGCGGGTCGTAGCACACACCGACTGGGGCGCTGATAAGAAAACTTTGTTGCACCTCTACAGAGCCCTGGTCCGTTCCAAACTGGACTACGGTTGTGCTGTGTACGGCTCCGCAAGATCATCTTACCTCAAACTCTTGGACCCTATCCACCATCAAGGGCTTCGTCTCTGTCTTGGAGCGTTCCGCACCACCCCTGTGTACAGCCTGTACGCAGAGGCAGGTGAACCTTCACTGTCCAACCGCAGGCTGAAACTGTCTTTGAATTATTACATCCGACTGTTCTCAGAACCGCAGAATCCTGCCTATGACTGTGTTTTTGACCCTCCGTTCCAAAGTAAGTTTGAAACAAACCCGAAATGTATTCCGCCGTTTGGGCTTCGTATGCAGCCTCACGTGCGGAATGCAGGTATAGACCTGGGAGTAGTTTCCGATTTTTCCAAGTTTCCGGATCAACCTCCATGGACCTTTTTCACACCAGAGATTCGTTTTGATCTCGCAGCTTTCCGTAAGGAGTCTACCAGCTCTCTGGCGTACAAGGCTTTGTATGCCGAGCTCTGTTCCAAATTCCCATCCTATCAAAAAGTTTTCACTGACGGTTCCAAGTCTGAGGATGGAGTGGCCTGTGCAGCCTACTGCCCTGGGGCTCCTTCTCAGATATTGTTGGAACATATACATTCAGATGCTTCTGTCTATTCTGCTGAACTTACTGCTCTAGTACTGGCTTTGAAGATAATCTCCCATTCTTCGAGGAGGGACTTTCTGGTTCTGTCGGATTCGCTGTCAGCTTTGGAGGCCATAGCTGGCCGCAACCTTCAGCATCCAGAACTTTTACTTTTTTTTGAACTTTTTAGCAAGTTGAAGGCGGACGGTTACAACATTACTCTTGCTTGGGTTCCTGGCCATGTTGGCATCGGCGGGAACGAAATGGTTGATCGTTTAGCCAAGAACGCCACAAGAGAGAAACTGTCCAACACTTATATCCCCTGCTCAGATGTGAAACCCAAAATTAACGATTATGTGAGAGACCTCTGGCAGGAGGATTGGAACACACAGACGAATAACAAACTCTTTCAGATCCGTCCAAACCTTAAAGACTTCCTCCCATCTACGTCGGGTGGTCGTAAAGAGGAAACGGTTCTGTGCCGGCTGCACACCGGCCATTCGTATTTTACCCATTCTTACCTTTTAAAGAGTGAAGAAGCTCCGTGGTGCATTCCATGTCATGCACCACTCACAATGAAACATGTTCTTTTAGAGTGTTGGGACTTGCACGATGTGAGACACAAACATTTTACAGCGGAGTCCATGAAGATCCTGTTCAGGGATGTCCCGCCTGACGTGATCCTTGGGTTTTTGAGAGAAATTAACATTTTTCATCTGATTTGAGATTTTACGGAAGAAGGATTTTTAACAAAGTTTATGGTTCGTTTGTAGACGATGTCATTTAACGAGATGTGTGAAAGTTGTTTTTTTTTTTTTTTTTTTTTTTTTTTTTTTTTTTTTTTTTAAATGACTGGTGAGTTGATTTTAACGTGGTGACAGCCCTGATGTGGCCCTCTGCGGTCGGCTGGGCTATAAGCAACATTATCTTATCTTACACCCCAAATTTTCGTACATAAATCAGAAGTTGAAAGCTTACTTATAGTACTTATCGGTTCATTCTTTTCTGTTTTTTTCCCCATTCTTTTTTGTAAAGACGGTTAAGGTCTAATTTGTAAGATGATTTGTTTACACATTTTAGAACTAATTTGCAAGAGGATTTGTTTAGTTGTGATCATATGCAATAGGAAGGATACTATAGCTTGAAAATGGGAAAAGATGAGTTGTATCATTTCTCTCTAAGAAGAATTTGTGTGTGTGTGTGTGTGTGTGTGTGTGTGTGTGTGTGTGTGTGGTGTGTGCTTTATGATCAAACCTATATATCACTGTGCAATGAAATAAGTTACAACAAGAGACACATATAACATAATGCATTACCCTCACTGTAATAATACACACACTCAGAATCGTGGAAGAGGCCTTTTTTTGTGTTATTAATTTTATTTCATTCACTTAATGTTTTAAAACAAAATGTGTCAGTTCTAAATATTGGACATAGAAGTATACAAGCTATATAATTATCTTTTAGAATAACATGTAGTTCCAAATCTGGTATCATTTAAATGATAATGTTATTGATAAAAACATTACAGATTTTTTAGTGAATCCTGTCAGATATCAGACTCTTTCTGCATTGCAACAATCTTCAGATTGTCATTTTTTTTGTCCATTTTTTTTGTGACACACGCAACATGATTTATGTATCTAATTCAGAAGCAAAAAAGAAAGCAGTAAATGTTTTGCTTAATTTTCATGTTTATGGAGGAAACATATCTTTTCCTGTGTTGTTTTTGTGATAATTAGTATAGTGTGTGGAAATCGTATCGCTTCTTTTCATGTTGTTTGTGATTAGATTTTTTTGGTTACTTTTCTGTCACAACCAACATACATTAATGTCACAAAAGGAAACAGTGTTTATTAAGATGAAAGCAGATTCTTTACAATGAAACTAGATACTCTGAAATAAAGATAATGTGAATATTTGTCTGTTGCATATTAACTTCACAAGAAAAACTTAACATCTGATATGTGTTGCGCGTGACAGTGGACGAAACAGACAAGTTTGAAACATCAAATTAAAGAACCAAATATATCGTCTTATGATTATTTTCCAAACATGTTTGCCAGGATTTAATTGAATCTAAACAGATAATATAGAGTGTAGTTATTGCTACTGAATTTTATATGTGTTGTTTTCGTCCACTGTCACATGCAATTTTTGTCACTTGTGAAATAGATGATGAAATTTCTCAGGTATAACAAGAGGAACTGTCTTTTGACATGTAATTTCTTAAAGTAGATAACTACCGCTTGCCGTCACATGAAAATGAGAACTGAAATCTTATTTTGAAAATTTACCCCTAATGTCCCATTTCCAGCTTCACCTTTTGAGAATGGCTCAAATCATTGTGATTCTTAGGGAAGCATCGTTCCATGTACAGACAGGATCTTGAGGGCCCCCAATAATGAGGTAGACCACATAGCCTTTCAAATGCCCCTTCATGCTTGGCTACTGCTTGGTTTTGCAGCTTACTTTCTGCCCATGGAGGTCTTAATCATAATTGTCTTGATCAAAATCATGGATAAAAGGTTACAGGCTTTTTTTGTTTTGTTTTTTGGTCATTAACCAGAAGCTTCTTGAAATGTGTTAATGTTTCTAGTTTTAATTGTTTCAGATAGTACCAGAATTCGGTAGTGCATAGCTAAAACTGCTCCGTCGTCTTAACAATTCACTTTAATTAGGTATCAGCATTACTTGTTATACCTCTCATATTTAACATTAAAGCTCATCAAAGCACAAATCTGCTTCAGTACTTTGAATGTTTGTAAGTTTTTTTGAGGAATTAAAAAAAAGACAACAACCCTCTTGTCACCTTAAGTTGTCCATTCTGCTATCTCTAGAATCAGTTTTGTGGCCATTCTCTGCATGCTTGCAGTCGTTACTGCTGCTTTCCCATTTAGGCAAACAAAATACATCAGAATGGTCAAGATAATATCTCACTAAGGACTTGTTTTGTAAAAAGTATCTTTATCTAGAAATTTAACATGTTTCTCGATAACTGTTTGCATTAAGTTCACAATTGAATGTATGCGTCAAAGGTTAAGCCATGCATAAAAAGAACTCCAGATACTATTTATTTCCTTTGAGTGTAAAATATGATTAAAAGAAAGGTTACCATTTCCTATGTGCATGGTATTAAACAGGTTCCATCACTATGACCAATCTACAAACAAGTCTGTCTGCAAAGTCTTACTTTTTGAGAGAGTAGAAATGTTAATATTTGCAAGTACACCATAGAAACTTCAGGCAGACTTGAGGACAAAAGTTCTAAAACTTGACAAAGAATGAAAGTAAGAATGACTGGCCTTTAAATACCCAGGTCAGGTCTATGTACTTTTCTTTGAGCTAACTGGTACACAACCACTTTTTGGTTTGTACATACAAGTGAACCTGCTTTTCTTCATGCTTTATACATAAAGGTCAACATGCACATTACCGGTACCAGTCCTATATTAAAGTCCATGAAACAAAATCCACTACAAGGGAAAGTGAGGTAAAGAATTTTAGTGCAGAAAAAGAGGAAGTCTGACTCTGCAATTTCTGAATTCAAATGAAGTTCTTACATCAGTTGCTTGATAAATAGATTATTTGAACTCTCAAAATATACGGTTCAGAAACTGACACTGTAATGAGTGTTTGCTAGTAGGATGTTCAACCAATAAACCCATCCTCACAGCTAAATACCTAGTTATGATGGCAACTGACCTTTTGTGTGTGTGTGTGTGTAAAAAGCCCAAGCCATGACTTCAGTTCATGATCCAGAACATTGTTGTATAAATCAACAACCTTTGGGTAATGCTGCATCAATATATAAGTCAAATTTATGAAATTATTGTCATGTCAGTATTACATTGGTTATTCCAACAACATGAAATGGTTATCATGTGAATGATAGTGTCAATCCGATTTGAAATGATTATCATATTGATTGAAATATCAATCCAATAACTTGATATGATTATCTTATTAATGACACATTGGCAGTCTGATTACTTGAACTAGTAACATTAATGACAGTGTCTGTCCAGCAACATAAAATGATTGTCATATTAGTGGTACAGTATCAGTACAACTCAAAATGATTGTTATATTTATAATATAGTGTTGATCCAACTATTTGAATGATTGTCATAATGATACTGTGTCAGATCAACAATTTGAAGTGATTGTCATGTCAGATGTACAATGTCAGTGTGGTTGTGCAGCCCAGGAGAGGGTGGCCAATGTAAAGAGTGGGCCATGATTGAACTGCAGGGAGAGCTAGAGACACGCCACCCTGTTCCTCTCAGTGGGAAACTCATCGGAGATCTCCACTTTACACACAGTGTGAGTTGGTAGAATTTTTGGCTTTTATGTCTTTTGCCAACACACACACGCACACGCGCACACACACACACACACGCGCACACAAATGAGCAAAAGAAAGGTGCAAAGTAACACTTCTTTTAATGCAAAATATGAAATGGACGTGTTCATTTTCCATGAATATGCTTTCTTCAGACATTACAAACAACAGATGTGAACAACAAACAAAAAATGCAAAAGTGTGCATTTTTAACCTCTTCACTGCGCTGTTGACGAACGATGTTCGTCATAAAAAGTGTCGTCTGCAATGTTCAGTTGACGAACGCTGTTCATCATGATTCAACACTCTGTTTCGTCCAGCATGGGACTTAGCAGTGAAGGAGTCTGTTGTTTGTAATGTCTGAAAAAGACACATTTGTTGAAAATGAACTTGTCTGTTTTATATTTGTATTTAAAGAAATGTTATTTGTGCACCTTGCTTTTGGTCACCTTTATTTTTGTGCATAAATGTTTAATGGAATTAGAAGCCTGTAGATGGCAGCAGCGTTTTGGTTCAATTCTGCCATTTATTTTTGCAAGGAAACATACAACTGATTAAACTTCCAATTGTGTGGTTAGGAAATACACACGTAAATTTCCTTCCACATTTGACCAAATTTTATATTGGAGGAAAATTACCAACGTCAGCTGAATGTATTTAAGTTATATATCTTTCTCTTAGTTTCAGTCAATTCGGTGTGAATTTAGAAGCTTTGTATATTTAATTTGCTTGTGCCAAATACCATGTGCATGAATCACATTTGATTATGACCACACTTGAGTACAGGGACTCAGAAAATTACTTGAAACCAAGATGATTGACACTTTGAGCTGTGTTCACATAGGACACTGAACCTGATGTTGGCTATGCATACAGGCACAGCACATGTGAGTGCCCAAACTGATTTTACCACAGATGGGGCTCTCCACAAAATCACATGACATTTTCAAATTAAAGAAAAGTAATCCTTGCTTTGTGTTCTGAAAATTATGGCAGCGAATTAAGTGTTTCTGTGTTCACTCCAGTAAGAGAGAGACTACAGCAAACTAGAAGTGGATGTTAATGGTATAGCTTACACAAGAGTTCAGTGGACTTGAGCATCACTTAGCACTGAGTGGAGAAAAAATAACACATCTGACAGACTCAGAGAAACATCAGATTCTTATATGAATGGCTATCAATGTGTTCACTCTCATGCACCAAAAAGATATGCCATTGAGCTCTGTCAGTCAAACCAGCATTCAGTGTCTGCTACAATTTAAAAGGGAGACAAGAGAGGAGGAACTTTCACGGAAGATGTCATAGCAATAATGACGAGTTGCAAGACTACTTTTACTTATTGTTTTTAGATCTCACCATTTTTGGTCATTGTAGTGCTATAATTGATTTATTGAAAACATTAGGACAGTGAAAGTACGCCTAATTGCTCAGTTTTGTTATTGGATTGATTGATAATGCAGTTGGAATGTTCGATATTATGTTGGAATGTTTACCAGGTCTCCGTAAGTTGCTAGTGTATTAATGAAGGTTCGAGAATGTTGTAGAAGCAGTTCAAATTACATTCACATAAGCTTGTCACGATTTCACTGGTTGAGCTTACCGATATGCAGAATATTCTAGAAAAGAATGATTGAGTATGTTAGAGAATATTCTTTAGATAACATATAAAAGGATGAGAGCTCTGTGACTCGGAGGGACAGAAATGAGATTTGTTGAAGAGTTCTAGTCATTGTGAGCACAGAAGTGTTCCAAGTCATCACTGAGTTGTTGTTTTTTATTTTTATTTTTTGCTGTCCCATATCTTCTGTACCACCTCAGTGGCATTACACCCACACCGCTCATTCCGACACCCCGTCCACAGCCACAGCCCGGTCAGTCCTGCCGCAGAACCGCCACCGGCAGTCCACAGGGAGCAGTCAGTGTCAAGTCGTCACGAGGCAACCCACCGGAGGAGACACCGCACTGCTGCTGAGTCACTTCGATGGTGTTCAGTGGCGCCTGTTCTGATCTAACATACGCAGGACACCACCTACTAAGTCCCCTACTGACGACAGTAATTGCTTAGTTGCGGAGCCGGCATGAGTGCGCTCTCCCTCCGGAGGGCGTCACCACATCCATCCAACGACAGCCCCCATGGACTCGCTGATACCGGTGACCCCGACAGAACCAAACCAAGGCCACAGACGTGGAGAGGACATCGAAACTGAGGTCACCATGAGAGCACGGCATGAAGGGCCACAGAATTTGAGACTGTTTTTATGCTGATAGATGAGAATGAGGATGATTAAGATGATGCTACGGATTTCCATTCCGATCTGAGACTGCATGACAGGGCTGTACTCTACACTTCCTTTCATAATGTATCCGGCGTCAACCAGACCCGAGAGATACAGACACCTGCAGTGTTGGTCAGGAAATTTGAGCAACACCCTCAGGGATGCATCCATTAAGTGGATGAAACTCGAGTCTTCCCAACTGAGCCAGTAGCAAACTCAACTCTGGGGGTAGGAGCTGGTCGGAGCAGAAAAATCGCACATGACTCTGATGGAAATCGAACCCACGACCTCCCAGCCAGGAGTCCGTGACGTTTACCACTTCACCACGGCGGCTGGTGTCACTGAGTTTGAGTCTAGTCAATAAAAAGCTGCCATTAGTAGAATATTGGCTACTGCATGTATAATTGAGTTCCTGTGCGACTTATTGAACCTGAAGGTCAGTTGATTAGGTCAGTTGATTGCTGTTTGTTGTTCCTATATTCTTCAACATTTATAAATGAAAGGATCCTCTTTGTTTCAATACCGCCTGCTGTATTTTGTCGTCTGCAAGCTGAACACCTACTGCAGGATCTACAATGAACTCTTACAAGCTTCTGCACTTACCTTGTACTGAGGAAGCCAGTGGTCTAGGGTGTAATAGTGTCCATGCCATCTATGGTGTGTACATTTGTTACCACGTTCT
Organism: Conus ventricosus; assembly: GCA_018398815.1. Classification (NCBI taxonomy): domain Eukaryota; kingdom Metazoa; phylum Mollusca; class Gastropoda; order Neogastropoda; family Conidae; genus Conus; species Conus ventricosus. The sequence continues at coordinate 64,850,414 of CM031609.1, forward strand.
ATTCAAGAGCAGTTAAGCACAAGGAGTATTTACCTCCCTTTCTCATGTTCATTGGGGATCCACCCACTCCAACCCTCTGTCTCTCTGTCCCCACACCTTCCACTTCTCTTCTCCCTGAATTTCTGATTGAATGCCATTCACGTGTCTGTTTTTACAGTGTTCAGACATGATGTAGTCCATCAAACTGTTTTTACAGTGTTCAGACATGATGTAGTCCATCAAACTGACCAATTACTGTCCGTCTGTGGAAGCATTAGTGTAGCCTCATGACATTAACTTCACATACTTTTAAATCAGGTGTCTTCTCATCTTGTTTTCGAGGAATCTGTCAGAAGTTAATAAATGGTTAACGCATTCTGTTTGAGGATTCCAGGTGTCAAGAGTTGATAAATGGTTCACAGATTTGTTGCACTTATAATTGTATGCACATTTATGTGGGTGTGGGTGTGAGAGAGAGAGAGAGAGTGTGTGTGTGTGAGTGCGTGTTCTTGGCAAATGCCTCGTTTTTTTAATGCAAATACTTTACAACACTTTCTGTCTTAACTCAGTTGTTTTGAATCAATAGTTATAAGGTTTCCTCCATCTCTTGTGTTTTGATTTTAACAAAAAGTGTGTGTAGCTTTTTTCCTCCTCTCTTCTTCAGAATGTCCCCATTCTGATCATTGGCCACCATATCCTGTATGGGAAAGTGGTTCAGTTGGAGAAGCCGTTCGCCATACTGGTCAAAGGCATGCTGCAGGTTGGGGGCCAACCTATGGAGGAAGAGAGCCAGACATCCTGCACGGAGATGGAGTATCATGTTAAAGCCATCATAAAAAAGAAATTGCTTTTCAAAACTCGGCCTAAACCCATCATTGCAAATGTTCCCAAGAAACTGTAGACAAATTTGTCAAGTTTCCTGTGTGATTAAGAGTGTATGTGGTGTGGTCTATATGTGTGTGGTAATGGTAAGACAGTAGGAGGATAAATGCTCAGTAAATGTCATCAAATGATTCTGTAGAAATGAAAACAAACAAGTAACTTGTCAATCATGATTTTGAATTGAAGACTTGGCTGACTGTGTGTGTTCTTAAATCCTGGGGAAAAAACAAACTGTTAAGGTCAATGTTGTGAGACAGGAAAATGGTGACAAGAATTGAACAAGTGTTATGGTACATAGAAAAGAAACATGAGTTTTGTGCTCAATTACATTTGGTGTTTTTTTCATGTTTATTGTTTGTGGTGTATGAAGAACTCTGGGAGATATGCGTTAGAAATTAATTCAGTTGTGTGTTGAAAAGCTCTGCATAGCATCTTTTTCGATGCACCTTGCTTGGCAAGTTCTTTCAGTATTTGCGGTCTGTTCCTGGCTTGGAAGCAACAGTTATCATAAGGGGCAAAATGGTGGGCATATATTATGTCAGGACCGGTATACTGGTTCTTTTTACTGCCGCAACTTCGATCTAAGTCTGAATATTTCAGGAATCCAAAAGAGTTGTAGAGACCTTGCACTCCACCCTGTCATTTTCAGTTAATTTTGTTTTCTTGAATAAAAAAAAAAAAAGATGGAACTCATTTTCAGTGATAAATTCTTATAGTAAAACCATGCTGTTTTCAATTATCTAAATGATAACCTTGAGGTGGCCTTTGTGCCAAATAAATTTCAGGCGATACAGCATCAAAACACATAACCTTACAGGCTATCTTGATTCAGTGAAAACCGATTACAGTAGAATCCGGTTATAAGAAAGTTGAGGGGGGATTTTTTTTTGTTTCTTATAACCGAGTTTTCTTATAACCGAGTTTTCTTAAGTTTCTTATAATCGAGAGTTCTAAAAAAATTTTTTAGAGTGTTTCTAATATCCGAGTTTTTGTTTGTTTTTCCTTTGATTCTCTTTTTCTCTGCACGTTTCTGTAATTGTTAGTGTGTGTGTATGTCAGTGTTAAAGAGAGAGAGAGACAGACAGACAGAGATTGAGACACACACATACACAGAGACACGGAGAGAGACAAAGAGAGTCACACAGAGAAGAGAGAGAGAGAGAGAGAAGGCTCTTTGGTTTGATTTTGCAAGTAAACTTTGGCCTGTGACATAAAACATCTAGTGTGCTTTCTTTTTCTTATCGCTTTCCCTCCCTCTCTCTCTCTCTCTCACACACACACGCACGCGCGCGCACACACACACATACACACACGCACATACATACACAAACGCATAAACACGATAGACGAGTAAAAATGCTACAAGGGAGAGCATAGATTTATTCTTGGAGCCATTGGCCATCATGACATAGAGAAAGAGGGATCAACATTTTCGTGTGTGTATGATGTGGTGTGGAGAGGGAAAGAGAGAGGGAGAGAGATTTTTAGAACGCAACGGTAAATAGCTAAAGTCAACATAATCGTAAGGAAATTTCCCAATATTAACAAATGCACCTATAAATAAACGAATCACCTATCATTCTCGGACGAGTCCTTGGTCCAAAAGATGTTTTAAACATAAACCATAACACGAATGCTAATTTGGAGCAATTCCTGCTCTGTAGTACACCATAACATAAAAAGCATCAGCTGGTCTTTCAGAAATGTTTGGTCTGCCTCTTTCTTTCACACCTTTGTCAGGCCACTAAGCAGCTCGAACCACACGCTCAAAGTGTTGACAGAGATTCTGAATGTACACCTTTTCCTGACAAACGGATGTTCCAGGTAACTGAAACAATGGTTGGTATGGAAGCCACGCCCTGTAGGTCTCCGTGCAAGCTGTGTATACTACAACAGGTGTTTGGAGCAGTGTTGCCGCTGCAATAACTTCCACATCCGATCCCCAGGAACGAGGCTGTAGAGTGTTTCCAGAGAGGTACTGACCTAGGTCTTGCCCAACATAAGCAGTGAAAGTTTCATGATTGCGACACATGAAGTCAACAATTGCATCTCTTGGCTGTTCATGAAAATCCCGTGTGCCACACACCTCATAGCTAAGAGCCCTGTAAAGGCAGTTTCCATCACCCACAATTGCGTTGACTTCAACGGGTATTCCCAGCTCTCTTCTGACCAGTCTTTCAGGGCAGATCGAGAGGTTTTGGGAGACCCAGTCTCTCAGACTGCCGTTGTCGCCAAGAAGAATTGGTTGGTTCGAAACTTTGCGGGGGCGCGGATTGAAACGCATATATATTTTTTATACACATCTATGATTCCTACCAACACTATTTGAATTACAATGCAAAATTCTGTGCATAGGTTTCACAGTAACAGTAATTGTGCAGAAAGCATTATTTACACAGAATAAACAAAAATGAAAAAGGCTCATTCTTACAAAACAATCTGGTGAACATGCTTTCTAAAAAAATTTTTAAAAAGGCAAATGTCCATCAATTTCCTCTGTACATACATACAAAATTAAATTTTAAAAAAATGCACATATACCATACTGATATTAAACATAAAAACCCAATGTGATGGTTTCTGAAAATTTCTCTGTCTCAACATCCTCCACCTCCCATCATAGATTTTTGCCTATTCTATCTCTATCCATCACTTTTCAAGAGGACACAAGGATACTTGATATTAAAAAAAAAAAAGAAAAAAAGAGGAGAAATCAAGCATTCACAGCCCATTTGTCAACAGATTTTCAGACATTATTACATAGTAGTAGAAACACAATTTTAGCTTTCTGTTCATCCTTTCAAATCACATTCTTACATACACACTGTGTCTTGCAGAAGTAAGGCAAATTCCTCCATGTCCATTCTTACAACCTACAAGTCTCGGGCACACATAAGCATCACACTTTAAAATATGTATCATTTAAATTCTTAAGTGCCATGGAACCTGTTTACAGCCACTGTGACACTTGTCATGAAAACAGGTCTCGGTGTAGAGATCTGTGCAGTGAGTACACTGACTGGTGCTAACAGACACGTACCTAGTCAGTATTGACCTTTGCCCCACTCCCAAGTGAAGCTGTTACATTGTTCTCCTGTAGTCACTTATTGAGCTATCATTTTGATGCTGTAAAATTGTCATGCCCCGTTTCCTGTGGACCTTCAATTAGTTTTCCATTTACAGGACCTTCCTTTTTCTGACATTAATTAACCACGCCCAACTCTATCATGTTCTTCACACAGTTGTAAAGGAATTCATACACTTTTATGATTACATGCAGCTTAATGATTACATGCAGCTTACTTACAATACTTTCATGGATCTCCCATCTGCATGTAACGAGTCTTTTATGAAAAAGCATATCTCTGTTTCCTCCACGCCCAAACTTCTCACGATCATGATTGACATTTTTTCCTCCATGTTTCAGGTGATAATTTTCACTAACCTTTCTGTGTTCAAGATGCATTTTTTATCTCGAGACATTCCCGCAATTAGACCACAGTGCCAAGATCACAATTGTGTGCCAGCATTCAGAGTTCTTGTTGGTCTGGCAAGACTAAGGGGAAAGTAATTATGCAAGTCAGTATTGATTATACCAGTCTTCCATGCAGGTAATCCAGATAAGAATGAATGATATACAGTTCAGTTTACAGATTGATTTGTACAAATATGTGCATGGCGTGTACAGGGTGAAGAACCCTCAGTTTCAGTTGTTTGACAGCAGAGAAACAAGGGGCAACAGTCTGAAACTAGTCAAAGGACACTGCAGGCTACAAGTTGGAGGTAACTTTTTCGCTAAGAGAGTCCTAAACTCCTGGAATAGCCTCCCAGCTCACATAGTTACAACTCCAACATTGAACACCTTCAAGTCCAGACAGGATGCCCACTGGAACAGCCTTCCTTCAAAGTTCAATCCAGTATGCTACGAATAGCTGGTGGTAGTGCCAGTATTATTAGAAACTCCACACGTGCATGTTCTTAGGTGTAGACTACATCTACAAGTCTTGAAGGTGAACAGGCCTCCAATGAGGCCTCCAACACCTCAAGTTCACATTGAAATAATGTGCTGATAACACAAAAAAACACCCCAAAATGGTCTGTATCAACAAATGTAATAGTTAGCGAACACTGTCGTTGTTTAGGTTTGAAAGGTTTAGGATCATCTGGAAGCGCTACACTGAGTTTTTCTTCCACACTGAATGGCATGTTGAGATTCCCCTCACACTTAGGCACTCATCCAGTCTTTGTCCATGTCAATCTCAAAATCACAATTACATGGTGCTTATCTAAATCAAAACTATCACCCACCACACCCAGTTCATCAAAAATGTCCTTCTTTACTTGCTTTTTACACAACAAATTCAACAAAACCATCTTCAAACAAGTTCTTAATTCTATCACGATCTTCTTCAGGTGCCGCCATTTTTGTTTGCCAGATGAGTCGAGTTGCGTTATCTTGATCTTGATCTTGATCGTTAAGACGCTTGAGGCCTTGGTTGTCCAGTTCGTCCCTCCAGGGGGTAAATCCAGACTGCTTAATTTGGCATGCGTGGCTAGTGGTAGCAATCTGGATCATAGACTGTAGGCAGGTTTGTCCAGTAGGTGTCCAACCTGCACTTGAAAAACTGACATGGTAGGTGCCGTGACAACGCTGTCCGGCAAGCTGTTCCAGGTCTTGATGACTCGCTCTGAGAAGTAGGAACTGCGTACGTTGAGCCTACAGTGTGCTTTATTCAACTGAAGACTGTTTCCTCTTCTCTCTCTGCTTACTGCTGTTATGTATTAAGTTCACATATAAATGTATTATTCCCCTTTTTTAGCAAACACAAAATCAAGCGCTTGTTCCTGAAGTTCTAGAACTCTTACCGGAAGAACGCTAGCCTTATTAGGAAAGAACTTAAAAAGTATAGTAATGCCTGTGTCCGGCTTCCCGCGTCACTCTCCCTCCAAGATTCCAGAAAGCAGCTTCCCCCTTTAGACCAAAGCCTAGAGAACTTCAACTTCCTTCCTCCAACAGATGAATTGTAACGTGGCATTCCGGTTAATATAAATGAAACCAAACCAGTGGTCATCGTGTCATTACTTGTGAGATTGTGTCACATGTTGATTTGAGCAAAGAACCCACAAACATAACAACTGGCGACGAGGATGGGATCCACGGTTCTTGTGCAGAATGAAAAATAGAGGTTTCGTCTAGCAACAAGAAAGTGATGCGAATGCAGTGAAGTCTCTGCTTTAAAAAAAAAAAAAAAAAAGTCGTAAGGATTGTTCCCCCAAGTTTAGGTCGACATAGATCAGAACTGTATTCAACATAAATTGTGTTCCCTGTGTGCGCCTTCTTTGACTGTGGCTCATCAACTACGGCGTCGGAGTGACGGTCTACAGAATCAGGTCAGATCAAACCATTTTATTCTGCCTTTGTTAATTTTTTTTTTTTGGTGACGGTTACAGTTAGATCACGCAAGTGCTGATTCGTTGAACTGATAACAATGTCGCACTTTGGAAAGTTGGAGGAGTTTGATGTGACATCTTGTGACGTTGACACATATTTCGAACATTTAGAATCATTTTTCAGAGCAAACCAAGTTAGAGAAGCAGAACAAGTGGATGCATTTATAGTGTAGCTGGTCAGAAAACATACAAATTGTTGAAATCACTCCTTGCCCCAACACAAAAGACACTAGCTGATTTAAAAATCGTATTGAAAGATCATGTGCAGCCACGTGAATCTTTGGTAGCCAGAAGAGCTAAGTTTTACTCCAGACGGCAAAGAGACAATGAAACTGTCAGTGATTTTGTTGCAGCGTTGAGGCAGATAGCCTCTGATTGTGAATTTGGGGGATTTTTAAATGATGCCTTGAGAGACATTTTTGTCATTGGGTTGAAAGATGTCGAAACTCAGAAGAAACTCAGAGGGGAGCAAAGTCTCACATTAACGAAAGCGGTTGAGTTGGCTCAAGCGCGTGAGGCAGTTGCGCATGAATTCTCGTCTGTTCGCGGCACTGGCATGCACGAATCACTGGGCAGCATGCATAGACTTGGGCGCTCACACACGGCAGGCAGCAGCAACAGCAGGCGCGGAGGTAAACTTAAGCAGCTTCGCGCACCGTCAAATGCAAACCTGTACAGTGGCTCAAGGTCAACGCCAACCTGCGGAAACAGGAGTGGAACAACCACACAATGCATTCAACATTGCAAGTTCAAATCTTATGAGTGCCATGCCTGCAATAAAAAGGGTCATCTGCGCAAGATGTGCAGAAGTACTGCTAGAAATCCAAACCATTTTTTGGATGTTGAACGGGAACATGAGAGGGACAGAGAGGAAAATGAGGACGGAGAAGACTGTCATTTGGGGATATTTCATCATCGTCAGGAAGGAAAAAAACCTTGGACAGTCAACATGACAGTGGACAATCAGAATCTGAATTTTGAAACTGATACTGGTTCTGCCAAGAGTATCATTGGGAGAGATACTTTCAAAGAAAAATTCAGTCATAAGTGTCTGAAGAAGACGTCAGTAAGACTGACAACCTACTCAGGTGCAACACTACCCTTGCATGGCGCCATTGATGTAGTTGCTGAACATAACCAGCAGAAGGCAGGTCTGGAACTTCTGATTACTGACGTTACTGGACAACCTTCAATACTAGGACGTGACTGGCTATCAGCAGTCAAACTGGACTGGCAAGCCATTTGTCAAGTCAAAATGCTGTCTTCATCGACATTGGATGAAGTGCTCATGAAGCACGAAGAAGTCTTCAGAAATGAGTTAGGCACTATGAAGAAAATCAAAGCCACCCTGCAGCTTAAAGATGGGCAGAGCAGACCCAAATTCTGCAAGTCAAGGCCAGTCCCTATGCCCTTCGCCCCAAGGTGGAAGAGGAGCTGATTAGACTGGAGAGTGAATGTGTCATTAAGAAAGTGACACACAGCGCATGGACATCTCCAATAGTTATAGTCCCCAAGAACAATGGCAAGGTCAGAATCTGTGGAGACTACAAGTCTACTATTAACCCCATGCTGGATGTTGATCAGTACCCACTCCCCAAGCCTAAGAATCTTTTTGCAACATTGGCTGGAGGAAAATTCTTTTTCAAGTTAGATCTCAAGCAAGCCTACCATCAGATGCAAGTGGAAGAAGAGTCTGAGCCTTTGCTCACTATTAACACAAACAAAGGACTGTATCAGTACTGCAGACTTCCATTTGGAATTTCTTCTGCCCCTGCCATATTTCAACAAAACATGGAACAGATAGTTCAGGGCATAGAGGGAGTAGTTGTCTACCAAGACGATATTGAGGTGACTGGATCAACACAAGACGAAACACTTGTTCAGGCTGGATCAAGTGCTAGACAGACTAAAAGAGTTTGGATTGAGACTACAGAGAGACAAGTGTGAGTTTCTCAAAAATGAGGTACGATACCTGGGACATGTCATCTCAGAAGAAGGATTAAAGCCACTGGCAGAGAAGGTCAAGGCCATTGCTGATGCACCTGCACCAACCAACGTCAGTGAGCTACATTCATTCCTTGGTATGGTACAGTACTATGCCAAATTTCTTCCAAATCTCTCTGCAGAACTAGCCCCACTACATGATCTCCTGCAGGATCAGACACCATGGTTGTGGACTTCTGACTGCCAGAAGGCAATGGAGAAAGTGAAGCATCAACTGATGTCAGCCAAAATCTTGACGCATTATGATGTAAGTCTGCCAATCCGCCTGGAGTGTGATGCATCATCACTTGGACTTGGAGCAGTCATCAGTCATGTGATGCCAGATGGAAACCAGCGTCCAATTGCCTATGCTTCAAGAACTCTGAATAAGGCAGAAAAGAACTATGCACAAATTGAAAAGGAGGCATTAGCGCTGGTTTTTGGAGTAAAGAAATTTCATGAATATCTTTATGGCAGATCATTCAACCTGGTGACAGACCACAAACCATTGCTTGCCATACTAGGTTCAAAGAAAGGAGTGCCAACCCTGGCAGCTGCACACATGCAACGTTGGGCACTGATACTGGCTGCATACAGCTACGAGTTGGAGTTCAGATCAACTGGTGAACATGCCAACGCAGACATGCTTTCCAGGCTTCTGCTGGAAAACGTTGACAAGACAGGCATGGAGGATGTAATCTTCCGTGTCACTGTACATGATGAGCTACCAGTGACAGCTCAGCAGATAGCCAACCTCACACGCAAGGATCCAGTCTTGTCAAAGGTATTGTCACTCACACTCAATGGATGGCCAAGTCAGACATCTGATCCAGATCTTCGACCATTCTTCAGCCGACACTATGAGTTGAGTGTTGAAGAAGGAGTGCTCCTATGGGGTTTGGGAGTCATCATTCTAGAACCACTCAGAGACAGACTGCTGTCTGAACTCCATGAGGAACACCCTGGTATTTATCGCATGAAGGCCCTGGCACGCAGTCATGTGTGGTGGCCAGGTATTGACCAAGATATAGAGGGAAGGGTGAAGAAGTGCCATGACTGTCTACATGTCGGCAAAACACCACCCACTGCACCTCTTCACACATGGTCGTGGCCAACCAAACCTTGGCAAAGAATTCACATTGACTTCGCAGAGTATGGAGGTGAAAACTACCTTGTTGTTACTGATGCTCGTTCGAAATGGCCAGAAGTCGTCAGAATGAGGTCAACAACTACAGAAAAGACCATTGACGTCTTGAGATGGCTGTTCTCATCGTATGGACTTCCTGAAGAAGTGGTGAGTGATAATGATTTTATGCAGCGCAATGGAATCAGACACACCAGGTCAGCTCCCTACCATCCTGCCACCAATGGAGCAGCAGAACGGCTTGTTCAAGTGTTGAAGAGAAGTTTGAAGAATGAAACTCAACACCTGACCAAGGAGCACCAGCTGGCCAACTTTTTGATGGTGTACAGATCTACACCCCACACAACCACTGGCGTGTGTCCTGCTCAGCTGTTTTTAAGACAACAGATATGCACGCAGCTGACCATCTTGAAACCTGACCCTGAGGCGACCATGAGGAACAGGCAGAAGCAACAACAGCAGCGACATGACCGAGGCACCAAGACACTGCGTGTGTTTCAACCTGGGGACAGCGTTGCTGTACGCCAGTTTCGTGGTCCAGAGAAGTGGGCCCAAGGCATGATAGTAAACGCCTTGGTCCAGTGGCGTACATAGTACAGTTGGCAAATAAACCTGCCATGTACATACTGACCACCTCATTTCAGCACCAGAGGATGGTCATCTGGAGGATGGAGCCTTGGACAACACACAAGTGGCAATGACCCATCCAAATTACCCCAGTAGGCCCTCTAGTCTGCCTGCAGTGGTGCGTAATCCCGCACACTCCCTTGGCCTAAACCCAGAGATATTGCCACTTGTGCCCGAAGATTCAAGCAGATGAAGGAACCAGGCATGCCTGTGAAGCCACTGCCCAGTTCAACTGCAACACCAGCCGCAGCAAGTGGAGGACCCGAACAGACCAGCCGAGGACATTGCTACCCGACCAGGGACCGGAGACCCCCGAGAAGACTGGACCTGTGAATTGGTCTACGCTGTCGAATTGGGAGCATCGACTGTTTTGGTTTCGTGAGACAATGCTGTCTGAATATTCGATTCGTCGTCGGTTCGATCTATCGTGTTCGAAGTTTCGTTTCAGTTCGAAGGCATTTTGAACCTCATTGTAAGGGGGAAGGAATAAGTTCACATATAAATGTATTATTCCCCTTATTTAGCAAACACAAAATCAAGCGCCTGTTCCTGAAGTTCTAGAACTCTTACTGGAAGAACGTTAGCCTTATTAGGAAAGAACTTAAAAAGATATAATGCCTGTGTCCGGCTTCCCGCGTCACTCTCCCTCCAAGATTCCAGAAAGCAGCTTCCCCTTTAGACCAAAGCCTAGAGAACTTCAACTTCCTTCCTCCAACGGATGAATTGTAACGTGGCATTCCGGTTAATATAAATGAAACCAAACCAGTGGTCATCGTGTCATTAATTGCGGGGTTGTGTCACATGTTGATTTGAGCAAAGAACCCACAAACATAACAACTGCAAGTGTGAACTGTGGCTGATCTGTCTTGTAGACACCATGAACATATTTATATGTGTCAATCATGTCACCACGTTTTCTTTGGTGTTCAAGACTGGGAAGCTTCAGAGTGACGAGTCGTTCTGGGTACGGCTTCTCTTTCAATGAGCCTATTAGCTTGGTTGCACGGCGTTGCACATCCTCAATGTCTTTGCAGAGGGTCTTTGAGTGTGGATTCCATACAGAGTGCGCATATTCCACCAGTGGTCGGACCAGCGACTTGAAGAGCTGGATAAACAGGTCCTCAGTAAGATAGTCAAATGAGCGCCGTATGATGCCAACAACCTTGTTCGCCTTTGCTGTGATGCTCGCGACATGCGCCTTGAAGTCAAGCTTGTTGTTGATCAGGACGTCTAGGTTCTTCTCCACATCACTTTCAGCAAGGGCCAAGTTGTAATCTTCTCCTTGGTTGGTCTTCCCTCTCATGTAATAGACTGCCTCTGATTTCCCGTTCCCCAACTTCAATACGCTGCACTTCTCAGGATGAAATCTGAGTAACCAGTCTCTCGACCACTGCTGGAGTCTATCAAGGTCATCCTGAAGTATGTGCGTAGCTGCTTCCTGATCACTTCTCATGAAAATCTTTGTATCATCGGCAAACAACCATACACTGCTCTCCACTCGGCTGGGGAGGTTGTTGATGTACATCACGAACAGCAGCGGGCCCAATACGCTCCCCTGTGGGATTCCGCTTGTCACTTCAGCTTGCTGTGATGATGCTCCATCCACGATCAACCTCTGTTTTCTCTCGCCCAAGAAAGCCTCAATCCACTGCAAGACGTTCCCTGACACTCCACGGGCTTTAACCTTGCTGACCAGTCGGCGGTGAGGTACGCTGTCAAATGCTTTCTGATAATCCATGTAGATCATGTCAAGCACTTTCGTCCACATATCCAGAACATCCAAAAGCTGGGTAGCACATCAACGCCCCTATTCTCTGCATATCAGATCGTTGGCTTGGAGATGCTCAATCACCTGCTCCCTCACCAGTTTCCATGACCTTACAGAGAATGCAAGTGAAACTCGCTGGCCTGTAATTGTTTGCTAGAAGTTCACTCCCTTTCTTGAAAATTGGTGTCACTATCGCTGTTTTCCAGTCCTGAGGTAGCTTCGATTCCTGAAGAGACTCCCTAAACAGTAGCGTCACTGGGAGCGCCAGCATCTCAGCAGCCTCGGACAACAGTAATGGGTTTATACCATCTGGTCCTGGGGCCTGGCCAGTCTTGAGGTTCTTCAGCAGTTTTTTCACTTTTTCAACAGTGATGTCAAAGTCAGCGAGTTCACTTCCATAATCATACAGGGGGATCAGGCAGTTCACCATCTCCTTCTGTCGTAAACATGCTTTGGAAGAAATGGTTCAACAACTCTGCTTTTTCTTTGTCTGATGATGTTTTTGATCCATCTTCTTTCTTCAAATCTGCAACTCCACTTCTTGTTTTTGTCTTGTTCTTCACATAGGACCAAAATGCCTTTGGGTTTTTCTTTGCCTGTTGTGCCACTTGTTCTTCCAGTTTTTTCTTGGTTTTCCTGCATGCTTTCCTGGCCTGATTCCTGGCCCTTGCATACTCCTCATAAGCTTTGCCATCATGCGTCTCTGTCCAACGTCTGAACAACTTGTGTTTCTTTCTGACCGAAGCAAGTGTGCCCTTGTCCATCCATGACTTTCTTTTCCTTCCACCCTTTGACGTGGGTACAAATTTTTCTGTCACCTTTTCAATTTTCTCCTTGGAGATGCCCCACATAGCATCCACTGTACAGCCTTGAAGTACCTGCTCCCAATCCACCGATTACAGTTCATGCCTGATGCCATAAAAATCCGCTTTTCGAAAATTTGGGCGGTGAACCACAGTAGGTTTTCCTCCATGGCAAGACAGACTGATATCACTTTTTCCCAGTCCTGCTGTTGTAGTAATGTCCAGTACCATGTCGTCCCTGTTTGTGAATACCAGATCTATTAGTGTAAGCTTCTGTCCATGCCTGTAACGTGTTGGCTCCATCTGGTTTTGAATAAGGAATGCATCCTTAGTACACCTGTAGAACAGCTGTGCTGGGTGATTTTCACCTGCCTTACACTTGACATTTTTCCACTCTATTTCTGGAAAATTAAAGTCCCCTATCACAAGCAGGTGTGATGGTTTTCTCTCTGCTTCAGATAACATCAGTTTATTTAGCTGCTGCAAGTTCTCCTCACTGCTGTTTGGACTTTTGTAGACCAAACCTATCAAGAAATCTTCCCCCTCATCCAACTGACATTCTACAAAGATAGCTTCTTTAAAGTCACTCGCTGCAGTAATGTCGCTCTCTGACTTGGTCCCAGACTAGATGCTATGTAAAGGCAGATGCCCCTGGGTCCCTTTTTTCTCATTCAAGTTGTGAAAAAGTTCATAGCCTTCCATAGCCACTTCACATTCACTTACTTCAAAGCGCCTATTCTTAGGCACCACTTCTGTTATTCCTATAACATCCGGTTTGTGCAAATCAATTAAAGCTTGAAATTCTGCTCTTTTATAGAGAAAACTGTCTGCATTAGTATATATACAGGTGGTGTGTTTCTGCACACCATTATCCACAATGGTTGACTGACTAGAACTTGTAGAAGGTCTTAAACTATGTACAGTGGCTTTCCTCTTTCTGTTCACTTTCTCCTCTCCTCTTCCCTTTGATTGGGGTACTTCCCAATGTTGACAATGCGCCCGTTCCGCCAAATCCAATGCGCTATCTCGTCCCCCTGGTTTTTTGATTCCTCTTTCCTCCTTTTAAGCTCTTTGTACAACTGCCCTTCCTGTTCCCTCTCTGATGGGGTCACATCTCTCCTGACCGAGATTTTAGAGCACAGATGACCTTCCTGTTCCCTCTCTGATGGGGTCATATCTCTCCTGACTGAGATTTTAGAGCACAGATGACCTTCCTGTTCCCTCTCTGATGGGGTCACATCTCTCCTGACCGAGATTTTAGAGCACAGATGACCTTCCTCGCCTTCTTTCTCTTTCTCATCCTGGTTTCTTTCAGTTCCTTCCTGATTCAGTTCTTTTCTCGCTCTGGCAAAGGCTCTAAGCACCTCATCCCGTACAGCCATGTTTTCAAATTTCACCATCACTGGTCTGACCTTCCTCTCGCCCCCATTCTGACCAGTCTGCTGTTTCTTCAGGCGTCTGATATCCACTGGTTGTGTGCCACTTTTACCTCCTGCAGTAGATGTTTTCATCCTCTTTCTTCTTTGTATTCCCCTCTTCAGATGTGCTTTCAGGAATACCAACAATCATAAAGTTTTTCTGTCTCCTTGCTCTGTCTTCTGCCTCAGCAAGCTGTTCTTTTGCCTTCTCCTCAGCCAGACGTTTAACATTCTGCAACTCAAGGGAACTCACTTCCAAATTCTCTTGTGTCTTTCTGTCAACAAATTCTTTCATACTTTCTATCTCCCTAGCGTTTTCTGCACGAGTCTCACTCTGAATATTCCGTACAGCATCAACCATTCCTTGGGGAAACTCCCCTGATTCTATATTCAGTACTCTTCCTTTGATGGTAGATATCTCTTTGTCCAGGTTGTCAATATCCTGCTGGATTTTTGTCATGCCTCCTAGAAATTTGGTTGTCAGAATGTTGCATGAGCTGTTACAGTACCAATGTATGGATGGTTGCTTGGTATTGCTGTCATTACAGATGATCTGATACACATCGTCTCCTATCCCTGACAGTTTGAATGAAACCAACGTTCACACAGCTCGCACATAAGTGCTTTGTCATCCTCTTTGCAAGCTCCATTGCAATGACTACACAAAACTTTCTTTTTTTGACCTTTGGAAGATGCAGCTGAAGCAGATATTTGCTGTGTAGATGATGCTGATCCTCTTCTATTAACTGACATTTCTGGCTGATGAAGCAAACAATTTCAAACAATCTCACTCAACTTCGAATTCAAGTCTGTACATTGAAGAAAGGCACGTGTAGCAGACAAATTTTTCTGGAGCACCAGTTCAGTAAAAAAGCTGGTCTAATAATCTACCTTGTCATGAGATAATTGCCAGCTCACTAGAACAAATACTAGGTGGGTTGAATAGTCCAACTACGAAGCTATGACGCAGACTTTTAGAAAGTTCTAGTACTATGAGCAGACGAACTCACAAGTCGATGTCCTCCGTCTTGAATGTTCGATTTTCTTGGGAACTTCGGATTTGCTTGCACTAGCACTTTTGCACAAATGACAGTCATTATGCTACTCAAGTTTGTTTCCTGGGACTACCTAAAACATGAATTTGCACATAAACATTAGTTCTGTGTTTGATTTCTGTGAAAGTTGGAAAAAACGAAAAAAAAAATGTCCAGAGCCTTCAAGCTACCACCACGCATGCGCATAGTCGTTATGCCGTTCAAGCTGCTACTAGGGTACTCAGTCTTTTCCTGCACACCGACTTATAATGTCCTTTCTTTTTGCAGAATGCACATTCAACAATAGGAGCTGGGCATTTATGTTTTGGATGAGGTTCTTTGTCACAGCAGCCACATTTGTGTTTTTTCTGATCAGCTGGAGTGTTTTGTGTATGTTTACACATTTCTTTTGTATTTTGGGAATGTATTTTTGAATAAATCTGTGCACTGCATTGACAGCACTCTCTCCCTTGGCTTTCTGCTCTGGCTTCTGCTTGATGGGTAATTTGTTTAGCTAAGTCAAGTGTCCGGTTAGCTTTTGCCTGCAGTTCATTGGAAAATGTATCATCATACACACTGAAAACAAAACGGTTTCTGATCTCCTTTTCTTTCAATGCTCCAAATTCGTATTTTGTTAATTTATACACACCGAAAACAAAACGGTTTCTGATCTTTTCTTTCAATGCTCCAAATTCGTATTCGTCTGTTAATTTATACAAGTCCTGTATGAATGAATCAACTGATTCTCCCCGATTTTGCACACGTCTGTCAAACTTTGCTCGTTCTATTATGACATTTTTACAAGCATCAAAATGATTATTGAATGCAGTGAATGCAGCCCTTAAGTTTGTAGTACTTTCTTCAACTCCTAAAGTAGTAAGAATGTCATCAGCCACATCTCCCATAGAATAAAGAAAAATGATACCCTGTTCTCTGTCAGGTCTTAGAGAAAGGCCTGAAGCAGTTGCAGGCCTCTGATGCCGTCTCATCCAGTTGGCTGCATTTCCGTCAAATTGCTTTGGTGCTTGTAAATTGAGTGGTGGGCAGGGAACTGGATTTCCCTCTGCCATCATTCAAGACACTAAAATACCACTACTGCTGCCACCATGTTGAATCTTGTCTGTTTGTACTGTATCAGTCGTACACAGACTAAAGCAGACAATCGTTGAGGAAGCAGCTGAGTTTAATCTATAACCCATAACTTGGCAACCAACAACATACTAGTAGAGTTATTGTTCCTTGCATATCATTAACATGACATATTACTAACAGTTATCTCCCCTGCTCACCTACTTCAATTTAGCTGTTTAGAGTAGCCTAAAAATGAAAAAAAAAAGAAAAAGAAAAAAAAAAAACAGGGTAAGAAATCTTAGTCTGTCTCTTGAGGAATCATGTGTCTGCTCTACCTGGATTACAATAATTCTATGGTGGAGTTTCTAGGCAAAAAATGACTTGGAAGTGGATCAAATAGGCTTCGTAGTGCCTTTGACGTGTAGCACTTGATTACTTGGTCGATATAGCAACATCAATGGTCAGTAGTATATCTGTATTAATTATGAAATAACAATTGACCAATCAAGCAAAATGATCACTCATACTACAAATAGTCTTGAGTACATGAGTTTGATTTTGTCAGATTCGAATAATCATTTTGTCATCAGCATGTCAAATTTCTTGCAGTTTCAGTGATGAGAGATGCTATTAAAGAAGAAAAAAAAGCAAGTACTCACTCACCCTAGCACCTCAGGCCACCACCACAGCAGCCTTGAGGCAAGATCAGTCACAACTGAGCTAAGCCCTGTTCGTGTGCACTGTCCTTGACGCTTCAGACCTTTCTCCAGCAGGCTCCTTTTCAGGGTCCTTCAGTCTTCTTTTACAATTTCTTGTCTTTCGTTCCAAACAGAAGATCAGGGAGTTCCCAATTACAAACTTTTTCTTTCTTTCTTTTTTTTTTTTTTAAAATGAATCTTCAGGCACTTTGGTTTTTCAGCATGGCTCTTGGACATGAAAATTTCCCACCTCGGATTCATTCCTGTTAAGAAAGTCTGGGCTACACACGAGTTGGTGTGTCCTGGCTTTCACCAAAAATCCATTTCTCTGCCTTCCTCCCTCCTATCTGAAACCCTCACAGGACCTGTGTGGTTTCACCACACTCTTGTCAGCCACACCAACGGACCACAGAAAATGCATTGCGGACAGATTTGATGTGGTTCATTCAGTACATGATGTCAACATTGTTTTCTTTTTTTCTAAACACTTGATTCTTCACATACTGAACTCTCTCCAATCCAACGCATACAAGAAGGAGAAAGCACTGAAACTCATAAAAAGAGTGTTCACGAAACTTACACTTGATCAGAGGGAAGACTCTTCAACAACTGCAGAAACCAACAATCACATCAATTTTTTTCGGCATCTCTTGTAGTCAGAAGGATGTTCCACACCAAGTAATCATCTGTAAGCAAGTATTTTGAAAACTACCTTTACAGGAAATTTTTTCTTTTAAAAGAGCATAAAATAGAATGCACGATTACAGTTGATTAGTGCAATGAACAGATGAAGGAGGTTGACGTGGTGGAGGGGCTCGTGGTTCTGGAATGACTGTAGGTCCACTGGAGTCTTCTACATGTTCCACTGGAATCCATTCTTCTCCTTTAAGGGCTGCCTGTGAAATGATCAAATGATTCTGCAGCAGTGTACACATGGAGACAAATCAATTCATTGACTGTGCGGCAGTTTAAACACACAGATAAGTCAATTCATTGATGCAACAGCAGTTTACATGTTCATACAAATCAATTCAATATTTCTGCTGCTCTGCAGTTTTATGATTCTACAGCTTTACCAAAAAAAAAAACAGATTCATTACTTCTGGATCATCTCACCAATAAACCTGAATGATGACTTACACAGGTACAGGGATAGATCTCTTTGTCTTGGCCATTCAATATTTCTGCTGCTCTGCAGTTTTATGATTCTACAGCTTTACCAAAAAAGAAAACAGATTCATTACTTCTGGATCATCTCACCAATAAACCTGAACGATGACTTACACATGTACAGGGATAGATCTCTTTGTCTTGAAAGAGGGAGTGAGCAACTGTTTCAACCCTTCCCGTACTTTGCCTAAAAACTCGCATGCTTTACATTGTGGGTGCATACACACTCATGGTCACTTCATAGTCAATTCAGTGAATAGTCCTCGCCATACATCAAGGGTGAACGCACACCCATAATTGTCAATTCGATAAATAGTCCTCAGCATGCGTCATGGGTGCACACACACCCATAATCTCATTATACTCAATTCAATAAATAGTCCTCGCCATACATCGTGGGTGCACGCACACCCATAATCTCATTATACTCAATTCAATAAATAGTCCTCGCCATACGTCGTGGATGCACGTACACCCATAATCTCATATAGTCACTTCCATAAGTAGTCCTCGTCATTCGTTGTGGATGCACGCACCCCCATAATCCTTATACAAGCTATAGTGCATAGTCTTAACCATGCATTGTAGGCGCACACACACCCATATGTTTTTATCATCTTAGTATAAAACTTTATTGATTTCCTTTTGTATGGGCACTGTTTTTGTCTTCATGAGCGCGTGTGTGCGCGCTTGTGTGCATTGTGTTGTGTGTGTGTGCGTGCATGCAAGAGCATGTGTGTATGTGTGATCGCATGCAATTTTGTGTCCGAGTTTAAGCAACAGCGGGTAAATATGATTCTCTCTCTCTCCCTCTCTCTACCCTACCCTTCCCTCCCCCTCCATCTCGCTCACTCCACCATATCTCTCTCTCTCACTGCTAAAATAAATAGTCAAGACAGATTCAATAGCTGGAAGTGTTCATTGAACTAGCTTCAGAACACGCTTGCTTATGGCATGTCTGCGTGTCACGCACACACACACAACAGCTACAACAACATTGAATAACAACACAGAATGATGAAAAAAAAACCCAAGCTGGTAAAATACCAATGCATTTCTCTTTTCATTAGAAATGAGATAAAAACTTGCTTTAGCAAGACAATCCCAACTGTTCAAAATCACTGTCTAGATTGATTAGCAAAACCATTTGCTGAAAATGTTGAACATTCAAAGGTAGAAGTTCCTCCAGTCAAGTGTTAGAAGACGGAGGCATCTCAATTCAATACAAAAGTGATGCATTCCACTGATGAGATGGAATCAGCACATTGCTTGCAAATAAACATGGCGTGTTCTCAGCACAGCCAAAAGCTGCAGGACAGGCAAGACTTGTGAGCTTTACAATCAAGCTTCCAGCTGCATAAGCCACAGTGACCTTGTTTCTGTTTTGACTCATTGTGGCTGATTTGGTTGCTGGTGGATGATCTCTGTGCCGGTGTTGGTAATTTTCTTTTGCCGCCTGCATGTGAAGCTGCCACCTTCTGTTGATGGTTTTGCACATGTATTGCCACTGCATTTCTCAGGAGCTTTGGCAGCTTTTTTGCGTAAAGCCTCCTCTCCATATGTTCCAATGAGAGCTGTTCAGACACCTGAAGAATATACTGAGGCCTGGTATCCTTTTTGGAAAGAAGATGGTCTGGAAACTTGATGCTGTAAACAACATGGTATGGTAGAACAGCACCATTGGCCATCATTTAGTGATGCATTTTGTGGAATACACATGGGCCATCTGATCAATGGAATCCACGGTCCCTTTCGTGGAATTGTAGAAGTGAACAATGACTAGCTTCTTCTCAGGGGTGTCAGGAGGTATTGCTCTGTCATGATGCATTATGCTCATCTTAACAACATTCTTATTTGCCTTTCTTTGATAGTTGACGATGGTGGTCTTGTCCTGAAAAAGGAGGAAAATGAAGCTGTAACCCTCCTTTTTTCTTTGAAGGACCCACGGACAAAACGTTTGTTGGCGTGCAAAGTCCCAACAAATGTAATAATATAATAATAATGTATAATACTTATATAGCGCATTTCTTGTTGTACAACTCAATGCGCGGACCGGAAGATGTTTCCGCAGCCACTTCGTCCTGTGTCTTCTTGACTGGCTGCTGTCCCTTGGTTCCTGCACTTATCACCATCTGCCTGTCTTCACCTGCACACCCCTTACCCCTCCGCACCATCACAACTGGCGCTGCGAGCAGGATTGGAGACAGAAGGACCAAGCAGACACAGCCCAAGAAGACCGGACACCATGGCCAGCCAACTGCCCCTACCACTGCACCCTCTGCATCAGCTTCCCAAGATCACGGGTAACGAGAGCAGCAGGGATGTGGACGACTTCATCCAGGAGGCCAAGCTTGCCCTACGCCTGCTGCCCCTGGATGACAGGACAGCCGCCCTCTGGCTGATTGCCGCCCTAGATGGCCGAGCTCGCCAGGAGGTTATCAGGCTGCCAGCGACAGAGGTCGACTCCCCAGCCAAGATCTTGACCATCTTGGAGGAGAACTGGGGAGAGCAGCGTGATGTGGTCACCCTGGCCGCAGCGTTTTTCACCAGGCAGCAGGGCCAGGACGAGACCATCTCTGAGTATGGGTCCCATCTCCAGTACCTCTGGAAGAGGGTCAACCAGGCTGGGGATGGAATGTTGCCTGCCACCATACTCAGGGACGCCTTCACACGTGGTTTACGCCTAGCAGCACTTCGCAAGGATGTCCGGTATTTCGTCCGGAACCATCCTACCACCACCTTTGAAGAGGCAAGGAAGGAAGCCCAAAGGTGGATGCAGGACTGCAGTGCTGACGACGACATCCTCCACATGGCTGGCACTGCTGCGTTGCCTTGCTTCAAAGTCAGCTAGAGGCACTCACAGCTACAATCGCCAGCTTGAGGCAGGAAATCCAGCAGCCATCCCTGAACAGCCACCACTGCAGATCCACAGCTGCGTGGCAAATGCGCAGCATTCAAGACGACGGCCCAGGCGGAGGCGACGGAAGTCTCCACCTGCGAAAACTGGGGACAAACCCCAGTCCTCTGTCACTGTCAGCAGCCAGAATGCTGACAAGCGACATGGCCCAGCAGCACCCAGGCGACAGGCAGAGCCCATTTTGCCTCAGCTGTCACCAGGAGAGATGCGCCGACTTCAGCAGGAGGACCCATCCATCGGGCCAGTTCTCTCCTCCTGGCCAAGGAAGCCTGCTGCTGACAAGAACGGGGAACTACAGGCCCTCATTCAGCAGCACGGTCGACTCGTCTGCCGACAGGGGGTGCTCCATCGCCAAATGGTGGACCCAAAACTTGGGGCGTGTGAGCAGCTGCTCCTTCCCAGATTGCTCCGCCCCAAGGTTTTGTCAGCAGTCCACAACCGCCAGGGTCACCAGGGCTACCAACGTGCTGCAGAGATGCTGCGGCCCCTGGTCTACTGGCCTGGTGTGTACCGGGATCTGGAGCAGCACCTGGCTGATTGCCGACCCTGCAGAAAGGTCAGCCAGACCGCCAGTGCCTCCATGCCACCAATCCATGCACCAGAACCCAGGCCACCAGGAGCTGCCCTGGCCTGTAGACAACGGGTCTGGCCCTGTCAGGCAACTCCACTGCCTGACAGCAGAATGGACACCCTGCCGTCATCGGCACCACCAGACCGGAGGAGACTGACACGACGGGAGCTGGAACCACCACCAGACTCCAGGACGGACCGGAAGATGTTCCCGCAGCCTACGCCCAGAACTGCAGGCCACCCAGTGCCCACTCCAGTTCCGCCCCTGATTCCACTGCTGATCCACCCACGCCAGCCCCACGACGAACCACCTGTCTGGCAGTGAAGCCAACAAAAAGGTATGACCTCAGTGCCTGCCTGGATGACCAGGAACTTTTTCATTTAACTGACTCGGTCGGATGTTACACGAGACAGTAAAATGTATATTCCTGGACTGATTTATGATTGTTGAATACCTCCTTTTGGGAAGAGGTGCTGTGGACTGGTTGTTAACCAATTATTTGTTGTCTATATTTTGCACAGGCTAGTACATGCCGATTGTTCTTTATGGTGGATAATGATGTATGCTCATGTTTTTTTGCCAACAATAGTGGTAAAAGAAAACTAGGATGAGTGTGTTACTTTTGGGCAAAATTCCCGCCAGGGGAGAATTTTGTTCAAAACGACAAAGCCCGACCAAATCATATCTCCATGGGGACTTAACGCTAAAGATTTTGAATTCTTTTTTTGCCATTTTGCACTTAATGGAATTTTGTCAATTAACAAGCCCATTATTGTCATTTGGTAACCAATACTTTGGATTTAAAGGAATCCTTCCAAGTATATTTTGTGCATGACTTTCTTGGAATGTTTAAAATAACAAATCCTTGCTAAGTCAATTTTGGTATCTGACATTTTGGAATTTATTGTTTGAACAATATGCCATTTCAGTCAGTGTGAATCCGCCGATTTTCAGACGCCTTGTTTAATTAAAAGAACAAGCCCTTGGTAGTCGGAGTAATGTGGATGCAAAGAAGGAGAGAAAGAGACAAGATGTTTTAATACTTTGATATTTTGCTACGTTGATGTAAAGGTTTTGTTTTAGGAGTAAGCATATCAGAATTGGATGGCTAAAGCTCCATTTTTTCATTGATTCATTTGTTGTATCCCTACTCTCTTTGTTATTTTCATGTCATTTTGTGCCAGCGAGGACGCTGGTTGTAACAGAGTAGGGGGGGATGTAGCCGGGTGCTAACGGTATATTTCTTGGTCACCCATCTTAGACGAGATATTTTTGTTCACGAGTTATCTTCCCTTACCTCCCTTGATCGATTGATCTCATTTTTGTTGTGTAAATTCTTTAATCATGAATACCTCAGAACCTACATAGTTGTGTTGTATGATAGAAGCAAATGAAATTATATAAAAATTATCATCCGATGGACCATTTCAACGGAATAACATTTTATCGAAGATCGTGTTTGAAGCACGTGGCGGGCCATGTAGTGATAAGGCAAGTTGTGTTTTCTATCAAACTTTAAACGCAAAGTTCTCCGCTTGGACGGCATCTTGGATAATGAAATTTATATGTATAGAAAGAGCGAAATTCAAGCTTTTTATTCATTACAAAATTATTTCACGCTGTTTAGTATTTTTTATCGAAATAAAGGAAAATATGACGTAAGCTCGTTAAAAGTGGGTTCATTCTCGGACTTTAATCGCCAATAACTTTACACAGCCACAGAATTGTCAAATATGACTTATTGCGTTTTATTCCTTGGGTTCTGAGGTTTTCATCGATATGAAATATGTTTGGATACTTTGAACGGACGGCGAGCTAGACAACGCAGAAGCTGCAACAGATAGCACAATTTTTG
This sequence comes from Conus ventricosus, assembly GCA_018398815.1. NCBI lineage: Eukaryota > Metazoa > Mollusca > Gastropoda > Neogastropoda > Conidae > Conus > Conus ventricosus. Next base: position 64,873,785 of record CM031609.1, read on the forward strand.
TCATTTGCCGTCTCGCGAGGCACATTTTGCGTGCGGCGCTGCGTTGTCTTCTTTGCGGTCCGGGAAAGCTGTATATATTTGGAGCGCCGCGTGAGTGCGAGAGTGTACCCCAGAGTGTTGCCCCGACGGTGTTGCCCCGAGCAGTGTTGCCTAGAGAGCGCTCAGTGCGCCGAGTGCTGAGAGAGAGAGAGTTCCCAGGCAGTGTTCCTGGTTTGAGCTCCTTGCCATGGGAGAGAAATAAAGAGAAGGGAAAAACTCCACTTAGTCTCCCCGTGTCTTCTTGACTGGCTGCTGTCCCTTGGTCCCTGCGCATATCACCATCTGCCTGTCTTCACCTGCACACCCCTTACCCTCCACACCATCACAACTCAATGCGCTTACATCCACCATTTGCACGAATTCATACAATATTCATGCACACAGCAAAAGAAAATACACAATGGCAGACGCACCTACATGCATAAACTGCCTCACCGAACTAGTTGTGGAGAAATTTAGGAGAGATCTAGTCATCTATAGAAGAGAATAGGCCTTTTTGAAGAGGTAAGTTTTGAGCTGAGATTTAAAAGAAGAAAGAGTAGGCTGATTACGAAGGTCTTCAGGGAGGGAGTTCCAAATAGAAGGTGCTCTAAAACTGAAGGCTCTTTCGCCAACAGATTTCAGAGAACGCTTAGGGTTTTCAAAAGTTTTTGTGAAGAAGAGCGAAGGGTACGAGAGCTTTGGTAGGTGCAGAGAGAAGAAGAGAGATAGTAAGGAAGAGATTCATTGAAGTGGCGGAAAGCAAGAACTGCCAGTCTAAATTGCCACGGATACTGTGTGGGAAGCCACTGCAGTTCGATCAGCATGGGAGTGATGTGCTCACACCTCCTCCTCTTCAAAACAGTCATGCAGCGCTATTTTGGACTCTCTGCAGCCGAGCAATCTGTTCTGCGGAAAGCCCAGCATAAACAGAGTTGCAGTAGTCCAATCTTGACATCACCATGGCACAGACTAGCCTGACAGCTACTTCCCTGGATATAAAGCGTCGGATGGAAGCAATACGTCTCAGCTCTAAAAAGGATGAGCGACAGACTACAGATATTTGATTCTGCATGGTCAGACACTGATCAATGGTAACACCAAGGTATTTGACAGACTTATGGAAAGGTAATGTAAGACCATTGGCCAGTAGAACATCAGGCAGCTCCTTGTCAGTGAATAAGTTGTCTGTGATGATATTTCTTTCTGTGTCGAAGAAAGCAGCTGACAGAAGAAGGGCAACATTTATCCCTAAGTTGACCTGTCTTTCAGCACCCAGTGGCCGCCTTAGATAGGGCTCTGCAACAAGGAGGAAATTGCTTTCGGTATCAGCTGCCTAGAAAATTTTCACCCCATACTTAACTGGTTTGGAATGCAGGTACTGAAAAAATGAATATCTCCCAGGGGACGGCATAAACTCTACATCTATGGTGTTGAAAGGACCAGGAATGAAGTGGTCACTCAAGTTTTTTTGAGAAGTCCTCCCAAAAATCTCTAAATAGAGTAAAAACATCTCAGCTCCTTCTGGCATTCCTTCTGGCTTTATCATCAAACCTCAAGAAGTTCAGCAGCTGCACGAAACAGTTGCAGCTGAAGATGCCCGAACAAACCCCTGCCCATACATGGCATCAAAAACAATGATGGGTGACAACATGCTTTGCTTCATGCTACCCAAAAAGAGAATGCAACCCAGAAAAGCCTTCAGTTCTATGTGATCAGTCTCCACAAAATCTGCTTTGCGGCACTTGCTTTTTACATTGGTGGACTTCACCATAGACTGAATGAACACCATTGATATTGCCAAGACTTCCTGCACTAAGCTATATTGCCATGCGAGATCTGAAAAGTGCAGGCAGTCTTCTCAGCCTGCCTCAGCCCAGTGAGAAGTTGCCATGCGAAGTGTACGACACACTCTGTGCATTGGTGTGTACATGCACCATGTATGTGCGCAAACATGTGCACATATTAGAGTGTGCTCTCATGTGTGAGAGACAGAGAGAATAAGCGTGCATGCGTGTGTGTGTGTGTGCGACTTGCTTCTTCATCTCCTCCCCCATCCCACAACCATCCACCTTCAACCCTGCCCTCCACCTGCTCAACAGATTCACTGCAGAGATTTCACTCCCCACTGTTCCTAATACACAGGACTGGCTTATTCATTTATCTATCAAGTTGTTCATTTACTCTGTGTTTCTTGTTTGCTTGCATGTCTGTTGTTTTTTTTTTTTTTAAATCATCTCCCTTACTAAATCACTTACATAGTAAGTTAGTAATTGTTTTTCCCCCACTGCATCATTCTGTGATGATTTATAGCAACAGAACATTTTAAGTGTGACTATGTGCATCTGATGGAAAAACATGTTATGTCATCTTTATTTGTAGTTCGAAATTCTAAAAGGGTATATGTGGAAATCCTTTTTCCCCAATGTGTAAAACATGATTTCGAAAAAGAGAATGTTCTATTGTGATATTGTATGGAAATATGTGGATTTCACTATGACTATGACGACGAGACCTTCGTGCAGTTTGGAGATAGGCTGCGCAAAACGCTAGGGTACTGGCGTCAGTTGGCTAAGCTGGAGCTTGAGGATCTGATTCTCATCGAACAGCTTACCAACACTGTGTCCCCAGAGTTGAGGATCCGTATAGGCGAGACAGCACCACAGGATTTCGCGGCTGCGATTCATACCGCTGAGGTGTTTGCTGAGGCCCGTAGAGCTTATGGGCATCGCCCAGATACGGACAGGAAGACCCTCACAGGATTTAGTGGCAATAAGGCGCCGACGACTGCTAGCGGGTTGAACAAGGCAGGCAGTTCATCGGGGACCTCAGCACCCCGACTGTGTTTTCTTTGTGGTCGTCCCGGCCACATTAGGAAAGATTGCCCTAAAGCCGCCGGTAGTCATGGGGCTAGTCCTTCCCAGCGTCCTCGTGCCTCGGCTAACGTGGGGTCCATCCCGGCTTCTGGTGGTACAGAGTGTCCAGTGTTTCTTTCTGTTGTTGGTTCATCCTTGGTCGACACCATCAGGGATTCGGGAGCATCAACGCTCTTTGTGGATAAGGATTTGGTTTCCCCTGAGGTTCAGCGACAGCGACGTGTGCGGGTTTGGAGGCTGGTTTTACCTCCACCCGTCCTTCTGTACTCATTCCTATCTCCACCCCCTACTTCTGTGGCGAAGTATGGGCCATCGCGGTGGAGCGACCTCTGTATTCCCTTCTCATAGGGAATACCATCACCTTCGCAGACGGACGCAGTCAGTCTGTGTCTACGGATCTGCCCGTACAGGCGTGTGTGGGATTTACCACGCGCGCCAAAGCCAAGAAGCAGGAGCAGGAATTGCGTCCCGTTCTACAGCCGATCTCTGACGAGGTTCTGGCTAAGGCTGATCCTGCTACCATGGTCCGTCTTCAGGCCAGGGACTTGGATGTCCAACGCCTGCGACAACTGGTGGATCGTCCCGCTCAGTCTGCCCGACACGCCAAGGTGAGCTTCAAGCTCCACAAGGGGATCCTCTTTAGGGTTTTCACTCAGGCAGATCGGGTAGCCAAGCAACTAGTCGTCCCCCAAAGCTCGAGAGAATCTGTTCTCCGGCAGGCCCATGATTCACCCATGGCAGGTCATATGGGCTCAAAGCGGACTCTCGAGCGAGTTAGACAGGACTTCTTCTGGCCGGGGATGAATTCTCAGGTTAGGCAGTACTGCCGCAGTTGCGATGTCTGCCAACAGACAACGCCTAAGGGTCGCTTGAGGCGTGTTCCCCTAGGATCAGTGCCATTGGTTGGGGAGCCATTCAGCAAGGTTGGTGTCGACCTGGTGGGACCCATTAATCCACCATCCGATCGCGGTCACCGCTACATTTTGGTAGTGGTAGACTATGCGACTCGATACCCAGAGGCTGTCCCGCTTAGGACTATCGATGCCCCTACTGTTGCTGAAGCTCTCTGGCAGATTTGGACGCGCACTGGCGTGCCCAAGAAGAAGTACGGCCGGAAGTTTGTACTGGAGAGCGATCATCATCCTCTCCAGTGCCTGGACCGGATCCGGCCAGTCAGTCGTCGACTCATGGGTTAGGCAGTGTAACTGCAGAGTCATGCTTTCATTTTTTTACCATATCCAGGGTTCTAGCAATACGGATGCTGACTATCTCAGCCGAGCTCCGTAGTCAGCACACTCATTGGGGAAATCAGTCGGAGGAACACTTCCCCTCAACTAGGATTATGTCCCCTTTTTGCTTATGTATCCGGTGTAGTGACAGTTTCCACTTCAGTGATGTTAACAGTAGTGAATCACCACTGGCTCGGATTGCTACTTTCATTGTTTGAAGGCTTGTTTGGTTGATAGATAAATGTAGTACTATGTATCTCCCTGTGTAATTCTATCGTGGAATGTTTGTATTGGATTTATCGTACTCTGTCGATCACAGAGGGTTGGGTTCGGTCCCATTGTTGTGAATTTGCACATGCGTCAAGGTTCAAAGGAGCACTGTATCTCAGAGAAACAGATGCTTTTAGAAGGGGGATTTGTCACGAGTTTGTCACGAGGCCTATGACGATTGACCCATCTAGGGTGGTAGAATTATTCATTTATTTATTGTCGTTGTTGTTGTCGTGTATCAGTCCCTTAATGTGGCTTGTGGTGTGGTTGCACCTTAATGTAGTTCAGCTCAGGTTAGGTTTACTTTCTCTCTCTCTCTCTCTAATTTCACTGCCCGTGCAATTCATCCTGCAGGTTCACGGGTGTGCTGGCACTTTTCTCTTGTACTGGCTGTCTCTATCGGCCTCTCACCTGTCTTTTTACCTGCCGCACGTGCAGCATTCCTCTTAGGCTTGAGGTATTCTCACTCTGTGACGTAGGGTGGCATGTTGGCTGCCATCGGTTAGGAGGTTTTCTCTTCACTCGAGCGGAAGATATCCCTGGGAGCGCCCGCTCCGGTTTTGGTTCTCTACCACATCGTCGAAGGTACGGTCGGTACCTTCATTCCTACAGTCGGCCTGTAGGGGAGGGACGTCATCTCTTTTCCGCATCTGCTCTGCTGGTCCTCTCGACTGGACAGAGGGCAGAGAGTCGCTTGACCCGCCACTTTTGGGTCACCCACGGGTAGCTGGTAAGCATCAGTTTCGTGGTTTGTTTGTTTTTTTGTTAGCCGGCTAATTCTTCTCTTTTGCGCAATTTCCTTTTGTTTTCAAAATTATAAAAGAAATATTGTTTGAGACCACTTTTTCTGGTTAATTCAATCTTTAACCTGGCCATTCAAAATTATATCCAAAATTCTTTCTCCTTTCAATGCATCTGGTGATGCGGTAGTCGGTGGGGATGGGGGAGAACCTGGTGATTTAGGGTTGGAACTTGCTTGGTCTCGCTCGTCCGCCCCTGTCACAATCACCAGTCTCTTATTCTTCGGCCACCGTCTGTTTGTGTGTGCAAGGGGAACGAGTTTTATGTTTGCGAGCGTGCGTGCGCATGATTAGTCGTTTGGATGCGTGGTTGGAGAATTGTGTTATTTTGAAATGTTGCTATAAAATGTGGGGATAATTGTGCCATTGAATTATTATTTGCAAATGTGGTGGCAGTTATAAAGCAATGGTTGCTGTATTAGTTCAGTTCCTAAGAAAGGAAAATGTTGAACGTGAGTGAGGGAAGGATGAAGATATAAATTGCTATTCATTTGTTTAGCCTGTTAATGTAATCTCTTACCTGCTTCGTGTGAGACCTTTAGCAAACATTCCTCATTTGGTTTGTTTGCTGTGTTATGCTCAGGTCTGTGTTGAGCCGGTGTTACTAATGTATTCAGCAAACACCTCCCCTCGCCCATCATGCGAGTGGCTGTTAGGATTAAGCAGCAAATTTCAGACCGTACTGACTGCGGGGTTCTAGTACCCTTCTTTCCTTCCAGTTCCTTCCGTTCTCTCTCCTCCCGGGGGCTTCACCCGAAGCTTGCGCTGTTGGGGCCGCGCAGTGTGAGGAGCACGTGGACCTTGCTGGATGGTCCTAACCCCGTCCGGGACCTTCAGCGACAACGCCTCGTCCCACGGGATGCGTTCTCCACTGTCCTCGGACTTCCTACAGCTCATGTGACCAGTGTGGTTAGCTCTGTGTCGTGCAATTTGGGTGTGTGTGTGTGTCAATGGTGTCGGCATTGAAAGACTCCGTTCAAGAACAGACCCGGTTTGGGGCACCTGACGCGACACGGTGCTCCCAGTGGACTTTGGAGAGGCAGGGTGTGTGGGGGAACCACATGAAGCACGGAAAGGAATGTGTGCTGGAAATGCTTGTTTGTGACTATGTGTATGTCGTGTGTTGAAATGCTTAATTGTGTGTATGTCGTGTGTGTTGAAATGCTTGATTGTGATTGTGCATGTTGTGTGTGTTGGAATGCTTATTTGTGACTATGTGTGTGTTGGTGTGAATAAATGGTGTATTGTATTGTAATCTTTCTTGTGTGGTCTCTTGCGAGGCGTGTGAGGTCAGTCACTCCCTTCACTCCCATCTAGACCGATCCTGTCAGGGCAGACCTCCAGGGGTCGGTCGTGACACCATGCTTCCGCTGGCCCCTTCATTGTGTGGCACCAGGCCCCGGCATTTGAAGATGGAGCAGGTTAACTATTCTGTTAGAGTGCTGAAGGTCTTCCCTCAGAGGACAGGAGACAGACTCCCATGATTGGCGCCTATGGCATGGGAGACTTGGTGCTGCTGTAAGACCCGTGACGATAAGCCCCTGGCTTAGACAGGTCATCTGCCAGGCTTACGTCTTTGGCCAGAAACCTCTTTTCCTGAGGAGCCTCTACCTGAGGTTTAAGAGTACAGCACAGAAGCTTTAGTTCCTCAAAATTAAAGTCTAATCTATGGACATTCCAATGGAATAATGTACTACCCATGGTGCAGAGAACAAACAGGAGAGAAATCAGATCATCTCCAAGTCATCATCTATGTCTAAAGGAGCAAATGTATTTTGAAGAGAGACAGGCTAGTTCAGTGTCCAGATCCACAGGCAGACTAGCCTGCAGGCAGGGATGGCTTAGTTTGAGGAGATGGTGGAGGTAGTTTTTTTCATCTCCACCATATCACATTTCAATGGGCTCCTTTGCCTGCCCATCCGGGGGTTGCAACCTTGCCATGGTCGGAGGGCTTGCACGGTCCAGTGATCCCTTAGGCTTTGCTGACAGGGGCATCAATACTCAGCTAGATGGTTAGTTATTGTCAATGCTTCTAGGCTTGTATAGCCAAGCTGCTGACTGGCCTAAGCACTATATGGTAGGAATGATGCCCCTGGAAAGGTCTCCCATGTCAGAAAGGTTAAGTGTGAGGGCCCTGACAAATAGTAACCCACCTTTTTCCTAATCTATCTTCTGCCTTTCTTAACAGATCTTTTCTCTCTCCATCTCCCCTTCAAGCCTTCTTTTCCACACTCTTTTTTCTCCGATACTTGAGTCGCTGCCGTAAGCAGCAAGGAAGCCCAAACTACAGTTACCTAGCGAGGGGCTGAGTGGCTGATCCCAATTCAGTGGCGAGGGTGCACTCTCTGGTTTTCATGCAGAACGATACCAGGCTTACAGACGCCATGCTATGGCCATCCATTGTCCCTTCCCCAGCACGGCAGCTCTCCTGGGGTGACCGTTTATTTCTGCCAGTATTAAAAACCTTCATGGCCACCAAAACTACTAAAACAGGAAAGAGAAGAAAACTGGGTTCCGACCCTTCAAGGGACATGGACAGAGACTCGGACACAGAAGTCTGGAAGACGATAGGCACTTGGCCCTCTTGGCTGATAATCCAGTCGGCGGATAGCGAGGTTGAGGGATGGTTCCCTGCTCATGCAGGATGACCAAAAAGCCCACTCTGAGAACCAGCAAGTCTTGTGAATTACCCAATCCGGGTGTCCTCTCACAAAAGTCTAAACTCCTCGAAAGGTGTCATCCATTGCCGAAAGTTGTTTGGGTTATCTGAGGGAGAAATAAAGGCTGAGTTGGCTGATCAAAGAGTGGTAGAGGTCAGGAGGGCGACTTTCCGAAAAGGTGCAGAAAGAAAACTGACAAATACTCTGTTCCTCACCTTTGCCAAACCGACTCTTCCAGCGTCCATAAAGGTGGGATACCCGATAGTAAAAGTAGCCCTCTATGTACCATCCCCACTGAGGTGCTTCAGATGTCAACAATTTGGTCATGTCAAGGAGAAATGCTCGGGACAGGAGTGTGTGCCACCTGTAGCAAAGCAGTTCATGAGGGTGGATGTGAATCCGCGAAATGCATGAACTGTGATGATGACCACCCTTCTTCTTCAAAAGACTGCCCTGTTTGGCGAGCAGAAAGTGAAATCCAGTGCGTAAAAACAGAAAAAAAGATTTTGTTCTTTGAAGCCAAAAAGTTGGTGCAGGAGCAGAAGGGAACCCCACTCCTTTTTTCGAGAGTCGTCAAAAAATCACTCAGAGCACCTATGGTGGAAGCCAGTGTTCAGACAGACCCATGTGGTCTCAAACTGCTGAAATGTCTTCTGGCTTTGAATACATTGCAAGAGAAAACAGCCGTTGGTGGGGGCCTTAAACCCACCACAGGATGCACTTCCAGTGCATCCACTAAGCCTGCGGCTGTGCGGGCTGCCCAGCAAGAGGTTCACCCCGAGATCGCTCCTAAGCCGAGACCACATCCCAAAGGTGGCTCCCCGACAGTGGCTTCAACCAAAATGGCATTGGTGGAGTGCAAAGGAAAGCCTCCACCAATGCCACCAAGATCATTAAGTTTGTCCCCTCCGGAAAGAAGAAACTACCAGTTCCACCAACAAGTTAAAAAAAAGTGGAGCTCAAACTGCAGAATGCGTTTGAAGCTCTGTATGATGAAGAGGAAGAGGACGTAGACATGGATTATTAAAGTCCTCAACTAAAATGGAAACAGTCTTGCAATGGAATATCAGAGGACTGTATTCCAATTACGAAGAGCTGCAGCTTTTGTGTCGTGAAGCTAGGCCTGTGCTAGTTTCACTGCAAGAAACCCTTCTAAGGTCTGACAAAACTTTCCCACTTTCTGGCTACAGCTTCCTAAATCACCCTGCACAAACTGTTGAACATGGTTTACTGGTGGGGTAGCCTTATTCATTCACAACTCTGTTCTATACAGCCCAGTTGCTCTGCAGACTCCGTTTCAGGCAGTGGCAGCTCAGGTTACTCTCCACAAAACAATAACTATCTGTAGCTTGTAACGGTCCTCCAAATATCTGTGTGACCAAACGGGACCTCATTTCGCTCTTGGAGCAGCTTCCTAGACCCTTCCTGCAATTGGGCGATCTGAATGGTCACTCTCCTCTATAGGGAAGTGAAAGATCTTCACCAAGGAGTCTGCTTTTAGAGGAAGTGTTTTCAGAGCTTGATTTGTGTCTTGAATGGGAAATCGCCAACTTACTTTCACTCCGCTAATGGCACCACATCTTGTCTGGATCTTCTGTTTGTGACCCTTCTTTGTTTCTGGATTTCGTTTGGGCGTTGATGAGGACCTACACTGTAGCACCACTTTCCTGTGTTTGCTTTGGTATATAAATGCAGAGAGTGAGTCCTTACCAGAAAGCCTCAATTCTAACACAGCAGATTGGGACTTCTTTGCCACTAGGTTTCTTAATGATCTGGAAGAGTACAGATCCTGCAAAGTGAAGATCCAGCAGGAAATCTTTCAGATTCATACTGAATTGTGCAAAGTCAACCATTCCCACATCTTCCAAGAAGCCCCTAATGCCAAAAGTTCCTGTTTCAACTCTGAATGCAAGGAAATTAACAAAACCTGCGCAAAAGAGCTAAACGTTGGGTCTCCCACAGACTATCGATGCCCAACGTCCGAGCACATCAGAAGCTGAAAGCAAAATCTAAACACATTTATAAAACCAGTAAACGTTTATCTTGAAACAATGTTTTGCTCAATCTCACATCCAAAACATCGAAGAAAAAATTGTGGAAAATCATCAAGAAAATTAAAGGAAGAACACCTGCCCCACTGTGAACCATCTCAAGTTTTCTGACTCTCTAATAATTGAGAAAAAAGCGGTCGCCATTCTACTTGCTTCAACTATTGAAACGAATTCCTCTTCTTCTAACGAATCAGCCTGTTTTGTCAAAAACAAAGCCCTCAAAGAAAAATCACCCTGCAACTTTTCATCAGACAACATGGAAGACTACAATCTTCCTTTCACTTTAAGAACATTCCAGCCGAGAGCGGCACGATGGCACGATTCCCAGCTGCCGCACGCTGGCGCACAGCGCTCATTCCCTTCCGACGCACAGATTTGGCCACTTTTTAATTTATTATTATGGTAGCTCTACAACAACTGACGGTCTTGTGTTAGGTGTCACAGAAAGAACAAACACTCAACTCCCCTCATCACCAGATCCACTTTGTAATACGATTTCAAGCGCTTCATTGAGTGAGAAATTGCTACCACCCCTTTGCCTGACCGACATTTTTCTGGCACAGGAATGCGTGCCGTGCTCGCGTGGCGGGCCGTCAGTCTCTTTGTTTCAAAGCTCATGGGGTCAGCCAAGTTCACAATAGGCCACTGAAAGTATGGTCGACAACTCGTTCCAACATCCCCAAGACTAGTTACAGAGCTTATTTCCCTTGGACCATTTCATGGAAAGTGTAGGAATTTGTGTTCCCGTCGTCTGACTGTGACGACACGGCAGAATGTAATGCTGTCTTTCCGTCATCCGGACTTGGACGACTCGCCTCAAGGAGAGAAATCCTGTCGTCCACTTTTGTCACGACTCGGCTGGTAAAGGTTAAACGTATTGTTGTTGTTGTTGTCGTACCCTGGCTAAAAGACTCCAGGGATCATCCAAACAGCCGAAGTACTTGAACACTATGGTACAAATGCATCAGCTGGGATGAAACTTACGTGTGTGACCGTTTTTGATTACCCCGCCACATGGGCAGCCACACTCCGACTTCGGGATTTTAGAGACTGATAATGTTATGCTAGGAGCTTGTCACAACTGAAGACAATCCCCGCATAACTATGCAGAGCATAACAACATTTTGATGTAGCCTTGGTGTTCTAGCCTATGTCAATTAGCCTGACACAGCCTAAGCCAAGGCAGGGTTAAACGTATTGAAATCTGCCTTACTTTCTTGCAGCAATTCCTCTCCTGGTATACACAAAATCCATTATAAACTTTTGAAGCATCTTCTGCAAAAAGGTCTGAATATCCTGCTACATGTATACAACAATGTATGGACTACAGGATTCTTTCCACCTTCTTGGTGAAAAGCCCTCATCATACCTATTCCCAAACCTGGAAAAGATCTTTCGAACCCATCAAATTACCGTCTGATAGCTTTGACCAGCTGTATCTGCAAACTGATGGAAAAAAATGGTCAATGTTAGACTCATGTGGAAACTTGACACCGGCCTTCTGGCGAAAGAACAGTGTGGCTTCCACAAACATTGAACTACAGTGGACCATTTGATCCATCTGGAATCTACGTTTTGAAATGCCTTTCTAAATAAACAACATGCTGTGGCTATTTTCTTTGACTTGGAGAAGGCCTATGATACCACCTGGAAATCTGGGATACTTCATGATCTCCATGATCTTGGTTTTCAGGGTCATCTTCCACTTTTCATCAAAAATGTTTTGGCAGAATGACAGTTTCAGGTTCGGGTTGGCACCACTCTTTCTGATGTTCACGAGCAGGAGTTGGGTGTTCCACAAGGGAGCATACTGTCTCCTGCCCTCTTTAGCAATAAAATCAACAACATTGTTAATTCATTTCAACAGGGTTCTGACTGCTCATTGTTTGTGGACGATTTTGCCGTCTATGCAACTGGAAGCTTGTACCCGAGTGTTCAGCGCAGGCTCCAGTTTTGTGTGGATAAAATTTAGCAGTGGGCGGAACAAAATGGCTTCACTTTTTCTGCTACTAAGACACAGTGCATTCACTTCCTTAATTTTCATTACTTTTTTGCAGATCCTGTAATTCAAATAGGGAAATCTCACATTCCAGCTGTCAAAGAGGCCAAATTTCTAGGAATTCTTTTTGACCAAAAACTCAACTTTCTTAGTCACATTAAAAACCTAAAAATGTCTTGCCAGAAAGCTCTGAACATTCTGCGGGTCATAGCACACACTGACTGGGGCACTGATAAGAAAACTTTGCCTTGGTCCATTCTAAACTGGACTATGGTTGTGCTGTGTACGGCTCTGCAAGACCTTCCTACCTGAAACTCTTGGACCCTATTCACCATCAAGGGCTTTGTCTCTGTCTTGGAGCATTCCACACCACCCCTATGTATAGCCTGTACGCTGAGGCAGGTGAACCCTCACTATTCAACCGCAGGCTGAAACTATCCTTGAACTACTATCTCAGACTGTTCTCTGTACGGAAAACCCTGCCTATGACTGTGTTTTTAACCCTAAGTTTCAAAGTAAATTTTTAAAAAATCCCAACTGTGTTCCTCTGTTTAGTCTTCGTATGCAGCCTCATGCGTAGAATGCAGGTCTTGATCTAGGAATTGTGTCTGACTTCTCCAAGTTTCCAGATCAGCTTCCGTGGACCTTCTTCACACCAGAAATTTGCTTTGATTGTGCAGCTTTTTGTAAAGAATCCACCAACACTCTAGCATACAAGACACTGTTTGCCGATCTCTGTTCAAAAGTCCCATCCCTTCAGAAAATATTAACGGACAGTTCCAAGTCTGAAGATGGAGGGGCCTGTACAACCTATTGCACTGGTGCTCCTTCTCAAATATTATTAGAACAAATTCCATCAGCTTCTGTTTACTCTGCTAAACTTACAGCCCCGGTTCTAGCACTGAAGATAATCTCTCAATCTACAAACAAGAACTTTCTTATTTCTTCTGATTCACTGTCTGCTTTGGAGGCCATAGCTGGCCGTAACCTCCATCATCCTGAACTTTTACACTTTTTTTTTTTTTTTTACCATGCTGAAAGCGGAAGGTCACAACATTGTTCTGGCTTGGGTTCCCAGTCATGTTGGCATCGGAGGGAATGAAATGGCTGATCGCTTGGCCAAGAATGCCACAGCAGGGACAATGTCTTAATATATTTATCCCCTGCACAGATCTGAAACCAAAAGTTAATAATTATGTCAGAGACATCTGGCAGGAGGATTGGAATACACAAGACGGAAAACAAACTCTTCCAGATCCGTCCAAACCTAAAAGAGTTCCTCTCATCCATGTGTGGTGGTTGCAAAGAAGAAACGGTTCTATGCCGGCTGCACACCCGCCATTCATATTTTACTAATTCGTACCTTTTAAAGAGTGAAGAAGCTCCGTGGTGCATTCCATGTCATGTGCCACTCACAATGAAACATATGATTTTAAAGTGTTGGGACTTGCATGAAGTGAGACTTAAACATTTTACAGATTCCATGAAAATCCATTTCAGAGATGTTCCACCTGATGCGATCTTTGAATTCTTGAAAGAGATTAACATTTTTCATCGGATCTGAGATTTTATAGTGGAAAGATTTTTAACAAAATTTCGGGTGGGTTTTTAGAAGATGTATTTTAAAGAGTTGTGTGAATGAATGACTTGTGAGTTGACTTCAACATGGCGACAGTCCTGATATGGCCCTTTGCGGTCAGCTGGGCAACAGTACCTTACCTTACCTTCCTTTGCCTGCATGAGCACTGCTCTTGATAAGTCGAGGCAGGAGTGCTGTTTTTATATTTTACCCAGAAGCAGATACTTTAAACTCCTGGACACTCTGAAAAGTGGTAGACTTAGAAGAAGAAAGAAAGAAGACTTGCTTGATGGGGAGAAGAAGACAAAAAAGATCCATTAAGAAACGCAGAAGATAAAACTGGGATAAGGCAGGTTACCCTTTTTCAGGGCCCTCACACTTAACCTGTCAGACATGGGAGAATCCTACCACATTGTGCTTTAGGCCAGCCAGCAACATACAGGCCTAGAAGTGTTTTGCCAAACTAGCTTTTATCCAAGTATTGATGCCCCTGCCACAAGAGCCTAAGGGATCACTAGACCACACAAACCTTTAAACAAAAAGAAATGAAAAGGAAGATCAATATTTCTACAAATAAAGACATTTTCTAAATCAGCTTAACAAGATAATTTGTTTTTCTTTTCTTTACAGGGACTTTTTCCTCAGACAGACTAGAAACACAATTCACTTTTTTGTTTTACCAAGAGACGCACAGTCACAATATACATTATGTCATTCAATGTGAGGTTGCTGAGACTGTGAATGTTTTGTGGCTTTGCTAAGGCCAAAACCACAAATAAAAGCTGCTTATAGGTCTGTGAGGACTAGTACATTTTGTTTGCTATGTGTTTTTGATGGCACTGTTTCAGGCCAAGTTGTAAAAGGAAAAAGTTCTCGAGAGTCCATGAGGACCTGACAGTATTTTATGTTGAAATGTGAGTGCATGAAAATAATTATGTGAGATTATAGTAATACGCCTTTATAGCAAATAACGTTAAATTAATTTGTTAATTAAATGGGGGATCTTTCTTCTGTCTGTCTGTCTGGAAGTGTGTCAACGTTAGAAAATACAGGGAAAAATAAATTTAAAAAAAACAAAAAAAACTAAATATGAAAAAAATCAATAAGTGAAACATGAATAAATACATAGTCAAGAAATTAAATGAAATGCAGATAAAGAAATAATCCTATTAAAATCTAAAAACACTGAATAATGCAAAACCAAAAAGTAAATCAGAACAGGAAAACAAATCTGCAAAAGTCATTTTGGGAAGGACAGTAAGGTGCAAATGTTTGCATTTATTTGTCCTTTTACATATCGCCACTCACATTTACCCATCCACTCTCTCATTCACTGCCTTCCCCCCCCCCCCCCCCCCCCCCCTTCACCCTGAGATCCATATCGATTGTCCTGTGCCTTGAACAGTTCAGCTGATGAGAATCTAGTCCAAAAACAATCATAATCATGATAGATACTTACACATAATCATGATAGTTAGACACTTACAGAGTAACACAAAATAGCATACTGACCACCATGTAGATGAGCTAGTAATCATGAAGCAGACTCCACCCAGCAGGGTTGACAGGTGAAAACAACAAGCAACACTGATGCTGAAAAAACACACATTCATTGGTCAAATTATAATTGAAACACTGACATTCTAGCAACGGTGAAAAACAACAATAGAAAGCAACTTGAGGAACTTGAATGCATCTAGGAAAGTATGTAATAAAAGCAAAGAAGGATGTATAGCAAGGAGTACTGACACTGAATGGAAATAAATCTGTCCAAGCAAAACAGATAATTCATAGCAGAGCAGACAATGTGAAACAGCAAATGGTAATGGTAATGTTGCTTACAAAGGAAATAGCTAACGCTTACCAAGCATGTCAAGTGAATGTGCAGAAACACCCATAGGAAACTGACACAATGACGCTTTCATTTATATTCATACATGCACTTGTGCTTATATGCTAATTTCTTTAAATTTTTCTGCACCAGATTTGCTGCATCAGACAAGAGACCCACAATTTGATCTATACTATATTCTAATCGGACACAAGTTTGAGAACAGATCCTGCAGGACATTCAAATAGGAACAGGAGATCCTGTGTTAGTTTGCACTGTAGTGGAACTGCCATGGGTTCCCTCCTTTGTTGTGCCATGTGCAATGAAAAGGCACTCTCTCCATGTCAGGCAGGAAGTAAGAACAGACTGAACACCCTCTAAAACGTGAGGAAGGAAGTCATCCTGTGGAGCCATTTCAGAAAGACCTTCACCTGGGAGTTGGAGAGGACAGTATCCACTAGCAGGAGCAACCCAGCAAGTCATCATCTTCAGGTTCAGAATATGACGTTGCAGTCTTTCCAACACTTCAGAATAAGATTTCCTACATAGATTAATACACAGATGCAAATCGACCAACAATCTCAATCCACATTTTGACCCACCTGCTAGTTCCAGAAAGAAAAAAAGAAAAAAAAAAGGGGGGGGGGGGGGGGGGGGGGATTGGCAGTGTCCCTACAATTCTTCATTCAGACTTCATTCTATACACTTGACATCTAGCTAAGATAACTGGAGATTCAGATGAAGAAGTAGATGTATTTTCGTAAGATAAAGATCCAAAACCTACAAAATCCATGAGTGGTGCTGCTTTTTTTTATATATATTAATTCAACCTTCTTCATGCAACATATATGACCAGCTGAAAAGATTCAGATCACAAAAACTGGAGAAATATTTTCTTCATACTCACCTGTCCAAACAAATGTCTTATCTCCACTAGGCATGGAACAACAACACACATCAGGATTCCCATAAAAATATCAACAATGGAGAGTGGGAAGCTAATTCTAGCCTTTAATCAACAAGCCAACAGAAGTAATCTCCCTTAGTGTGTTCACAATACTGCACCTGAGTAACTGAATTCAATTTTTCTTCGGTGAGGAAACACGCCCGCCGCCCTAGACAGGACTTCACAAGTTCGATTTCCATCATGGTTTCTCAGAAGCAGGCGTTTAAGTCGGCCTTCACCTTTCAGAAAGAAAACACTTCGTATTGGCTATTGAAAAAAATGACAGAAAAACTAAGCTTGGTTTAGTCATTACACTCGCCATCGTCACAGAGCATTCTGGCGTCTGCCAAGTCGACTGGTGTTTCTTCTGCTTCTTGTTCTTCCAGAATTTGCTCATTGTTTCAGAAAGCTGTCTCCAACACTGACTCTCATGAAACCTGCATCAGCTGCACCGGCTGCTCTCCATTCCTTCCATGCAGCTCATGCTAGAGCTGGACTGTTTTTTTTCTTTCTTTCTTTCTTTTACGTTCCCGGCCATGCTAGATCCTCAATCTGATTAGTAAGGCAACGTCTACAGTCCGCCACAGAGACCCCGCCAGTCCCCACAGCTTGTCCTGGACCTCAACCGGACTGGGCCACATCTGGCCTCCCAAGAATTCCAAGGAGGGGTAGGACTGAAAGATGTGGGTGGGAGTTTGGGAGCCTGTACCACAAGGGCACTGGTCAGTATGAGAGAGTTTGAGATGTGAGAGATGGGAGAGGAGCTGGCAGTGTTCTGCTTGCAACCTAAAGACGGTAACTTCAGCTGCTCTGTCGAGTTGGTGGATGCTGTCCTCTTCAGTCCCAATGTCCAGCTGTTGGCACCACGTTCTTTTGAAGTTGTTCCTCTGGATGGTTTTAGCTTCACTGTAGGACATCATGTGCCCTGACTGTTCTGCCTGCTGCAATCTTGGACAAACAGACTGCCTCCCCATTCCTCCAATGCCACAGTGAGAAGGATCCACTGCAGGACTACAGCCGTTCTCTGTTGAGGAGATTGAATTTTTCTCTAATGGATCTGATTATCTGCTCCCTCTCCGGTGTCTGGAGGCTCTTCAGGATGGATTCACAGTCTGTTAGAAAGACTGTGTTAGTGGGGTGCCCGTTTCCTGGTTAAGGGTCTGGGCAGCAAGGAGTAGGGCACAGGCTTCAGCTCGGTAGTTTATGGAATATGTGCCTGTGCCCACAGATTTTTCTACCGTCTGGGGACTTGATGAAAACTCCACCTCCACCGTTTTTCACAGCCTCATCTGCTGACCCATCCTTGTATACTTTAGCTCGTTCTGACCTGCAGAAGACCGCGGGCTTCATCATGGCAGCCGGTTACAAGTCTGATGCACCCAGCTTCAATCGAATGCAGAGAGAGAGAGAGTATACTTTAGCCCAGGTGGTATGTTGGTAAGAGGTCTTGAGAGTTTTGAGGGTCCGGGACTTGAGTACCTCTGCTGTGTGATGTGCTTTGGCTGTTACGCCCGGGATAGTAAAGGTGATAGGCGGGATGTCTGCTTGCCAGTCCCCTAGTCCTGAAACATCATAGTTGGTTGACTGAAATCTGTGAGAGACTGATAAAGGTTCTTCTCTGGAGCCTTTAAGAGGTAGTGTGGGCTCTGTCGCTTCAATCTGTTCTTTGTGTAAGCCATAAACTTGGAATGTAGGGAGCAGGATGGCTGTCTTTTGATTTTTTCTTGTCATCTCTCCTCTAGTGAGAAAATGCCTGTTGTCTTTTCCATGGTTCATATTGGGGTAGTTTTCATGCTTCCTGTCAAGAGTCTGAGGCCGGCATTCGTTACCTTTGTCAGGTTGTCCAGGTTGGTCTTTGCCACAGTTGACCAGGCATTGGAGGCATGCTCCATATGGGGTCTGCTGGTTGCAGTGTACACTTGCGTTAGGAATTTCATGTTGGCTCCCCATTTTGTTCCTGCAAGTTTCTTCATCAGGGACATTTTCTTGAGGCTTTTGCTATGCATGATGCTGATTTACGGATATCAGGTTAGTTTATAGTCCAGTCTCACTCCAATACGTTGGGGTGTCCTGCTGGGGAATTTCTTGCCCACTGATGCATAGGGTAAACTCTTCTCTCTTGGGTGAGAGGGAGAAGCATGTTGCTTCAGTTTCGGTCCTGTTGATGGTGACAAGCCACTCTTTTGCCTAGTCTGAGGTATGGTTCAGTACCTCCTGCACATTGATTTGGTCCAGACAACAAGGTCATCTGCATGCAGTGCAGAGGAATATGGGAAGAAAGCTGGTCAGAAATACCATCAATGGAGATGGTAAGGAGGATCAGCAAGATGACTTCTTCCTCGGGTACTCCTCTGATCTTTACTAGAAGACTGGTGTGTCCTGTTGAACAGGCAGCTCAGGATCCAAGCACGCATCCTTCAACATACTTTCTTCTTGAGCAGCTTGAAGACGAGACCCTCCTTCAAAGATGACAAGTGTCCTTATCTTCTGTTGGAGCAGTCCTCAATGTCTTGTGTGAGCAAGTGACCTGGTCCTCAGTGCTCCTGTTCTTTCTGAAGTGTGAGGAACCCATTCTTTTCTGGCTGATACTGGAGCTGCTGGTTGATGATATGCTCCATAGTTTTGCTACAGCAACTTAGGAGACTGATGGGGTGGTAGCTGTTCTTGCTGTGTTTGTCTTTTCCTTTCTTAAGGATGGGAACTATGATGGCTTCTTTCCAGCTTGTTGGAAACACCCCAGTGTCTAGGGACTGATAAAAAAAATGTCCAGAAGTTTCTGTTTGGTATAGTCTCCAAGGTGACGAATCATTTTATTCGTTGTCCTGTGGTTGCCTGGTGATTTTTTTTTATCTGCAACTGCTTAATGGCACAGTTTACTTTGTGGATGATGAGTTTGGAGGTCATGGTGGGAGTCAGTGTCTGCTTCCTCAGTCCCCTCTTGATCAACTTGCCAAGAGTGTCACAAAGAATGAGTTGAGCAGATTATCTATCCCTCATACTGATCTGAAACCCAAAACCAAGGCTTAAGTCAAAGAACTCTGGCAAAAGGAATGGAAATTGCAGACGGATAACAAACTGTTTAAAATCCGTCCAAAAATGAAAGAGTTTTTACTATGTTCCAGGGGCGGCTGTAAAGAAAAAAAACAGTATTGTGCTGTTTGCACACAGGCCACTCCTTTTACACCCATTCTTATCTTTTGAAAGGTGTAGAAGCTCTGTTGTGCATTCCATGTCATGTACCACTCACTGAAACATATTCTTTAAGAGTGTTGGGACTTGCATGATGTGAGACAAATGTTTTACAGCAGACTCCATGAAAACCTTGTTCAAAGACAAGAGAGATGCGATCTTTGAATATCTGAATGAGATTAACACTTTTCATCTGATCTAAGATCTTACAGGGGAAAGTGTTTTAACAAAATTTCTGGTGTGTTTTTAGGTGTGTTTTAAAGGGTTGTGTGAATATTTTTTTTCTCAAAATTTTGTTTTCATATATGACGTGTGAGTTGACTTGAACATGGTGATAGCCCTGATGATAAGCAACATTACCTTATCTGATTTCATTCCGATGTCAGCAGTCTTCTCCCTAGAAACATTGAGAAAGCTGTCTTGTCGAAAGTTGTCTGCAACCAGAGCAGCTGCCTTTCTCCCTGTGTAAATGTGGCCGCCACCTTTCAGGAGAGCTTCTCTTGGTGCATGGTACTGTTTGTCTGTGAGGACTTTTGTCAGATTCTAGAATTTCTGTTCCTTTCTCCATGTTGAGGGTGTTTGTTGAGGGTGCTTTTCTCCTGCCATGACTCACAAGCTTCTTTGGTTTTCTGCTCATCAAAGGCGGCCTTTGTCCTACAGTACAGAGTGTTGTTCCCTGTGGAGGGAGTTTGCTCTAATTGTCTCTAGTGGCTGTAAGCTGCTCATGGAGAGTCTGTGGTTGGTCACTCCAATAAGGATTGTAATCTTTCCTTCAGTCTCTTGGGATACTCTCCTTGGCAGCCTTGAGTATACAGTTGGTCTGCTACTTGACCTTGACATTGATGCTACCTTCTATGCAGAGCTTGTCTGTTTTGACCAGACTGCCTTCTTGTAATTCCGGCTGACTTCCTTCCTCTGAGGGGCAGGCTGCTCTGTCAGGTATAGTTTCAACTGTACAAGCAGATGGTCGCTGCCACCCAGCTGGGTGCACACTTCCCTGTCGCAGACTTTCTGAATGTCTTCTGTGGCAATTGCAAGGTGTGGGGTGCTAGTGGTTTGAGAGGCAGGTGAGTTGGTCAACTGGCTTATTGATAAGGATCAGGTTGTCCTCTTTCATCCAGTCTTTGAACTGCTCTCTCGAGTGTTTAGGTCAGGGTATCCCCAACTTGGGAAGTGGCTTTTGAAGTCGCCAGTAATCAGTAGGTTCTGATTGGTCAGTGGAAGACTGTGTTGTTGCAGGTCTTTGTCAGGTGGGCAGGAGCAGTTGATGACTATTACTTCTCTTCCCTGGATAACTGCTTTGCTGTTATCTCCCAATCTCTATTGCCAGGATCATGTTGCGCACAAGCATGAGAATTCCTCCGTTGCATCGGTTGGTGCAGTCACTTTAGAAGAACTTGTATCCTCTGAGGGTGAAGTGAGGGGGACATCTGTCAGGTGTGTTCCCTGGACACAGATCCACTCCCTGATGACTTGTGAGTTGATTTTAACGTGGTGACAGCCCTAATATGGCTCTTTGCATGCCCTCAGCATTCCACTGTGCAAAGACAAGGTGGTTTGCTGGTGTTTCCGGCTGACGTGCAGGGCTGCTTGATTTCCACCTCCTGTTCTCTTCCTGTATTGCTTCTCCAATCACTGAGTTTGGGCCCTTTGAGGCTGGCGGCCTGGCGCTGTCAGTGCCTGGAGAACCATGGGACAAGCACCATATTGTCCAGTATCATTCTCCATGGTCATATTGGGTGAGATGCAATGTGTCTGGTCTTCTCCTGTGCTTGTGACTCTGCAGGAGGTCTGCCCGCTGGCCTCAGCCAACACATTCTGACTTCAGAGCAGCTCATGGTTGTCTGGTTACGCTGTTAAAATAGTGCCGGTTTAGACTCCAAGTGTTCCTTCTCTTAGGCTATGTTGGTTCACGGCACCTTCTGTATTATACAGTGAACCCCCCAAGTGCAAGGCTTGATGGATCCTCAATCCACCAACAGGGGATGCGCCTCTACCTTGTATGGCCCTGATGCGAGGGGAATGGTTCAATATGGTGCACAATTTTTGGCTCTCTTCTCAATACACTCGATGGTCTGCTTAACTTTTCAGCCTACCATCCCAGGTCCAGTGGAGACAGGCCAGTGTCTCCCCCCAGTGTGCTCTCCACACTCTACCCCCAAGCGCCTGGTAATGGGTATCAGCTGGTATCTGAAAGTTTGCCAGGTAGGCCTTGATTGAGTCTGCCTCCTTGGCAAGGCACTGGCTTGGAGAGTGATCAGGATGATGCCACACCAACGGGGGTCAGTAGCGCGGAAGGGCAAACCCCAGGGTTTTGCACACAGGGAAGACTGGGCATGCTCTGACCATCCATATCAAGGTACATTTGGTGTGAATGCAAGCGAACAGATGTCTGACAAGCAAGGCAAGGATGGTTTTTGTGCTGATGAATGTTATGATGATTTGTCTCTGAGCCCAAATTTTTTTCTGGTTAGAGCGGCAGCAAGCAATGCATGGCCTGCTGTGACTAGTGCTCTTTCTAAGCTAGTACACTTTCTTATTTTGTTTTGTCTGCCCCCTTGTCCTGCTGGGTTTAACTCACTCCATGCCATGAGTTTTTCCCCTTGCTAATCCCTGAAAACCGGGGTTTGTATATGGTAGGAAAAAAATTCTCACAATTATAGATGGGCAGACACACACCTAAAATTTGGTGAGTAGATACAATGCATATTAGTCTATATGTGAAGAAATAATAAAATAATTTACTTACCATTTTGGTGGTGAAAATGGACTCAATTTTTTGCCTTTTTTCAGCACTTTTGCACTCATCAGAAATAGACATACTAAGTGTTCCTTAGCAGCTCAGAAATGTTCTACATCACACTGCTGGAGTCACTGAAGACACAGAAGATATAATATTGAATCACAAGCATGTGATGGAGAATGTGAAAATACAAAAAATGTGTCTTTACAGGATGAAAAACAAACAAAACAATTCACTGTGCACAAAACACTGGTGATGAATCGCTGGCATTATTCTTTTCTGGAGTGGAAAAGCTCATGGCAAGTGACACTGCATCCTGGGCACAGCTTCACACGCAGTGGCAAACCATGGACTGCAAGATGCTTGTTGTAGAGAATAGACCCTTGAATAAACAGTCAAGGTCAGAAGATGAAAAAACAGCTTCTTCCACCACTTCATGGTCTTCCTATTCAGGGGCATGTAGGCCATGAGCTGATCACTCATGTCTAGTCCTGCCATGTAGTCCTGTACATGTAGTCCTGTACTGCTGCTGGTTTCTCTCTCTCAGGGCGGTGCCGTGTTGTGAAGCTTATCATGGTGGTTGGCAGCATCACTGTCGTCAGCATGTGGACAGGTTTTTTGTCCTGCCACCTCAGCACAGTTTGTTTCATCAAGGAGGTGTCACTGCGTGCGGACTTGTCCATATACGCTACACCACATCTGCTAAGTTTTGAGACCACACTACGCATGATTTGAAGCAGATGGATAAATGAATTAGCAACAAAGATGAGACAATTGAAGAAGAGGGTCTCGTGGCTATGACTCAATGGATGTCTGACCTACGCATTAGCCCAACGCGCTGGTCAGACTTCGAGTGCCTACCTACCATTTTTGTGTGTGTGTGTGTGTGTGTGTGTAGTGGATGTACATGTGTGTGTATGATGTGTGGGCATGGGCCCATGTGTGCGTGTGGGCGCATGTGCGTGTATGTGTGTGTGCGCGTAGGCATGTGTGCGTGTTTGTGTGTGTGTGTTTGTGCACGTGTGTGTGTGTGTGTGTGGCACGTGTGTGTATGTGCGCGTGTGCATGTGTGTGTGTGTGTCTGCATGTATGTGCACGTGTGTGTGCGTGTGCATAAGTGCGAGTGCATATGTGTGTGTGTGTGTAATTTGTGGGTTTGTGTGAGCACACGTATCTGCATATAGGCTATATAACTGTACTGTGTACATAGCTGTGTGTATGTGCGTGTCTTTGTATGTGGGCGTGTATGCATGTGCGTGTGCATTTGTGCACTTATGTGTATGCGTGTGTGTGCCGGTGTGGACGTGCACATGCACACATGTGTATCTGTGTGTGGGTAAGAGCAAGCGAACATACACGCACACGTGTGTTGTGACTGCGTGCAAAATGTTCAGAAGATGACTTAAGAACAAGACCATTAAATACAGCATATAAGTGCACACGCACACACACATAACAATAAGAACAACAACTCCTCCCCCTCAAACACATCCCATGCACCTTACACACACACATACACACACACACACACACACACACCACACACGCAACCAGTCACGCGCCGCACACACACACACCAACGCTTCCACACACGTCTGTGGACTCTAATTAACACGCTGGCGTTACCCCACTGATGAACACACATACACATACACATACACTCACTCACTCTCTCCTACACACACTCACACACCAGCGCTTGCACACTCATGATATCCATCGGCACTCTAATTAACATGCTGGCATCACCCCACTGATGGACACACACACGTCTACAGTATACGCTGGGGACCCTGAGAGATTCAAAGTGTATCTCAGTTGACATGTGTTTCATCTTTTGTGTCTGTTATTGGAAAGGTCCAATATGAGTTTACCCCAATCTCTAGGAGTCTTCGCAATGTTGGCCTTGAAATTATTCCAATGTTTGTTTGGTTGGTGATGTTTCTTGCTCTTCCCTTAAGTCTGGATGTGCAGCCACTTCCTCTCTTGATGTTCAGATCTGAAAGACGGTCTATGGTATAGTGGCTTTGCTCTTGTTTGCTTAGTGATTCTTCAGATTTCTTATCACATCAGATCGCCAAGCAGTAATCCAGTTCTTATTGTTGCCTTGCCAGCCAGTGTGTCTGCTCTCTCGTTTCCTTTAACTCCAGCATGTCCAGGGCAGTACATCCATATGAGTCTCTCCAATGGAAGGCTGCACATTAATTCATTCCAAGCAGGGCTTCCCATTCCACTTTTCACTTTCTGAAGTAGGTTCATGGAGTCAGTCAGTATCATGGCTTGTTGAGTTTGAAACTGGCTTATGGATGTAAGCCAGTGGAGCGCTTGTGTCACTGTTTCTACCTCCATTGTTAGACTTGGAAGTTAAACTGTGGCACCATTGTCTCCCTGAATAGTTTGGCCATTTTACTTCACTGTGTATCCCCAGCCTGACTTACCTTTGGTGACAGAACCGTCAGTATAATTAAAATGTCATCTTTTACCAGCATCTGAATTTCTGCATTGGTTTTGCCTTCTGGCCATTCTCGACAATGTCTTCCAAGTTCTGGAGTGATAGCAATTTGGTAGAGGTGCTTCAAGTGGTCTGGATATTTTCTCCCATTCCTTGGTTTCTTTGACTTCTGCTAACTGGCACACAAGCTGTATACTGTCTTCTCCATGATTTTCCACGTTCTAGCCGAGTGCCTTTTGTTTCCTCGACTGCCGCATGAAGTGGGTTTTGGGATTTTCAAGGGCTCTGAAATATGCCTTCACCTGTTCCAGATTGTGTCTTGTCTGCATTGAAGGAAGGTCGAGCAGGTATCGCATAGTTTGAACTGGTGTGTCCTTTGTGGTTACCAGGATCAATCTCATTGCTTCATTCTGAATTCTTTCTAATTTGAGAAGGTTGCTGTTGGACAGTGTTGTAAGCCCTAATCCACAATCTATCACAGTCAGTACAAGTGCGTGATATAGTTGGTAGAGATGGCGCTGTTCAATGCCTTTACCTGCCATTGCTTTCATGGCAGATAAGCCTTTTTTGCATTTAAGAACAATATTCTCAACATGTTTCCTAAAGGTTAGCATTCTGTCAAAGCCTACACCCAAATAGCGTAGGTTGTCAGTTGATTCAATTGGTATTCCACTGAAGGAAACTGGTGAGGGTACTTGTCCTGGTGTCTTGTTGTTGAGAGTGCAGACTAATGTCTGGGCTTTTGTAGGGTTGATGGATGTTCCAGTTTCTTGACACCACTGAGCAATGTTGTTCAGCTGTTGCTGAACTGCTTTCGTTCTTTCTTCAGCATTCTTTGATGTTTTGTAGATCACGCCATCATTTGCAAATGTCATCACTCGAGCAATTCTGTTTCTGTTGAGGTCTGCTAGGCCTTTAGTGTAGACATTGTACAAAACAGGGGAAAGAGGAGAACCTTGAGGTAATCCCATAGAAAGTTTATGAGGCTCAGAAGTCTGATCTCCAAATCATAGGATGACGGTTTGCTCCCAAAGTGCCGCTGCTATCCATCGTGTAAGTGTCTTACCGACTCCATAGTCAAGGAGTAGTTCCATGAGAAGCGAGAACTGGACTTTGTTGTATGCATCTTCCAGATTTATTGCAACAGCTAGTGTTTCTTCCTTTCTTTGGAATCCTTCGTACACTTCATAGGCAAAAGCGGCCCATTTTCCCATGTACTTTTACCTGTTCTGTAGCCTCCTTGATTTGATGGGAGGATTTGTTGACTTTCAAGATCTCTTGTGAGTTTTCTTGCTATGATTCGTTCCATGAGCTTTCCTGCTATATTTTGCATAGTGAGTATGCGGTAGCCATTTAGCTGATAATGATCTTTTCCTGGCTTTGGTAAAGCTTTCAGGTAGCTGTGTGTCCAGTCTTCTGGGGCATAGCCTTTATCAAAACTTTCCTGGTAGAGACTGAAGAGTTTGGCTCTCTCCTCTTCAGAGAGCTGTTTGATATCTGCATACCGTACTTTGTCTGGTCCTGGAGCACTATCCTTAGTGCATCTAGCTATTGCGTCATCCAGTTCAGATTCTGTGATTTCATCATCAATGCCAGTCTGAGCTAAGTGTTGGTTTAACTTGGTCAAATATTTCTTCCTTTCCTCCAGGAGCTTGTCACCTCAGCACAGCAACATGACCTGCAGCCATACACACAAAAATGATCATATGAGCTTTTCTTTTCTTTTCCTTATGTATCCCATTGTTTGTGATAAACATTCATGTGTATGGATGCACAGTTTGGTGTTTTTACAAGCTATAAAGTAGAACAACCTGGATTTTTTAAATATAATACCAGCACCATAATACACTAATTACCTAAATTACTTCATAGTTAAGCTTATTCTATAAATGCACAAATCATGGATTTTTGCACAATAAACATCAGTAAAAAATATGCCTGGAAACACAAACATACCCATGCACAGAGTTACAAAACATGAACATGTATAGCTGTTCTCTCTCAAACACACACACACACACACACACACACACACACACACTGTCTAATATCACATAGTTTGTGAAAAGACGTAAAATTAAAGTACTACTACTACTACTACACACACACACACACACACACACACACACACACACACACACACACACAGAGTAATGCACAAATACTCAGTACATATAATCACTCACTCCCTTTGTTTATCCCTCACTCCCCCCCCCCCCTCCTCCCTGTCCCCCCCACCCCCCCCCCCCCCCCCCCCCCCCCCCCTCTGTCCCCCTAGGCTACTGATACATGAATGGATCACTGCAAAAAATATGCACTCACTTAGTGTGTCAAACATACATGACACATAGCACAATTTATGTAGTAATAATTTCTCTTTACTCGTGACCTCTGCGGAATGGATGGACAACTCAAAGAACTGCAAAGGCTGAGTGTTGACTGGCCAGTCATTCAATAAACCTGGTGTGCCTGTGAACGGATGATCGAGAGGAAAGAAATGAAAATTATCAGTCCAATCGTCAGTGAAAACAGCCCCCAAATCGTCGACTTCTTCTCCCATTTCAGCGTCAGTATCCGAATCAAACACTTGAGTCTGAGGCCTGTGTGCTGGCACGGCTTCGTCTGCTTCTTCGCCACTATCAGCACTCACTTCAGTGTCAGAATCCACATCTGCCTCCCCACTGTAGGGGTCAAAATCCTCATCAGAAGAATTGCTGATGTCTTCTTTGACATCTGACCCTTCAGTCTGGATCATTTCCATTGTGTCTTCAACGCTAACTAACACTTCACCAGCCCTACTGTGTTGAACGCTTTGATGCGATGCCATCTTTTCAATCACGTAGCAGAGCTGACCAACAGTACCCTTTGTTGTTGTCGGCTATGGAGCGAGCAACGCTACACACACAGCTCAAGTGAATGAAAAGTTGGTAGGGGATAACTAAGGAATCATCTCCATTCTTGAGTTTCGTACCCGATACGTCACTCGGACAGCACAAATTTTCAAAATCTGAATCCGCATATGCAGACATTGGTAGCAAACGCTTCGTCGTACGATGTCCGCATATGCGGACATTGGTAGCAAGCGAGTTAATCCTCTTTTTGTATTTTTTTTAAGAGTCCGGTATTATGTTTTCGTTTCTCTTCCGCCAGATGATGTCGCAGTTTCATGACCCTTGTTTAAATCCTTAATCTACTCCACTTCACTCATTCCAGCTATCATGCAAGTGAGTGCCATGTATTACGCCTTGGCTTAAGGCTGTGTCAGACCAATTGACATAGGCCAGAACACCAAGGCTACATCAAAATGTTGTTATGCTCTGCATAGTTATGTGGGGATTGTCTTCAGTCGTGACAAGCTCCTAGCATAACATTATCAGTCTCCCAAATCCCCCGAAGTCGGAGTGTGGCTGCCCATGTGGCGGGGTAATAAAAAACGGTCACACACGTAATGTTCTCATCCCCAGCTGATGCATTTGTGCCATAGTGTTCAAATACTGCGGCTGTTCGGATGATCCCTGGAGTCTTTTAGCCAGGGTACGACAACAACAACAACAACAACAGTGCCATGTATTCGGAAAACATACCGATCTCAAAGATATGTATTTGTATCTGTAGGTTAACACAGTCAACCGGACGTGCCCCATTTGCCCTCGTGCATTCCATCTTCAGATAACTTTCCAAACCTCATGTTTTCGAGACTCATTTTACAGTAATTTGGTTTTTGTCGACTCCATATTTTGTTTCCATTTCACTGCCATTTTGCTCCCAATTTAAGGAGATATGCTACTGTCTGAACATCCATCTTTTTAAATACAGCAGACATGTAGTATTTGTGCTTCTCATTTTATTTTTGCTCTTCATCAAGTCTTTCAGCAGTCATCCTTTGGAATTCCTGCAGTGATAACCTTGGTTGCATCTTTGATGACAGTCGACAAGTTTTCTTCTTCTGCTGAATATTTTCTTCCTTTTGCATCCATTTCTCATGGTCATGATTTCGTTTGTGTGGAAGATCATTTATAATGATATCAGAAGCTGAGAAAGAGAATAAGGATTTTGGCATAAGTAGTGACTGCAAGCCAGGCAATGAAACTGTCTGGTATGTTCTTCTTGAGCAACAGATGCAGTCTTTTCCTCTTGAGAGGTGAAAGCCGATTCAAAGGATTGACACAGCATAAATCTTAGTAGTGCGTGCAGTGAGACGTTTGGATGTAGAATGAGCTAGAAATGGAAATAACCTCGCATCATCTCTTGGAGATGGAACACACTGAGTGGATGTCTTATTTCTGCGCTAACCATAAAATATGGCCAAACAAAGCTTTTAACTGTTTTTATTAGCAGGAGTTTGACATAGTACAGTATATTACACTGAACAGATGAATTTCACAACTTTAAGTGTTTCAGTGTGAGGGAATGTCTCAAGGTCAATACACCTACAGAACTCAAATAAAACAAACTGAGAATATGAGCTGTTACACAAATAGGAGAGAAATTTACAAGCTTACAAATGAACCACTTTGTAACTTTTGGTCCACCTTTTTTGTTTTGTTCCATATTTCAGTCTTACACTTTCAGATCAATGCAAGAGCTAGTCAAATTGACAAAATGATACAGAGTTGTAAACATCTTACGCAAGATAGAAGACAAATCTGACAAAATAGTTCCTGGTCAGAAGTCGTCCCTGTCTGACAATGGCAGTAAAACACAACTGGCCTCTGTAACATAAACATTCACCATGATGAGCAAACACATTTCACATATATATGTACAGAAAGAGTATGTTCAGAGAAAAAAAGTAAGAGAGAGAAAGTGTGGAAGGAGGGTTGAGGAAGCAAAAGGAATTGATAAGGTTAGTGGACTTAGTTCAGTTTATAACTGGCTTTCAGTTTCACTGCAACCACAACTACAACTCAACCACAGCCATGACTCAACCACAGCTATGACTCAATCACACCTGCGACTCAATAAACATCTATGACTCAACCACACCTATGACTCAACAACATCTATGACTCAACTGGCCATGGACTAAACCACAGCTATAACTCAACCATAACTATGACTCAACCATAGCTATAACCTAACTGCAGCTATAACTCAACCATAACTATGACTCAACCACAGCCATGACTCAACCTCAACTATGACTCAATCACAGTATGACCCAACCACAGCTGTGAAAAGGCTTCAACCAAAAACATTATCTGCTGTGTTGATCACTGACTTCCATTACAAAAACTCTAATACAAATATGCTTCAAACTGTGTTTACTCACAGTCTGCATGTTACTTTCAAAAGAAAAGAAAAAGATACATCCGAAGGTGCACGTAGGACCCAGAAAGTACTGTCCTCGACTGCCGAACAGATCATCTGAGTTTGCACATGGAAGTTGCTTGGCGGTGGTGTTTTTTGCCAGTGGGCTTACAGTCATGAAATACATGGGAATGCTTCTGTGGAGGTTCTGTCATGTCACGTCCAGTGGCCATTACAGAATGGCATCTGCCAGGGAGCAATTATGCCCCTTCACGTGTTAATAGAATGCCCTTTGCATGCCTGCACCCATTGTGACCACAGCGCAGGCTTCCAAGGGTGGTGCAGGATTGCTCCCAGCTGGTTTGTTCAGCAGTCGAGGACAGTACTTCTGGGTCGTACCCACACCTTCAGGTTTATCTTTTTCTAGCAGGCAATTCATCTGTCATAAACATGAGCCTAGAGCACCTGTCATGAACAATTCTTCACCTGTGTCATAAAACAGCATCTTTATGACATTCTGTTCTACAGATTGCATGTCTTGCATTGTTCGAAACTGTTGCACTGAATTTGTCTATTCTTATACATGAATACATTGCCCAAACCAACATATAATAAACCAGTTGTTACTAGCTGCAATGGTTAGCATAGCATTACCAGCTGGAGGTTGTAAAGTCAAATTCCATCTAAGGCACATATTTTGGGATTTCCCCAGTCCCTGCTATCCCCTCTTCTAAGCTGATGAAGCATGCTAGAGACCCACATGGAACAACTGGAACAACACAGTCAAGTTTTATCGGTGGACATGTCTTTGAGTGTTGGTCATTGTCCTGAAAAACACGCTTGTGTCTACATCTCTTAGGCTTCGCAGACACAAAGACATATTATGAAAGGAAGTGCGGAGTACAGCCTTGTCATACACAGGGGTGGGAGCAGAAAATCAAAGCTATACTGAAAAGGCCGGTGATCTGGGGGGACACTTTAGGCCCCCGGTGGGGTGCAAAGGAATGCCCCGGTGGGGGGTCTCGGGGGCTGAAGAAAAATTGTTACCAAGACACTTTTGTGGCCCCTCCTTGAAAACAAAGTTAATAATTAACTTCTATACAAAAAGACTCCAATATGCCAAAATAGGACTTACAGCTTAAAATATCAAACTGAAAATGTTATGCCAAGTACTTAGAATAAAATCTTAAATTTAGTAAACATTTAAAACAAATAGGATGCAACGTATAAATATACTCACCAGTGATGTTAATAGAAGATAGTGGCCAAATTTCAATCACTTGATTTATAAGTTCAGAATGAGAATCCTGTTTTTGTTTTTTTTTTGTTGTTTGTTTGTTTTATTTTAGTCTTACATGGCTTAACTTCAGCAGAGAGTCAATGTCTGTACTAGCACTGGACTGGAACAAAACAGCAAAATTAAAAGCTGCAGTGGGCCAAGTCTTACAACAGAAATCAGTGGCTGGTGGCATTGGGGAATCTGAAAAATTAAAGTCAATGGTTAGAGCGGATGAACCTGGAAGCAATAAATTAAATTAACTGACCAAATCTTGAATAGAAAATCAGTGGCTGCAATGAGTGAACTTGAAAAAGTCTATCACCTAAAACAGCAAGGTGAGTATGGAACTGGAAATTAGTGACTGCAGTGAGGCGAATCATGGTAACAGATGTCAGTGACAGCAGTGGGGTCAGCTTTCAATGACTATAGTGGGGCGATTTTTGGAAACAGAAATCAGTGGGATCAGTTGGGGGGGGGGGGGGGGGGGGGGGGGGGGTTTTAAACCTACATTGGGGCGAGTCTTGGAAACAGAAGTTTCCAGTGGACTGCAGCAAGGTCAGTTTTAAAAGGGAAAATTAGTGTTTGTAGAGGGGAAATTTTGGAAAACTAGAAGCTGCAGTGGGTTTTTTTCCCTGAAAAGGGAAAATCAATAACGCAGGAAAAACAAGTTTTTGGAAAATGAAAATTAACGATTATACCCAAATTTGGGTTGGGTCTGTTTTTTCCCTTTTAAGTTTTTTTTTTAACCTTTGCGATGAAGCTTTTTTAAGTCTGTGGGAGTTTATTATAAAATGTACATTTGTATGTTGTACCCCGGTTTTTTGTATAAGTCTTCCTAAATGCTGCTCCCAATTTCCATGGGGTCATTTATTTTTTGGGGTTTTTCCCTACGAGGGGAAAAGCAGAAAAAGGGAAAATATCTTCGTTAAAGACCCCCATCTTTTTTTGCATAAAAACCCCCCTTTTCACTTTAAAATTTCACGTCCTTCTCATGTCATTTTTGGGACCAAAATTAACGTTTTTTTACAACCAAACTTAACAAACAAAAACCCCACCAAAAATCGACGAAATCGGTACTTTTTAAAAGGGGGGTTTCGGTGAAATTTTAAAAAATTTTGGTTGATGGGTAAAACATAGATTTTTTACATTCTCTCCAGGGGACAGGGAAAATCAACTAAAATTTTAACATTTTTTTGGTTTGGGCAGTCCTACGCCAGACTCCCCCCCAATAAATTTTTGGTTTGTATTGTTGCCCGCGCAGCATGGGGGCAGCCCGTTGTTTCGCGCCGCAAAATTTCGATAAATTGACGCTACTGTCAGGGAAAACGGGCTGCTACAAGGGGCCCGCTAGCGGGTTTTTCCCTGGGGGTTCGCTTGCTCTGTGCACAGGGGCCTGCAGCTAAACTGCTTATTTTCATCACTTTGGGGGGGTTTGAGCTGCCCATTTGTGCACGTTCAACCAATTACAGGGGGGTTTTTTCATCATTTTTCGGGGGCCCCCAAAAAACCGCTGCCGGCCCGCTATCATTCTTGGGGGTCCCTACGAGTAAAGGGGTTTGTGTTAGGCGAAATGAACAAAAAATGGCAGAGTCAAGCATGGAAGTTGGTTTGTCTTACAAGAGCCCGCAATGGATGTTAGTTCTAAAAGAAACCCAAAATAAACTTTTGTGTTTTTTTTGTTTTTTTTTTTGGGATAAAGCAAAAAAAAAAAATATTGAAATCCCAAAAAAGCATTATGGGGAAATTATTTTGTATTTTAAAAAAAATTGGGAAGTGGCGACCCCTTCCCAAAAACCCAAACCCCGGCCCAAAAAGGGGCCCCTTTAATCTTTGGGGAACAAAGAAAGGGGAAAACGGAAATGACAGAAGTGAATTAATTTTTTTTACGAAAATTTTTTTTGTAGAGCAATTGATGATGGCCGATTGAAAAAGGGGTTCTTTTAGGGGCTAAAAAAACATAAGTGAAATTACACTTTTTTACTGAAAGGGGTTTTTGGTTTAAAAAGCGGGAAATCTTTAAAATCTTCGACAATCTTTGTTTTGGGCCCATTTCCCTTAAAAGAACAAAAAACTGTTTTAAAAAAATTTTTAACCCAAAAGCGCCTAGGGGGAAATTATTTGAAAATTTGAAATTCTTTTTTGAACCCACGTTTGTGTAAAAAACCCTGAGGGGAATTATCATTTTGTTTTTTCTTTTCCAAAAATTTTCCCAAAGTTGGGGAATTTAAATTTTACGCTTGTTTGAGAAAAGAAAGTTTTTTAAAAATATATACAAAGTTTTTTTGGCAGAGGGGTTTAAACGCGATTTTGGTAGTTGCTAAAAAAAATTTTAAATCTCCCCCAGGAAGAAAGGCTCCACCCTATAGGTAAATTTCCCAGAACTGTGTCCCCCTTCTGTAAATTTGCCTGATAAAAAGGGCCCCTCGAGGGGCTAAAAAATTGAAAGGGAAAGGAAACCCTGCCCAACCCCACCCCCCCCCACACTCCACCACCCCCCCCACCAACCCCCCATCCCCAACCCCCCCCCCCCCCACCAAACCCCAAAACCCCACCCCAAAACCCCCCCCAAAAACCCCCCAATAAACCAAAAAACCCCCCCCCATTTACCAAAAACCCACCCCCCCTAAAAACCACAACCCCTTAAAACCCTTTTTTAAATTTTTCCAAAAACAAAAAATTTTTATACCCCCTTATTTTTTTAATTTATTTTTTTTTTAAAAAATTTTCCCCTTCCTTTTTTAAAATTTATTTTTCCCCCCCCTTTTCACTTGGAAATTGGGGTTTGGGGAAAAACTTTTTTTTGGCCCCCGGGGGGTGAAGCACCCCCTCATTAAAATCCCCAGTTCGGGGGCCCCCCCCAGCTAAAAAAGTTGTTTCCCATTTTAGTTGAAAATTTAGGGTTTGAAGATTTTAAAATCTGGCTTTTTTCTACCACCCCTTTAAGGAGTGCTTCGTTTTAAAATGAAGATCGGGGTTTTCGATTAAAAAAAAAAAAAAAAAAAAAAAGACTATGAGTAACAGCTAAATTTTTGAAAATTATTTTTTTTTTTGATCAGGTTTTACGATTAAAAAAAGACTATAAAGAAAACAGCTGAATTTACAATTTTTTTTTTAAATTCTTTTTTAGTTTTAAAAAAGGGCTGTGGGAAACTCGGGGGAATCTGATTTAAAGAATTGAAATGAACTATTTGACGAAAAAATGAAAGTTTTTTTAAAACATTGTTTTAGTAAATTTTTGGGGTTTGAAAATGATGTAAACAATATAATAAAAGATCATAGTAAAAATTTTTGACGAAGAAATTCAAAGTGATAAACATTGACTTTTGTGATTCGGGAAAAAGTTTAAAAATTTTAGCAGGTGTTATTGTCGGTTAGGGGTTCTTAAAAGTGTTGCAACGCTTGGGTGAAGAAAAAAACCCCGTTATCTTACTTTTTTTTTTTCATTTTTTTTTTTTAATTTACGAAAATATTGTGGTTTTAAAAAATTTGAGGGACCCAAGAAATTCCCGGGATAGAAAACTTTTATACGATGGAAGAAATTTTTTGGTTTAGTGCAAAAAAATTTAAAGGGCAATACGTTTAGGAAGAGACAGGGGACATCATTACACCTAAAAACGTTCAGGGAAAGGTGACAAAAGCTATTCTAAAATCCCAGAGTTTCTTCAGATGGACCCGCCAGTAAAAGTGCTTTTGGGCCCTTTCTGATGATTATTTTAAAAACCTGATGATAGAAACCTTGGTAAAGATGGGTTTAAGAAAATTGGGGCTTATACCCCACCCCGACCGCAAAGGGCCAATTTTGGTTTTAGAAAACAGTAATCGGCGTTTAAACTAAACAGGAAAAAAGTTTTTAAAGTATAAAGCCCTTAAATTTCTAAAGGGGCTGACTACATGTTAAAACATTTGGGAACCTTTGAAAGTGGGGAGGCAATTTTAAAGGGGGGTTCTGGGGGTCTGAAGGGCCCAGCCCTTGAAATCAAAATTGAGGAAAAAACAAAGTTTTTTTATCCTATAGTTGGCAATTTTTAAACCTTCCTTTTTCCAAGAGAGTTAGATTTAAAAACGAGCGTCTTAAACTTTACAAAATTTTGACAACAGGGGGTTTTTTGTGGTGTGTTTTAGCGCATTTACATCCTGCCCAAAAATTTTGGCAAACGGGAAGTTTCCAATTAAAAACCAATTTTGACATGAACTAAAAACCTTTGAAAAACACCCCCTTTCCCAGTGAGTATAGAAAGTATTTTCTCTTTTTGAAGACCCAAAAAAACCCCCAAAACACTTTTTAAACCTTTATACCCATGGTCTGTGTGGGAAATCTAGTCCCTTTTAACGATTTTTTAAACGCTCCTATTTTTGGCAAATCACTTAAAAAAATCTGTGGGTTTTGACCCTTTTTTGCAGTTGGAAAAAGAGCCTTTATGTATTTAATCAGAACTTTAAGCAGTTTAGGGCCCTTTTACTAAAAAAGGATCTGCTAAAAAGGGTTTTGTAAAATTTTTTTTGGGTTTCAGAACCCCTACTTTGGAAGGGCGGGCTCCCGTCATAAGAAACTTTGGGTAAAATTTTTGTGGACTGAAAAACCCAAACTCCTCACACCAAAAACCAGGCGGTCAAAAGTTAGTTTAAAAAAATTTACCAAAAAAAAAAATTAAAGTCCTACCGGGGTTTATGTGCCTTTGAATAATTTCCCACAGTATTAGGGCCCCCAAAAACAAGAGCAAAAAAACAACCTTTTTTTAAACCCCCCTTTCAGATCTGTTCTTATGCGTTTTTGTTGTTAGGTCAGAGGGGCCCCCACCCCCCAGAGATTTAAAAGGGGCCCCTCAATGCAGCTCCCAAAATTTTTAGAGAGATGAAACAATTTTGGAAAATTTACTATTTCCAAACCCAACAAATCTTTCCAGACATTGTTTGACTCCTGAAGACCAAAAAACGCTATGACTTCCCACTCACTGTTGGATATGCAACAAAAATTTTTCGGCGACGCTGAAAAGAGACCACGATAAATTTTACGGGGAAAGTTCAGAGGGCTGCCCCACAAAAAGTGAATTTTAAACGTAAGGTTGAACCCCAAAAAATTTTGGAAAATCCCTATCTTCTTTCAAAAACTTACGAGGTTACGATTTTTTTCATCATGCAAGCGGACTTCTGAATATAAAAGGGGTTACCTGCTTGCAAAAATTTTTCGGGAAAAAAAAGGGATTTTTTACTCTTGCTGTTTTTCCTTTTATGACTCTGCCAAAAATTTGTGGGGGGTTTAGATAATTTTTAGCGGGATCTCTACAAGATTTTCCCCAATCACAAAACCAATTTTTTTGCCCCATCTTTAGTGCTTTAAAAAAGGTGTTTACCCCCTATAAATACATAAACTCTTTGGGTGGGTTTGATGAAGACTGTTCCCCCTTTAAGGTGTTTTCTTTTCTAGTCTTAGAGGTTTAAAGACTTATGACTCTAAAAATTTTGAATACGCTCAAAAAGCCGGGACAGAAAACACTGTGAACAATGGGTAATTATCATGATCAGTATCAAATTTGGTGCGTGTGTTTATTGGCAAAAGGGTCTTTAGGAATTACAGATCTACATGTAAAACCCTTTTCAGCTTGGGCTCTTTACATTACATCTCTCCCCCAGGCCTTTTTTGGGATGCATTCAAAAAGTCAAAAAAAAATTTCCCGATTGACTTAAATTGTCTCCCCACACTTCAGAGGGTTAAAGGGCGGGCTGGGGGGGGAGGTATTAGCAGGCCCTCCATCCTTACTAAAAAGCCAACAACAATTTATTTGGGAGGGCCCTTTGATCCCCCCAAAACCACCCAACTATCTAATGTCCCTTTGACGCCAAAAATTTTGTTGGAGGGGCCCTGATTTAAAAACCATTTTCCACTGAAAAACCCCTTTACAATGTTTAAAAGGCCCTCATGTGTTAATATTGTTTAGGAAGGGCTGTCAGAGCTTCCCCCGGGGAAAAACCCAAATTTGGACAAATTTCTTGAAGTGACTTAAAAATTTCCTAAAAAATTTAACACGATTCCACAACGTTTTCCCCCCTTCTGCAGAAAGATTAAGATGCCCTTTTTAAACCGCCTAAACTTGTCCTTTTTAAAGGAAATAAAATAAATTGTGTCCCATTACAGATTCCTACATTTTTACCTAAAGACGGATGAAATAAGAGTGTTCACGAATAATTATCTGTGTTAAGACCCCTTTTATGGGGCCATAAAAAGAGAATACTGATCTTAAAAACCCAAGCCACTGACGCTTCAAAAAAAAGATTTCTTTTAAACTGATGAACAACAGCTTTTTTGGGCCCCCCCTTTTGGAATCCCCCCCCCCCAACTTTAAAAGAGGGAAAAATTTGTTACAAAAAAAAAACCAAAGAAATTTTAATTTGGGCCCTTTCTAAACCTAAGGGGCCCCAAAAACTTTGGGAAAATTTAAGGGACAGCCTGGTTGGCCCATTATGTAAAGGGAAAAAAGGATGTTAATTTGGGGAAAAACCCGTTGTTTATTGGCTTTACCGAAATTAGAGTTGTAAAATTTATTGTTTGTTAGAATTTTTGTATGACTATTTTAAAACCCAACTGTACCCAAAAGCAAGAGTTTTTTTTACACAGACACGGGACTTTTTATTTTTGAGCCCCAACTAAAGATTTTCTAAAAGGAAATTTAGAAAAACAAAAGTGGCTTAAAGGAGCTGCGGGGGGTAGGGGACACTTTGCGACTACCCAAAAGTTTTCACCTTTACATTCAACTGTGAACAAAAAAAAGTGATTATAAAGATGAAGGATGAATTTTAAGGGGGGACAGTTAAAAAAGAATTTTGTTGGTTTCGGTCAAAGATTTTTTAGCGTTGTTTCCCAGTTTTCTGTAATGAAGAAGGTAAGGGCATAAGAAAAGGTTGAAAAAAAAATTTTTAAAACTCAGACAATAAAAGCAAGCTTCTTTGAAAACAAAGTATTTTATAAACAAATTTTAATCTGACTTCTCTTCATAAAGTAAAACATGGTTTGTTAAAAAGGAAATCATAGTCTTTTAACAAAACAAAAACCCTTGGGTTAAATCCTGAGTTTTCATTGCTTTTGGGCATTGGGGGAATTTTTAAAAGTTTTAACTTGGCTGACTTGGTAGTATTAACTTAAAACCAAAAATAGTATTATTTAAAGGGAACCCTAACTGTACTTATTTAAAGAACCTTTAACTATTTGTACTTAAACTATTATTTAAAACTAGGACTTTTTAATTTATTTGAATTTAAACCCTTGTAATTTACTTGAAAATTTAATTTAAAAAAAATTATTTTCTATAAAAAAACTTAACTTTTTCTTTTTCTAGTTCTTATCTAGTTTTTTTTTTAAAGCCCATTAAAAAAACTATTCCATAGAAAAGGGTCTACTGCAGGAGGTTGAAATTTTTTTGCGAAGCTGGTTTCTTCTTCTTTTACTGTTTTTGTGGGGTTTTGGTGCTTTGCTGAAAGTAGGGGTTTTAAAAATTTTGTATGTTTTAAAAACCCCCCACCAACAACAGCTGAAAAATTACATAATAATACTCTTATGGGTTTGATTGTGAATGTGTTGTTTTTAAATTTGGTTTTTGTTGGGGGCGGGGGAGGTTTGTTTATATCTAACAATTTTTGTTTTGCTGATTGGTTTGCTTTTTTTGGGTTGGGCCCTTTTCAGTAGTCTATGACCACCCGAAAACACCCCCGGGAAATTTTTTGACTTGTAACATACTAACTTGCGGTACATTCATTTTTGGTACTTTTCCACTTGTGGAAACTTTTGGCTCCTGGGGACGGGCCCTTTTGGGTTTCTTCCCTGATCGCTCTTTTTTTTATTGCGATTAAATTTAAATTTGCAAAATTATATGTTTAAAAAAGAAATTTAACCATGATGCCTTGGGATTAAACATCGCCCCAAATCTTAATACAGGGTCACTGCAAGAGTTTTTTGGACTTTTTTAAAAACCCGGATCTTTGTTAATCATATTTTAAATCTTCTTTGAATCAACCGGCCCCCTTTTAAATTACAAAAATTAGCATATAATTTAATCATTGTCTCCCCCACCGATCAAACCCTTTTTTGCCCTTTTTAAAGCTTTTTGCTTCTTTAACCTAGCGTATACTTTTCAACGTTGATGACGTTGTTGAATCTGTTGGGCACTTAGAAAAATTGCTTAAATCGAATTTTTAAACCCAGCCAGGAGTAAAATTTTTTTTTTTTATGGCAGGGGGTTTTGCTGAGTAGTACGGATTACCCTTCGGAGTAGTTTTGTTTGTCCTCACACTTTTTTGACCCTTTTAAAAAAGCAAAAAAAAAATAATATAATTTTTTTAAAACATGATTTTAAACCGTGGTTAATTATCAGTCCCTATGTTGGGGGTTATGTTTTTTAAAACCCTTGCAAAAATGTTTTTTAAAAGAATAAAACCCCCCCAAAGGGGAAAGATTGGATTCCCCCAAAAACTATTGTAACCTTATTTTTAGTTTTAAACAAAAGTTTATCTGTTTAAAAAAGGGCACTTTATACGGGTCTTTTCGTTTTTTAGGGTTTTATTTTAATTATTTTTTTAGTTAATAAAAGTTGAGTAAAAAAAAGATTATAAATACGATTTACCATTTTTCATTTTAATTTAGCGGCCTTAGTGTAGGCTATAGCGTTTAGCAAAAAACATTTTTAAAAATTGGGGGAGCTGCCCTGGGAAAGGTTAGGACTTTTGAGGTTGTTTTTAAATTTTATAGTTGTAATTACTGCGGGATTGCGAAAAAAAGACTTTCTTGTTACCAGGGGATTATCCCAAAAAATTATTAATAATAGAAAGTTTTAATTCATAAGAAAAAAATTTTAAAAAAGGGGTCGGTTTGGTTTGTTGGTGGGGGGAAAAGTATTGTTAATGCATTGGCCTTCTCCGGCGAAATTTTTAATATGTTTAGAAAAATTGCGGTCCGACGAAGAGAAAAGAAGGGGGCCAAAAAAGGGCAAGGGAAAGATTTAGCAAAGGCAAGAGACGCTTATGAGTTTAAAAGGAATTGTCACTTTTATTTATTAAAAAAAAATTTTGGGGAAAAAACGGGGCCCCATGCAGGCCAAAATTTTACAGACGTTATGACGCAATGAAGGGAGTTTTTCTTAGTGCAGGAAAGAAGTTTTTTAACATCGCCCCCGGGCCAGAACTGTTGATTTTTTAAAAAACCATCTGGGGAAAAACAGAAAAAGGGCAGAGATATTTTTTTATTGCAGTTGGCATGGCCCCCAGTCTTTCTTTTTGCTCACTTTCTTGTGAAAAATTTAAAATGCATTTAAAAAAGGGGCAATAGAAGTAAAAAATTTATTATTCCCCTAAAGGGTTTTAAAAAGGGAAAAAGACTGCTATTAAAAAAACTGGGGAAAAGGCAGAGTGTCGGGTCAGTGCGAAAAAATTGGCTTTCAAAAAACCCAATTTGGAAAATATATTTGCCTCCCCCCAAAAAGAATAATAAGGCCTAAATTTTTTTAATCAGCCCCAAATAAACCCCCACCAGATGGACTTGCTGTATTTTCCCACAGAAAAGTTGGGGAAGAATAAAGTTTAAGTATGCTCTGAAGTTTTTTACTGGTTAAAGAAAAAAAAGGCGCTAAACCCCTTTAACAGAAAAAAAGCTAAAATGCGTGGCTGGGTTTTAAACAAAAACACAGTGGGCCCTTTAAAGTACCCTAGGTTTTTTTCAAGTTGATGAAAAAAAAAGGGGTTTAAAGGTTCTGAAAACCCAAAGGTTTTTAAAACATCATGTTCATTTTAAGAAAGGGATCCCAGGAAACCATCATCAAAACCCCTTTATTTAGAAAATTTAATTGAACCCTAGCGGGAACGCCTGTTTAGGTACCCTTTTATCACAGAAAAATTTTTTTGGACACTCGAAGAAAGGGAGAACGAAAACCACAAAAATGGGTTAGGGGGGTTCCCAGCAGTCTTACGCGCCATGAACAATGGGGAATTTAAAGAAACCCAAGGCCCTTTAAAAACCAGTAAACGCAATAAAATTAAAAAAAATTAGCATTACTGAAGATGGGCAGGGGACTCAAAAACTTTCCCGTTTGGAAAAAAAAGTAAGTTTATTTGTATGTCCTGGAGAGGAAAGAAGGTGATGTTAAAATTTGGGGTTTTCAGCCCCCATTTTGGGGGCGTAGATGTATATAAAGGGTTGAACGAATTAGAAAAAAAACCCTTCCCCCATGTATTATTTAAGAGGACTCCTTTCTAAAAAGCCTGCCCTAAAAAATCCTTTGTTCGTGAAGAGCTGCAAGTTTTTCCCACCCCAAAAACCCGTGAGTTAAAAAAAAAAAAATTTTTTTTTTGCCCAAACTTTTTTTTTGTTAAACTTTTTTTTTTGGGGCCCATTTTGGGTTTAAACCCGAAATGGTTTGTTTTTCCAAAGTTCTGTTTTAATTGATCAGTTCTACCCGTCGGAAATAAAAGTCTTTCTCCCTCTTTTTTTAAATTCATTTTTTTCCGTCTGAAAACCTCACCGTTTAGCCAAAGCTTCTGAAATTCTTCCCTCCGTAATGTTTTCATCCTGTTAAAGATTTGCTTACTCCCTTAAACTTAATTGGGAAAAAAGTTTTGCTGATGTTGGGCTGCAATTGCATGTGCTTTTGTAATTTGGAGTTAAATTTTTTTTTTAAAAAGCACTTACAATCATGACACAGCCCCCAAACCCAAAACCCGGCCCCTAATTTTTAAGAGGGGTGGCGCTCCAACCCCGTAGCCCCAAAACAGCAACCCCCTAACCGCACTTACGCTAGGTTCAGCTGATGAGCCGTAATTAATAAGAAAAAGTATTTAAAGGGTTTAGATATTTTTTTTTCTAAATAACCCTATGCTTATCCAAGTCTTTTTTTCTTTTTAAGTTCGGTTATTTGCTTAACCCCAAAAAAGTTGGGAAATTTCCCTTTTTTTTAAATTTAAAAATTTTTTTTTTTAAAATTTAAACCTTTTACATATCTTTTTTATTAATTTTTCTGGGGAGCACTTTTTTTAAAAAAAATTTAAAAGCAATAAAAATCAACTACTTTTTTGAAAATAAAGTCGAAAATATGTTAGTTTTTTCTTTGTCAAACCCTCACGTAAACCCTTTTTCAGGTTTATACAAGGGGGTTTTTTTTTTCTTTTCCGTTTTTTTGTAATTGCAATAACGAGCTTCAGAGGGGGATCCCAAATTTTTAGACTTTATTTTTCACCTCTTTATTAAACGTATTTTGGCCAAAATAGGATTTGCCCTCCCTCGGGGTAATTTAAAAAGCCCAAAAAAAATGTCAAATTTTCCGAGGTTTGTGACTGTTGTTTGGGTTAAATTCTAAGCCCACGGTTTTTTCCCCGCTTTAGCTAAAAGGGTTCTTTTTTCGGGGCATATTTTAGAACCCCGCTATTTATTTCAAACGTTTTTTTTGTTGTGTTTCCCGGAACCAGGCTACAAGAAAAAGGGGCCGGATTCAAAGCCTTTCTTTAAAAAAGTTTTTCTTGTCAAAATATAATTGGGCTTCGTTTGTTTAAAAAATTTAAATTCCCAAAAACAATTTCAGGAAGCAAAGCCCAAGCATTCTCCTTTTTGAAGTTTGGGTTTTTATGTTTTCCAAAATCGTTTTTTCCCTTAAAATTTCTTATCTCTTCTGGGTAGGGTATTGCTGTCGTTTTTTTTTCTTTAATTTTCTGTTCGTTTGTAAACCCCATTTTTTGTGTACTCAAATCCATTAAAAAATTTCTGGCACTCCTATTAGATTTAAAAATCAGTTGAGTCTGTAGGTCTTTTTTCTCTATGCAGTGCCCTTTAGGGGGCTTTGTGCGCTTTTGATTCTGGGGCCCCCGAGGCTTTTTTTTTTAAATTAAAAATTAAAAAAAAACAAACGTATTTTAACTGGGGGGTCAGTCCGTTTGCAAGTTAGCGTGCTTAGATTTTTCTAAATGCTCTTTTATTTTTTTTAGCCCCATCTTTGTCCCTTATTATATAATTTTTTACTTAAGGGGTTCTTCAAAATATCTTTGTTTCCTTTTTTGGAAAATAAAACAACCCCATTTTAACTGGGGAACGAAAGTCTTTTAAGGGAA
The DNA here is from genome assembly GCA_018398815.1 of Conus ventricosus. Classification (NCBI taxonomy): domain Eukaryota; kingdom Metazoa; phylum Mollusca; class Gastropoda; order Neogastropoda; family Conidae; genus Conus; species Conus ventricosus. The sequence goes on from CM031609.1 coordinate 64,917,035, forward strand.
AACCTTTTTATTTTTGATTAAGAGCCCCACAGAAACTAAAGGGGTGGCGCCCCTAAAGGCTTTGCTTTGACAGGGCCCTTTTTTTTTTTTAACAATTTTCTCGTTCAAATGAACAGTCATCCCAAAAATTTAAAAAGTGTTTCAGTTCCCTCAAATAGTCTATTAATGTTCTAAACAGTCCCCTCGTTTGTCGCTAGGATCAACTAAAAAATTTTATTCTCGTCTGTCCAAATTTAAAATTCCTTTCTTTGTAAGATTTTTTGTGGGTTTATGGTTGGTGCAGGAAAAAATAACATTTTACTCGAAAAGAAACCTGTATATTGTTTGTAACAAATCAAGTCGGGAAAAAAAAGGGTTTTCCCCCCTCCAGTAATCCCGCAAAAAAAAGAGAAAAAAGTGTGGATCTTTTGGAAGGGAAAACTTCAAATTGGGCCTCTGTTTTTTAAAAGGTTATTTTTTTCTGCCCTTTTTAATAAACCAGTCTTTTTGGCCCGTTTTTTTTCAATTTTTTTAATGAAACACACCAAAAAATAAAAACTGCATTTTTTTTTTGGGGCGTTTTTCCCTCTGTTTTTTTGTGATTATTTTTTTTTTTTACCTCTTGGCCCCACCCTTTCTCACTTCCAAACAATCTGTTGTCAAATTTTTAGATTCTAAAAACCGCCAAGCCCATTTTTTGGTTAAAAAGTTTGCTTCGAGGGCTTACATCTTAAAAGGGGAAGTTTTTTTTAAAACAGATCAAATGCAGGAACCTTTTTCCTTCCTCCCGGGAAACTTTTTTCTTTTTTCAAACAAAAATGTTGGTGAGGAAAAAGTCCACGACCCCAATACAACTGATAGACTTGCCCTTTTTGCACAGTCAACCTTTTTCCAAATTTTTTGGTTTTTAAAACGCTTTTTGATTCTTATGAAAAGGGATTTTTTTAGTTTAAAAAAAGAACAAAATTCCTTTTAAAGAATTTAGAGACTGATTTTTTATGTATGTTCCCGGAGTGTCTCGCTTGGTTTTTTTTTCTGTAGTGGGTGTATAAACCCCTTTTTAAAAATAACTTTTATTTTTATTTTTGGGTTTTGATTTTCTGGCCGTTTCGGGGGTTTGTTAAAAAACATCAAAATCGGGGGAGAAATGCGTGGGCGTGTATTTGGGGGTAAAGGGGGCTTTTAGCGAAAAACGAATCGCTAGGTTAAATTTTCCGTTATAAGTAAGTTTTTCTTTTTGTGCCCTTGGTAATATGGCTTTGGTCTTTAAAGCTTTAAAAATTAGGGGAGCAGAATCTGTTGCCAAAAAACTTCTGCTACTGCCTCAATTTTAAAAAATTTTTTCCTTTTTCTCCTCCCTTTAAGGCCCGTGCTTGAGGGGCCGTTTGAACCCGTATTCCCTGGGTTTAAAATTTCTCTTTTCTTTCTTTTTTTTGGCAACATAGTTTTGAATAGGGGGGCAAAAAAAGTTGCCCCGTTTTGTACAAAAAAAATTCTCTGCCCCCCAGGGTTTTTTGCCATATGTTTTTTGATGGCCCTGCCCAAATTTGCAACAAAAAGTAGCATTGGATCTGTCGATTTTAAAATTTTATTTTGAATGAGAGGTTAGCAAATGCCGGATTATTTCATCGCCAGCGCCCGATCAAAGGGAAAATTGACTTTTTAAAGCTTGTTCAGGTTGAACTGTTTTGGGGGGATTTCACTAAATTTCAGTCTGGGCCCTTTTACCTTTTTGCCATGGGGTTTTCCCTTTTCTTTTTTTGTAGGTTTGAGGTTTACAACCTTTTGGGGTTCATTTTTTATAAACAAAAAAGGAAAAAAAATAAAAAATTTTGGGTGAAAATTTTTTATGCAATTGTCCTTTTTGGTGGGGAGAAAAAAGATGGAAAAATTTGGCCCCCCCATTTTCAGAAAAAATTTGGGGGGCAGCAGCAGGCCAAGGAGTAGGATTAAGCCAAAAACGTTGCTAGATAAAATTGAATATTTATTGCCCTTTTGGGGAGGGGAGCAGGGCCCCGGGGCATTAGGGGTTTTTGATTTTTTAAAAAGATAAAAATAATCATTTTTATGTAAGAACCAGTTTTAAAGGGAAAACGTGTGCGGCTACTGCAAAAACCCCCCCCAAAACCCCGTTTTTTTAAACAGGGGCACAATTCTTTTGAGTTTCCCTGCTGTTGACCAAAGGCCAAAATTTAAAATTTATTGGGGCAATTTAAAGGGCCCGAGGCCCGTTAGTCTTTTACAAAAATTGGGGCAAAAGTTGCCAAAAAAAAATCTTTAAAATCAAAACATCCTCTTCAAGAAATTTAAAACGAACCCGGTTTAATTAAAAGCAGAAATTGAAACGAGTTTTAATGAGGGGACCCCAGTTAAAAAAAATTGACGATTCTCCATTGCCTAGCGTGAAATCCTGGGGCTTAAACTGCTTACGGACAATAAGGGGTGAACAAAAAACAAATTTTGCAAAAAATTTGGGGAGTTTGAGAGAGATTTGAAGAAGGGAAAAAAAAAAACTTTGCTGATGGGAGATGATAAAAATTTTGGGGGAGAAGAAAGGTGAATACAGCAGGGAAAAAAAGGATTTAAAGCTTTCAAAGGGCGGCCGGGGTTTGAAGCGTGTTTACTAAAAGAACGCAGTAGCATCACCCAACAAAAGAATAGGGGAAATATAACAGATTGGCTTTATGAAAAAATACGTGGCAGAAAAAAATTTAAAGGGGGTTGTTTTAGAGAACAAGGGGGGGTTAAATAGTTTTGTATATTAAGGCCCGTTGGGTTTTTATTCCCCTAAAATCAAAATTTATGTTTAAAGGTAAATGCGCCCAAAAGGGCCGTTTCGCCCCCAGCACCCCAGCCTGGTAAAAGGTTTTATTAGAAAACAATTACAAACATTTAGCAAACTTATCAAAAAAGTTAAACAGCTAAAGGGCCCCTTTAGCTTTGCCTGGAAAATAGGTAGTGTTGTTAGTTGGGTTTTTTACTATAGGCAAAGTTTTCTGGTTTTTTTGGGTGACCCTTGTGGGTTAGGAGTGCTAGTGCTGGAAATTTAATTTTTTTGTGAAAAATTTTAAAATATGGTAATCCGTAAAAGTTAAAAATACAAAAGGGCTGTCTTTTGCTAGTATGACTTTTAGTGCGAGGTACATTAAAAGGGGGCGCGTTTCTGGGCTGCTTTCTGGGGTGTTATTAATTTTATCGGGTTTCTTCCAAAGGGGTTGGTACTTTTTTTTTAAAAAGGATGGTGCAGGTTGTGTTTAAGCCTTGTTGTGTCCTAGTTTTTTATTTGTCTCCCGCTATGAGGATTCATTGTTATAATTCTGTATCATGCCCAAAACTGTGTCTAGGTCAGAGGGGTTTGCATGTATAAAACCCTGGCCCACAAAAAAAGTCAACCCTTTTACCTAGCATGTACAAGAACGTCTTGATACCTTTGTATTTCTGGCAGGCAAATCAACAGCAGGTTTTAAAAGCATTTTTTAAATTAGCTTGAAATTTTTTTTCTGGCATCAAAACTGTTGATTGATCTACTTTGCTAGATTGGTCTGTTTCTTGCGCTCCCAAATTAGCCCCAAAGTTTGTCCCGTATTGGGGGTCATTAAATCTTTGCCCTCCTGGGGATTGTTAGGCCTTTTACTTTCATCTAAAAATAAATGTTTTCCCGGCATTAGGGTGTTTTTGTTCTTTGGATCCCAAAGACTTTTTGCTGGGTTTAAAAGAGGTGTGGCCAGCCCGGGGTATAATTTATTTTTTTTTGCACCCCCCCCCCCCCCCAAATACAAGTGCCTAACCCCTGATTGCGGTCTAACTTTTTTTAAAGTTAGTTGAGGGGTTAATGTTAAATTCGTTGCGGATTCTTTCATATGCATTAGTGTCCATTAGGTTTTTAAATGGAAATTTAAAAGCGTTGTCGTTTGGGAGGGGACTTGTAGTTCGTTAGTATTTGTCTGTACTGGTAATTTAAAATTGGGAAAAATTTTATACGGCCTTTCTAAAAGGGTTAGGATGGTTTAAAGGGGTTTTCATAGCCCGAGCCGTAGTTGCCCCAGTAAATGGCCAAAAATTTTAAATGATTCTGGGGAAAACGTTAAGGGGTTTGGTTTTCCATGCTGATGGGACTCTATCATCTTTTTGGCGGGGTTTTAAAAATTTAGTTAGGGGTTTACAAATTGACTTGGAAGCCCAATTTATTCTTTTTACTGCAAAGGTTAGTAAAAATGAAAATCTAAAGTTTTTTGGGTCCCCAAAAAAAAAAAATTTGTAAGTGGCATTTTTTTAAAATTTAAAGGTTTCCCCCTTTTTTAAAAAGTTTTTTTTAAAAAAGTTTTTAAAAAAGATTTTACATCTATAAAACCCAACAAAAAAAAACGTGTGTTCTTAAAAGGGACCAAATTTTCATTGGCGTGGGGGGGTTGTAGGATTGCCTTAAAAAAAATTGGGTTTAAAAGTTATGTGGGTTTTAAATAAACTGAAAAAGCCCCCCAAAAAAAAAATGGATTTTAAAGTTAATTGGGACAAGGCAAACAAATAAATCATATACAAAAAACCTGTGGTTACTACAAACTTTTGTTTTTTAAAAAAAGACTTAGGAATTTGGGGGATATTGGTAAAAATAAAAGGGAAACAAACCTCAAAAATTACTATTTAAATTTTCCCCCTAGAAGAAAGAAAGGGGGTAATTTTCTTTAAAAACCGGCTAAAATTTAGGCTTTCACGTTGTGACAGGGGCCCTTTTAGATTTACTAAGTACAAGGAGATTTTTTTTCAATTTTGGGGTAATTTAAACCCTTTGGGTTTTCTGTGAACCCCTGTTGTATGTCCTTTTTCAACAAGGGTTTAAAAAAAAAATGCTAATTTGTTTAATGGGGTACCCCTTACAGTTCTAAAAGGGTTTTTCCATCAATGGGGTGGGTTTTGCGATTATCGACAAACTCAGTTGGGAAAAAAAAAAGGAATTTAAAGGGAAAAATTAATGGCCCATAAATTTCATTAGATGTAAAATAACTAACCAAAATGGAGAAACCCGTTGTTTGGGTTTTTAAAATTTTTTAATGGTGTTGGGGGAAAAAGAAGAGGTTTCTGGAAACCCTTAATTTTTTTTCCTGGAGAGAAAGTTTAAAAATCTATGTTCACGTTTACCAAAAATTTTTTGCCGGAAACCCCCCATTTTAAAAAAAAGTACCGTTACGTCGAAATTTTTTCTGTTTTTTTTGTGTTAAGGTTTGGGTTTTAAAAGGGTTATTTTGGTCAAAAATGAATGAGAAGGGCGTGATTTTTATGTTTAAAAGGGGGGGTTTTTGGGGCAAAATAAAAATTTGGGGGGTCTTGAACGAAGATATTTACCTTCTCTAAAAACTGTTTTCCCGGTTTTGTTTTCTTTTTGGGAAATTTGTACTGAAGGGGATTAAATCAGGCGCCAGTGACAGAGGCAAGCAGTTTTTTCGCCAAAAATGCCCCAAGTTTCCCAATCTTGTTCAGAGTTTTTCACCTGATGCGATCTCTGTTCAAAAATTTCCCCTTCTTTCAGAAAAAATTTATGACAGTTCCCGTCCCGAAAATGGGGGTGGTCTGATTTTTTTTGAGGCTGTTTTGCTTTGGAGGCAATAGTTGCTGCAACCCCCCGCTCCCAAAATTTTACCTTAAAAAAAAACTTTTTCCCTGGTTTTAAAGTGGAAGGTCACAACATTTTTCTTTCTTGGGTTCCCGGTCTGGTTTAATCGGAGGGTTGAAATGGTTTTATCGTTTGGCCGGGGAAAGCCAAAAAGGGAAAAATGTCTAACCCTATTATCCCCTACACAGATCAAAAAACCCCAAAAAATTTAAAGATTAGTTTAGAGACATCTGGCAGAAGGGTTGGAAAACACAGACGGAAAAAAACTTTTTGATACTTCCAAACCTTAAAAAGAGTTCCTCTCATCCACCTTTGGTGGTCGGGAAAGAAGAAAGGGGCCCATGCCCGGGTGCCCACCCGGGCCCTTTGTATTTTAAAAATTTTAAAAACCTTTTTTTAAAGAGTGAAAAAGCTCCCTTGGGGGCATTCCATGCATGTGCCCTCACTAGAAACCCCTTTATTTTAGAGTTTGGGACCTGCCCTGATGTGAGAAAACAAACATTTTTAAACAGATTCCCCTGAAAACCCCTTTTTCAGAGATGTTCCACCTTTATGCGTTTTTTGAAAATTTTTGAAAGATTTCAACAAATTTTTATTTAGATCTGAGATTTTTTTTGGGGAAAGATTTTTAAAAAAATTTCAGGGGGGGTTTTTGGAAGAAGTATTTTTAAGAGTTGTGTGAATTAAAAGACTTGGGTGTTGATTTTAACATGGTACTACATCACTTATTTTAAACTAAAATGTTTAGGGGCCCGGCAAGTAACATATATTTATACAGACCATGTTATTTCACTTACTTTCATTCTTTCAATTTGTTCGTCCTTTTGAGCTTGCCTTGGGATATTCCAAAAACCGGGAAAAAAAGATGCACAACTTTAAAAATATCCCGGATTCAAACAGCTTTTTGAGTGCCCCCCAAGCAGCGGTTATAAAAAAAAGAACACAAGAAAAAGGGGGAAAAACAAAGAAACAAAAAAATGCTTTGGTCCAAAAAGTTCACAATACGCAGCTTTTTCAAAATTTAAAATATGTAGAGGACAGAAAAAAAATTTTTGAAATAAAAAAATTTTAAAAAAATTGTATGCAGCTGAGACTAAGTAAGATTTGTACAAAATTTTTTCAGGTATTTCATGCAAGCACTTGCCCTGTCCCTTTTTTGCACATATCTTTCAATGCACATGTTTCCCGAAAAAACAACATTGGCTTTTTTTTGAAAAAGATTTGTCCCATTTTGTGTTTGCATTGTTTAAAGTCTGAAACGCATCTCAGTTACCCTTAAAAAAAAAAATGCATTCCAAACAAGGGCCCCTTTTTTTTTTTATTTGCAAGGAAAAATTTTGGAGAAAAAATTTGTTGGGAAAAGATGTTTTCGTTTACAAGCATCAACTTGTTGCCTTTCTCAATCAGTCATTTTTTATTTTCTTTTCAAAAAATCTCCCCAAACACTTTTTTTCTGCAGTCTTTTTCCAAAAGCTATTCATTCTAAATTCATCTTTTTTGTTTAAACTTTCACATGGGGAAACCCCCTATATGATTGTGTTTTTTTTTAAATGAAACTTGATGAAAGCCAGGTTTAATTCCACCTTTAAAGGGAAAACTATTTTAAAACCCTCTGAACAATGTAAACATTGACCTTGGGGCTGATGTGGGGGGTTTTTTTTAAATTTTAGGGTGATCCACCAGGATTATGAAAACGCCACCATCTTTGATAAAAAAATTTTTGGCTGAATTTTTTCTCTGAATTTCCATCTCGGGCAAGGGGAAAATTTTTCTGCGGTTCCAAATTTGGGGGAGTTGCTTCTGTGCTTTCTGTCAAAAGCTCCCCCCTGGGAAATGTTTTAAAACACATTCCCTTGGACAGCTTTTCCCCTTAAAATGTTTGGGCCCGGCAATTAAAGGGGGGTTAATTTAAAAAAAATAAAAAACTTTCATTTTTCTGTTTCCCCTTTTTGCTTTGGAGGCCATTGCAGGCTGTAACCACCCAAATAATCCCCCTCCCGGGTTGGTTGATTTTGGGGGGTTGTTTTGGGGGTTTTGTGGTGGTGGGGGTGTGGAGGTGGTGTATTGTTTTGGGGGGTGTGTGGGGGTGTGTTTGATTTTTTTGTTGTTTGTTTTTTAAACCCGCTGGCTTCTTAAAATTTTGGGGTTTTTTTTGTATTTTGCCTGTGTTCCTGGTTTAGGTCGGCCTTCGAGTCGGTTGAAGGGTTTGGTTTATAAACCCGTCAAGATTCCCTTTAATTTAAAAAATTTTGTTGATTTCTTGCCCTCACACCAGTCTGAAATCCCAAAAGGGCATATGTAAGTTAAGTTTTTGGCAACTGGACTGGAAAAAATAGATGAATGCAAACTCTCTCAGGGTCTGTCCAAAACCTTTATGAGACTTTATAAACTATCGCTCGTGGCTGCAAGAAAGAAACAGTGTTCTGGCGATTACACACAGGCCCTTATTTTTACACCTTCTAATCTTTTAAAAGCTCTGCAATGCATTCCATTTGATGTACCACTCGATACAAATCATATTCTTGTAGCGTGTGGGGACTCATATGATGTCACACATAAACACTTTACTGCAGACTCCATAAAATCCTTGTTCAGAGATGTTCTACCAGTAGTGATTTTTTAGTTCCTGAAAGAGATAAATATTTTTCATCTGATCTCAGAATTTATGGAAGGAAAATTTTAAGCAGTTTTGGGCTGTAGCTAAGAGTTTGACATGGTTTAGTATATGCGGCCAAGTGATATCACAGAACGAAAGTGCCTATGATCTTTGGCCAGTTATATGAGGTTTTTGCCCTTTTTAAAATTTCCTAACTTTTCAGTGTGACAGACGTTGCATGTCACCCCTGTAGGTGAGAGATAAAGAGAGAGAGAGATAGTGTTGCTTATAGCCCAGCTGACTGCAAAGGGCCATATCAGGGCTCTCACTGCATTGAAGTCAACTGACAACCTCATCCACATGATCCTTTAAAATAGGCCTTCTAAATACACATAGGAAATCTAGTTAAAAATCCTTCTTAGATCAGATGAAAAATGTTGAACTCTTTCAGATATTCAAAGATCATGTCAGGTGGGGCATCTCTGAACAAGGTTTTCATGGAGTCTGCTGTAAAGTGTTCATGTTTCACATCATCAAGCCCAACACTCTAAAAGAACATGTTTCACTGTGAGTTGTACATGACAGAGAATGTACTACAGAGCTTCTTCACCTTTTAAAAGATAAGAATGAGCGTAAAAGGAGTGGCCTGTGCGCAAACAGCACAAGACTGCTTCTTTATGGCCACCTCTGGAACATGGTAAAAAGTCTTTCAGGTTTGGACGGATTTGGAAGAGTTTGTTATCTGACTACAAGTTCCATTCTTCTTGCCAGAGGTCTTTGACATAAGCCTGAGCTCTGGGTTTCAGATCAGTGTGAGGGACAGACAATCTGCTCAACTCTTTCTTTGTGGCACTCTAGGCAAGTTGATCAGCCACCTCATTGCTTCAAATGCCCACATGGCCGGGAACCAACAACAGCCAGTTATTCTCAACAAGTCTGTATCATAAGCATTTTGCCTTGACAACAGTGAGTGATTTAAATTTGAAAATATGACTGCAACATTAAACTATACTAGATATTTAACATATAATTTTGTGAAAGGATACATTGCATACACACCAAACTGCCAGTGCTTGAATTGCCAGCAATGGCTAAAATTCCTCCTAGGATTGCAACTGAAAGACACAATGAAATCATGAAAACAATTTTTTCAGTGCATGTCCCATTAAACTTTGGATTAACAACTTAAAACATCTTTTACTGCCACTTTATCTCTGAGCTCAAATAGAGGACTGACATAAGGAGACCAACAAACACAAAAATGCAGTCACACACCTTCTCACCCCTACACACACACACATTGTTTTCTGCCAAAATGTCACACAAACAGCCCACACACTTGCACGAGTTGGTGCTCATGTATTACAGTGTGCATGCGTACACACGTACACATGCATAACCAGCATATGCACACACACACACACACACACACACACACACACACACACACACACACACACACACACACACAAAATAGTCATGGCACAGACCATGTGATCTAAGCCTGAAAACAAATTAGGCCAATGCGCAGGTCAGGCATCTCTTAAAGTCTCACCCAAGAGCCCTTTTTTTCCCCATTTCCTTCATCTTTTAAAAACATTTAATGTAACCTCACAGCTGTCAGTTTTAAAGCATTATGGGCAAGTTACATTTAGATCTAACATCGACACCTGCCTGAAATGATACCACAGACGGAGAGAACCACTCCAGGAGGGTGGGGGCAGGGGCCTGTTTTACCTGTACTGCGTGGGTGAGGTCTTATCTCAGTGATCGTTCCCAGACCTGAGCAGCAATACATTACAATGGCTTGTTTCACCTGAACAGTAATACATTTTACCTGAACAGCATAATACTAAAATGGTCTCTTTACCAACAGTTACACTGTACCACCTGAACGGCAATACACTGAAATGGCCTAATTTACCTTTACTGTACCACCCCAATGGCAATGCATTAAAATAGCCTATTTCATCTATACCATATCACTTTAATGGCATTACACCAAAATGGCCTATTTTACCTACACTGCACCACCTATTTTGCAAAACATCAAACTGGCATATTTTTTACTTATACTATACCACTTTTGAATGACAATGCACTGATAATGGCCCGGGATCAGGCTGCTTCCAATTCAGTAGTGGGGCGACCATCCCCAACCCGGCGGGTCCCCAAGGTGGCGGATGGGGGAACGGCCCTCAGATATGGGGGTTAGCTGCGAAGCAGTCCCGGACCAACTGGCGATGTTCCTACCAGGACGGGGTGGGTCAACAGGTGGCGCTGTTGTCCTCACTAAAATACCCATGTGTTCTATGACGGGCTCATCATGCGGTCAAGAGGCGCGGTATAACCTCTAGCCCCGGGGTGGGATCTCGGAGAAACAATCCCCCCTGTGCTCACAGGGCAGGACGTACGGGCCATGAGCTAAGGGTGAGGCACCCCAAAAGAAAACTCCAGCTGAAGACGGAGGTATCGGGCCACTGGCGCAAACTAAAACCACGATACCACGCATCCACGCTTCCATGATGATGCAGTCCACAGAATTTCGATGTGGTGCTCGACCTTCGGAGACCCGCCGGGGAGGTCGGGAGCCGGGCCCTATGCCTCAAAGAGGCCCACCCCAAGCGGTCGGTGGTCAGACAAAGAGAAAGTACTGGCCAACACCGACAGCAGTGGAAGCCAAGCTGTACGGCACCCTGGAGGAGCTGCGACGGACGGCAGCCTTCATCGAGGACACCGGGCTGCTCATCTAACGGGATGGCGAACGAGGAAGAAGAAGAACTGATAATGGCCTGTTTTACCTGTACTGTAATAATATCAATATTTTAAAACTGCCTGTTTTATTACCTGATTTGAAGACCTCCATGGACTCCGCCCCCAGCCCCTCACCCCTCATCAGCTTGACCTGTGTCTCCAGGACACCTTCAACACCTACACCCCAGCCAAATGCTGCCAGGTGATACAGTGCTGCTGCCGACCAGATCAAAGGTGCGAAGGCAGATCGATGGAGAGCTGAACGCCAGCTTGACAGATCTGGCCTTCATGTCCACAAAGAAATCTTCAACAAGAAGAAATATTTTGTAGATAGAATTGTGTTTAATGCTCAATCTTCCTTCTTTTCAAAGAAAATACTAGACAGTAAGATGTCTGCTCAGCTGTATCAGCTCACAAACAGTTTGCTAGGCAGGAAAAGCAATGCTGCGCTCCCCACTGTTTTCTCTCCTTCCGCACTCCCCATCCTCTTCTCTGACTTTTTCAATACAAAATCAAAACAATCCAAGACAATCTGGACAGTTCAAGTTTCACTGGATCCCCTTTTGATAGTGATCCTTCTTTTTCAGGCCAACCTTTGTTTTCAGTTCTGTGACTGAGGATGTAAGGAAGGTGATAATTCGCCTAGAAAATCATGTGACCTTGATCCATTGCCTGCATCCATCCTGTTCCACTGTATTGATGTTTTGCTTGCCTTCAACCCATGTTTTAAATGCTTCCCTCTCGTTTGGTGTCTTTCCCCAACAAAACAAATCTGCTGTTGTTCGTCCTCTTCTCAGAAAGCCCTCCATGGATCCAAATTCACTCAAAAATTACAGACCTGTCTCGAATCTCGCCTTTCTTGCAAAGGTCCTTGAGAAAATCGTGCTTGCTCAGCGCTCAGCTCATCTTACTCAGAATGAATTGAATGACCCTCACTAGTCTGATTACAGGGCTGGCCATAGCACAGAGACCGCTCTCCTGAAAGTTGTAAACAATCTCCTTTTTGCCCTTGATGATGACAAAGTCTCTCTTCCCTCTCTTTTAGACCTTTCCGCGGCATTTAACACCATTGATCATGACATTCTCCTTTCTAGACTCCAAACTTCATTGGCATTCAGGGCACCGTTCTTGCGTGGGTGAGGTCATATCTCAGTGATCGTTCCCAGAGAATTGTTGTCAACGGTCTTTCTTCATCTCCTACACCTCTCACCTTGGGCCAGTTCTGTTTGCTCTATATGTCAGACCTGTGTCTGACATTATCGATCAGCACTCATTGCTGCATTAGAGCTTTGCTGATGACACTCAGATGCACAAGTCAAGCACTGAATCTGAGCTCAAGGATGTTGTCAGAGATGTTCAAAGCTGTTCTCAAGATTTATAGAAATGGATGACTTTGAATAAGTTGCAGCTGAATGACAACAAAACTGAAGTTATTCACCTTGCTCATCCCAAACCCCAAGATCATCCCTCCCTTCCTTCTTCCATCACTATCCCAGGCTCGTAACCTCGGTGTGACTTTTGATTCCACCCTTTCTTTCAAGCACCACGTGCCTAATGTCTGAAAGTCACCGTATCTGGAAATACCTAAGATCAGGTCAATCAGACACTTCCTTTCCACTAAAGCCACAAGATAAGATAAATAATGTTGCTTATAGCCCAGCCGACCGCAAAGGGCCACATCAGCGCTGTCACCACGTTAAAATCACTCACCAGTACATAAAAAAAAAAAAAAAAAAAAAAAAAAAACTTTCACACATCTCTTTAAATGACATCGTCTAGAAACGTACCAGAAACTTCGTTAAAAATCTTGCTCCGTAAAATCCTTAAATTAGATGAAAAATGTTAATCTCTCTCAAAACTCAAGGATCCCATCAGCCGGGACATCCCCTAAACAGGATCTTCATGACACCGCCGTAAAAAGTTTGTTCTCACATCGTGCAAGTCCCAACATTCTAAAGAACAAGTTTCATTGTGAGTGGCGCATGACATGGAATGCACCACGGAGCATCTCACTCTTTAAAAAGGTAGGCATGGGGTAGCAATAACATACGAAGGCCCGGTGGCAGCCGCCAACCCGTTTCCCTCTTTACGACCTCCCGACGTGGATGGGAGGAAGTCCTTAAGGTTGACTGGCGATCTGAAAGAGTTTGTTTAATTTCCGCCTGGTGTTCCAATCACTCCTGCAGAGGTCTCTCACCATAATCATTAAATTTTGGGTTCACATCTGAGCAGCGATATAAGTGTTGGACAGTTTCTCTCCATGTGGCGTTCATGGCTAAACGATCAACCATTTTCGTTCCGCCGATGCAACAATGACCTGGAAACCCAAGCAAGAGTAATTTGTAACCGACCGCCTCAACCTTGCTAAAAAGTTCAAAAAAAGTAAAAGTCCGGATGCTGAAGTTGCGGACAGCTATGCCTCCTAAGCTCACAGCGAATCCGACAGAACCAGAAAGTCCCTCTTCGAAGAATGTGAGATTATCTTCAAGCCAGTACCAGAGGCAGTAAGTTTCAGCAGAATAGACAGAAGCATCTGAATGAATATGTTCCAACAGTACTGAGAAGGAGAGCCAGCGGCAGTAGGCTGCACAGCCACTCCATCTTCCCGACTTGGAACTCCGTCAGTGAAAACTTTTTTGACAGGATGGAATTTGGAACAAGCTCAGCATACAAAGCCTTTGTACCCAGAGAGGCTGTAGACTCTTTGCGAAAACTGCAAGATCGAAACAATCTCTGGTGTGAAAAAGGGTCCACGGAGGTTGATCCGAAACTTGGAAAAATCCGACACAACTCCCAGGTCTAGACCTGCATTCCGCATCGTGAGGCTGCAATACGAAGACCAAACGGTGGAATACATTTAGGGATGTTTTCTCCAAACTTACTTTGGAACGGAGGTCAAAGACACAGTTCATAGCAGGATTCCTGCGGTTCTGAGAACAGTCTGGGGGTTCGGATAAAAAATCAAGACAGTTTCAGCTGCGGATTGACAATGAAGTTCACAGTCCCCTCTGCGTACAAGGCTTTACACAGGGTGGTGCGGAACGCTCCAAGACAAGACGAAGCCCTTGGATATGTGGATAGGGACCACGAGTTTGAGGTAGGACGATCTTGCGGAGCCGTTACACAGCACTACCGTAGTCCATTTGGAACGGAACCAGGGCTCTGTAGAGGTGCAGCAAAGTTTTCTTATATCAGCGCCCCTCAGTCGTGTGCGCTACGACCCTCAGAATATTCAGTGCTTCTGTCAAGCAGTTTTGAGGTTTTTTGATGTGGCATGAGAAAGTTCAGTTTCTGGTCAAAAATGATTCCCAGAAACTTGGGCCTCTTTTAACAGCTGGAATGGGAGATTTCCTACTTGAAGTTCAGGATCTGGAAAAACTGACGAAATTATGGAAGAGGAATACACTGCGACTTTGATGGAGAAACAGGTGAAACCGTTTTAATCTGCCTACGAAGGATTTTATCCAATCGAAAGCTGGAGCTGCGCTGGACAACTCGGGTACAGGCTTCCAGTTGCGAAGTGCCGCGAAATCATCCACAAACAATGAGCAGTCCTGAACCCTGCTGAACCGATTGAAACAATGTTATTAATCTTGATGCTAAGAGGGCAGGAGACAGAAGCTTCCCCTGTGGAAACACCCAACTCCTGACGTGGACATCAAGAGAGTGGCTGCCAACCCGGACCTGAAACAGTCGCTCTGCCAAAAAATTTTGAATAAAAAGCGGAAGATGACCCGAAAAACCCAGATCGTGGAGATCATGAAGTATCCCCAACTTCCCAGTGGTATCGTAGGCCTTCACCAAGTCCAAAGAACAGTGCACTGCATGCTGTTGTTCAGAAAGGCGTTCCGAGTGAAAGATTCCATACGAATCAAATGTCAACAGTAGTCCCGATGTTTTGCGGAAACCACACTGTCTTTCGCCAAAAGGCTATCGGGTTTCCCAGTTTTCCACATGAGCCTAGCATTGACCATTTTCTCCATCAATTTACAGACACAGCTGGTCAAAGCTATGGGACGGTAGTTTGATGGGATTAGAAAGACTTTTTCAGTTTGGATGGGAATAATGAGGGCTTTTTCGCCAAAGGGGGCGGAAAGAAACCTTAGTCCACACAATGGTTGTATACCTTTAACGTATATTCAGACTTCTTGCGAAGATGTTTCAACAGTTGATAATGGATTTCATCTATACCTGGAGAGGAATCGTTGCAGGACAGTAAGCAGATTTCAGTTCATTTAAAGTAAAGAATAGATGTAGTCTTCCATGTTGTTGACGAAAAGTTGCAGGGGTGGGGGAGGTAAAGGTTTATTTTTGACAAAAGTGGCTGATTTTTAGAAGAGGAGGAATTCTTTTTCTATGTTGAAGCCAGCAGATTCGCAACTGCTTTTTTTCTCTGTTATTAAAGAGTCAGCAAACTTGAGATGGTTCACAGTGGGACAGGTGTTCTTCCTTTGATTTTTTTAATGAGTTCCACACTATTTTCTTGGAAGTGTTCGACGTCCAGCCTGGAGCAGAAACTTCTCCAGGACCGACGTTTACTGATTTAAAAGTTGTTTCTTCGATTTAAGCACGGAGTTTCTGATGGCTCGAGCGTTGGGACCCGAAGGTCGCTGGTACACACTGACGCTGAGCCCGTTTTCCGAACTTTGGAAATTTGTTGGCAGTCTGATCAAACCAGGGTGTTTTGGGCATTTGAAGTTTATCGGAAGAACACTGAATACAAGCTTTAGCACACTTATCACAGTGTAAGTCAGTGATGCTGCTGGGTCCGACTCTGAAGAAAATCAGTGTCTAGGAATTCCTTAGAAATAGTGGCTGCAAATATATCCCAGTTTGCTTTCTTATCATTTAGATGTTGAAGACCGAGACGATTCAGTATTACGTGTTGTAGAAGGACAGGGAAATGGTCACTCCTGCAGATCGTCATGGACAAACCACTCATAGTCAGGACCGCGAGGGGTCCCAACCGACAAATCTAAACACGAAAGTGAACCTGCTGGAAGAGTGGAGGTTAGTGCAATCTCGTCGTTCAGACAACACAATCAAATCCGCAAGGACATCCTCAATTAGCAGACCTCTGATGCGTACTGACACTACCCCCAAAGAGGATTGTGACCGTTAAAGTCACCAACAGCAAAAAAGGTCGCGGCAGTTCACCCTATCAGACTTGACAAGGTCGCTGACGGACAAACCGGGACAGAAGGATGTAATAAAGAGAACAGATTGTCACGTTCTTGTGGAAGTGACACTCACAGCTACAATGCCCCTGAAGCGAGGTAGATCAGAGCGACAGGACTAATACAGCAAAGTTTGTGTAGGAAAGGCAACACCGCCCGACAGTCCCAACATGGATGGTGTGCAGGTTTTTTTGAAAGAATATTAAAGCCAAAAGAGTAAAGGTCTTCTGGAGCCGCTTCGAATTTGAGTTTCTGAAGAGCCACGACGGAAGGTTTTATAGACTGACACAGAAGCGCAGCTCCTCAAATTGGAATTTACTCCACGGAAATTCCAAGGAATATTGTCTATCCATGTGGCAGAGGCAAAAGGAGAGAAATCAGGTCACTCCTCTTTCAAAACGTCCGCATTCTAATGGGCGAATTTTATTAGTTTAGTTTTGCTCAGTCGGGGGGTCTTTGGACACTGCCGGCAGAACTATGCCCGCAGGTGACAAAGCCTGGATTTGGAGATGGTGGAGTCTGGAAATGGGAGATGTGGAGGTTTTTTCCTCATCTCCACATCTCCACACTGGGTGGAACTCCTTGCCCTGCAGGGCAAACGTGGATAGGAGAGTTCGAGGTGGAATTGCCTGGTTTTTTATACTGCCCGCAGCAATGTTGTAGACTGCTGGCATTACTGAGGGGTGCGGATTTTTTGCCTCCACCAGGGGCAGTCACTTGGGTTGAAAGGTGGGTGGTCCTGCTTCCACCAGAGTTGAACAATTCCACCTTGCAATGTTTGGAAAAACGTAAAGTCCTCAGTCTGACAGCCAGACGACCGAGTGGGAACTGTGGAACCGTCTTACGGCGAAGCATATGAGCTGTTGAGTCTGACTGCCCACAACCTGCTTGCCGGCGTTCAAAAATATGACGAGGGGAACGGTTAATGCGTTGTTTGTGGATTTCTTGAATCCAAAGAGGACATTTCTGGAAGAGGATGGATGGTCCCACCGCAGTTAGCAACAATGTGCCGGATCTTTGCACGGACCATCGGTGGGTCCCTTGTCAGCAAACAAAAACACCCACCCTTCCCGCCCAGAACAGCGTCTCTGACATGGCCAAAACCTCTGGGCATCTGAAACACCTCAACGGGACGGCGACATATAGCTGAACACGAACATTCAGGTAACCGACTTTGATGACGAGGCAACAACAAGGGTTGCAGAATGTTCAGAAGAGGGTGTTGGTGCCACTCTCTCTGAACCTTCTTTTACCGACACCCTGCGCACCTCCGTCACACCCTGGAGTGCCAATTTCTGTTTTGATCTCTGCTTCCGAGAACACCCATGCTAACTCTCTACAGCGAATCACACCTTTTGAAACGAATTCAACTGTTTAGGGGGAGTCACCCTGATCACCCTATCCACAAGTTTTGTTGCTTTCAAACCCAACAGCTGATCAGATTGAGTATCTGTGATCGACATTAATAAGAAACGAAACCATTCCTCAACCTTTTTAAGGACCTAGGTTCACCTGCTATCCCAAGAAAGCCTTTTGGATACAAAAGGGCTCGAGCTGAAATGGTCTTTTCCTGCTCTGCTCCCTTCCACCACGAGCCAGGAAGCCACAGAAACCTGTCTCTGTCTTACCTCACTGTCGAATCACTGTCCTGTTTGAGAAAGCCTGAAATAGGGGATACTGCCTTCCTCTTCCCGTTGGGGGGAATATTTTTTGAAAAAGCCATATTTATATTTTATTGTGATTCATCCCTCCCTACCCACTCCACCTTGAGTCCAACTAAGGGGCCAGGGCCAAGAAACCAATGTCTGACTCCCTTCCAGGCTTCGGGAGAGTACATACGTCAAACAGAAACCACCAACCCTATCCCCCCCATCATGCCAACTCCCCGGAACAGAGAGCTGAAGGCACTTGCAGGGGGTTTACCTTGCCAGCAGGGGAACTGCCTGTCTTGACCCAGCCCCAAGAAGGGAGCCGATTAGTAACACCCGGGGCCCCCCCCCAAATGTACTCCCTGTCTAGGAGAGGTCCGAGCCAAAGTGAATGTGTTTGAGAGCGCTGGCCCCTCTCAATCACCAGGATCTCATTCCCCTCCGACACAGGATCCGCACCGCACGGCAAACGTCAAACGCGGCGATCTTAAGGAGACCACAGATGGAAAAGTAGCGTGGAAAAGAAGACTGAAGGGGAGACTAAGATAGAAAATGGCCAAATAAGGGAGAGGCAGAAACAAGAAAAGGAGACAGGAGGAGGGTTACTCTTAGTCAGGATCCTCACCCTTAGCCTATCTGAACATGGGAAGCCCTACCAGGGGCAATCACTCCTTACCACGTTATGCTTAGTCCAGACAGCATCTTGGCTTTTCGACCTAGAATCAGTTTGAGAAAAAACCAGCCTATTTCTCCATATTGAATCCCCCCGCCACAAAGCCTAAGGATCCACTGGACCGACGCAATGGCCTCCGACCACGACAAGGTCGCAAACCCCCGGAGGGCACCAAAAGCCACAAAAACTCTGTTTGATCCAGAGGCAGGACTACTGCAACAGTCTCTTGGCAGCTACCCAAAGGTACCTACTCAATAAAATACAGCCGGTTCAGAATAGCACTGGCAGGCTTGTGCCTGTGGTTGTGTTACTTGTGTGTGCAGGCTGTTTTGATGTGATGTGGTGCGTGCGTGCAATGTGTGAGTCTGTGAAAGTGGGTGTTGGTCATGCTGAGCATGTGTTGCATCGCTCACCGCACAGGCTGATGTGGAGTACTTGCACTATGTTTCTTGTTATTGTTTTTGTGTAAAGGTATGTTCCAGTCTAGTTTTCTAGCTTGTCATGTCTTATCGAAATAACTTTATTGTATGGTTGCTTAGAGCCCTGATTTTGAGAAATATGCACTACAATTAAATGAACATTATCATTATCATCTGTAACATGTCCAATCTAAACAGCATTGATTACATAACAATGCCTACCTCAACAGCAAGATATTACAATAAGCCTGTTTCAACTTGTACTGTGCCACCTGACCAGTATACATTACAGCTGGCCTGCTTTACTTACTGTAACCATCTGACCAGCAAAATACATCACAATGGCCTGTTTTAACATCCTTGTACCACCTGGAACCAGCAAACCATTACAATGGCCTCTTTTACTATACTATACCACCTGAACGAACACAATTAAAATGGCCCTATTTTAACCTATATAGTACTGCTTGGAATGGCAATACATTCAATGGCCATTGTACTGCCACTGTACCTACCTGTAAGGTGTAATATCTGTTCACATATACTGTAGCTATACCACCTGAATAACAATACATAAGAATGGCCTGTTGTTTACCTATACTGAACCCCTGAAACGCAATACATAAAAGGGCCTGTTTTATCTATACTGTAGCCACCCAGAACAACTGAAACAGCATACATCAGAATTGTCTATTCTTTACCGACCACTGTAACTGCCTGAGGGGCCAATACACATAAATCGCGCCTTGACATACCTATAAACTGTACTACCTTAATGACAATACATTTACAATCGCGCTGATTTTACCTATACGGACCACCTGAATGAAAAATACAATTAAAAAACGCATGAATTTTATGCTGGCATCCAGAATGGCAATACATAGAATGGCTTATTCTCTACCTA
This sequence comes from Conus ventricosus, assembly GCA_018398815.1. Taxonomy (NCBI): domain Eukaryota; kingdom Metazoa; phylum Mollusca; class Gastropoda; order Neogastropoda; family Conidae; genus Conus; species Conus ventricosus. The sequence continues at coordinate 64,936,797 of CM031609.1, forward strand.
CACTGTAAACCACTGCATTGCAAACACATTAAATCACCCGTTTAACCTATACTGTCCACCTGCATGGCAATATAATAAAATGGCCTGATTTTACCTGTATCGTACAACCTGAATGGCAATACATTTAAAATGGCCTAACTACTTACCAATACTCACCACCAGAAGGGCAATACATTACAGTGGCCTCATTTACCTTACTGCACCACCTGAATGACACTACATTCAAACGGCTAACTTCATCTATACAGCAACCACAAAAACCAGCATGGGCATGTTTTCAATGACCTACTTCACCTATGCTGTACCACCTGAATGTGCAATACATTACAATGGCCTCTGTTACCTAGTCTGCACACCTGAATGGCAAAACAATACAATAACCTGTTTTACATATACTGTAGCGCCTAGACAATGGCAATACATTAGTATGTCCAATTTGGGAATCTATACTGACCACCGAAAGGCACACCTAAAATGGCAATTTACTTACAATATACCACGTGAACAGCAATTCCATTAGCATGGCTTCTACACTGTTAACCATCAGAACAGCGCAATACACTAAATGGCCTGTTTTTACTTATACTGCACCACCCCCCCTGAACGGCAAAACACTAAATTGGCTTGTTCTAACAAAATTGACACTTGCGATGGCAGAATACAATAAAAAATGCCCATTTTCCCAATAATGTAAACCAGATTGCATTAAGAAAAATGCCTTTTATACTATCTTGTACACATGAATGACAATATACTAAATATGCCTGTGGTTACCTATAAAAAAAAAAAAAAAGGCTGCTTTACCTATACTGTACCACTGTAAACAAAACGTTTAAAATGGCCCATTTTATCAAAAACCAGAACACAAATGGATGGAAATGGCCTATTTACCTATACTGTATCACCTGAATGGCAATACATCAAAAGGCCATAATTTACGCTGTACTGTACCACCTGAACAGCAATACATTAAAAAGGCATATCTTACCTTTTTCAGAAAGGTAAACCATCCATCTATTATATTCTGAATATTATGTTATTTATATTCGTCTTATGCTCTTTACACATCTATACTGAACAGTAATATACCAAAATGGCCTCCCTTTACCTAAACTGCACTAAACATTAGAATGGTCTAATTCACCTAATCTCTACTACCTGAATGCAATGCATTAAAATGGCCTATCTATCTAAACTGCAACCACCAGCACGGAAATCCATGATGTGTGTGGTTTGCCTGTACGTACCACCTGACCGCATAGATTACCATGTAGCCTTTTTACCTATACTGTATTATGCTGAATGGAAATACATTACAATGGCCTGATTTTACTATACTGGCACAAAATATACATCAATACTTTGCAATGGATTACTTTATCTATACTGTACACCAGAACGACCATACTTGAATTGGCTATATCACTATACTATACAACCGTGGACAGCAACACATTAAAGTGGCCTAATTTAACCTATAATGTACCACCAGAATGGCAATGCCTTAACATGGCTGTTTTACTATACTGGGCCCACCTGACTGCAAGACATAAAAGCCCTGTTTTTAACCTAGACTGTACCACCTGACCGGTAAACATTAAAACCTACTATTTTACCTATTCTGTTTCACCTAAAGTGGAATACATTAAAAAACCATCTATTTTACACTATATACTGTACCACCAGATGACCGATACATAAAAATGTCCTATTACAACTAATAGTCCCACCTGAACAGTATATACAAAATCGCCAATTTTACCTAATAACTGTAACCACCAGAAGGCTAAATTAGAATATATTAAATGGCATGTTGTACCCCCTGGAACAGCAATACCTATTCACTTATAACGGTACCGAGCCGAACAGCAATACATCAAAATGGGCAGCAAAAATGACGGCTTTCATGTTAAGCACCACCATGATCCTGCATTCCATGATATTGTTACTGTGAACTTTGAATTCAAGTTAAACCAGCGTGAGGCTCTTCAAACGGACAGAAGGGAGTAGTTATAACTATGAATTTGTCAACACAGTGCACTGTAACAATAATAATAAAAATATCAATCACAACAATGATAATAATTAGTAACAATAAATAAATAACCATCATTTCAGGCCTTCTGTATCGACCCTCTCGTTCTTCTAAACAAGTTACATAACATACTTCTAAATTCTGCATGTCCAACAAGTTGACACACTGCGTCGGCCTCAAATGTGCTTAGGACAAACAAGGAACGGTCAACGTCGACTCTGTAACACTTTTCCGCTTCAGACAAAAAAAAAACAAAACACGGGAATTTAGACAAAATTCTTAAATAAATATTAGCGAACCGCCAAGAGAATCGTGGACAAACAGTCACAAGACAAAACACAACGCTATTCAGACCTTTTAGGTCGTTCCTCATGCAAGACACAAACCAAATAATCACAACGAAAAATGAACGCGAAATTTAGTTACTCAGCTTTGATCTCTTCACTCTTCAGCGCAGATGCCAGGCCGTGTGAATGGGCGTTGAATGCCTGGCATCCTTGCGCTAAGAGTGAAGAGATCGAAGCTGACTACCAAAACCGAGTTTCATTTATGTTGTATAATTTTGGTTTGTGTCCTTGCCTGAGGAAGACCTAAAAGGTTGGAAAACGCGTACCGTGTTATGTCTTGTACTCGTTTGTCCATGATTCTCTTGGCGGTTCGCCAATATATATTTAAGATTTGTTTAGATTTCTGCCTGCAAGTCTCTCACTTTTGCGCAGCTAGATCACGGGATTTAGGTTCCTAATTCAGTCAAAGTACTGTAAGTTTTGATTCCTATAACCAAAAGCGTCTCTCATTGTGAAGCAAAACGAGAAGTTTGGCGGGGCACGAGAGCTTTCAATCCGACAAATATTAGAGGAATAGGTGAAACACGCAAACTTTAGATTTTTTTTAATAATTTTTTTTTAATGCCCTTGAACATTCAAATAGTCGGTTAAATCCAATTTTAGCGGCGCAAAACCATTTGAGTCCCCAGAAGCGCGATAAACTAGGTGTCAAACGCACACAACCAAAGTAAACCAAAAGTATCCGGTATCAACAAAACCCTAACCCTAACGGTATCAACAAACCCTAACCCTAACGCTATCGGTATCAACAAACCCTAACCCAAACCGTAAAATTTACCTTTCACTGACTTTTTGCGGATGAAAATACGACGAAAAGAAATCTTGTTTGATGGGAGTGATGGTTAAGACAACCGAGAGAACGCGGTAAGCCGCTCCAATCTGAAACTAGTTTTGCTAACTACGAACTCATGTTACATATCCTGCAAAATCGTATGATGAGTAAATGTACAGATCCCTCCTCCCACGGGAGCTGGACTCTGAAGTACCTCGCACTCTCACAAGAGCCTTTCGTTGGCCCACACGACCATCTATTTTTACCCATTGACTTTGATTAACAGGCTCAAACGACGGCACCATCAAGAGCAGACGACGGGCGCCTCATCCTGTTCTCGCCAAGCCCGAAGTGTATTAATATCTGGCCACACACCCACTCAAACGACAGTGAAGGCCATAAGATACCTACGAAAGTCTCATCCACCTTAATATGCCACGATTTATGGAACTCAAGCTGGGAAAAACAAACAAAAGACCATCCAGCAACATACAGGCTGCATCTAGTGCGCACACTTTTTCACGGTGACGATTATTCAAGCGATCTAACACGATTAAACAACAGAAGTGCACACATTGGAAGATGTCTGCAGCAGTGGCACCGATGATAATTACGAAGTCTAGCAACACGCCTCAACATTATTTCCTATCACATTCACTGATAACGAACAGAAGACAATAACTGAACATCGAAACGATGCAGGGAACAGTAAACAATAACAATAGGGTAACTCTGCTCCCATAACAAAACCAAACTCAGAGTAACTTTTATTCAAGAAGACAAAATTTTATTCAGACTGGCACTGCCTTTTCTACTTGAATAAAGTCAGACATATACAAAGACGCACAATCTAAAAGTGGGGGGAAAACAAGCGCAGGCCAACAACCCCTCTGGTCATCACAGTAATGACTTGGCAAAGATTTGAACTTGTGGGGGGGGGGGGGGGGGTGGGGGGAGGGGTGGGGGGGGGGGGGGGGGGGGCGGGGGGGGGGGGAGGGGGTGGGGGGGGGGGGGGGGGGGGGGGGGGGGGGGGGGGGGGGGGGGAGGGGGGGAGGGGGTGAAGATGAAGAAAATGGGAACATAAAATTAAGAAAAATAATCATAAATATGAACACACTTCACTAGCTGCATGAGGGAACCATCGTGATCCCTCTGGAAAGGCAGATCTAGCTTATGGTGTGTTCCTCAAGTTGACGCCAGGAGCACAGACACAACCATAGTCCGTATCTCCCTGATGAGTCCGATCCAGCCGGACGAAAGCCTAGGAGCAGGCATACAAAAAGATCTGCCTTTAGAGGGATTACGATGTCCCCTCATGCAGCTAGTGAAGAGTTTTCATATTTATAATATATTTGTTGATTTTATGTTCCCTTTTTCTTCATCTTCAACCCCCTCCCATATCTTCATCATCATGAGACGTCCACAAATTGAATGGTGACAGATGACTTTATGATAATGATAATGAAAGAGATATGATGAACAACGACTTCATGAGAATGATGATGATTATGTTGATAAGTTAAGATAATGATAATGACGTTATGATGATGATGATTGATAGTTGATTTTAATTAATGATCTACGGCACGATGGCGTCAACATAATGGTGATGACGAACGCGTGACGTCCAACATGGTGATGTCACAACAATGAACGCCATGACCACCGGCGTGACGAGATGATAATAATAATGATGAACGCCGTGATCACGATCATGATGTGATGACATAAGAGATAATGTAGGTGATGCAAAGAATGAGTAACGACGCGATGATTATAATGATGATGGTGAATGATGAGACAACATGGATGATAATGATGGTGATGATGATGACGACATGATCCATGATCATGATCATGATGACGACCTGAAGACGTGATATGTAGATGATGATGATGACGATGAACATGTTAGCGGTGATAATGACATCATAAAGATGATGACGTCTATTATGAAGATGATGGTGATGTTAAATTGTTGATGATGATGACGTCATGGTGATGACGATGATGATGAAATCCTGATGACTCATCATGATGATGATGAGATGAAGATGATCATTGATGATTCAATGATGACGATTATGACGATTAACAATGATGATGATGAAGGTGATGAGTACGTCATGATGAAAATGATGATGAAAGATGATTGATGATATGATATGATGATATGATGATAATCATCATCATCATCAAACACATCATCATCATCATCATCACATGACGTCAAGATGTGATGATGATGAAGAGGAGGAGGAGGAGGAGGAGAGGAGGACGGCAAGATGATGATGATCGTTGAATGATGATGATGATGAAAATGATGAAGATGATGAATGTGATGATGAATAATGATGATGATGATGATGATGATGATAGTGATGACGTAATGATGACGATGATGACACGATGACGTCACGATACGTCATGATGATGATGATGATGAACGACCATGATGATGATGATGATGATGATGAGAGAATGATGAGGAGATGATGATGATGATGATGACGTCATAAAAAGATGATATGACGTCTCGATGATAACGTCATGGTGCGATCATGATGATGACGCTGACGATGATGAAGATTGATTGGGACTTCGCACATGTGAGAAGCATAAACACTTTACAGCCGAGTCCAAGAAAAACCCAGTTTCATAGATGATCTTTGATATTTGAGAGAGATTAAACATTTTTCATCTGATTTAAGATTTTACGGAAGAAAGATTTTAACGAGTTTCTGGTGCGTTTCTAAAGATGTAGATTGCGAAAGGGGGGGATTAGCGGTATTATTTTTTTTAGATGACTAGTGAGTTGATTTAACGTGGTGACACCCTGATGTGGCCCTTTGCGGTCCGGCCTGCGCTATAAGCAACATTACCTACCTTACATCATCATCATCATCAGCATCATCACATCATCAATCATCATCATCATCATCATCAACATCATTACCATAAACATCAACATTACATATCATTATCATCAATATCATGGTCATATCATGATCGTGATGATCATCATGAATTATTTAAGCAATCGGCATGATGGAATGATCATGAGCATCATCATCATCTTCATGATTGACAATGAGCAATCGTGATCATCATAATCATCATCATCATCATCATCATCATCATCACATCAAGATCATCAGTCATCCTCAGGATCATTATCATTATGATCATCTTATAAATGATGATGATCATTATCATCAGCATCATGATCCAAGATCATCGTCTGGAGCATACATCATCATGATCAGCATGATAGTCATCAAGATCAGCATCATCATGATCATCATCATGATAATGATCAAATCAACATGATCATCATCTCTTGATCAACATGATGATTGAGGATAAATCATCCATCAATTATCATCATATTCATGGTCATCATGATTATTATGAGCATCGTCATGATGATGATCATGATCATCATCTTCATGATGATCATGAGCATCGTGATCATTATCATCATCATCATCACATCATCCATCATCATCATCATACATGGTCATCATGATGATGATCATATCAGGATCATCATGATAACCATCAAGATCACGTCATCACAATCATATGAACCATCATCATCAACATTATCATCATCACCATGATCATCAGACAATCTGTGGGGGGGGCATGGGAGCATCCATCACGATCATTACTTCATCATCAGCAGCAAGCAAGCATTTTCATCCTCATCATCAACATTAAATCATCCATCATCATTATCTTCCATCGTGATGATTAATCATGATCATCACGACATGAACATCGTGGACAATGATGATCACCATGATCATGATCACATGATGAATAATCATCCAACGACATGATCAACGATGATCGTAAATCAGCATGAATCAGTGATCACACCATCATTATCATCCATCGTGATAATCATGATCATCATTATTATCATCATCATCATGTTCCTTATCATGATGATCATCTCTTGGTCATCATCATCATCATCAAATCACCATCATAAGCATCATCATATTCATCATCATGATCATCATAATGGGAACATCATCATTAGATCATAGACAATCAATTATCATTCTCATCACATCACCATGATCATCATCATCATCATAACATCATCATCATCATCCTCTTGATCACCCTCAACATCATCATCATGATCACAGCACAGCAGCAGCAGCAGCAGCCAGCAGCAGCATCATGATCATCATCATCATCATCATCATCATCATCTACATCATCATCATCATCATCATCATCAATCATCATCAATATCATAATCATGTTTCATCATGATGTGATGATATGATCGTAATCATCATCATCATCAAGATCATGTATAATCATGATAATGATCATGATCAACAATCATGACGCCCCTTGGGGAAAATTCCCACCATGATCAAGGTGAACACAATGGTTCATCATCATGATCCTGAACCTCATCATCATGATCAGTCGACTCCCGGGAGAATAGAGACTCTCAGACAGCAACTGTTCCTGATATCCAGTTTGACATTTCTCTGGCACTCCACTCTTTTCTTTTGAACCTGTCACTCAGTCCTTAGTTTAGAGAGAATGTGATTAACGAATACTACATAAGACTTGTGTCTTGACCCCCATCCCCATCCTCCCTGCTATGTGGTGTAATTGATGAGTTGATGCCTTTCATCACCCATTGTCAATGATTCACTCACCTCTGGTTGTTTCCCACCTCTGAACTAAAAACATTCTGTATCGACCCCTGCTAAAGAAACCCCTCCCTTGATCTCTGAGATATTGAAAACTATCGTCCTGTTTCCAACTTATTATCCTTCTGTCGAAGATAATTGAAAAGATTGCTCTCTCTCCAACTTCATGCAACATCTTGAGCATAACAAACTTCTCTATCCTTTGCAATCTTGCCTATCGACTGGCCATTGCACAGAAATCCGCTCTCCTCAAAAATTGTCAACGACCTTCACTCTGCTCTTGACGATGTAAATCCTCTCTGCGTCCTTGTTAACCTTGCTCCGCTTTTGACACCATAGATCACAGTACCCTTTCTGTTCTAGGCTTGAGCATGACATTTGGCATCTCTGGCACAGCTCTTTCCTGGTTAAGATCCTATCTTCTTGTCGCACTCAACTGTCTCTGTTGAATGGTTTTCTCTTCTCAGTCAGCTGAACTTGGAGTATGGAGTCCCCCAGGCTCCAGTCTTGGGCCCCATTCTCTCGTTCTTTATACACAGCCTATCTCAGAACATTTTCACCTCTTCACGTGCCAACAAAACAATCTCCCACCACTGTTTCTCTGATGACAACCAAATCTACACCTCTGAAACGATATTCTCAACTCCCCTCTATCATAGAACTAACTCAGGCATGTTTTTCTGATTCAAAGCTTGGATGATTGCAACAAACTCAACTGAACAACGACACGACCGAACTGATTTTTCATAGCATCTAAAAGATTATTGTCTACAAACTGCCCCCCCCTTTTTTATCCCTCATCTGTCCAACTAGAATAATTGCAGTCTCGGACTTCTTCAACTGTCCGTAATTCTAGGGGTCACACTGGACCAAACTCTATCCTTTCAAAGTCTAATTTCCTCTGTCCTGTACCGTGCTTGCTATCCGGAAATACATCGCCGTATTCCTTCTGTTCGTCATCTTCTGTTCGGATGATGCCACCAAAACTCTCATTCTGCTTTTGTTTCTTCTTCGTTTAGGATTACTGTAATTCTTCTTCTTGCGGTTGCCCACAGAATCTTCTTGGCAATTGGCAGAAAAGTCAAAACAAGGTGTCTGCCGAGTAGTATTGAAACGCTCCCAAATTTTCTCACTCGGCTCCCTTGCTCGAATTTTCTCGCACTGGCTCCCAGTAGGCAAAAGAATTTGATACAAGCTTTCTTGCCTGGCCACAAATCTCTCAGGTGGTTTAGCCCCATCCTTTCTTGCTGAACTCTGAATACCTACAAACCTCTTAACAGCACTTCTTCCCTCTGACCCAAAAACTTCTCTTCTCCAAATTCCTCGCTTCCGCACTAGGACCCTCGTGAAACGTTCGTTCTCTTTCCAGGCGCCCTGTTGTTGATAACCTTCCTTTAATCTTCTCCGCCTGGCGACTTCCCTCTCTTCCTTTTAATGTCTTCTCATAAGACTACACTCTTCCAGTCATGACCCTTGCCCCTCCTCTGCCGAAAGCAGATGTACCCTACACCTGGCGTGTGTGCGTTGTGTGTGTGTGTGTGGTGTTTGGTGGTTGCCTGCGTGTGTGTGTGTGTGTGAGTGTGTGGTGTGTGTGTGTGTGTGTGAGGTGTGTGTGTGTGTGTTTGTGGTCTCAGCTTAAGCAAGTAGAAATGTGTGTGTGTGTGTGTTTGGAAGATTGCCTTTTGTGGGGTGGATATGCATATTGGTTACTTCTTTTGATTTATTTCTTCTTTATTCTTTAATGTAAGCGCTTAGGGCTTTTTTAAAGATTAGTCGCAAGAAATGCACATTATTAATTATTATTATTCTTATTATTATGACGATCCTCATGTCATCATCATCAATCATCATGGTCATGATCATGATCATCATCACCATCAAGATCAAATCATCATCTTCAGAATGCAGCATCAATATCATTATCAATATCATCATCTGATTGTGATCAGTAGTGATCAACATGAAGATTCATGATCACATAATAATAAAGATCTTGAGAATCATCATGATGATCAACCATGGCTTTGATACATCATCGTTAGGATCATCCCTGATCAATCATCATCTTCAACCACCAATCATGATCATCAATCATAACACGTAATCAATCAATCTGATCGTGATGGAATCGTCAATCATCGATCATCATCATCATCATCATCATCATCTCATCAACATCATCATCATCAACCTCGTGATCATCAAGCATCATAAGCATCATCATCATGCTCATGGATCATTCATGATCATCAATCAATGATCATTCATCATGATCATCATCATCATCATCATGCAAACATCGTCATCGTCAATCTTGATCATCTATCATCATCATCATCATGATCATGAGCACCATCATCATGATCATCTTCACAGTCACCATGATCATCATCAAGATTATCATCATGATCATCATCATGAATCACATCATGGATCTCAATGGCATGATTAAGATGATTATGATCATGATGATGATGATCATCAACATCATCCTCATCACATCATCATCATTATCATAGTCATTAATTGATCCCGATGATCATCCTGAATTTTAGATCATCACATCATCATCTCATACTATCATCATGATCAGGCAGCAGCACACATAGATAATCATCATGATCATGGTAAGCACCTCATCTTTATGATCATCACAAGCATTATCAACATCATCATGCATCATCGACATGATGATGATGATGATGATGATGATGATGATGAATCATGATGATGATCATGATGAATATGGATGAGGAAAAGATGATGATGATCATCATCATCATCATCATCATCATCAAATCAACATCAGCATCAACATGACATCAACATCATCATCATCATCATCATCATCATCATCACATCATCATCATCATCCTGATGACTTCATGATTGTCATGATCATCAGTATCATGAACATCGTCGACGATCATCATCCATCCTGATCAGATAAGCATGAACCTTAATGATCATCATGAAAATCATCATAAGATCACCATGATCATGATCATGCAACGTGGTTCATGACGGCAAGCACAATCAATCATCATCATCATCATCATCATCATCAAGATAAGATCATCATCGTGATACTTCTCATCACGATTATGATAATCATCATCATGATCATTATCATCATCATCATCATGATCATCATCTTGGTCAATCATGAACATCATCATGATCCAACAGCATCATCATAAGCAGTATCCATCAACATCATCATCATCCATCATTCATCATTATCACCATGAATCCTCATCATCATCATCATCATCATCATCATCATCATCATCATCTTCAGAAAACCATCATCATCATGATCAGCCGCACCAGCATCAGCATGATCATCACATCAGGATAAGTCATGATCATCTACAAGATAACCATCATCATGTTCAAGCAACAGCAGTCAGCAGCAGCATGATCATCATCATGACCATGATCCATCCATCATCATGATCATCATTGTCCATGATCGTAATAATCATGATGATTCATTACCATAATCATGACCATCATGATGATCACCATGATCATGATAGAGATATGATCGTCATCATCATCTTCATCATGATCATAATAATCATCAAGATCGTCGTCGTCCTGATCATCATCCGGATCATGATCATACGATTGTTATGATTATCAACGTCATGACACATGACATGAATCATGATCATCATGACATGGTAATCAAGCATCACGATCATCATCAGATCATCATGATTATCATTATCACGATTGTGATCAACAAACATTATAATCATCACATCATCATCTTGGTCAGCGTCATCATCATATCAACATCATCATCATAAAACATCATCTCAACATCATATGCCTCCAATTATTGATCATCCACATCATGATCATGACCATCATCATCAGCATCATCATGATCATCATCATCATGATCATCATCAAAAATGATTACATGATTATCATCATCACTATAATCATCTTCCATAATCACATAATCATCATGAATCATCAGCAGCAGCAGCAGCAATGCAGCAACAGCAGCAAAAATCATGATCATAAACATGACCATAGATCATCATCATCATGACCATCATATCTTGATCATCATGCATGATCATCATTAGCTCCATCATCATTAATCATAATAATAATGATGACCATGATCATCACATGAACATGTTGATGATGATCATCATCATTGTCATCATCTTCTACTTGCGCCATTAACTCTTATGAGACTAGGGGCGCCGCCGTTGAGCTCTGTACAACCACTTCCTCCATCCTGTTCCCGATCAGAAGCGAGAGCCTGGGTTTCAGCAAAAGGTTTGCCCTGTCCACTCTGCAATATTGTCCGCCCATTTTCTCTTCTGTCGCTTCTCCTTCTGCTCCTCCCCTCCACGGATCCCTGAAGGATTATTTCGGGGATAGCCACTGTCTTGTTGTGAGACCCTAACCAACCTCATCAACCGTGTTCTTCACTGTAGTGATCAGCTTCTACCTATGGTCCTAAAGTGTTTCAGGAGGTCTTGTCGGATTTGTACTTATGGTAATGTTGTCTCAAGTAGGCGATGCCCAGGATGTTTCGATAGCATCTCCTCTCCATTGTTACTATCTTCTTTTGGCAGCTCTGCTGTGGAGGGTCCATGTCTCACCAAGCGTCAGGAAGATCTACAGAACCAGCGGTACGCAACGAGACGAATTTGTAGCTTCTTGGTGATGTTTCTGTTCCCTCCATATTGGTTTACTGGCGAGTGCAGACATGATTGTGCAGTCTTGATAGCACTTCCGGTCGAGAACCATCGCAGAAATGATTGCCCAAAGTACTTGAATTGGGTTGACAATTTCAAGTATATGGCCTTTGACAGCGATTTCAGATGTTAAGGTGTTATATAATGTTAGACATGCAGTTGTTTTCCTCTCGCTGATTTTCCATCCATAACTTGTTGAGGTGTTGTCAAGTATGGCTGACTAGTCTGGCCAATCTTCTTCCATTTTCCCGGCAAGCCCATCGATGACGTCTGCAAATCTTGAGGTTCGTGATGGTTCTGCCCTCCACGCAGACCCATGCTTCATGATCTTCAAGGGCATCGCTCTTAGCCACATCATTATAGCCACATGGAATGTCAGAACACTACATCAAATCGGAAAAGTAAAACAGCTCGAGCATAAATGAAAGATAACAACTGAGAGAACAGTATATTTACCAATCCTGGCTCACATTGCTACCCACCCACGTTTTTTGGGCGAAAGTGCCCTAAAAGCCCGCCTATTCTTTCTCGTGACAAGTAACCAAAAATACGACCCCTACAAACAAACATACTGTGGGCAGGGTTATCCGTTTTCAATACTAAATTACAACTTTTAGATTTCATTTTTGTTTAATCCTATGTTTTTTTTTCCTGTCATTTTCAATACATCATTTCGCAGCAAACAATCTTCAAAAATTCTTGTCTTTCATGTGAAATAGAACTTACAGTCTTTAACTGTTCACTAAAGCTTTGACAAACTGAGTTATATTTTTGACATAAACTTCACACACATTATTCCAGCATGTCCTTCACTGAAGCCTAGTATTTCGACAAAAGAGTGTTTCTCTTTTTAATATGTCCGCTTCTGCCGAACAGTCATCTATAATAAACAGGTGTCTGCTTCCTTCAACAGTCCTATAAAACAGTTCTAAACACTCACTAAGTTTATTGCAAGGATTAACTAAGAAATATTTACATCTGTCCATAAAACCTTCTATCATGATATGCCTATGTTTCCTTTATGTGGTGTGGACAGAAAACCACAATATGATTAAAATTATAACGAAAAACTGTTTGTAACAGGTCGAGGACAAATATTGTTTTCCACAAGCAGTTCTGTCCACAAATTAATGAACAATGAGGGGTTTTTTGTCATAAAGTAATAAACTGCTCCATAGTTTTTAACTAGAATTTAATCTAATCCCAGTATTGTTTTTATCATGCTCTCTGTCAAAACTTGTATCAGGTATAATAAAAATCCTAAAAGGTCTAAATGTGTATGATTAATCCATTAGTGCTGTTAAAGATTGTTTTCTATTTAGACTAATAATGATTTTGTTTGCTTGTTGTTATAACCTTAATATTCCTCACCATTGTGAAGAATGAACGACAGTAACTTTTAAGACTGTCAACGAGTCTAAGTCTTTGCCAGCTAATTAGAATCCTTTAAAAAGTACGTCACTATCGCCCACAACCCCATCCCTCTCCTACCTTTTAAGACTAGAAATTTCAAATATTATTGTGAACGTGTCTGCCATAATTTCATTGCGGAATGAACTGTAATTTGTAGAAGCCATCTTTAATACGCTTCTCTCCTGTGGAGGATGTACCGTTTTTTTTTCCCTCATACGGCTTTATTTCAATCTCTTTCCGACTATTGTCTTCCGCATAAGACTTACATGTAAAGGGCCAGAGTTGAATGCTTTCTGAAACTTTTATTGACGCTAAAACAGTAAATGGGCTTATGAATTCAAATTTATGTCCCATTCAAAATCAGGTTCTAAGTGCCATTTGAGGACAGGTTGTCGAACTATTTTATATTCATACTGACCACAATATTTGCATCTTAGATTGACGCAGACTGTTCTAGTTTAGGAAACTTATTGTTGTCGCCAACCTCTTTGGCGTTTATAATCACCATCTTTTAGTGTACTCAAAACGCATAACAAAGTGGCCTATCTCACGCCATTCTGATATTCAAAGTCCCGCAACGTCTGCAAGGTCTTTTTAATTCAAAGTTATACACCTCACAGGCGCTAATGTAACTCCCGATTCATCTGCCCACGCGACATGTTTAAAGTACAACGCATTAATTTTATTTCCAAAACATTGTGCAGGTATCACATTTCACAACTTTGCCCCGCTTTGTCTATGATTATTTTATCTTAAATGATCGACCCTCCCAGCAAACTAAACTTTTAAACTGTAAATTAGGGACTTGTAAAAATTTCATAATCGCAATATGCAGCTTTCCTGATGGAAGAGCTCTAAAACAGATGATGGCCTTCCATCATATAAGTTTTCATCAGTGCTTTAGCTCATCCAATGAACAAGAAGTAATGAATGTAATGACAAGATCGATGCGGACTTTCCCCTCATAAGTAGTTTATTGGTTGGTGTAACTCTAAATCTATAATTGTTAGGACCGTAAAGACCTAACATTTTAGCAAGCTCTTTATCAAAATAGTAACCTCCTTCTTCTTCAGGCATGAATGTTAACATTGATTTTAGATTTGCATTGTTAAGTTTGAGAGTAATGTCAAAGTTACTCAATTGCTTCTTTAGGAGGCAAAACCCGTAATAACCATCAGGTATTGTTAACTGCTAACTTTGTCCCTGTTTTGTCAACTTTTAGAACCTTATTATTCTCCTGGCTTCGCTTATATAAACCATACGACTTTGTAAAATATTTCATGAAGCCAACCATTTTTGGCCCCCGCATTCGTTATTAATAGCAATGTTCTAAAAACGAAGGGCGGACTGAGTTGTTATTGTTACAAACAAATTTTGTTTGAACAATTAAAAATGAGTTGCATTCAAAATATACTGATGCAAAATATTCTGTTGTGGCCGCACTACAATCTTAAAAATAATATCAACTGATAGCTCTTGACATTGCTGTGACGCCAGACTGCCTCTTTTTCATAAAAAGTGAGAACTCCATATAAGCAGATATCTTAACCCCCTATTGGAAAACGACCACATCAGAAAGCGTGGTTTAGTCAATCGATGCAGTTTTATCAAACCAGTTAACTTAGCTGTGTTTTGCCATCAACTGGGTGTGATGTCGTATGCCGATCACTTTAAATCACCATGATCTTTGTGAGGTCAGTGTACAGAGTTCATTTTTATTACACCTTCAACGTATTTTGACCTGACTGCGAGCACCTACCAATGACAAACCATTTAATCCACTTACAACATAATAGAACATGAAGTGCTTTTGAAAGGATCTGTAACGAATTCAATATTAACATCAAGAACGGCTTTAGACAAAAAGTTGGGATCATAATCACGGCCTAAGGCGACCTATATTTTCGGCAAACGCACAGAAGTACAACTATGACTGCATCCTTCCTTCACATCTTTCTTTTATTGGGCAAAACTGTTGAGCTGTGGTCCCTACAGCAAGAGCCATAAATACAGCAAATGACAACAATTTATCTTAGACACTTCTAAGGCCTAACTAGTGGCGGGAATAGAACGAATAAACACTCTATCGCACTTACGTTGAGGTGTTTGCTAGGATCGCACAGCACAGCCGAGAATCGAGCATAACTGATCCTTCTACTGGCTTTGACGCGCAAGCAACAATACTAGTGCAAATTTAGAGGATGCCATTAATTCTACCAGTTGATTTACCTTTCAAAGTAATTGAAAGATACCAAAATTAGTTTTACAATACGCAAATCAAGTAGACTTTGCTGTTGGCACTGATTTATACAGCTGCCAGTCAGACCTCATTCTCCAGTAGGAATTAATAATAAACTATAATAAGAAATCTTATACAGGCAATGAACAGAAGGTTGGGAAAAACGACATAAATTCTGAGCCAGTAATATACAACCTATAAAAGAACACCCCCCCAAGATAATCATCTAATCCCGCGAAGTCCAACCCCATCCAAAGTCATTGAAGACTCAGCAAATCACGCGGCTCTGTTCGCATTGAAACCATGACATAGAAAAGACAGCGCTTGTTCTTGGATAAACTGGCATAAGGATTACTGACTTTATCTACAAATATTAACCCAACTATTAAGAAGAACTAATGTTCCATAAGTGTGCTTGTTGGCATAAAGCCCAACTACTTTTGGCTTGCAGTAGACAAAAAGCCAGCTGAACATACTCCCCCAATATTCCTGTAAAGCCTTTACGGCTTTACCAGCTAATTTTATTCATAAATTCGCAAGAGGAACAAGCAGTTTTTTTACCCATGATTTATCAGGCGATGCGATGGCGGCGGAGGTAATGAACTTTGACCACCGCCGCCCTGTAATAGCCATCACCAGTGTACTTATTGCAAATCCTAAAGCAGTTATAACGCTTACTTTCAATGTGACTCCCTGTCTCTAAAGACAGTGTTTGCGAATTCTTATCTGCTAGTGTTGTGTCTTCATAATAAAATTTTTTTTCGGGATAGTTCTCTATTCTAGTTTACTGAGTTCGTAATTGGTCTCGGTTAGTAGTCAGACACTTCAAGTCTTGCAGATCTATTCTTGTTCAGATCTTTTAGTCTTTGTCTTATTCTTTCTTTAATATCAGCCCTACAGTTGGCGTCATCAGCCTCAACGAGTTTTTCTTTTTCTCTTTTTTATATCTTCCATCTAGTTCACCTAATTTTGCTAAATTGGTTTGTTAATTCGCCTCTGATCCTTCTCAAAGCATGATCACGGGGCCTCTATTTCTCGCATGGGTAGCGGTGAGTCCGTTATAGTCTTAACGCTGTATTCTCTGAAAAACTGGATTCTGCTACTATAACATTTATTAATTCGCACGCTGCTGATTGATTTATTCTTTAAGTTCCTGTTAATTTGCATTTGTTATTCTGTGGAGTTCTTGCAAGTGTGTTTTGAAGTTATAGCAACTGCATCCTATCTAATTTTGGTCTAACAAGACCAAGGGCGATTTTGATCTTTCACACTGATTCTTTGTATAATTGTACTCTCGCTAAAAAACATGGTATGGTTCTTGGTTTAGTTGTAAGCCGAACAGATTCTCCTTGATTCGCTTCCTTACAAACAAATGACCATCTTCTAATTCAAAATACATTGGGTCTAAAATTCGGGAGTTTTCTTGACCTAAACTTTTGTAAAATGCTCCGACCGGTACTTTCTGTTAATTCACGTCACATTGAGAGCGCTGACGTGATGCGTGTCAAAGGGATCATTTCACTCATGTCGTCTCCAGGATCAAAAACATCATAATCTTCTTCGCCTTCAATTCCTGCCAGTTTTTAAATAATTAACTTTTTATTTTGGTTTATAAAAAATGTCACAAGCAAATGCTCGATTCTTGCCCGTATAGAAAGCTGAAGAACCCTTTGGCGTGGCGGGGAAACTAAACAATATAACTGTTCAAATAATCCATCTACTATTGATGCAGATCAAATTCTTACTGTTAAGATTTCCAGACCTAGGAGCGGATGATTTGATCGTGCCCAGGCAGCTGCACGGCATTACATTTAAAATAGAACACGCTTCAACCAGCAGACCAAACCAGAACGTTGTCCAGAATTTGGGACGGGCCAAGCGATAAGAAATTTCTTTCTGTAAAACTTGAGGGCAAGAAGTATTTCTTTAAAACAATGCATACATATATTTAAAAAACCTATTCTGATCATGGCTAACCGCGAATGAATGGGAAGAATCTTGCGTTCAGGAAATGGCAATGAAAGAAGCACAAAAACTTAGAATAGAGGCGCCGAACTCGCTCAGGTGCTAAAGCAGCAAAAAGGCTTTACTGTAAGTCATGCGTATGGGTTAACGCTTTTTCACATCCCCTAGATTTTGAGTTGTTTAAAAGCGCATGCCCCATATTCACGAGCATTAAAAGACAATTTGTCAAATGAACAACTTTAATGAATACAAACGTTTATCAAATCAACAACAACCGAAGCAAAGTCCAGCATTTCTGACATCATCGTTAGAGTTTGACGCTGTTAGCACCCTGATTTAAGCAAAGCAGATTGGGATCAATATAAGTCCCAACTATAAATATATTACGAAAACGTGCGTCAACATGCAACATATCCCAGAAGCAGGGCAGACACTATAATGGAAATTTAGTTTTAGCGTCTCAGCAAGATCGCTTAAAATGTATTTCTTGATGTGTGAAGATGAAGAACCATTCAAAAGAGAAGTGAAAAGTTTTATAATCAAAAATAACGAAAGTACAAAATGTTCGAGTGAGGGCAGTCCTAACCAAATCTATGCTAGCGGACTAGACCTTATCATCATTTTGACGAAATAATAAAATGTTTTGGGGTGTGAGGGTAGAAGTTCAAACAGCAGACCTGCGTCTACAGATCTACACCTTCACAGTGTTAAGACTTGATGATTTATTAACACAAAATACGGTTTATGATTGACCTAAGGTCAACGGAGGATAAACAGTTACACATGGAAGCGGGAGAACTCTGCGAGACGTAATAACATTCAAATTGATAAAGAAAGAAGAAGCCGATAACCCGCTTAATGACATTTTGTTTATAATTATGAATCGAGGCAGACTAATTGAAAGGTAGCAGATTTACAAGATATACAAAACTAAATATTTTATTTTTATAAAAACATGTCGTTCAGGTGTATCCAAATGAGGCCTACAGCAACCGCCAAAAGAAGAGATAGCAGCATTCTGCTGCTGAAAGTAAAAACCTTCAGATTAACATAACATTACACAAATGCCAACCAAAACTAAGCAGGACCTAACGAAAATACAGCAAACCAAAACGAAGGTATTCTGCTGCCTTTAATGCTGTTTACATATGTCAATACTGGAGCAACGACTATAAGCGCTCTATCAGGCCAGAACGAGTGTAGGCCTCTTAAGCAACAATGCATAGGTGCACCCGCAGCTTTACCCTCTAGCGGTTGTCTTTTAGCTCTCGGTCTGTGTTCATTAGCTTAAGTGCTGCTAGCAAAAAAATAAAAAAAACAAAACTTCCAAAAGCATACACAGCTATGTTCAACTAAAAAAACGGCAAACTAGCTCGTTTCAAAACTGACAATAATAAAGCGGCCTAGCTGACTCAAACAGCACGGGATGGAAGAATTATAAATCGTTTACAGGCAGATTTTCGATGACTAACAAAAGACAAAAGTTTGATCTTCAAAGAAAGCACAGGACAAGTTTTTCTCAACAGCCAGACGCCGAGCAGATAAAAAAAGGAATGCTTAAAAACAGTTAACGAAACATAAACTCTGTTCTAAACAGCTCACATTAACATGCCAAAGGCTTTTATACTTTAGTTTTATGAGTCCACAGCGCACAAGACCGTTGATTATTGTTCTGATTAAGTTATTCTTTTTTTATAAATTTAATAAATATTTTGAGTTAGAAAAAGACTCAACTTGGCTAAGATATATGAAGGACAAGACGAATTTTTTGAAGCAAATGCAAGAAAATTTGTCCAAGAGCACTGAATGATCTTGATTTAGAATCATTGATCCAGCAAGCGTCGGGCAAGTGTTGCATGCTAATTCTCAAGTCCTAGTAAACTAACAAAAACCCGGCCAGTTAAAGTAATGTTAGCTGTTTTAATTGACTATTAACAATAAATAAGAAAATCTAGAAGATCTGGGTCTCAACTAAACAGCAGACTATTATTTCCTCTAAGACTAACGCCTGGATGGTCAAGACGAACTGCATTGCACAGTTTTGACGCTGCAGCTCAGAAGCCAAAATGAGAGGCACTGGTTGGTCAGAGGGCGAAGACCTAGAATCAGATTAAAACATTCTAAGTAATGCACCGATTGTTGGCAATCTCACATTCCCACTACCTCCAGCATTAGTCGGCAAAAAAGCAAGTTCTCAACATAAAGAATACAGACAAACAAATGTATTATGTGGTGTGTCTTGCAAAGGCTGCATTAAACGCACCAGCCCAAAACCGCAGAGAGGTGTCTAACTATCGCCCTTACCATCAATGATCTTAACTATAGATGGAATATCCTTCTTCCCCGTTAGCGTGGATTCCATTGATCTGTTATGAAGAACCAAACCAACCCATACTGTTAATGTCTACACATGGGATTGAGGAAACAGATTAGGGTGGCCAATTAAAGTGTCCAAGAAACAGTCCAACGATTGGCGAGCCAGAACAAAAATCATGTTGACATACTACAATTTTGCACCACGGGAGGCACATTACACATTGATACGAACTATGAGTAAACTAATGCACATACTTTCAAAAGATGGGCAAAAACAAGAATTCAGCAGAAAATGTTTAACAAGAATGCCATCAGTTTCAAGCCGCTAGCTAACAAAAGAAACAATGGTATCGGCCCAGTTGACTATTACAGAACTAATTACGCCCCCCACCCACCCGGATCTAAAGTTAGTTTTTAAGAATGGAAAACGGCTGCAACATTCCCATAATGTTGTTTACGCAGACTTCGAATCACTCATTGTCCTTAGGAGGGGGGCACATGACCACAAAAACTTTCGAAAAACTTCTTAATGAGTAATCATCAGATTTGTTTCATTTGCCTTCATTATTGTCAGGTCGATGGCGCGCATTCAGCACCAGAATATAGTAGAGTGACCAATGCTGCAGAAACATTCTTAAAACCATGCAGCAAGTGCGTAATGACTTCTAATTAATTTCTGAATTTATCTGAAATCATAATGCTCCTAAAGACCAACACAGTAGGACTCAGTCAGCCGCGTCATTTGTTGGATTTGCGTTTAGAGCTAACGCCCAAGAGTGAAAACCCCACAGTAAGAGACTCATGATCACATTAGTGGGGAAGTTTAGAGGAGCGGCGCAATAACAATTGCAATCTTCTACTAAAGTTTGAACCAAAAATGGAAGCTGCCCATCTTCTTTCATACTTGCGAGGTTACACTCACATCTTAATATTGCAAGCATATCCAGCGCTTCAGGGTAGCATGCATTGCACATCATCAGAAAAGTACATGGTTTCCACTTTAAATAACATTCTTTCTAACGACTCTATCAACACATGATGGGCTCATTAGAGGCACTTGGGCTATGTCCCTTAAAGTCTGCCCAATAACGGAAAAATATTTTGACTCAGACTCTGATAGAAAGTGGCGTTTTACCCCTTATGAGTACAGAACAGTTGGGAAAGGTTTTGACGAAGATACACTTCCGCCTAAAGGCGCGTTCTTTTCTAGTCTTAGAGGAAAGGACATCAGCGACTCCGATTACCCGGCATGCACAAGATGCTTGAGAAAGTTAGAATTGTAAAACGATGGAGACTATCAAATGACTCCTATTTAATGGCAGATGTATGTTTGTTGGCGGACGTCCATTGAAAATTATAGAAAACCTGCATGAAACATTATAGCCTGGAATCCTCGCTTAATTATCTGACCCGGGATTAGCTGGGGACGCGTTTTAAAGTTACTGAGTACAGAATGATTATGTCAGATTTACCAATGATTCAGAAGATTGAAAACGGATTGCTGTGAGGAATAAGTAAATGGCGTCGCATCATTACTGTAAAGCAAACAACAATACCTAGATGATTATGAACCAATTAAAAGGTCTAACTAACTTATGTATTTTAGATTCAAACAATCTGTATGGATGGCAATGGCGCAATCACTTCCAATACGGGAATTTACAAATGTACACAGTACAAATAATATTCAAAAAGCATTGAAAGTGGTTGAGTAGTTTTAACGTCCCACCTGGATCAGCAGCATGGTTTTCAATTGTAAGCATTGATTAGAATATCCTCATGAACTCCATGACCTGCATAATGACTATCCATATTACAGCAGCAGAAAGTCTAAAGATGGGATCCAAGAGAGCCACCTAAACTTGGCCTAATCTTCGCGGCAAAAAAGTAATAAGTGCTGTCATTACAGACTTCTACAATTTTTTATTTTAAGACATGGTTTGAAGTTGACAGCAGTTCATCCGTATAATTGCTTTCGATCATGAACAGTTCTTGAAACCATACATCAGAAAAACACTGATCTCAGAACAAAACCACAGTATCTTCAAAAAAAGACTTTTTCAAGCTGATGAACAACAGCTGTTTGGAAAGACTATGGAGAATCCGCACAAGCGTAAAGATGTCAGATTGGTTACCAGAGAGAACGAAGCAATTTAAGCTGAACTTCACAACCAAATATCAGGACTTTAGAAGATTTTCATGGATCACTTTTTGGCATAAAGATGAAAAAAAAGAAAGTCAAATAGACAAACCTGTATTTATTGGTTTACTGTTTTAGATTATCAAAGCTTTTGATGTTAGAGTTTCTTTATGACTACTTAAAGCCCTCGTATTCCTGAGTTCCAGGAGTACTTTTACACAGAATACAGATCGTTTTGATTATAGATATCCCTACTGACGACATCAATAAAGACATTGAAACCGAAGTGTCTAAAAGGGCATGCGGTATGGTAAGATACATCTGATTACCCAACGATTCGCCTTTGCATTCAATTACTAACAAAAGGTTTTTAGGAAAGATGAAGGAGAATATCTGGAAAGGTGATTAAGGAGTATGTTGGTTTAAAGTCCAAAATGTACATATTCGAGCCAGGAGAAAATCATTAAGAAAGCAAAAGGATACTCGCAGCGTTGGGCAGTCAAACATATCACATGACAACTACAAAGAAGCATTGTTTGCAATAAACATTTTCATCATGACAACGTAAACTGCGATCTAATCTGACATGAGAGACAACACCAACTGTTGTAACAAAGAAGTCAATAGATAGAACAAACACAAAACCGGGTGTTTGTTAATCCAGAGTTTTCATATGCAATCGGGCACTGTAGAACCGCATAAACAGGGGGGTTTATATTTTTTTCATCAACTATTTATTATAAGAATCAATCATAGCATCATCCAATTCATTAAATCTTTTCTCCATGTTTGCTTGACGCGTTCTGAATTTTTTTTAATTAATTTCAAGATATTCTTTTTCCCAATTTGGGGGTTTGAAGTGAAGGTGATCTGGATGATTTAGCATGCATTGAATTAATCCTCGAAAATGTTTTCCCTTAATACATTCACAACACGCAAGAAATGATTCCCGTATCAATTTCAAGGTCTCTTCCTTTCACCAATTCTTGTGTTCGTTCTGCCTTCCTTCTAGCGCATCATTTTAAACTCAAATAATTTACGTAAATCTAATTAAAGCGGAACAGTGTCTGGTGGATTACTGCAGTTCTTCGTTCAACAAAAGATCTTGGGAGCTGTTGTTTATGTTGTGTCCAGTTTTCTCGTAAATATACAACGGGCGGATTCATTTTTTACAATTCTTTTTATTTCATATGGACAACACTCCAAACTGGATCGGTTGCCCTAATGCGAGAGTCCCACTTCTGCATCCCCCGTA
The DNA here is from genome assembly GCA_018398815.1 of Conus ventricosus. Classification (NCBI taxonomy): domain Eukaryota; kingdom Metazoa; phylum Mollusca; class Gastropoda; order Neogastropoda; family Conidae; genus Conus; species Conus ventricosus. Next base: position 64,960,697 of record CM031609.1, read on the forward strand.
AATAGGTACCTTACTTTCAATCCAAAACGGCAATAGTTTGCCGGATGAAAACTCTCCTTCACAACATTTATGTTTTTCTTTTGATTGCTTGTACTGGTTTTAACCCTTTAAATTCTTCCATTATTCATTTGCGCGCCAAACTGAGGGCCAGTCTTCTAACCATTCTGTGTTGCGAGAATTGTCAATAGCCACTCTGTGGATAACTGTTAGGAGAAAGCCTTATCGCTAACTGTTTGGGGGGGGGGGGGGTGATATTTTTCAACTAAAAAGCCTGTGGATCTGTAGAACTCCGGAATGCCTCTTCAAATAGTAACTCTGTGTTTTAACAAAAATTGAATCACATGGCCTTTAAAATCCTTTTCCATCATCGACTTGAATCATGCGAGGGTAAGTTAAAGGGCCTCGTTTGGTATATCAGTTTGTATGGCAACAGCAACAGCAGAAGCAATCTTTTTGTGTAATGGTTCCGCATCTTTAATCTAAAGCTATATCATGACTGTGATGCGTACTTAAATCTTTTTCGTCTAATCCTACCGAAGGGTAAATATAGAAGATCCATTTGGAAGGGTTCGTTTGAGTTGTATTGACAAAGTGTGGTCTCTGAATTCGACTAGGCGCCGGAAAATAAATTTCCAGAATTGCTTGTTTAGGATACCCATTCCTTAGCAGTTTGTTCACTGACTCCTGCCGCTTGCTGAAGCTTTTGTAATGCTGTGATGCCCTTCTCAATATCCTGGGGGGGGGGGCAAGAAGTAGATTTTTGTTCATAATTTTTTATTCAGCCAATATTTGCCAACAAAATACACGACGGTCATACCAACGGCTTGTATAGTATTGAAAACGGTAACCTGCCAGTATGTTTGTTTAGGGTCGTTATTTTTTTACTTGTCAGAGAACGAATAGGCGCTTTAGGGCACTTTCGCCCAAAAACGTGGTGGAGTAGCAAGGAGCCAGGATTGGTAAAATACTGTTCTTAACTGGCATCTCCTTGGACAATGTGAAACTAGATGGACGAACGATGGCGAGGTTGACACTGACGACGGACACAAACTCTACTACAGTGGCGAAGAGAACACGCACTCTAACGGTTAACAAGACCATCATGGCATTCTTAGTTAACAAGACCATCATGGCATGCAAACCAATATCAAGCCGGCTAATGACAATCCGCCTACGTGCCAAGCCGTTCAACATCACGGTGATACAGGCATACGCCCCAACAACAGAATATGATGATGAGGTGATTGAGGAGTTCTACCAACAGTCATTGACAAGTAGACAAGAAAGAGATCTTGATCTTGATGGGAAGAGACTCAGTAGAAGACTGGAAGGATTTCATCGGCCCCTCTTGTAATGATAGTACCAACGAGAGGGGGTTACGCTTGCTGGAATTTGCTGGCTTCAACAATATGGTCCTCTCAAATAACCTTGGCCAACACAAAGCATCCCGTATAGCAACATGGCACCATCCGAACGGACAGTGCCATAACCAGATCGATTACACACTGGTGAAGAGAAGACATAAGGCTGGAATAAACAGACAGCAAACAAGAGCCTTCCCAGGTGCAGATATCGGCAGCGACCACAACCTTGTCATAATGACATTCAGAGCCCGTCTAAGGCGAATACACAAAGGCGTGAACACGAGACTGCGATTTGACGTTGACAAATTGAAAGACCCAGCTATCTCTGAGGAATTCCAGGCAGCAATTGGTGGAAAGTTTGCACCACTCCTCCTCACCGAAGATCAACTCCAACAAATTCAACTCCATCATGGTGGATACAGCAAAAGAAATTTTAGGAAAGAGCCGTCGCAAAGAAAAACCGTGGATCACTAGTGACATTCTAGACCTATGCGACAGAAGAAGGGAACTGAAGAAAGGCAAGTCCACACCTGAGGGCAGATCAGAGTATAGAAAGATCAACAAAACCATACGAAGAGCAATGAAGGAGGCAAAACAACAATGGATCGCTGATCAATGCACCCACATCAAAGAGAATCTTTCAAGAAACAACACGAAGGAAGCCTTCCAAGTGGTGAAAGACCTAACTAAAACGAAGACAGCGAAAGTGAAACACCATACAGGACAAAAATGGAAACACTCTCACGGAAGACAAAGACATCACAGAGAGATGGACAGAGTATTGTTCCGAGTTGTACAACCACCCAATTAAAGGAGATCAAAAGCTTCTGGACGTTCAAAAACCCATAGTTGACGATGATCACCCAGTAATGCGCGAGGACGTGAGGGCCGCAATACAAACACTAAAGAGTGGAAAATCAGCAGGAGTAGACAACATACCCGCTGAATTAATAAAACATGTGTGAGAAACACCTCCAGCACCAAAGAGAACTGTACCACGCGTTCATTGACTTTAAAACAGCCTTTGACAGAGTCTGGCACAGTGCACTGTGAGGAAGTTCAACATGGTGAGAGAAACTGACCTACATCATCCAGCAGCTATACGCCAATGCCACAAGTGCAGTACTCGCCAACAACATGATGGGAGAGTCTGTTGGAGTTCGCCAAGGCTGTCTCCTATCTCCTTTCCTTTTCAACGTGTTCCTATCATCATCATGATCAAAATAATCATGATGATGATCATGTACAACATGATCAGGATGCTGATCACCATGATCCTGATCATCATGACGATCACCGTGTTGTCATGATCATCATGATCATGATAATCATCAACCTCATAATCATCATCATCATAAGCATAATCATCATCATTATGGATCATGGTGATGAGGATGATGATCATCATCATCATATCATCATAATCATTAACATAATCATCATCATCGTGATCATCATCATCATAATCATCATTATGATGATCATCATTATGACAGTCACGATCAGCATGATCATCATCATCATGATCAGCATTAGCATCATCATCATATTATTATTATCATCTTGATAGTCATTATCGTCATCATGATCATCATAATCATCATGATCATCATTAGCATCATCATCATTATTATTATCATCTTGAAAATCAAATCATCATGATTCATCATAATGACAGTCACCTCGATCATCATCACATCATCAACATCATCATCATAATCATTTTTCATCATCAGCATCATTGTCATGTTCATCATAATCTTCATGATCATCATCATCATCATCATCATCATCATCATCATCATCATCATCATCTTTACCATCATCATCCTCATCATGGATTATCATGGAGCCGGAATAGCTCAGTTGGTAGGAGCGCCTGACTCGTAATCTTGGTGATCCTGGGTTGCGGGTTCGAACCTCCGCCGGGGCGTTTCGGTACAGGGGGATTTTCCCTCGGAGTTAACATTGGTTCTGACTCAACGCATGCATAACATCTTGCACACACGTAAAATCCCATCACCAACTTTCGGAAGAGTAGGCCAGTCTGGCCGTTGGTATGGATGACACGTTACACATAGCATGACACCCTGCGTGAGAAATGGAAAGAATGAAGGAAGTAAGGAAAATGAGTGATCGATGTTGAACGATACTGACTGGATGAATGGGAATCGACTGAATGAAGCGCCAGCTGGCAGCTCTTCAGTCGGCACTACCCAGGTAGGCAGCCCGTTGTGTAAACGAGTGTGGATTGTAAAGCGCTTAGAGCTTGGCCTCTAGCCGAGAATAGGCGCTATATAAGTATTCATTATTATTATTATTATTAATTCAATCATTGATCATGAGCATCAACCTCATTATTATTATCATCATAATCATTATCATGATCATCATCAACCATCATCATCAGCATCATATCTTGATCATCGTCATCATCATCATATCATCATGATCATCATCATGATCATCATGACAAATCACGATCATTGTGATCATCATTATTATCATCATCATGATCAGCATCATGATCAACATAATCATTGTCATGATCACCATCATCATCATTTTTTTTTCATCATCATCATCATCATCATCATCATCATCATCATCATCACATCATCATCATCCCTCATCATCATTCACCAACATCACCAACATCAACATCAAGATCATCATCATCATCATCATCATCATCATCATCATCATCATCATCATCGTCCATCATCATTTTTCACCATCATCACCAACATCACCATCATCACATCAAGATCATCAGCATCATCATCATCATAATCATCATCATCGTGATGATCTTCATGATGATCTTCATGATTATCATCCTGGTCATGATAATTATGATAATTATGATCAACATGATGATCATGATGATGATCACCATGATCATGATCATCAACGTCATCGTCAACATGATCAACACGATGGTTAATCATATCATCATGTTGACCATCATCATCATGGATCACCATCATGGATCATCATCATGATCATCATTATCATGATCATCATCAACATGATAAATAATCATCATCATGATCATCAGCAGCAGCAGCAGCAGTAGCATCATCACCATCATGATCATCATCATCATCATCATCATCATCATCATCATCATAATCATCATCAAGATCACCATCATGATCATCATAACAATCATCATCATCATCATCATCATCATCATCATCATCATCATCATCATCAACATGATCATCATTGTCATGATCACCATCATCATCATTTTTTTCATCATCATCATCATCATCATCATCATCATCATCACATCATCATCATCATCATATTTAACCATCATCAACATCAACATTAAGATCATCATCAGCAGCAGCAGCAGCATCTTGATGACCTTCATGATTATCATGATCATCATCGTCACGATCATTATCCTGTCATGATAATCATGATCATTAATCATGATCTCATGATGATCATCAACATCGTTATCATCATCATGTTCATCATCCTCATGATCATGATGATGATCATCATCATCATCATGACCATTATCATGATCGTCAACATGTTCATCAACCTGGCCATCATCATCATCATCATCATCAACATCAGCATCATAAGCATCATCATCATCATATTCATCATCATGATCATAATCATCATGATCATGCATCATCGTGATCATCATCATTAGCTGAAGCAGCAGCATCGTGATCATCATCATGACCACATCATCATCATTTACCATCAACACCATGATCATCATCATGATCATCATCATGATTGTCATTATCATGAGGATAATCATTAGGATCATGTTCATCTGGATCACGATAATCATGATGATGATTATCACATATCTATGATAGATCAACATGATCATGAATGGTGATCACATCATGGTGATCACCCATGATCCCTGTCATCATGATGATCACGATCATTATGATCCTGATGATCATGACGATGATCATGTTCATCGTGATCATGATCATCAGCATCAGAAGCAGCAGCATGATCGTCATCATCATGACAATGATCATCATCATGATTATCGTCATTATCATGATGACAAGAATTATCATCATGTTCATCAGGATCATAATGATCATGATGATGCTGATCATAATCATGATGATCCCCATGATCAGGATGTTGATGAGAATCATCGTCACCATCACCACCATGATCATAATACTCATGATGACGACCATGATTAACATGATCATGATGCTGATCAACAGCATGGTGATCACCATGACATCATCATGAGATCACGACGACAACCATGTTCATCGTGATCATGATGATGATCATCAGCATCAGAAGCAGCAGCATGTTCATCATCATGACCATGAACATCACATCATGATCATCATCATGACCATCATTATGATCACCATCATCATTATCATCATCATGATCATGATGACATTATCTTCATGATCATAATAATGATGATGATCATTATCATGTTCATCATAATGATCATCTTTATCATCATGATCATCATCATCAATCAACATTCATCATCATGATCACCCTCATCATCGTGATTATGATTGTGATGATAACCATGATCAGCATAATAAATAATAAAGATCATGAGAATCATAATGATGATCACCATGATCATCACGTCAGGATCATCGTAATCAAGATGATCGAAATCATATAACACCATCATTTTCACCATCATCATCATGAGATCATCATCATCGGATCATCATCAAGACGTGATCATCGTTTTTCATTATGAATCATCAGCAGCACAGCGATTATCGTCTTTTTATCATGAACATACAGCAGCAGAACCCATCATTAGATCATGCAAGATGATCAAGATGAGACATGATGCATGTCATAACTCTCACAACATCTGATCAACATGACAACATCTGAAGTCACTATGATAAATTCACACTTGATCATCGGTCAGATGATCATGATTATCTTATATGATTATCATATCATCTCACCATCATTATCTTCACATCTTTTTATTATCATCATCAACATCGTCATCATTATCATCATCACACATTATCAGGTCCATCAAACGTGAGTCTTCTTGATCCCTCACATATTTTCAGATCATCATGATGATCGGATCACCAACATAATCAGATCACAACGTCTCTCATCCTCATCATAGCATTTCCCATCATCATCATCACTCACTCATCTCACACATCATCATCTCAATTTGGTATCATTGATCATTTTTTATCAACATAAATTTCTTAACACTCCTAAAACATAAAAACTCATCTGAAAATTTTCGTCACCAACACCATATCATCCCCATCATCATCATCATCTGACTTCATGTTTCACCATCATGGGGCCTGACACATCAGCAACTGCAGCAGCAACACATATCTCATCTCACGAGATGACCAAAATTTTGTGATGATGATCATGATGAACTGATCATGAGCGACGCCTGATTGGTGATCACTGACCAAACATGATGATCCCGATGATCCGACCCCATCATCATGACGAAAAACATTTTTTCATGATCATGACGATCATGACTCAGCATCCCATCACTCGTTTCAACAAGATCATTATCATCATCACAATATCATTTTCAAACATCATGATCATCTAGTCATACAAGGGGACCCCGTATTATTTTAATTTGATGTTGTGATATGATGATCTCATCACATCACATCATCTCATCATCAAATCCTCCTCCTCCTCATCATCATCACCATCATCATTGTGATTATAGACCTGATGATAAAATAAAAAATACGCAGGATTTGAGATCACCATCTCAAAAACCACAAGTTCAAAATCCCAGATCAAGAAGACTTGAACATGATCACCATCAGCTCTCGATCTCAAGATGATCATCATCAAGCAGCAGCGCAGCACAGCGCAAAGCAGCAGCAGCAGCAGCAGCAGCAGAAATCGATCACTCAGCATGACCTCTGATTATCATCAACATCAGATCATCATCATCATCTCACACCATCACATAAAATTCCACATCTTTTTCTTCTTTTCATGTTTTATCATGAAAATCAACGCATCGGATCGTCCGATCATCATCCTGATCATGATCAGATGATTGTTATGATTACAACGTCAGACATCATGACATATCATCAACATCACAATCATCATGGGGCATCGATCTCATTATCACGATTGTGTTTAAACCCATAAAAAAACATGATCATTTTTTTGGTCATCGTCACATCATGATAAACACATCTTTAAAAACCCCATCCATCTATTCCTCATTAATACACAACTCATGATTTTCACATCACAGGTTTTTCGTATCCACATCAAGATCATCATCAAATGATTGCCAGTTTTATTACAATCACCAAATCATCTTCATAACACATCATCATCAGATCATCGTAAAGCAGCAGCGAGCTGCAGCAACAGCAGCAAAATCATGATCATAATCAGACCATGATCACATCACTGACCTCAGATCTTTGATCATCATTGATCTCTTACACATCATGATGATCATCATTATATCATCAAGATCATGCAACAATGATGTTCATGCTGATCACCTGACTGATACTGATGAAGATGATGATGATGATCATCTCATCAAATCTTTGATGACCCTGACAACATGTCAGGATGCTGATCCCGTCGGTGATCAGCATGATCATCATCGGGGGGTGTCACGATCACTGACCCATGATCACATACGATCTCTTGTTCATCACAATGATCTAATATCGGATTATCATAAATCATATTCATCATAGTCATTATCTTCTTCTCATATCCCACCATCGTCACATCATCCCATCATCTTCGTGATTATGATCGTTAAGATCATCATGAGATCAGCATCATATTTAAAAATGAGAACATGTGATCCCAGAACGTCGGGATAAACCGATAAAGTTATCGCAACATGTTAACCTCAAAAAAAATAATAAAAAATAAAAAAAATAATAATAATAATAATAAAAATAATATAAAAAACTTTTAGTGCGTTTTAATCTTAAACAAAAGCCCTAAGCGTTTTACAGCAATAACCCTAACCACACCACACACACACACACACATCACACACCACACACACAACACAAAAACACCACACACACACACACACACACACACACACACACAACAAAACACACAACAACGCCACACCCACACACCAGCGAAGGAGCAAAAAATTATGTTTTGAAAAAATTGTTTTGAGGGAGGACTTAAAAGAAAAAAGACTGTTTGAGTTTCGAGTGCAAAAGGGGAGATTGTTCCAGCGGGAAGGGACCAAAAAAGTAAAAGAACGTTCACCAAGTTTTTCGGCCCAAAAAAACAGGGGATTCATAATCGAGTGTCAGAGAAGACGAAGCTGTCTGAGGATTTGGGTCGACAGAATTTGGGGGGGGAAAAGAGGAGCAGGCCCCCAAAACCCTTGTAACAGGCAAAAAAAGTTTGTACTTGATGCGTTTTTCAACAGGAACCCATGCAAAGATTTAACAAGGGAAAAACATAGAGGTTTTCGGAGTTTTTCGAGAAAAAGGCGAGCAATTTTTTTGGCTTTCGCAAATTTGCAAGAAGACTGTGGACAGCCAGCAAAAAAGAAATTTACAGTAGTAAAGTCTTAAAAGAATGAAAGCAGAAACAAGTCTTGGGGGCTTCTTCAGACAAAAGGGGGGCCCGACAGAATGATTCGCCAAGCCCCAAGTAGAAAGCACGGCAGATAGAAGAAATCTGTTTTTTAAAAAGAGAGTGTTGATCAATAAAAACGCCTAGATTTCGCACATTTGGAGAGGTCGAATGGAGGGGGTCCCAAAGTTGGACAGAAAAAGGGAAAAAGGGATTGTAGACATACCGTTTTTGGGGAAAAGAAGATCAGTTCGTTTTGTCATTGTTTAACTGAAGTTTTTGCAAGTCACCATGCCTTTTATGTCAAGATGAGAGTTTGGAGCGATAAAATGAGGGAGGAAGGAGAGGATGTCCCAAAATGTGATTTATTGTCATCAGAGAAGCGTGGGTGAAAGTCGATGGGCTACAATGTCAGGAGGGTTGGGGATATAGAACAAAAAGAAGGGACCAAAGGCAGAGCCTGGGGGAAACCCTAATTCAAATCAGCAGAGCTTGAAAAAAAACCTTGACAGAGCAATTTGGGGGTTTGACCAGAAAGGAAAAAAAACCATGCCAAAGCGGGAAAGATCCAAAAGTTTTGAAGCTAGTGAGGAGGGTGGGGGATCAATTGTATCAAAGGGACGGACAAGTAAGAAAAAAGCAGTGAAACCTGACCAATTTTCCAAGAAGAGAAAAACGTTTTTTATTTTCAGCAAGCAGTTTTGTCTGTGTCCATGCATAGGCGGGGCTGCAGAATAGAGCAAGTTTTTTGGGGAAGGTGGTTTTAGAGTTGGAGAAAGGCTTCTTTTAATTTTCTTTGAAAAAAAAAGACAAGTTTGGAGACAGGTCATAATTTTTAGGTTTTCGGGGCAAGAAGGGGTTTTTTCAAAAGGTGGGCAACACACTTTCAGTGCGGGGGGAAAAAACCAGAATAAAAGATTCTTTACCAACAGTGATATATGGCCACAAAACATCCATGCACAGAATAAAAAGTAGAGGGAAAGGATCCAGTACACATGTTTTGATAACAGCTTTTTGAACTTTTTTGACAACAGCAAATGCACAGGTTTTTTCAGTCAAAGAAAGCCGGAAAAAGAGTTGTATGGAAAATCAGGGTTTAGAATGACTAGCAACCCCGACTTTCACAAAATTTTAAAATTTTTTCTAGTGAAAAAAATCCAAAAATTTTTTGTGGAATCAGAGGGACAGACAGATGAAGGAAGGGGGGAGATTTTGTTCCCCCAGAGTGTAACAGGAAACCCTTTAAAAAAAGCTTGGTTGTTGTGCATGCTAAATTTTAGCATTGTAGAAAGGCGATTTTGCTTTTTGAAAATTTCATTCAAGCTTACTACAATTCGAAAATTTGTTTTTGAATCTCGAGGTTTGTCTTTAGCCACTGCCTTTCGCCCTACTCTAAAACTTTACAACAAGAACTTCAGGGCCCAAATGCTGGGAACCCCGGGGGACGGGGGACGGCTGGAAAACTTGCGTCTAAGACTGGGGCATGGTGATCAAGGACACTTGAAGTGGCCATGGGAATTTCCCGCAACATAAGTACAATTGAAGGGGGGGACAGCAGGTCACTCGGAAGATGTCAAGGTCGATGGAAGAAGGTCCCCGGCTCGACGACCTGGGGGGCTTGATGGATCAGATTGTTAGATTACCAGGACCGCAGGTGGTAGAAGTCAGGGCCCGACTGGGGGGGGTGGGCCCACCAGGCTCATCAGAAGGAAACCCAGTCAAAGGAGTGACCTGAACGGGGAGTTGGGGAGGTGACGGGCTGGTTTTAGACCAAAGGGGCTGAAACGATCCTCAGTTTTGCTGTATTTCCCAATAGTTGGAAGTTGAAATCGCCGACCAGTAAAGAACGGGCCTTTTTAAAAGTTTTTGTACTCCAGCAATCTGGAAAACTCTTCCGAAAGATGGGGTCTTTCAGTTGGTTTTTTCTTGCTGGGGGGGGGCGGGGAAAGGCAGAAAACGGAAGAAGGATTTGGGGGAAAACAGTTATTTTACATTCAAAAAGGAGGGACAAAGGAGAATTTTGGGGGGTAGTGGAAACAGAGGGGGGTATATGTCAAAACCACAAAAGCGTGCCCCCCACCACGGGTTGGCCTGGGGGAAAACTGAGGGGGTGTACCAGGAGGGAAAGGACAGCACTTCTTCGTCCCCTTGGGGAAAACCACGCTCCGGATGAAAAATAAGTTGACGTGATTGTCAGCGATAAAATGTTGATTGCATCCTTTTCTCCTTCCCCCAACTAGGGCATTAATAATGCCAAAGCCAGTTTTCTGTGACGACTTGAGACAGGAGATTTGGGGAAAGGGGACAGTTATCAGGGTTGGGAAAAAACAGCAGAAAGGGGGGGGTTTTTTTTTTTTTAGGGAGGAACGAGGACCTGGTGACGGGAATGTTTTCCGCTTTTTTCCTCCCTCCCCCGCACCCTCGAAAAAGCGGGAAATCTACACCCAAGCGTAAATGCGCAACTTCAAGTTGAGGGTGGGGTCAAGGGGCACAGGTTTTAAAATGCCAGCAGCTCGCCACGAGGTGGAGAGGGGGGGAGGGGTGTTTGAGGTGACAGGCCGCGCGATGACAGCTGGGGAAGGGGGGAGGGGAGGGAAGATGGGGAGATTTCTACGCCTTGCAGCGGGTTTTTTTAGAGAAAAGGGGGAAAGGGGGGGGAGGGGGGCGCGGCAACGGAAGACAGGGGGAAGGGGATGATTTTTGAGTGATGCACGGCGCAGCAAAGCGGAAAACGGGGGAGGGCAGCCATTTTTTTATCGGGGGGTACAGAACCCCCTGGGCTCACCAGAAAAAAACCATAACACCCCCCCAATCCGGGGGGAGGAGGCCAAAAAACAAAAAAAAAGACCACATCATTATAAAATCCCGACCCTTTTTACTTACAACAAAAAAGCACAACAGCCACAATAATCATTCAAATAGGGAGAGCGAGGAAACTCGCCTGTTAGGCGAAGGGAAAAAAACTCTCCCCTTTCACCATCACATGATAAACACATGATCGGTCACATAATGGCTGATCACATCAATCATCATCCATCACATTCATCTTTCAACCCCATATCATCATCATCATAAATAATCTCATCATTTGATTATCATGTCTAATCACATCTTTTCTCACATCACAAATCATAAAAATCATAATCATTTAACAAACATCACAGAAAACTCATGACACTGTCATCATTATAAGATCACATTATGACGGTGCCGATCACAGATCAATCACATGATCAGCATTCTCACATCTCATCAATTTACATCTTGATAAACCCTCATGATGTATCAGATAAAACATTCCAGAACATCAAATTTTATCCCATCATGGGAATCAAAGGTTTATCACATCAAGAAATCATTTTTTGACAGTCCCCCCCGATGAAGATCAGATTTGGATCACTGAAAAGATTATCACCATTATGATTACAGATCTGAGCGGTGAAAAAATGAGATGTTTTATCATGGTAATAATCATAATTAGTGATGGGATATCAAGGATGATCATCCAGATCCGATATCATGATGGATAAACATGGGCAAAAAAGATGTTTTTGTTATTATCATTTTTTATCGATGATATAAACACAAAAACCCAAAAACCTCATGATCATGATGATGTTGTGATGGACGAGAAGAGATTATGGGTAGATCATCTTCAAAATGATAATGTTGACTGAATCGATTACTCATGAGATATAAGATCATGATCACAATGTGGTGAGATGATCAGAGGGTGCGATGATGATAGTCAGAATTTTATCAAAAGACCATTGAGATCCCCAAGAACGTCATCCGATGATCAGAAATTTTAAAACGTCATCAGTTGACAACGATCAGTGGAACATAAAAAGAATGTCAAGGGCAAGATTTAAAACCGCGGAAAAGGGGAAAAAGCACAACGTGTTTTAAAAACAGTAAACAAAAGCAATGCAGCACTCCGCCGCACCATACTGATCCCGAAATCTGCCTGGAAAAACCCAGCACCAAACCCAAAACCAGACCCACACCCCACCTCCCCCTACCCCCCGCACACCCTCCCCCTCGTAATCCCAAATCCAATTGGCACATTGTACATAACCACAAACCCGCCTTCCATACCAAACCCATGATCACATTCAAACGTGACAAAAACCTCAAAGACCTCCTCGTGCGGTCCAGTTTGAACAGAACCACAGCTACACCACCAGGTACTCACCCCTGCTCTAAACCCATCTGCAAAATCTGCCCCCTCACCAAACCAGACACCATCTTACAGGGCCCCAAAGACTCCTTCACAGTCAAACGCACATTCTCATGTCAGAGCCGCAACATCAATATGCCATCCACTGCCAGCTGTGTGGCAAGATCTACATAGGGGAAACGTCACGCACACTTGAAACACGCATCTCTGAACACCTGGCTGATATCCGCCACCACCGACCCAAACCCGTCGCCCTACACTTCAACCACACCCAACACAACATCGACCATGTCAAAGTTATGGCACTCTGGCAGTCACAGAGTGACAGCTTTGAACGCACAACTCAAGAATCCTATCTCATTGCCAAACTGGGCACACTACAACCCCCAAGGCATCAATATCCAACAATAACCAAACACACATACCCACCACTTCCACATCAGTTGGCAATATCCCCTACCAACACACACACATACACACACACATACATACACCACCACCACATCCCCTTCACTCACTTCATACAGTAGTTACAGCAACCCTCCATCTATTTCATCCTAATTTTGTTTTATCCTTCCCCTTAAATCCCCCCCCCCCCCCCCCAATTTTTTTTTTCCCTTCAGTTCCCCCCCCCCCCCCCCTTCTTTCCCCTCACCATTATATCAATCCACCATTACCACAACCATCACAAAGATACCACACCATCCCAATAAACTAGACACACAACCCTATCATATCACACACACACACACACCTCCCCGACGCAACCCCCCCCCCCCCCCTCCGTTTCCTCTCCCATAACCCCCTGGCACCATGTCATTTCCGCCCACCGACCGCATGGACGACAACGGATGAGTCATTTTTCTTTCTTTCTTTTTTCGTTCTTTGTTTGTACTGTCCCACATGTTAAATGTCATTATTTTTTTCGCCTGAAGAAGACCCAAGTGGTTGAAATGCATCGTGTCTTGTCATGTGCTTTGTTTGTCAATGTCATTGGCGGTAAGTTCTAAACAAACTCTATTTCTAACTTTGCTTCGTTCGCCGCCACCATCTACTCCATTTGAAAAAGTAACAAAGAAAAAAACGCCAAAAACAAAAAAAAAAAAAAGGGGGAAAATGAAAAACCCCCCCCCCCCCCCCCCCCCCCCCCAAAAAAACCCCCAAACCTGGCAAACAAAACCCAAAACAAAAAAACCAAAACCAAAAAAACCCCCAAAACCCCAAAAACCCCCAAAAATAAAAAACCACAAACCAAAAACCCCCTTTTTAACCACAAAACTTTTTTATTTTTTTTAGCATTTTCCTTTCCAAAAAAAAACGGAAAAAAAAACCCCCCCCCAAATAAAAAAAAAAAAAAAAAAAAAAAAACCCCAAAATAATAAAACCAAAAAAACCCAAAAACCAAAATTTCGAAACAAACCAAAAATAGAACAAAACCAATCAATCCAAACCAAAAAACAAAACAAAAAAAAAAAACCCCCCCCCCCCCAAACCCCAGACAGGATGGAAAAAAAAAACAAAACAAAAAAAAAAAATCCCCCTTTTTAAAAAAAACCCCAAAAAAAACAAAAGGGCCCCTAAAAAAAAAAAGGAAAAACTTTTAAAAAAAGGGGCAATCTTTTCTTTAAGTTTCAACAAATTAACTTTTTGGCCCATTTTCCCTTGAAAGTAAAAAGAACGCATTTAAACATTTAAAAAAAGGGGGGAAAGGGAAACCCCCCCCAAAAGGCCCACTTTTTAAAAACCAAAATTTTTTCCCCGGGTTTTTTTTTCCCTTTTTTTTTTTTTTTTTAAAAAAAATTTTGGGGGTTTTTAATTTTCTTTTTTTTTAAAAAAAAAATTTGCAAAATGAAAAAAAAAACAAAAAAAACAAAAAAAAAACAGAAAAAAAAAACAAAAAACAAAACCCCAAAAAAAAAAAGAAAAAAAAAAGAAAAAACGAAAACGAAGGAAAACCCCAAAAAAAAAACCAAACCCAAACAAACAAAAAAACAACAAGCGAAACAAAAACCCCCAAAACCCCAAAAAAAAAAAAGGGGGAAAAAAACCAAAACAAAACGCAAAAAAAAAGAAAACACCCAAAAAAACAAAAAAAAACAAAAACAAAATAAAAGAAAACAAAACAAAAAAACAAAACGAAAAAACCTACAAAACAAAAAAAAAAAAAAACCCAAAAAAAAAATTTTTTTTAAAAAAAACAAAAGAAAACAAAACGTTTTGGGTTTTCGAAATTTTAAAAATTTTCCTTTTTAAGGGGGTTTTAAAAACAAAAACAAACCCCCCAAAAAAGATTCAAAAAAAAAAAAAAACCGTTAATTCAAAAAAAAGGGGGAAAAAAACCTCCCCCCAAAAAAAAAACCCCCAAAAAAAAAAAAAAATAAAACCAAAAAAAAACCCCAAAAAACCCAAAAGGGAAAAAAAACCCAAAAACAAAACAACGGAATTTAAAAGAAAAAAAAGGAAAACAAAAAAAAACAAAAGCAAACCCAAAGGCCAAAATCAAAAAAAAAACGCAAACCCAAAAAAATAAAAACCCAAAACAAAAAAAAAACCGAAAACCAAAACAAAAATGGAAAAGGAAAGGCAAAAAAAAAACCCCAACCAAAACATGAACCAGAAAAACTAAAAAAAAAACCAACGGGGAAAAAGGGGAAAAGCAAGCAAACAAAACAACTAAAACGGGGAAAAAAAAAACCAAAAAGAAAAACCTTTGTTCAAAAACGGGAAAACCCCAAAACAAAAAAAAAAAAAACCCCTTTATTTTGTTTTTTTTTCGTTTTTTTTAAAAAAAAAAGCAAAAACAAAAAAAAAAAAAAAAAAAAAAAAACAAAAAGCAAAGAAACCATTAAAAAACAAAGGCAAAAACCCCAAAAAAAAACCCCAAAAAAACAAGAAAAAAGATAAAGGCAAAAAACAAAAAACAAACACAAACCCAAAAAAGAAAAAACAAAAACCCCAAAACCCAAAACGAAAAAAAAAAGGGAAAAACCCCAAAAATAAAAAAAAAAAAAAGCACCAAAAAAAAACGAAACCCAAAAACAAAAAAGCAAAAAGAAAAGACCTTTTGCCCCCTTTTTTTTTTCCGGGGGTTTGGGGGGGCCCCCCCGGGGTTTTAAACCTTTTTTTTTTTTTTTGGGGGGGAGCCCGACTTTTCCCAAACGAAAAGCTTTTGGGCGGAAAAAGGGTTTAGGGGTTTTAGTTTAAACTTTTTGGGGGGCCCCTTTTTCTTTCGTTTTGTTTTTGTTTTGGGTTTCTGTTTGGCCGGTTTTTGGGGGGCCTTTTAAAAAAAAAATTTTCCAAAAAAAAAGGGGCTTTTTTTTTTTTTTTTTTCCCCTTTTGTTTTGAAGGGTTGCATAAAAAAAAAAAAAAACCCAACTTACCAAAAAAAAAGGAAAAACCCCCGGGGGGGCCCAACAATTTAAAAAAAGTTTAGATTTTCCCCAGGGACAACCCCTTTTTGTTTTGTTTGTTTTTTTTTTTTCTTTTTTTTTTTTCGGGATTGTCTTTTTTTGTTGCCTTTTTTTTTACTTTTTTTTGTTTTTCCATTTGTTTTGTTCTTTTAAAACCCCTTTCCGCTTTAGGTGTGTGTTCGTTTTAATTTTTAGTAAAAAAAATTTTGCGGGGGGTTGTTTCATTTGCCCCCCCTTTTGCCGTTCTCCCTGTCCTGGGGTGGGGGCTAAAATTGGGGGCCTTTCGGGGGGTTTGGGTTCCCCCCGGTGTGGGGGTTTTTTGTTTTTTTTTTAATTTTTTCTACCCAATTTTTTTTTTTTTTTTAAAATTTAAAATTTTTGGGAAGCTTAAAACGCTGGGGTTGTTTAAAATTTTTTTTTCCCCCCATCTTTGAATTTTTTAATTTTTTGATTGTTTTGGTTTTTTTAATTTTACCTTTTTTGTTTTGGTTTTTTTTTGTTTTTTTCCCTTATTTTCGGCTTTTTTTTTCTTTTCCTTTCCACTTTTTTTTTGCTTTTTTTTCCTTTCTGTGTTTTTGGGGGGGTTTTTCCGTTTTGAAAAAATTTTGTTTCCCCGGGGTTTAGGGTTTTGGTTTTGTTTTTTGGCCCGGCTTTGTGTTTTTTTTTTTTTTTTTTTTTCCCCCCCCACCCTTCTTTTTGTGTTCAAGTTTTTAATGTTCTTTAACTGTTTTGGTTTCCCTGAAATTTTCCTTTTTTTCCGTTTGCTTTTTTTTTTTTTTTTTTTTTTAACTTCCCCGTATATTAGTTTTGTTTTTTCTTTCCGGTTTTTCCCTTTTTTTTTTCGTTTTTTTTTAGTTTGCTTTTGTTTACTTTTTCACTCCTTTGGGTTTTGGTTTGTTTGTTAACCCCCAGGGGGCCTTCGTCCTTTTTAAATAATTTTGTTTTTTTCCCCCCCGGGGTTCCTTTCCCTTTTTCGGTTTGCCCTAAAATTAAAAAAACCAGGTTATTTCCTAGGAAAAAAGGGGGCCCCTCGTGGTTTTTGGGGTTTTCCCAAAACCCAAAAACCCCCCCAAAAAATTTTGCTATTTTAGGGTCGTCGGAATTGGGTATCCCCCCTTTTTTTTGGGGCCCCGAAACTTGATCAATGAATCGATTTGGCATCCTTTCCCCTTTTTTGGGGCGGGGTTTTTTTTAAAATTTTTTTTTGGCCGGGGGGGAAAACGCGTTTTGCGTTGGAATTTCCCAGAGATTTTGGGGCAAAAAGTGGGAAACACCTTCCCCAAACCAGAAAACCTTCCACGTGGCGTAATAAGGACCCACACCCCTTATCTCGGGGAAGAAAAACACACCCAAGCTAGGTTCCCAAACCAAAAACCCCCCCAAAAAAAAAAGGGGGGGAATTTGTGGGAAATTACGCGAGGGGTTACCAACGCAAATCCAGGGGGGGGGAACCGGGAAATAAAAAGTCAACAAAAAACTACCCCCTTCCTTGGGAAAACCTGGTGCACAAAGAGTGGGAAATTCTTGCCAAAAGTAAAAGAGCCCAAATTTTTTGGGGCATTTTACGTTCTGAGATTGGGGGAAAAGTTGGGAAACAAAGGTAGAAAATTCCACAGGGTCATGAAAACCCCCCAAATCCCCGGATTTCAGAAAAATCTTTTTTGAATGGGGCCGGGGGAAAAAGCAAAAAGCAAAAAAACCAAAACCGAAGACCAAGGGGGAAAAAGGGGGGGTTTCAGGTTTTAAAAGGAAATTTTTTCCCGAACTTCCCCAAAAGTTCCCTTTGCTTCTGAAAAGAAAGCCACCCGGAAAATGAGGGGAGAAGATGCAAAACCAAGAGCAAAAAAATAGGACCATTTTGCGTTCCAGATGGGAAAAACCCCCTTGGCAACAAACCCGGACTGGAGGCAGTTCACTAAAAACCTTAAAGCCCTGTAAAAAATCAAACCTGAAAGGAACACCCCGGGGAAAAAGAAGCTTGAGGTTGGGAAAAAAAAAACCAACCCTCGTCAATTTGGTGGCAAAATCAATTTCAATTCCCTAAAAAAAAAAAAAATGAAACCCGTTTACGGGAAACCCGGGGAAACTGAAAAATCAAAAGCTTTGCGGAAAGAATGGGGTGAAAACTCAGGCAAATAAATTGAAAAAGGGAAACCTAATGCTAAAGGATAACAGAGAAAATCAAAGGGGGTTTGAAAATTTTTTTTTTACTAAACAGTTTTAGAAAAAACCCAATGAGGAATTTTTTTTGGCTTTTTTTTTCTCTTAAATAAAATTTTTGCAAAAAGGGGGGGGGTATTTTGAATTCTTAAAAAGGGCAAAGAAAGCGCTTGAACTGGCTTTTCCCTGCGTTTTTTTATATTTTTTTAAAAGTGAAACTATTTGTTATTTTTTTTTTAAGGTAGTTTTTTTTCAAATTTATTTAGATTTTTATTTGCAAAAAATTAAAAAATTTAAATGTGCATGGAAAAATTTGAAAACCCATTTAATTGTTTTTGGTTAGGGCCGGGGGGGGGAAAAGGGGGGGGGGGGGGGGCCCATCAACCCCCGGGTCAAAAATTGCCCCCAAGAAAAAATTATTCGGGGAAAAATTTCAAAAAAGTGACCAAATGGGGGAGGGGGGTTTTCCCCCCCAAATTTTTGGGAAGGGGTAAAGACTCATCTTTGGGGAAAAGCGTATTTACAAAAACGGTTAAAATGTAAAATTTTTTTTCTTTCAAAAACAAAATTTATTTCAAAAAATCCTAAGGAATTCCGCAAAAATATTTTGTGCGGGACTTTAAAATGTCGAAAAATTTGATTTAAAGAACCGAGATTGACAACTTTAACTTACGGCCCCACCACCCCGGGGGCCCAGTAAACCTTTTAAAATGAAAATTTAAAATTTCCCCCAAAGAAACCCAAATTTTTTAAAATAAAAAATTTTTAACCTTTTTTTTTTTTTGGGGAAAAATTTTAATTTGAAAAATTTTTCCCGTTTTAAGTACAAAGAAAAATTAAGGGACTGATTTAATCTGTTTGGTAAAAAAAAAAGCACCCCAATTGGGGGGGAGGAAAAAACATTCTTCCCCCCAAGACCTTTTTAGGGGTTTTGTTTTACGGGGGTAAAGGAGAACCCATTAAGTATAAGGGAAAATTTCCGCCCTAAAAATAATATAAAAACGTCAAACCTTAAGGATAGGGAAAAGAAAATTTCGATGCGGGAGGCAAAAAACACCCCCCCCCACTGCCCACCCCCCACCCCCCCAAAACCCCCTCCCCCGGACAGTGAAGCAGGCCACTCCAAACAGCCAATTTCCCCAAGGTTAGGCCCTCAAAAACCAATTTTTATTTTTTTCCCAAAACAGCTTTTTGGGCTGGCCCCCACCGCAACCCCCGGGCCGAACAAAGAAAAAAAAACCCCAAAGGGTGGGGGAACCCAGAAAGCAGTTTCCCCCTCCTTTGGGGCAGGGAAAAAAATTGGGGGTTTCCTTTTACAGGACCCGGCAGGCCCCCCATTAGATTCAAGGGAAAAATCCCCGAAAAAAAAAAACCCCCGGGTCGAAAACCAAAAGAGGTCCCGGGTTACCAGTTTTTCCTTGAGGCCCCGGGAAAAACCCCCCCCGCCCGGCCCCCCCCCAAAACGGGGGCCCCCCCTGCCCAGGAAGAAAAACTGACTCAGAAAAAGCCATTTCGCCAAAAAAGGCCCCTTTGTCCCCAAAAAAAAATTAAAAAAACGAAAAACAAAACCTTGGCGAAACCCCAGAAAACCCTTTTTGGAAAAACGTTTTTTTTCCTTCGAACAACTTTCAAAGCTTTTTTTAAAAAAAATCAAAAAAAATAAAGGGGAAAAAGCAGTAATTTTTGGGGGTTTGGGGGTCCACAAAAAGGAATTTTTTTTTTCCCTTTTGAGAACTTTTTTTTTAGACCCTGTATTTTACACTTTTCTTTTTAAATTGTTTCCCCTTTTTAAAAAAAAGTGCTGGCGGACAACCTTGGGGCTAAAGTACTTCCAGGGGCTCCGGCCCCGTTTCCTAAGGGGGTAAATCCTAAACACATCCCCCTCCCATTCAAGACGCCACAACCCCCCAAAAGAATTTTTTTTTTAAAACAACCCGTTTTCCCGGGGAAAATTTTGAAGAAAAATCCTTTTTTTGGCCTAAAAAAGCAAGGGAAAACAGAAATTTGGGTTTTTTTTGTGCTACATTTCTTTGGTTTTTTTAAAAAGCGCAAACGGACAAAAATTTGCACCAAAAATTTTTAAAGGACAACTTTTTTCCCAATATTAAAAAAAATTAAATTTTTTTTATAAAAATAAAACCCGCCATCTTAAAAAAAAAAAGGGGGGGGGACAAATTTTTCCCTTTCATTTCTTTGAAAAAACCAACTTTTTACTTTAAAAAAGTAAAAAAAAACCCAAAACTTTTTCTTTTTTTTTTTGGAAAACCCAAAAAAAAGGGAAAAAAAACGAAAAGGGAAAACAAAAAAAGGGGCCCCCCGAAAAACCAAAAAAAACCCCAAAAAAAAAAAGAAAAAAAAAAAAGGGAAAAAAAACAAAAAAAAACAAAAAAAAAACAAACCCAAAAACACAAAATACAAAAACCCAAAAACACAAAACAAAAACCCCAAACACAAACCAAAAAAATAAAAAACCCAAAAACACAAAAACAACAAAAAACCAAAAGAAAAGGGGGAAACAAAAACAAAAGGGGAAAAGGGAAAAAACCAAAGAAAGGGGGAAAATAAAAAAAAGAAAACGAAAAACCAAAGAAAAACCCAAAAAAAATTTAAAAAACCCAAAACAAAAAACCAAAGGGGGAAAACCCAAACAAAAACAAACCAAAAAAAGAAGGAAAAAACTAAAAAAAAAAAAAACCCAAAAAGGCCAAAACAGGCCAAAAACAAACCCAAAGAAAACAACCAAAAAAGGGAAAAAAAAAAAAAAACCGAAAAAGGAAATAAAACGAAACCAAAAAAAAAAAGCAACCCAAAAAAAAAAAAAAAAGAACACAAACAGGGTTTAATTTTTTAAAAGGAAAACTTTTTGGGGTTTTTTAATTTTGTTTTCCCGTTTTGTTTTTTTTCCATTTGTGTTTTTTTTTTCGTTTTGAAACATTTTTGGTTTTGTTTTTTTTTCCCCCTTTTTTTGTTTTCTTTTGTTTTGTTTTTTTCTTTATTTTGGGCGTTTTTGTTTTCCTTTTTTTTCTCCCTTTCTTTTGGGTTTTTTGGGCCCCGGGGGCCCCCAAGCGCTTGGGGGCCCTTTTTTCGGCTAAAGGAAAGGGGAAAAATTGAGAGGGGCCCAAAAAAAAATTTTTTTTAAAAAATTTTTGGGAACATCCATTAAAATAGAATTTTTCGTCATAAACATACACTCAAAAAAATTTTAAAACACTATGCAAAAAAGCACTAATGCAAAAAAAAAACCAAAACACAAAAGCAAAACACGCACAACAAAATTCAAAAAACGCAAAAAACAAAAACAGAAATAAAACTCAAAAGGGAAAAAAACAAACACAAAAACATAGAACCGATGACAAATCTAAAAAAAACAAAACGCAAAAAGGGGCAAAATGCAGCGCGCAAAACACTAACCGCTAAAAAGGGAAAAACAATCCCAAAAAAGGAGGAAAAAAAACCCTAAAAAGCGAAAACCCAAAACGCAAATTTAAAAACGAAAACGCGAATCACAAAATAAAAAAGAACACAAAAACTTTTGGTTGGTTTTTTGGTTCGGGTTTTTTTGAAAGACCCAAAACGCAAAGTTTAAAGACAAAAAAAAACAAAAATACCAAATGGAAAAACAGAAAACGCAAGACGAAAACACTCAAAACAAAACCCCATAAAAATCGTAATTGAAACAAAACACGAGCGAGACAAAAAACACTAACCACAAAAACACAACACAAAACACAAACACAAAAGACAAAAAAACCAAAAAACCCAACACAAACGCAAAAAAGCAAAATGGAAAAAACCCCCAAAAACCATAAAAAAAAACGGAAAAACAAAACGTAAAAAAAAAAACCCAACGCAAAAAAAAAACGTGAAACCAAAACAGAAAAAAACGCAAAACAAAACACAAGGTCTTTTTCCTTTTTTCCCCTTTCCTTTTGTTTTGTCTCGTCTTTGTTTTTTCTCTTTTATTTTGGGTCTTTGCGCCCTTGCTTCCGCGTTTGTGTTTTTACCTATTTTTGTTTTTTGTTTCCTTGAGTTGGTTTATGTGTCTACGTTACGTTTCAAAAAGTTTAAGCGTTTTGTGTTTCGCGTTTTAATTTTGGGTTTTTTGGTTTTTGTTTTTGGGTCACATTTTTGCGTTTTGTTTTGTCATTTTGGCGGTTTGCGATTTTTTTTGCTTTTTGGGGCTTTCTGTTTTGCCTTTTTTTTGTTTTTGGTGTTTTTTGTTTCGCGTTTTTTAACGTTTTTTGTTTTACATTTTGTATTTACGTGTTGTTTTTGATTTTTTGGGTTTTTCGTTTTTGGTAATTTGTGTGCTTATCAAAGCTAAAAAGAAATTTTTGTTGTTCTATTCATTGGGCTTACCGAAGAAGACTTAAAAGGTCGAAACGCGTATGTTTTTTCCCTTTTGACCTTTGTCCGGTTTTCTGGGGGGTTCGCTCATTTATTCAGATTTGTTAGATTTTCGCCTCCAGGGTCCGTTTGCAAAATTTAAAACCTTTTATTTTTGGATTTGTATTTTGTTTACAATTTATTTATGTTTTCCTTATGTTCGGCGTTTTTTTCTTTTTTGGTTTTTTGCTTATTCCATTTTATGTTTTGCTTTTTGCGTTTTTCCCTTTTTTTTGGGGGGGGGGTTTTCCTTTTTTCATTTTAAGATTTCGTTTCACGTTTTGGTTATGTTTTGCGTTAATGTTTGGTTTTTGTGTTTTCTGTTTGTGTTTTTGTTCGCCTTTAACCTTTTTCCGCTTCGTTTTGTGTTTCACATTTTTCCCTTTTTTGAAAAAAAAAGAAAAACCCGAAGGTGCGGGGGGGGACCCCGAGAACACTGTCTTTACCCCTTTAGAGCACCCTGTACCACCCTCGAGGCCTGCCGTGTTTACATGGTACAGGGACCGCAGGACACTCCATTAAGATATCAAGGACATAACGTCCTGAACGAGGTAAATCAACTGCAGGATGCAAATCAAACACCTTAAAATAGCATCCCCCCTGGTGTACCAGCCCGTACAGACTGCAGAGCCCACCGCGAGAAAAAACCACCCTCCAGCTGCCGACACACCCCACAACCCAACCACCCATGCCCACGGGCAGAGAAGAGAGGCCACCCAAAAACAGCCAAGCTTTTTGCCATACGGGCTTATGTCCCTCAAGAGGGCCAAAATTTTTCTTTCCCACTGCAACAGACTTTCCCGTGTCAGTGGTCTTTCCCCACCGTCCTGACCCCTTTCCCAGGGTCGCCTGTTAAGGCAAAAAAGAAAAAGAAAACACCCAAGGGGCTGGGGGGGCCCAGAGAAGCACTGCTTCCCTCCTTTAAGCACCCCGTACCACCCTCGGGGGCCTGCCTGTTTGACGATGGGTACAGGGGACGCCAGACACTCCATTTAAAATATCAAGGGGGCATAACTGCTCCGAACAGAGGTAAATCAGACTGCAGGGTGCAACTCAAAACAGCCTTTTTTGTTGCTTTTTCTGTTGTGTGTGGTTTTGGTGCATAGTGTTGTGTTTAAGTGCATAAAAAATGAATAAATACATGCTGTTTTTCTCTTCTTCTTCTTCCTAAAATACTGGTCACTCAAAAACGAGAGGTCACCACGCGATGTTAAAAAGTAAAAAAAAATAACAAAAAACATGCGACTCAGACGTTGGCCCCTGGAGCAAATTTTGGCAACAAGGGTCGCACTGATATTCAAGAAGAAAAGCAATGGCCAAATTCAGGCCCAGGGAATGGGTTCTAGTAAAATATCGGGGGAAATAAAAAAAAAAATCGTCAACTGCAATCTCAAAACTGCGAATCAACTGTTTTTTGAATGAGATTTTCACCCGTGGCAATCTTGTGGCACCCGAGTGAGTTCCACAGCCACAGAACTGGGGTAAAAGAATGTAAGTGCTGTCAAAATTTATGCAGGTATGGATAAAATTGCCCCCACTCCTGGGCTTTTTTCTTTTTTTCAAACAGTTTTCCATTTGGGAAAATCAATTACTTTAGGCTCTGCCTTTTAAAAAAGGGGTTAAAATTTAATAAAACTCTTTTCCTTTTAAGGGTTTTTCCCTTTTAATTTCCCCTTTCTTCCCAGTATTCCCCTTTTTTTTGATGTGGTTCCCTGTTACGAACCGGCTGCCTCTCTGAATCTTTTCGAGGTTACAATGGGTTTTTGATGGTAAGGGCCCAAAAATGGCAACCAATTCCAGACTGGCAACCATGTTTTTTAGCGTCGTCTTTTTCCTTTTGGGGGCAGTCATTTATATTCCTGTAAAGAAACTAAGATGTTATTTGCTTTCTTTCATACTAAATTTTAATGTTCTTTTTATTTGAGACACACTATAACACGCCCAAATATTTTGCACTTAGTTTCTTTTTGAATATATATGGGAAGAAAAATCTGATCTAATTTGACGTTTTTACATATACGCAACACTTTCATTTTTTGGGGTGAAATTCCATTTTTCCAAGTTCTTCCCACTCTTTTTAACGCTTAGATCTTCTTGTAGAATGCGTGTACATTCTTGCTTCTGATTTTTTCTATTACTAAACTGCATCTGCAAAAAACCTTATAGTATTCCAGGAGAGAGATTTCTACTTAGTCATTTTTAATAAATTAAGAAAAAAAAGGGCCCCAAACAGTTTCCCTGTGGTACACGACAAGACTGGTTTACAATGGATGACGACCCTTCCACAACAACTTTCGCGTTTCCCAACGGAAGATCAGCCCATTTTAGCAAAGAACCGCCAATGCCAATGGTTTTAATTTAAACAGCAGGCCCCTCATGGTCAACCTTTTCAAAGCTTTAGAAAAAAATGCATCTATTTCGTCTGTTGTTAAACGTTACTGAAATCTTTTTAAATTGTTATAAGTTTAGTCTGCAACCCTTTGCTGTCTAAAACCATCTGGCGTTATTTAAGAAGCATATTTGTCAAAATGGTCCATTTGCTAATATTATACTATAATTATGTTTCAAGTAGTTTAGGGGATTGGATGTAAGAGATACAGGGCTAAGTTCTCTGCTTTTGTTTTTTCACCCTTTTTGAATAAGGAACAATGCTCGCATCTCGCCACCAGGGATTACTCCCTGGTCCCTGAAGCTTGGTAAAAAAATTGGGATACCCACTAAAACATTGGCACATAATTTTAAAAAGCTTTCCAGGAACGCCATCGGACCATAGCTTTTTTTTTTCAAATTGGGCAGTAACTTAAAAAACCCGTTTTTTACTTTGATATTTTTGCATTCCAGGGAGTTTATCATCATCCTTTTTGTCTAACGTTAAATTGAGGTTTTGGGAAAAGAAAAACTGAACAAAACGTTTGTTTATAAGTTTGTTCCCTTCAGGGGCCTGTATTAATTATTTTGGGGTTTTTTCTCAGTTTTGGGAAACCCCAAAAAAATTTCCCGTCTCTAGAAGACCATAATTTTTTTGTCTTGATGATCACCTTCCGAAATCATCGAATTAACATAATGGAGGAGCAATTTTAATTCTCTCTGACACCTTCTCTTAAAAGTTTTTACCACCAGTAATCTTTCGAATTAGGGTGTTTTTCAATTTCTAAAGAAACAGTTTTCCCCCCTCAACAAACGTTAGTTTTTTGTAGTAATCCATGGGTGGTGGTTCTTGCTTTAATTATTTTAGTAGGTATTTTTCATCCATAAAAAAACCAAGTTAGTTTTTAACACTCCAAAAAGGGCACTGACATTTTCTTTAACATTAGGGAAACCCCAAAAAAAGCGACCGAAATCGAGTATCCCGCGCAATTTTGGTAAATCGCTTGGTTCCCGAGTCTAGTCAGATCACCCAGGGCCCGCAATTATTCCATTTCCCAAAGCGCCGACAATTGGTAAAAAAAAAATCCAGAATGCCTTACCACGAGTTGGGGATTCAACTGACGTCAATCCCAAGGGCTTTGGGGGATCAAAAAACTGAGTATAATATTTTACTGTATTGGGGTTACCCAAATATGGGACTTCACCCCAAAAAAAAATCTGGGAAAAAAAAGTCTCCCCAATCCATAAATATTGCCTTCCATTGGCCAAAACAAGTTAAAAAGTTCGCAGATAGAGAACATACATTTTCATCTGAGTCGGAGGTCTGTAAACTGACCAACAATGACAGGCTCTTTTCTTGAAATTAATCCACAAAAAAACTTTTCCCATTTTTTTCCTTTATAAAAAACTCCTGGCTAAGTTTTCCTAATGGGAATCAAACTCCCCCCCCTCTTTTTTTCCCAAATCTGCCCTTTTTATAAAATCAAAATCCCCCCATTGAAGTTCACTGCGGGGTGTTCCATTTCTACCAAATTTCTGTTCCAATTTAAAAATCAAAGTTTTTTTCGGGGACTAAATTTCTTAATTCTTCCTTTTCTTGATAAAAATTTAAAATTTTTCAAATACATTTAAGTTTACTTTTCTTTAAAGATTTTTGGGGGCAGTTGCACTTATATTTGGGTTTTTTTTCATTTTAGAATCAGGGGGGGGTGCAAACTTAGGACAAAATTTTTAAATTTCTTTTGGGGATCGGTTTTGGGAGATAGGGCAAAAAGGGTTTCTTTCTGAGCGCAGTCTTCAATAAACTTCAAAAAGTCTCGAACTAAAGTTTGGAGCCGCAGGGAAAACAAGTCCAAGATATATCATATTGCATAACTTTAAAACTCTGAATTCACAACATACAATTAGTGTTTAACTATGAATTCAGACTCACAGGCAACTGCTTTTTTTCCTTGACTCCAATTGCAAACCCGCATGGATATTTTTCTTTAGGGACGGACCAGGTTGAGTTTAAGTCTCCCCCATGGGTAAGGGTTTTAAAAACCATGATTTAAACCCCTATTTTAACTCTTTTAATCAAACAAATTTCCCATCACTGTACATTTTTTATGTTAAAATGAAATCAGGGGGTTTAAATCGGGGGGTAGTAATAGACAGAGAACATACTCGGCACAGGTTGGGCACAGGAACAACATGGTTTTAGGTTTCACAAAGTTTTAAAACCTCAAAAATGGGAAAAAAAAGGGGTCTACAACTACATCAAAAAATTTTAAAAATTTAAAAGAGTACTAGGGGTATTGTTGTTCCTGTCACAAGTGGAAAAGGGGAAGGAAGAAAAAAACTTAACGAAGCCGAGGAACAACACCCGGAGCCATCTTGAAAAAAACCAAAAAAAGAAAGGACCTTGAAAAGGGTTTAAAAAAACCCAATTTTGTTAAAATAAAAAAAATTTCATAAAAAAACCAACAGGCTACATTTAAAAATTTACAGTTACTCGTATGATAAAAGATTAAAATTAAAGACGTAAAAGAATTAAAAGCGAATTTTTAAAAAAGGGACTCCAAAAGCCAGGGGGAAAATCCTCGCTGGACAGCACAACCCTATTATTGGGGTGTAATTGTGTTTTTTTTTAAAAATCAAAAGACGTTGCCATATTGAATTCCCCGTTTGGATAATAAGCGTTTTAATTGAATTTGAAATTTATGACACATGATCATGTGATCATCATCACATCATGACCACTTTACCATCAGATCACACATGGATCATCACATGATCATGGCACAACCTCGCAAATGATCATCATAACTTTTTCCATCATCACATGGATCCCACATGATCATCATCAAGAACCATCGTGATCATGAAATCACCATCAAATTTTGGGGCATCATTATTATCATCCATACATCATTATTCAACATACATCTTTGCATTACCCTCATTTCCCCTTTTTCACATTTTGACATCGTCATCATCCTCCCCATCAACATCAAGATCACATCATCAGCACAGGACATCACGGAGATCTTTTGATTATCATGATCACCATCATCATGATCATCACCTGGTCATGATGACTTGATCATTAGATCAACATGAGATCATGGGATATCACCCTGACATGATCATCAACGCATCCCACATGATCAACAAGATCGTCAACATGATCATAATGATATCATCAACATCATCAAATTATTTTCATAAACATGAGATATCTTGAAAGTTCATATCATGAGATTTTATCATAATGGTGATAAAATTGACAGGTGATCCTCATAAAAAAGATCACATGATGATGACGGGTGAAAGTTTTTTCATAATGATGAGACTGGGATTTTGATACATGAAATGAGATCATGATCAGATCAGACCATGATGGGTGAGGGGGAAATCATCACATCACCCTCATCATCATCATCATGAAAATGAACAGGGATCATGAGGGTCATGGGGGATTCTCAGGTCAAAAATTTTCATTATTTTGATCTTGATCGGATAATTCAGAGATGAGGGGATGGTGATTTGTGATATTTTGATGATGATGATCTTGACAATGAAAGTACGACATCTTTATCATGCTTTGTGATGAAATGAGTTCCGATATCAGGGAAAATAAAGATCCCTTTTTTGGGCGATGATGCATAATATTGTTGATCATAAAATGATGATCGGATATTGATACATGAGAGATCGGGTATGTTTATCAAATGAGACATGCCCATACATGATGTTTAGACGAAGATGGTAATTATATCATAATGAGATATAGGGGAATTACGCGAGTTAAGAATCTGATGATATAATATCGGGATAATTATCTTAAGATCTTTCGACATAAAGACACGATGGTCATAGTGTCCGCGAGGCAGATGGTTATGGTGACCAGGGGGAGTTGAGATTTCATGATATGAAAATTATTTGAACAGATGGGAACGAACCGATGATCATAGAGATGGTGATCATCATGACGTCATGATCACATCATTACATCATGTAATTAATATATAAAGATGATAGAAGATGAATATGATTCTTATTATAATGAATTTTATCATATGATCACATGATGACATGACCATGATGATCGGACATCATGATCATTTAAAAAATGATATGATGACATGACGATGAAAAGAAGATTAGATGATCCATCAGATCAAAAAGAGATGTTTACATGATACGATTTTCGATATGATGATCAATCATCAGATAATGAGATTAGATCAGATCATCATGATGATGACATGAGGGAGCTGGATGATAAAATTTTATACTGAGACCACACATCATTTCATGAAACCCCATGACGTCATCGAACATGAACAATTTGATAACGATTTTTAGTTGATCATTTTTTCAATGGATCAAAATTATAAAGCGGGGGCAAAATTTTTAAAAAGCGGAAGGGAAACGCAAAACGAATTTACAAAACACTGAACAAAAGAGACGGAAAAAGCAAAAGTAAAAGACAAATCAAAAGGGAAAAGGGAAAAAGGGGAAAAAGGAAAACGCAAAACACGCAAAGCAAAACCCGGAAAATACTAAACCGGGAAAAGCTAAAAGAAAAAATTTAAAAACAACGTTTTTAAAAGACAAGATGGGACACAAATGCAAAGGCAAAAACAGAACATAGAAAAAAAAAAAGAAAACACCAGACTAAAAAAGAAAACGAAAAAAAAAAAAACACACAAACAGAAAAAAGGTTTAATAGAAACGCAAAAAAACCCAAAAAGCAAAATTCGAAAAGCAAACTTAAAAAAAAATAAGCAAAACACAACAATATGCAAAGCAAAAAGACAAAAACCTAAAACGGAAAAACCCAAAAAGGAAAAAACAAACGACAAAAAGAAACCTTAAAAAAAAAAAAACAAATCGCCAGACTTGGATGTGAAAAAACAAAACAAAAAAAAGCAAACACCCCCTTTAAATAGTAACCAACAGTAAAAAAAGAAAACGAAAAAACCAAAAATCCCCAAAAAAAAGGGAAAATTTAATACCAAACAGAAACACTAACATTTTCATTTTAAAATTCCACAAGATTAACATTAGTTCGACTCTATTCCATACAGTCCTTCGAATGAAACTAAAACCAAAGCATGCTAAATCTTTCCACACGAGACGGCCAGTTGTAATTGACCTTCTCCGAAATTTGGGTTTGGGATTTCCATTTCCATTTTTTTGCGTTTCTTTTGTGTTTCATGCATTGCGTTTTGAATTTCGTTTGGCGTTTTGTTTGTGTTTTTAAAGTTTTGCTTTTGCATTTTGGGTCTTTTACTTTCAAAAACGCAAAATTAAAATGCAAAATGAAAACTCAAAAAACAAAACTGAAAAACAAAAAAACAACAGAATAACAAAAGACAAAACGCAAAAGAAACGAAATGCAAAAAAAAAACAAAACGCCAAAAAGGCCACTCGGGCTCACAAAACAAAAACCAAGACACAAGTTTCCACACCAAATACAACAACGAAACGAAAAAACCCCAAACCCAAAATAATAAAGGGGAAAGGGCAAAACTCAAAACGGAAAACGCAAAAGGAAATCCAAAGGCACTATAGCAAAATAAAAACGCAAAACACAAAATCAAAACCGCAAAACATAAATTAAAAAAAAGCAGAAACAAAAACAAAAGGAAAAGCAAAAGCAAAACAAAAAACAAAAACCATATAAAACCGATGACAAAATCAAAAAAAACAAAACGCAGAAAAGGGGCAAAAAAGCAACCGCTAAAAGCAAAAAGCAAACCGAAAAAAAGGGTTAAAAAAAAAACAACACAAAATGCAAAAACCCAAAACGCAAACATAAAAAGGAAAACCCCCATTCCAAAAAAAAACAAGAACACAAACACTTTTTTTTTTGTGCTTTTGTTTCTGCTTGTGGGAAAAACCCAAAAAGCAAAGACAAAGAAAAACAAAAGGGTTTTTTGGGATAAAACAAAAGGAAAAACGAAAACCCAAAAAAACCAAAAACAAGCGCGCAAAACAACAAAAAAAAAGCAAAGCAAACGTGAATTGAAAAAAACTAAAAGCAGAGACAAAAAACCTAACCACAAAAACACAGCCAAACACAAAACACAAAAAACAAAACCAAAACCCAAACGCAATACGGAAAACCCAAAAAAACGTAAAACTAAACGGAAAATCCAAAATGATAAAGGGGAAAGGGAAAACCAAAACGGAAAACAAAAAACCCAAAATGCAAAACGCACATATGCAAAATAGAAAACCAAAACCAAAATTCGAAACCGCAAAACAAAATTTGAAAACGCAAAACCCAAAAAAAGAAATGGAAAACGCAAAACAAAACAAAAAAAAAAACACAAGAACATGAAACCGAAACAAAATCTAAAAAAAAAAAAAAAAGCAAAAGGCCAAAAAAGCACGCGCAAAAAAGCTAACAGCTAAACAAAACACAAAACCGAAAACGGAGAAAAAAAAACCCCGCAAAAATTTAAAAACCCAAACGCAATCAAAAACGGGAAAAAACGAATCACTTTGATTGGGTTTTTTGTTTCTGTTTTTTGAAAGACCCAAAACGCAAAATGATAAAAAGACAAAGAAAAACAAAAGTAGTGGATAAACACAAAATGGAAAAACAGAAAACGCAAAACGTAAAACACTCAAAAACAAACTGTTTATACCACAAAAAAAAACCCAAAGCAAGCGTGAATTGAAACAAAACTACGAGCAGAGACAAAAAAGCACTAACCACAAAAACACAACACAAACACACAAACACAAAAGACAAAACACAAAACACAAACACAAACGCAAAATGCAAAATGAAAACCCCAAACACATAAAACAAATCGGAAAATGCAAAACGTCAAAAATGAAACGCCAGGCGCAAAATACAAAACGTGAGAACCAAAACAGAAGAAAACGCAAAACAGAAACACAAGGTCTTGCGTTTTGGCTTTTGCCTCTTGCCTTTTTGTTTTGTCTTCGTCTTCTGTTTTGCGTCTTGTATTTTGGGTCTTTGCGCTTGCGTTCCGCGTTTGTGTTTTTACCTATTTTTTGTTTGTTTGTTTCTCTTGATGTTGGTTTATGGGTCTACGTTTACGTTTCAAACGCTTTTAGCGTTTTGTGTTGCGCGTTTTATATTTTGGGTTTTGTGTTTGTGTATTTGTGTCACCTTTTTGCGTTTTGTTTTGTCATTTTGCGGTTTGCATTTATTTTGGCTTTTTGCGCTTTCTTTTTGTGTTTTGTGTTTTTTGTTTCGCGTTTTAAGGTTTGTGTTTCACATTTCGCATTTATGTGCTGTGTTTTGCGTTTGTGTTTTTGTGTTTTGCATTTTTGGTTGTTCGCTTTTTTTTTGTAATTTGTGTGCTTATCAAAGCTAAATGAATTTTCGTTTTGTCTTACCTGAAGAAGACTTAAGAGGTCGAAACGCGTAGTGTTTTGTCTTGTGCCAAGGTTTTTCTGGGCGGTTCGCTAACATTTATTTAAGATTTGTTTAGATTTTCGCCTGCAGTGGTCTCAGTTTGCAACTTTACCTTTTATGTTTTGGATTTGTACTTTGTTTTCAATTTATTATGTTTTCCTTATTGTTCGGCGTTTTGTCTTTTGCGTTTTGCTAATTTCCATTTTATGTTTTGCTTTTCGCGTTTCCGTTTTGTTTTTGCGTTTGGTGTTTTCCGTTTTGCATTTTAAGATTTCTGTTTCACGTTTCGTGTTATGTTTTGCGTTAATGTGTGAAGTTTTGTGTCTTGTGTTTTCTGTTCGTGTTTTTGTTTCTTTATGTTTTCTCTTTACCTTTTACCGCTTCGTTTGTGTTTCGCATTTTGCCTTTTTATGTTGCTTTTACTGTTTTGCGCTTCTGAGTTTAACGTGTTTTGCATTTCGTGTTTTCCGTTTTGCGTTTTCCATTTGTGTTTGTTTTTCGTTTTGTAGACATGTGTCCTGTATTTTGCATTTCGTGTTTTCCCTTTTGTTTTGCGTGTTGCGTTTCCGTGTTAAGTTTGCATGTTGCATTTTGCGTTTTCTGTTTTATTTTTCTGCATCTCCTTTGCGTTTTGCGTTTCTGCTCAAAACAATTTAAGAGCACCTGCATTTTACATATGGTTTAGAAAACGCATCGTAGTGTATAGATAGATTTTGTCCAACTTTTGCACTGAAAGTGTGACAACTGCCTCAATGCAAAACTGGTTCTGGCATGTGTTCAGTTGAACCTGAGTCACATCTGTAATGTCTACGTAAGTTAACCATGATTTGTATCAAAAGACATTAAATTAAGCCTCGTTCTGGGCATTGCCCCT
This sequence comes from Conus ventricosus, assembly GCA_018398815.1. Classification (NCBI taxonomy): domain Eukaryota; kingdom Metazoa; phylum Mollusca; class Gastropoda; order Neogastropoda; family Conidae; genus Conus; species Conus ventricosus. Next base: position 64,994,424 of record CM031609.1, read on the forward strand.
GGAAACAGAACAACGACAACGAAGCCCACGAACGATCTACTCTGTACATTTTTCAACTTAGTTTGTTTTATTAAATATTTTGAGCACACAAGCTGTGTTCGAAGATGTTGTGTGAATGCTCACATACGACTCTACATCTGGCGACGAGGATCTAAAGCGCTTGAAAAATGGCTACAGCTCTACCAAACTTGAGAAATTTTCCGTCCACTCTGACGAAGCAACGGCCGGAATTCGATGGAGAAAATGGCTCAGAAGGTTTGTAAACTTGCTTGCTGCAATGAACGTGACCAGCAATTCAAGGAAAAAGGCACTTTTACTTCATTTTGCTGGTGAAAAGTTTTTGATATTTTCGAATCTTTGCCTGAAAATGAACAAGGAGGAACAGATGGCTATGATACACTTGTTGAGTCTCTGAACAATTATTTCACCCCGAAGAAGAATATTGATTTTGAAACATTCAAATTTCGTCAACGTAAACAGGAAAGTGAAGAAACCATTGATAGTTACACCACACGCCTTCGTTTGTTGGCTGCACATTGTGAATTTCAAAATGTTGATCGTGAGATCAAGGCCCAAATCTTGCAAGGTAGCAATTCAAGTAGACTCAGAAGACGTGTTCTACGTGAACCAGATATGAACCTGACCAAACTTCTGGACATGGCACGAGCTTTAGAACTATCTGATGTTCAAGCAAAAGCCATTGAAGGTGAGGCAATCAGTGCTATTTCTTACAAGAAGAAAATGAACATCAACAAGTCAGCAAACAGTCAGTCAAGTACACCATCAAGACCATCATATCATCATCATCATCATTCTCTTGCCCATGATGGGCGTAGAGGAGAGATGAGAGACACTCTCGAAGCCAGGTACCGCCATCCGGCCCTGTCCTCTGCCTGTCGCATCAGCGTAGGACCATCCATCCTGGTCCATTCTTTGATGTTGTCCATCCAGCATTTGGCTTGTCGTCCCCTTCGTCTGCCGCCTTCCAGCGTGCCCTGGATGACTGTTTTGGGCATGAATTGTGGCGTATGACATGCCCGAACCACGACAGCTTCCTCTTCTTGACTGTTGCCAAGAGGGGTTCTTGGGGGCCTGCAAGTGATGTTATTTGGCTCCTCACAAGGTCGTTTGTCTTCCGGTCTTGCCAACAGATCCCGAGCAAGCGCCTGAAGCATTCATTTAGTTTCAAACGTCTGGATTCTCTTGGTGGTCTCTGCTGTCATGGTCCAGCTTTCGCAGCCATGCAGCAGGATGGACAGCACCAGGGACTTCCAGATCTTGTTTAGCTTTGCCATTGCTGCTGTTGCGATCGCTAGTCTGGTCTTGATTTCTGTTGTAGAGCCACCGTCTTTGGTGAGAGTGGCGCCAAGGTATTTGAAAGCGCCCACTTCTTCAAGCTGTTGTCCGTTCATGTAGATTTCAGCATGGGTGTTGGTTGTGCTGTTGACCAGGACTTTGCTTTTTTCTGTGCTCACTTCCATTCCATATGCACCTGCCCTTTCTTCCAGTCTCTTTGTCAGGTCTTCTAGTTCTTCGTTGCTGCCTCCCATCAGGTCGATGTCATCTGCGAACCTCAGATTATTGATGGTTCTTCCTCCGATGGAGACAGTGGAGTGGAAGTCATGGGGGTTTCACGCATGATGTTTTCCCAGGAAAAGATTGAACAGTACGGCAGATAGCAGGCAGCCTTGACGGACTCCAACTGTGGTCTTGAAGTAGTCCCCTATCTGGTTGTTGAGGAGGACTGCGCTGCTGGCGGTGTTATACAGCGCCTGGATGGTTTGGACGAGACCCTCCTCTATGCCAAACTTTCTGAGCATCTGCCACAGACCCTTGTGCCACACCCTGTCAAACGCTTTCCTAAAGTCAATGAAGTTGTGGAACAGGTCTCTCTGATGTTGCAGATGTTTTCTCCATCAGTATCCGGCAGGTGAAGATCTGTTCTACTGTGCTTCTGCCTGCCCAGCTTGTTCTTCCGCCAGGTGTTCTTCCGCCTCTTTCTTCAGTCGATTCAAGATGACTCTGAGCATGATTTTACTGGTGTGGCTAATGAGACTTATTGGTTCTGTAGTTCTGCATTGGCGTAGATTTCCCTTTTTGGGCAGAGGATGATGAGTGATTGAGTCCATTCTGTGGGCCACTGTTTTGTCTCCCAGATCTTCTGACAAATCGATGTACTAGAGTGACCAATTCCTTCCCTCCATGTTTGAGCAGCTCTGGTGGAATATTGTCTGCTCCAGGTGTTCCCTCCGGAAGGCGCCGATGGCTTCTTCCTCTTTCTCTCC
>CM031609.1:64997708-65017661 GCA_018398815.1 Conus ventricosus
CATGACATCATCATCTATCATCATGATCATCATGATCATCATCATCATCATTATCATCATTTTCATCATCCTCATCAACATCAACATTAACATCATCGTCCATCCTCCTCCTCCTCCTCCTCCTCCTCATCATCATCATCGTGATGATCTTCATGATTATCAACCATGATCATCATCGTCATGATCATCATGATCATCGTCGACAGGATCATCCAGATCATGATAAATATGATCATGATCATCATTATGATGATGATCATGATGATGATGAGATGATGATGATCACCATGATCATGATCGTTATCATCAAGATCATGATCAACATGATCGTAAATAAGGATCATCATTATGATCATCTACATCATTTTCATCATCGTGAACATCATGATCATCATTATCATTAAAATCATGATCATGATTATCATCATCATCATCAGCAGCAGCAGCAGCAGCAGCAGCATGATCACCATTATGATCATGATGATAATAATGATCAGCAGCAGCAGCAGCATCATTATCTTTATCATCAGCATGATCGTCAACACGATCATGATCATCATCATCATCTTGGTCATCAACATGATGATCATCATGATCAACATCATCATGATAATCATGATCATCATCAAGATCATCATAATAATCATCAAGATCATCATCATCATGACAATCATCATGATCATGTTGATCATCATCATCATTGTCACGATCGTCATCATCATCATCATCATCATCATCATCATCATCATCATCATCATCATCATCAATCATCATCAGCATCAACTACACACAAAACATCAACTTACAAGTAAGTATTCGTTTATGTGTTAAATTTCCTTTCGTGTAGTTTCCGGTAAAACTACGGAATATTTGAGACTTCAACGTTGGTGTGCACAAACATCCATTTCATAAAATACATACTCTAGTCGACTAGTTTTCACATTGCAAACTTTAGCAGTAACATTATAACATAACTCGGTCAAGTTCAATATACACAATTTATTCCACAGTATTTGAATCTCTTACACATTGATCTTCAAGTGGTAACTTGTGATGAATATATACTGGTGCAGGCAGTTGAGCCTCATATGTAATTCCACCAAATATACTTTGTGTAGTAAAAAACAAAGAAACATCTTGTAAAAGGACATCAAAGAAAAAAACTGTCCTTAAGAACTTTGTAAAAACTCCATGTGTGAATTAAAGCAAATAATACTAGCACCTTTGCTTTAAAAACACATTCATTTGTGTCACCCAACAACAAGGTCAAAATATTTCCCAATAATACTGGAACACAAGAACAGAACAGACACAGAGTTTTGCAAAAAATGTGATAATACTGAAACACAATAAATTTGATCACTGTCTGTATTATACATTGAAAGGAAGTGCTTTTGCTTTGGTTGCAACACACACTAATTGTCTTTGGAAAAGTACTTCAGAATTGATGAACCTTGTGCACACTGTACAGCAGAGTGTGCTTCCAATGGTCTGTTGTAGAACTTGTGAAATGTGGTGGCATTTGACCACCCAGCACTTTCAGAATGTCAGCCACTGGTACTCCTCCTCTGAGCATGGCAGATGATGCTGCTCCACGAAAACTGTGTGATGCAAAGTTGTAAATTCCTGCATCCCACAAAATATTCTTCAACCAACGTGATACAGAGTCCTTTGTGGCAGGTCCATGAGGGCGTACATAACACAAAAGAAGCTGATTTGTTTTACTGTCTTTTCTAATCTCTTTTGTCCTGGAAATGTATTCTTTCAAACATCTGACAACACACATCTTTTCATCCTGAAATTCCTGTAAATGCAGAACACATCTGTGATTTCCTGGTCTTGATTGTTTGAGTTTTTCAATAATGTGGACAGTGCATGCATTTCTTGTAAATGTAATGCAGCTGAGCTTTATCAAATGAATGGTTTGTACTCTGAGCTGTGGACAACAAAGCAATGCACATAATTTCATTGTTAACTGCTTTAGAGATAAATCAGGGTTTTCAGCTTGTTTCCTTATATGCTCTAACAGTACAGACACATCCCAAGTATGTGAGTATCTGGGCATAGTAGGCCTAAGTTCAAAACACCTTTCAGAAATCTGACTATCTTAGGATGGGAACCGATCGACTTATCTGTGTCTGTAATGATTATGGCAGAGAGGGCACTCCTGGCCGTGTTGATCGCACTGTAGCTTAACCCACCTTCAAACAAAACTGTCAAAAATTCAATCACAAGGTGGACAGGTGGACGAAAGGGATCACAATCCCGTTCAACACAGAAAAATTTCCATTTCTTAATGGTAGTGTGTATACTGGTTTGGGTAGAGTCACCCCATGATGCACAGACAATGTTACAAGCTGTTCCAGAAAAGCCTTGTGCCTGCATTGCTTCCCAGATAACACGACTGCAAGAAGTTGAAGTTTTCTGTGTAGAGATGAACCTCGTCTGAATGACCCAGCTGCAAAACACGTTTTCCTTTTGAAGTAAAATGGGATGTTGAATGAGAAGCCTTAGCATTTGGGGGTACCACACTGCTGTTGGCCAGTGTGGTACGATGACTAGTCCTTCTGCTTGATCCTCTTCCATCTTGCGCAGAGTCCGTTGGATCAGACTGAAAGGTGGAAAAGCATAGACTATCCATCTGTTCCAATCCACTGTGAAAGCATTTATTGCCATAGCTTCTGGATCTGGTTCCCAAGACAAGAAAGGTTTGATTTGATAATTTAGTCTAGAAGCAAACAAATCAATCTGTGGGAACAGCACTTTCTGTGACAGTTTCTGAAAAATAGTTGGATTTTAAACCTCCACTCTGTTCTATCATTAAACTGTCTTGACTTTCTGTCTGCTTCCACATTTTGTTTTCCAGGCAAAAAACTTATCGTTAACTCAACTCCATTGTCCTTACACCAGATCCAGATTCTTTTGGCAATCACATTACAAACTGCTGAATGTGATCCACCCATTTTCCTGTTATAGGCAACAGCACATGTGTTGTCACATAGCAATTTTACATGTTGACCTTCTACTTCTTTACTGAAGCTTTTAAGTCCATACTCTATAGCCAACATTTCAAGGGCATTAATGTGAAAAGATTTTTCACTTCTTGCCCATCTTCCTCCTGTTTCTCTTCCATTACAAACTGCCCCCCAACCCCCTAACTTTGAGGCATCAGTTGTTATTTCAACAGAGGAAGCTTTAATCTCAAGTGGATAAAAGCTAGCATTAACATTGTTTATCCACCAGTTTAACTCTCCTTCTGCTTCTGGTGAAAGAGAAATAACTGCATCAAAATTTCCTTTGTTCCTCCTGAGTGCTACAGTTTTCAAACTTTCCAACTCTCTGTAATACAATGGTCCCCATTTCACTGCAGGAAAGGCAGCTACCAATTTTCCTATGACCTGTGCTAACTCCCGGATTGAAAATGAAACCCTGCTCATCAAGTTCTGACATGCTGTTACAATCTTTTTCCTTTTTTCTGCAGACAAAATCACAGTCATAGACTCTGAATTTAAAAGAAATCCAAGGTATTTTAACTCCTTTGTTGGTGTAAGTACAGACTTTTCCTCGTGTATGGTAAACCCCAGTCTTTGAAATATCTCAACTGTTGCTTCAACATTTTGCTTACACTCCTCTTGACTTTGACCTTGCAAATAGCAATCATCAATGAATGAAGCTGACAAGAAACCTTGTGATCTTAAATGAGCATAGACTGGTTTCATTAATTTTGTGAAGTAACGAGGACAATTTGCAAGACCATTTGCAAAACAAGTGTATGCATATAGCTGCCCTCTCCATTTAAATTTCAGGTATTTTCTGTGTTCTGGATGAATGGGCACTGAATAATATGCATGTCTCAAATCAACTGAAGCCATGAAACACCCTTTTTTCATCATATTTGTGGCAGATGATAGATTTTCCATTTTAAAATGCTCATACTGAACTGCCTCATTGAACCTTTTTAAATTGAGTATGAGTCTGTAACTGCCATCTGTCTTGGGGATCAGAAATATTGGAGAAATGATTTCTCCTTCTTCATGGCTTGATTTTTCAATCACCTTTAAACTCAGTAATTTTTGGATTTCATCAACTGCTTCTTGCCATAAATTTCCTTGGACTTGATTTGGGGTTGAATTATGACGTTCTATTTTTGAAATTTCATCAATAGGAATTTTTGATCCAGTTACCATTGCCAATATAAATTCATCAGATGGCGGAACTGCGCATGCGCATCTCAAATATTCCGTAGTTTTACCGGAAACTACACGAAAGGAAATCATCATGATCATGATAATCAACCTCATCTTTATGATCATCACAAGCATTATCACCATCATCATGCATCATCGTCATGATGATGATGATGATGATGATGATGATGATGATGATGATGATCATCATCATCATCATCATCATCATCATCATCATCATCATCATCATGATTCATAAACATCATCATCATCATTGCCATCTTGATCATCGTGATAATCATCATCAGGAGCAGCAGCAGCAGCATGATCATTAAGATAATCGTCAAGATCATCATCATCATAATCATCATGAGAATCACCATGATCATGATCATCTTCATGATCATCATCATCATCATGGATCATGATCATGATCATGAACATCATCATCATCATGATCATCATAAGCATTATCATCGTCATCGATGATGATCATCATTATCCTGATCATGATTATGATAATGATTATCATCATCAATATCATCATCATCATGATCATCATCAAGATCATCATCATCATGATCTTTATTATGTTAATCACCATGAACATCATCATCATCATCATTATCATCATGATCATCATGATCATCATCATCATCATTATCATCATTTTCATCATCCTCATCAACATCAACATTAACATCATCGTCCATCCTCCTCCTCCTCCTCCTCCTCATCATCATCATCGTGATGATCTTCATGATTATCAACCATGATCATCATCGTCATGATCATCATGATCATCGTCGACAGGATCATCCTGATCATGATAAATATGATCATGATCATCATTATGATGATGATCATGATGATGATGATGATGATGATGATCACCATGATCATGATCGTTATCATCAAGATCATGATCAACATGATCGTAAATAAGGATCATCATTATGATCATCTACATCATTTTAATCATCGTGAACATCATGATCATCATTATCATTAAAATCATGACCATGATTATCATCATCATCATCATCAGCAGCAGCAGCAGCAGCAGCATGATCACCATTATGATCATGATGATAATAATGATCAGCAGCAGCAGCAGCATCATTATCTTTATCATCAGCATGATCGTCAACATGATCATGATCATCATCATCATCTTGGTCATCATCATGATGATCATCATGATCAACATCATCATGATAATCATGATCATCATCAAGATCATCATAATAATCATCAAGATCATCATCATCATGACAATCATCATGATCATGTTGATCATCATCATCATTGTCATGATCGTCATCATCATCATCATCATCATCATCATCATCATCATCAATCATCATCAGCATCAACATGAACATCAACATCATCATCATCATCATCATCATCATCATCATCATCATCCTGATGATCTTCATGATTGTCATGATCATCATGATCATGATCATCGTCGACATGATCATCATCCTGATCATGATAATCATGATCATTATGATCATCATGATAATCATCATAATGATCACCATGATCATGATCATCAACGTGGTCATGATCGGCAATCACCATCATCATCATCATCATCATCATCAAGATAATGAATCATCATCGTGATAATTCTCATCATGATTATGATAATCATCATCATGATCATTATCATCATCATTATCATGATCATTCATCTTGGTCATCATGATCATCATCATGATCAACAGCATCATCATAAGCAGTACCATCATCATCATCATCATCATCATCATCATCATCATCATCATCATTATCACCATGATCATCATCATCATCATCATCATCATCTTCAAGATAACCATCATCATCATGATCAGCAGCACCAGCACCAGCATGATCATCAACATCATGATAATCATGATCATCTTCAAGATAACCATCATCATGATCAGCAGCAGCAGCAGCAGCAGCATGATCATCATCATGACCATGATCATCATCATCATGACCATCATTGTCATGATCGTAATAATCATGATGATCATTACCATAATCTGACCATCATGATGATCACCATGATCATGATGTAGATGATGATGATCGTCATCATCATCTTCATCATGATCATAATAATCATCAAGATCGTCGTCGTCCTGATCATCATCCTGATCATGATCATAATGATTGTTATGATTATCAACGTCATGATCAACATGACAGTGAATCATGATCATCATGATCATGGTCATCAACATCACGATCATCATCAGGATCATCATGATTATCATTATCACGATTGTGATCAACAAACATATAATCATCATCATCATCATCTTGGTCATCGTCATCATCATGATCAACATCATCATCATAAACATCATCATCAACATCATATTCCTCATTATGATCATCAACATCATGATCATGACCATCATCATCAGCATCATCATGATCATCATCATCATGATCATCATCAAAATGATTACCATGATTATCATCATCACTATAATCATCTTCATAATCACATAATCATCATGATCATCAGCAGCAGCAGCAGCAGATGCAGCAACAGCAGCAAAATCATGATCATATTCATGACCATGATCATCATCATCATGACCATCATGATCTTGATCATCATCATGATCATCATTAGCTCATCATCATTATCATAGTAATAATGATGATCATGATCATCACCATGATCATGCTGATGATGATCATCATCATTGTCATCATCTTCTTCTTCTGCGCCCTTAACTCGTTATGGAGTCGTAGGGGCGCCGCCTTGATGCGCTGTACACCACTTTCCTCCATCTGTCCCGATCATGAGCGAGAGCCTGGGTTTCAGCAAAAGGTTTGCCTGTCCACTCTGCAATATTGTCCGCCATTTTTTCTTCTGTCTGCCTCTCCTTCTGCCCCCTCCACGGTTCCCTGAAGGATTATTTTCGATAGGCCACTGGATCTTGTTGTGTGACCATACCATCTCAGCTTCCGTTTCTTCACTGTAGTGAGCAGATCTTCATAGGGGCCTAAGTGTTTCTGGATGGTCTGTCGGATTTGTTCGTTGGTTATGTGGTCCAAGTAGGAGATGCCCAGGATGTTTCGATAGCATCTCATCTCCATTGTTTCTATCTTCTTTTGCAGCTCTGCTGTGAGGGTCCATGTCTCACAAGCGTACAGGAAGATCGACAGTACCAGCGTACGCACGAGTCGAATTTTGTGCTTCATGGTGATGTTTCTGTCCCTCCATTTTGGTTTTAACTTGGCGAGTGCAGACATTGATTGTGCAGTTCTTGATAGCACTTCCGGTCGTGATCCATCGTCAGAAATGATTGCCCCTAAGTACTTGAATTGGTTGACAGTTTCAAGTTTATGGCCTTTGACAGCGATTTCAGTTGTTATGGTGTTATATTTGTTAGTCATCAGTTTGGTTTTCTCTGCGCTGATTTCCATCCCATATCTTGTTGAGGTGTTGTCAAGTTGGCTGACTAGTCTGGCCAATTCTTCTTCATTTCCGGCAAGCCCATCGATGTCGTCTGCAAATCTGAGGTTCGTGATGGTTCTGCCTCCAACGCTGACCGTGCCTTCATGATCTTCAAGGGCATCGATCCTTAGCCACAATCATTATAGCCACATGGAATGTCAGAACACTACATCAAATCGGAAAAGTAAACGAGCTCGAGCATGAAATGGAAAGATACAACTGGCACGTTCAAAACTGTGCTGCTAGACTAATCCTCAAAGCTCCCTTCAAAGAACACCCTCAACTATTATTATGCAGACTTCACTGGTTGCCGGTCAAAGCCAGGGTGACATATATAAATCGCATGCCTCTGTTTCAATGCTGTTAAATCTGGAACTCCAGCCTATCTGTCTGACCTTCTAAACTTATACTGCCCAGCTAGAACCCTTCGCTCGTCTTCTGACTCGTTGCTCCTGGTTCCTCCCAGATTCAAATGCAAAAGAAGGGGGGATCGTTCCTTCTCCTTCCTGGCTCCTAAAACTTGGAATTCTCTTCCACACGACATCAGGCACTGTGACTCTTTTCCAGTCTTTAAAACGAAACTAAAAACTCATCTTTTTACAGTCTATTTCGGCTGATAATTCAAAAGTCCCGGTCATACACAGATGTCAGTTTGTGTGAGTGTGTGTGTGCGAGGTGTGCGTGAGTGGTTGTGCGTGTCTGTTTTCCCCGTGTGTGCTGTGCGTATCTGCTTCCCCGTGCCTGAGTATGCGGTTTGTGTGCGTGTGTGTGTGTGTGTGTGTGTGTGTGTGTGTGTGTGTGTGTGTGTGTGTGTGTGTGTGTGTGTGTGTGTGCGTGTGTGCGCGTGCGTGCGTGCGTGTTTTCGTTAGTCCTTGTATTGTAAAGCGCTTAGAGCTATTTAGGATTTGCGCTATAGAAATATTCATTATTATTATTATTATTATCTCCTTGGACTATGTGAAACTAGATGGACGAACGATGGCGAGGTTGACACTGACGACGGACACAACTCTACTACAGTGGCGAAGAGAACACGCACTCTAACGGTTAACAAGACCATCATGGCATTCTTAGTTAACAAGACCATCATGGCATGCAAACCAATATCAAGCCGGCTAATGACAATCCGCCTACGTGCCAAGCCGTTCAACATCACGGTGATACAGGCATTACGCCCCAACAACAGAATATGATGATGAGGTGATTGAGGAGTTCTACCAACAGTCATTGACAAAGTAGACAAGAAAGAGATCTTGATCGTACAGGGTGACTGGAAAGCCAAGATGGGAAGAGACTCAGTAGAAGACTGGAAGGATTTCATCGGCCCCTCTTGTAATGATAGTACCAACGAGAGGGGGTTACGCTTGCTGGAATTTGCTGGCTTCAACAATATGTCCTCTCAAATACGCTTGGCCAACACAAAGCATCCCGTATAGCAACATGGCACCATCCGAACGGACAGTGCCATAACCAGATCGATTACACACTGGTGAAGAGAAGACAATAAGGCTGGAATAAACAGACAGCAAACAAGAGCCTTCCCAGGTGCAGATATCGGCAGCGACCACAACCTTGTCATAATGACATTCAGAGCCCGTCTAAGGCGAATACACAAAGGCGTGAACACGAGACTGCGATTTGACGTTGACAAATTGAAAGACCCAGCTATCTCTGAGGAATTCCAGGCAGCAATTGGTGGGAAGTTTGCACCACTCCTCCTCACCGAAGATCAACTCCAACAAATTCAACTCCATCATGGTGGATACAGCAAAAGAAATTTTAGGAAAGGAGCCGTCGCAAGAAAAACCGTGGATCACTAGTGACATTCTAGACCTATGCGACAGAAGAAGGGAACTGAAGAAAGGCAAGTCCACACCTGAGGGCAGATCAGAGTATAGAAAGATCAACAAAACCATACGAAGAGCAATGAAGGAGGCAAAACAACAATGGATCGCTGATCAATGCACCCACATCAAAGAGAATCTTTCAAGAAACAACACGAAGGAAGCCTTCCAAGTGGTGAAAGACCTAACTAAAACGAAGACAGCGAAAGTGAACACCATACAGGACAAAATGGAAACACTCTCACGGAAGACAAAGACATCACAGAGAGATGGACAGAGTATTGTTCCGAGTTGTACAACCACCCAATTAAAGGAGATCAAAAGCTTCTGGACGTTCAAAAACCTTGTTGACGATGATCACCCAGTAATGCGCGAGGACGTGAGGCCGCAATACAAACACTAAAGAGTGGAAAATCAGCAGGAGTAGACAACATACCGCTGAATTAATAAAACATGTGTGAGAAACACCTCCAGCACCAAAGAGAACTGTACCACGCGTTCATTGACTTTAAAACAGCCTTTGACAGAGTCTGGCACAGTGCACTGTGAGGAAGTTCAACATGGGAGAGAAACTGACCTACATCATCCAGCAGCTATACGCCAATGCCACAAGTGCAGTACTCGCCAACAACATGATGGGAGACTGGTTCCACACAACTGTTGGAGTTCGCCAAGGCTGGCTCCTATCTCCTTCCTTTTCAACGTATTCCTATCATCATCATGATCAAAATAATCATGATGATGATCATGTACAACATGATCAGGATGCTGATCACCATGATCCTGATCATCATGACGATCACCGTGTTGTCATGATCATCATGATCATGAAATCATCAACCTCATAATCATCATCATCATAAGCATAATCATCATCATTATGGATCATGGTGATGAGGATGATCATCATCATCATCATCATCATAATCATTAACATAATCATCATCATCGTGATCATCATCATCATAATCATCATTATGATGATCATCATTATGACAGTCACGATCAGCTGATCATCATCATCATGATCAGCATTAGCATCATCATCATTATTATTATCATCTTGATAGTCATTATCGTCATCATGATCATCATAATCATCATGATCATCATTAGCATCATCATCATTATTATTATCATCTTGATAATCATAATCATCATGATCATCATATGACAGTCACCTCGATCATCATCTTCATCACATCATCATTTTCATCACATCATCAACATCATCATCATTTAATCTTTTTTTTTTTTTTTTTTTTTTTTTTTCTGAATTTCTGATTCGAACGATCCTTTTCAAAATAACCAAACAAAAAGAAATGAAGTAAAGAAGAAGAGTTAATGTGCAGTTCTTTCTGATTTCTTTAGCCAGTGAGTAAAGCAATGTGACACACCACAGAAACGGGGGGGAGGCATTCCCTGCTTAGTATAGAGCCGAGGCACACACACACACACACACACACACACACACACACACACACAACACACACTCACACACACCACACACGCACGCACGCACGCACGCACGCACGCACGCACGCGTACACAACACACACACCACACACACACACACACACACGTACACACACGCAGGACGCACGCACACACACACACACACACACACACACAACACACCACAACACCACACACACACACATACACACACACAACACACACACACACACACACAACACACAACACACATACACACGCACCTGTAGTTCCCGGAGACTTTAAGCTTAATCATGCTGTGTAGACTTGGCTTCTCAATTCTCCTGAAAGTAATGTATCTATACTGAACAACATAAAAAAACGCACGTTTTGATTTGCCGATTTCTCATTTGGAAAAAATGTGTATTTGGATTTGGTATATTAACACAATTTTTAAGGGACACAGATTCACACTGCCTCGGTTTCTCCGCGCTTGCCGACGTTCGTGTGAACCCACGTGCAACTCGCCCAAAACACTTTTCTGCCACTGCGGCCGAGACTGAACGTAGCACATCTGTTTCTTTGTCTCAAATGGGAGTTTAAGTCATGCCGACGAAAAAACGGTATCAGTTGTCATTCGACCAGGCGAATGGTCACGAAACAAAGCCGCGACTGTCATGCAAGAACGCGAGCGAGCCATGGAATGTTAATGGTCGGCATGCATCGAGAGAGACAGCCAGACAACTGAACTGCAGTCACTCTACAATTGTAAGGCTATCACAACGTTTGGCAGCAACTGGTTCCACCACTGATCGGCGCCGAACGGGCCAACCTCGTGTTACCACACCAGCGCAAATCGATACATTCGACAGCTTCATCTTCGTAATCGATTCCTTACAGTAAGCAGAACATGTCGCCAGGTGGTTGGTCGACGGGGTCCAGTGTCTGGACAACCGTTCGACGTCGATTGCAAGAATCAGGGCTCAATGCAAGACGCCCTCTGTTGGCCCAGTCTCACCGTAGACACCGTCAGCAACGCCTGCAGTGGCCAGCCAGCATCTGCCATGGACACGACGACAGTGGAGAGACTGTGCCGTTCTCTGACGAAGTCGCTTCGCGTTATCTCATGCTGACGGGGAGAATGAGAGTCTGGAGGCGTGTCGGGAACGCTACGCCAACTGCTGCGTGTTTGAAGCCAATAGATGGGGAGGGGGCAGTTTGATGGTTTGGAGGGCATTCAGTCATGACTACCGGACACCTCTGTACTTTTTTGACAACCATGTGAATGCCAACACGTACCAGCAGGTGCTGCAGAACCACGTCGTCCCACTGTTTGGCCAGCACCCGGAGCTGCAGTTCTTCCAGCATGATAATGCACGACCCCACACCGCAAGAGCCACCGCTGCGTTTCTCCAGGCGAACAACATTGCCGTGTTGCCCTGGCCATCTCTGTCCCCTGACATGGCTCCCATTGAACACGTCTGGGATGAGCTGGGGCGTCTTGTGGCCCGTGGAAGACGTCCACAGACTCTCGATCATTTGAGGCGCGCACTGACCGAGGAGTGGGATGGACTGCCACAGGCGTTCTTGCACAACCTTGTCTACTCCATGAGGAGGCGCTGCCAAGCGTGCATCGGGGCAAATGGCGGACACACTCGGTATTAGAGCTCGCGGACGGACATGCTCGTCGTGGTGTACTTTTGACAGGGACCCTAGTGAAGTCACCAGCTAATTTCAGATGAATTCGGCCATTCTTGTCAAGAACAGACATGTTGTTTAATTGAAAAATGGATGCGTAATCAAATATGCTTACTTTCATTAAATAATTCTGTACTACCAACGTTGTCTGGGTCTTTTGGCAAGCGGTGCGTTTTTAATGTTGTTCAGTATAGTTTCACCTCTTATATCTTCGACTTATCTATCTTGCCTTATCTTCTCCTTCGTTTCCACCTTATTCTTTCCCTTTCGTTCTATCTACCTATCTATCCATCTTTCTGTCTGTCTTTCTGTCTCCATTCCTTCCTTCTCTTCTTTCTTCTTGGTCTTTGTCACCATTATATTATCCTCTCCTTCTCCTTTATTTTCTTTTTGTGTCTTCTTCTTTTTCTTCTTCTTCTTCTTCTTCTTCTTCTTCTTTTCTTCTAGTTTTCGTTTTTGTTTTGAATTTGTCCTTTCGTCCTTCGAGCCCATAGTGGTATACCCCACGCCGCTCATTCGGTCACCTCTGTACACAAATCAATCAAGTTTATGTCATCGCAGCCCGCAATCCGCACGATTAAGTCAGTATCAAGTTGTCACGTGGCAACTCATGGGAGGACATACTGCATCGTTGACGAGTCATTTCGATGGCGGTCAGCGACGCCCGCTCTGATCCAGGTTACGCAGGACCTTTTGTTGACAATGTCAGCTCAGTCTCGGGGTCAGCGTGACTGACCGCTCTACTTCAAGAGCTTCATCACTCCCATCCACTGACATTCCTTGCGGACTTGCCAATATCCTCTACTTGGGGTCGGAATCACTCAGAGGTAGAGCGCCGGACTCGTAATCTTGGTGATCCTGGGGTTGCGGGTTCGAATCTCCGCCGGTCCGTTTCGGTACAGAGGGATTATTCCCTCGGAGTTAACATTGGTTCTGACTCCATTTCCCAAAGATGCTCCCAGGATTCACCGAAAGGGGAGAGAATGATGAATCCATCGGTGCTCAACCAATCACGACTGCAAATCCCAAACGGACTATGAACATGGACCAAATGGAATATCCATGTGTCTGTGGAAAGCGTTTCATAATCATTTTCATCATCAGCATCATCAGCATCACTGTCATGTTCATCATAATCTTCATGATCATCATCATCATCATCATCATCATCATCATCATCATCATCATCATCATCTTTACCATCATCATCCTCATCATGGATTATCATGGAGCCGGAATAGCTCAGTTGGTAGAGCGCCTGACTCGTAATCTTGGTGATCCTGGGGTTGCGGGTTCGAACCTCCACCGGGGCGTTTCGGTACAGGGGGATTTTTCCCTCGGAGTTAACATTGGTTCTGACTCAACGCATGCATAACATCTTGCACACACGTAAAATCCCATCACCAACTTTCGGAAGAGTAGGCCAGTCTGGCCGTTGGTATGGATGACACGTTACACATAGCATGCACCCTGCGTGAGAAATGGAAAGAATGAAGGAAGTAAGGAAAATGAGTGATCGATGTTGAACGATACTGACTGGATGACACGGGAATCGACTGAATGAAGCGCCAGCTGGCAGCTCTTCAGTCGGCACTACCCAGGTAGGCAGCCCGTTGTGTAAACGAGTGTGGATTGTAAAGCGCTTAGAGCTTGGCCTCTAGCCGAGAATAGGCGCGATATAAGTATTCATTATTTATTATTATTATTATTATTATTATTATCATCATGATCATGAGCATCAACCTCATTATTATTATCATCATAATCATTATCATGATCATCATCAACCATCATCATCAGCATCATCTTGATCATCGTCATCATCATCATCATGATCATCATCATGATCATCATCATGATCATCATGACAATCACGATCATTGTGATCATCATTATTATCATCATCATGATCAGCATCATGATCAACATAATCATTGTCATGATCACCATCATCATCATTTTTTTTCATCATCATCATCATCATCAATCATCATCATCATCATCATCATCAATCATCATCGCCATCATCATCATCATAATCATCACCAACATCACCAACATCAACATCAAGATCATCATCATCATCATCATCATCATCATCATCCATCATCGTCATCATCATTTTCACCATCATCACCAACATCACCATCATCAACATCAAGATCATCAGCATCAGCATCATCATCATCATAATCGTGATGATCTTCATGATGATCTTCATGATTATCATCCTGGTCATGATAATTATGATAATTATGATCAACATGATGATCATGATGATGATCACCATGATCATGATCATCAACGTCATCATCAACATGATCAACACGATGGTTAATCATAATCATCATGTTGACCATCATCATCATGGATCACCATCATGGATCATCATCATGATCATCATTATCATGATCATCATCAACATGATAATAATCATCATCATGATCATCAGCAGCAGCAGCAGCAGTAGCATCATCACCATCATGATCATCATCATCATGATCATCATCATCATCATCATCATCATTATTATTATCATCTTGATAATCATCATCAAGATCACCATAATGATCATCATAACAATCATCATCATTATCATCATCATCATCATCATCATCATCATCATCATCATCATCATCATCCAACATGATCATCATTGTCATGATCACCATCATCATCATTTTTTTCATCATCATCATCATCATCACATCATCATCATCATCATCATCATCATCATCATCATCATTTTCACCATCATCAACATCAACATTAAGATCATCATCAGCAGCAGCAGCATCATCTTGATGACCTTCATGATTATCATGATCATCATCGTCACGATCATTATCCTGTCATGATAATCATGATCATTAATCATGATCATCATGATGATCATCAACATCGTTATCATCATCATGTTCATCATCCTCATGATCATGATCATGATGATCATCATCATGACCATTATCATGATCGTCAACATGTTCATCATCATCATCATCATCATGATCAACATCAGCATCATAAGCATCATCATCATCATATTCATCATCATGATCATAATCATCATGATCATCATCATCGTGATCATCATCATTAGCTGAAGCAGCAGCATCGTGATCATCATCATGACCATCATCATCATCATTACCATCAACACCATGATCATCATCATGATCATCATCATGATTGTCATTATCATGAGGATAATCATTAGGATCATGTTCATCTGGATCACGATAATCATGATGATGATTATCACAATCATGATGATCCCCATGATCATGATGTTTATGACGATGTTCGTCATGATCATGATCATGATCATAATAATCATGATGATGACCATGATCAACATGATCATGATGGTGATCACCATCATGGTGATCACCATGATCATCATCATGATGATCACGATCATTATGATCCTGATGATCATGACGATGATCATGTTCATCGTGATCATGATCATCAGCATCAGAAGCAGCAGCATGATCGTCATCATCATGACAATGATCATCATCATGATTATCGTCATTATCATGATGACAAAAATTTAAATCATCATGTTCATCAGGATCATAATGATCATGATGCTGCTGATCATAATCATGATGATCCCCATGATCAGGATGTTGATGAGAATAAATCGTCACCATCACCACCATGATCATAATACTCATGATGACGACCATGATTAACATGATCATGATGCTGATCAACAGCATGGTGATCACCATGATCATCATAAAGATGATCACGACGACAACCATGTTCATCGTGATCATGATGATGATCATCAGCATCAAAAGCAGCAGCATGTTCATCATCATGACCATGAACATCAACATCATGATCATCATCATGACCATCATTATGATCACCATCATCATTATCATCATCATGATCATGATGACATTATCTTCATGATCATAATAATGATGATGATCATTATCATGTTCATCATAATGATCATCTTTATCATCATGATCATCATCATCATCAACATTATCATCATGATCACCCTCATCATCGTGATTATGATTGTGATGATAACCATGATCAGCATAATAAATAATAAAGATCATGAGAATCATAATGATGATCACCATGATCATCAACGTCAGGATCATCGTAATCAAGATGATCGTCAATCATGATAATCACCATCATCTTCATCATCATCATCATGATGATGATCATCATCATCGTGATCATCATCAAGATCGTGATCATCGTCTTCATTATAAATCATCATCACAGCAGCATGATTATCGTCATTATTATCATGAACATGATCAGCAGCATGAACAGCATCATTATGATCATGATCAAGATGATCATGATGATGATGATCATGATGATCATGATCATAATCATCATCACTATCATCATGATCATCATGATCATCATCATGATAGTCACTATGATCAAATTCATCATCTTGATCATCGTGATCATGATGATCATCATCATGATTATCATTACATGATTATCATGATCATCATCACCATCATTATCTTCATCATCATTATCATCATTTTCATTATCATCATCAACATCATGATCATCATTATCATCATCACCATCATTATCATGGTCATCATGATCGTGATGATCATCTTGATCATCCTCATCATTATGTTCACGATCATCATGATGATCGTGATCACCAACATAATCATGATCATCAACGTCGTCATCATCATCATCATCATAAGCATTACCATCATCATCATCATCATCATCATCATCATCATCATCATCAATCTTGGTCATCATCATGATCATTATTATCAACATCATCATCTTATGCATCATCCTCAACATCAAACTCATCGTGATAATGTTCGTCACCAACATCATGATCATCACCATCATCATCATCATCATGATCTTCATGATCACCATCATCGGCCTGATCATCATCAGCAACTGCAGCAGCAACATCATGATCATCATCTCACGATGATGACCATAATTGTGATGATGATCATGATGAACATGATCATGATGCTGATCGCCATGATCATGGTGATCATCATGACCAATATCATGATGATCACGATGATCCTGATCCTGATCATCATGACGATCAGCATGTGTTCATGATCATGACGATCATGATCATCAGCATCCCCATCAGCATCATCTTCAACAAGATCATTATCATAATCATCAATATCATTTTCAACATCATGATCATCATAGTCATCACAAGGATCACCGTCATTATCTTAATGATGGTGATGATGATTGATGATGATATGATGATGATCATCATCATCATCATCATCATCATCATCATCATCAACATCCTCCTCCTCCTCATCATCATCACCATCATCATTGTGATTATAGATCATGATGATCATAATAATAAATATCGCGAGGATCTTGATGATCACCATCATTATGACCATCAAGTTCAGAATCCTCATGATCAAGAAGATCTTGAATCATGATCACCATCAGCATCTTCGTCATCATCAAGATGATCATCATCATCATCATCAGCAGCAGCAGCAGCAGAAGCAGCAGCAGCAGCAGCAGCAGCATCGATCATCATCATGATCATGACCATCATGATTATCATCAACATCATGATCATAATCATCAATATCACATCATCATCATCATCATCATCATCATCATCATCATCATCATCATCATCTTCTTCTTCTTCTTCATGATTATCATGAAAATCAACGTCATCGTGATCGTCCTGATCATCATCCTGATCATGATCATGATGATTGTTATGATTATCAACGTCATGATCATCATGATCACAGATCATCAACATCACAATCATCATCGGGATCACCATGATCATCATTATCACGATTGTGATTAACATCATAATAATCATGATCATTATCTTGGTCATCGTCATCATCATAATCAACATCATCATTATAAACATCATCATCAACATCATATTCCTCATTATGATCATCAACATCATGATCATGTCATCATCATCAGGATTATCGTGATCATCATCATCAAGATCATCATCATAATGATTGCCATGATTATTACAATCACCATAATCATCTTCATAATCACATCATCATCATGATCATGTCAGCAGCAGCTGCAGCTGCAGCAACAGCAGCAAAATCATGATCATAATCATGACCATGATCATCATCATCATGACCATCATGATCTTGATCATCATCATGATCATCATTATCATCATCATGATGATCATCATTATCATCATCAAGATCATGCTAACAATGATGATCATGCTGATCACCATGATCATGATACTGATGAAGATGATGATGATGATCATCATCATCATAATCATGATGATGATCATGTACAACATGATCAGGATGCTGATCACCATGATCATGGTGATCAGCATGATCATCATCATCATGGTGATCACGATCAGCGTGATCATGATCATCATGACGATCTTCTTGTTCATCATCATCATGATCATGAATATCGGCATATCATCAACATCATATTCATCATAGTCATTATCTTCTTCATCATGATCATCAGCACCATCGTCATCATCATCACCATCATCTTCGTGATTATGATCGTTAAGATCATCATGATGATCATGATCATCATAATTATAATGAGAATCATGATGATGACCAGTAACGTCAGGATCAACCTGATCAAGTTGATCGTCAATCATGATAACCATCATCATCCTCTTCACCATCATCATGAAATCAGCATGATCGTGATCATCATCATCATCATCATCATCATCATCATCATCATCATCATCTTCAACCTCATAGTCATCATCATCATAAGCATAATCATCATCATTATAGATTATCATGATCATAATCATCATCATTATGCATCATCATCATCATAATCATAATAATCATAATCATTAACATAATCATCACAGTAATCATCATGATCATCATGATCATCATTATGATGATCATCATTATGACGGTCACGATCAGCATGATCATCATCATCATGATCAGCATTAGCATCATCATCATCATTATTATCATCTTGATAATCATCATGATCGTCATCATGATCATCATAATCATCATGATCATCATAATCATCATGATCATCATGGTAATCATAAGGTTCATCATCATCATGATCATCATTATGACAGTCACCACGATCATCATCATCATCATGATGAAGATCATGATTAGGATCATCATGATAATGATTATCACCTATTATGATTATCATGATCATGAGCAGGATGAAGATAATGATGATGATTGATCATGGTAATAATCATAATTATGATGATGAGGATAATCAAGATGATGATCATCCAGATCACGAT
>CM031609.1:65017761-65043841 GCA_018398815.1 Conus ventricosus
GACAGAGAGAGAGAGGAGAGAGAGAGAGAGGGGAAACAGAGAGAAGGGACAGAGAGAGAGAGAAAACAGAGAGACATCGACGAGAGAAAAGACCGAGAGACAGACAAAAGAAAGAACAGACAGAGAGAGACAGACAGAGAGGACAGAGAGAGGAGACAGAGAGAGACAGAGAAGACAGAAGAGAGAAGAGAACGGGACAGAGAGAGACAGACAGACAGACAGACAGACAAAAGAGACAGACAGAGGGGAGACAGACAGAGAGAGAACAGACAGACAGAGACAGAAGGCGGGACAGACTGACAGATAGACAAGAGAGACAGAGAGACAGACGGGAGAGAGACAGAGACAGAGACAGAAAAGACAACAGAGAGAGAAGGACAGACAGAGAGAGACAGGACAGACAGAGAGAGAGAGACACAGACAGAGACAGTGATGATGATTTCTATAATGATGATTTCTATCATGATGATCATCATGATGATCATGACCATGATGATCGTGATCATCATGATCATTACTAATAATGATGATGATGATGATTGATGATCATGATGTTGATGATGATGACGATGATAAGATGATTATGATGACATAAACATGATCAAAATGATGATGTTGATCATGAATACCGATTACGATCATGATGATCATAATCATCATGATAATGATGATTATGATCATGATCATCAGATGGTGATGATGATCATGATGGTGATGCTGATGATGATAGGAATTTTGAAAACTGATGACCATGATGATGATCATCACTATGATGATGATCATGATCATAATCATCATCATTTTCTGATGATCACCATGATCGTCATCAAGATGATCATGATCAATTTATAACGATTTTCATGTTGATCATTATGATCATCGTGATCATAATTATAAAGCTGATCGTGGTCAAAATTAAAACGCGAAGGGGAAACGCAAAACGTAATTTACAAAACACTGAACAAAAGGGGACGAAACGAAAAACTGTAAAAGACAGAAGTCAGAATGGGAAAGGAAAAGGAAATGGAAACGCAAAACACGCTAAACCAAACCCGGAAATACTAAACCGGGAAAATGCTAAAACGGAAAACATTAAACACAAACTTTATGTGAAAAGACAAGATGGGAGACACAAATGCAAAGGCATAAACAGAACATAGAAAAAAAAAAAAAAGAAAAAAACCCACCAGACTAAAAAGAGAAAAAACAGAATAAAAACAAAGCACACAAACAGAAAACGGTGAATAGAAAGCGCAAAAACCTAAAACGCAAATTCGAAACCCAAATTCAAAAAATATGAAGCAAAACACAATCAAAAAGCAAAGCACAAAAGACAAAACCTAAAACGTGAACCCAAAACGTGAAACACAAACGACAAAAAGAAACCTTAACCAAAAAAAAAACACAAATCGCCAGACTTGGATGAGAAAAAACAAAACAAAACAAGACAAATAAAGCACAACACACAAATTCAAATAGTAAACACGACATTTAAAACAGAAAGCGAAAAAAGCCAAAAGTCCAAACAAAAGGAAAAATTTAAACAGAAACAGAAACACTAACAATAACATTTAACATTTAATTCAACAAGAGTTAACATTAGTTCTGACTCTATTTCCCCTACAGTCCTTCGAATGAGACTATAAACCGACCCCCATGCATAACATCTTGCACACACGAGCGGCCATTGGTAAATGTGACACTTTACAACCCTTTTCCGAAGATTGTGGTTTGCATTTTCCATTTTCTATTTTTGAAAATGGAAAAGTGAACTCAAAACACAAAACGGAAAAAAAAAAAAAAAACCCGAATTAACAAAGACAAAACCCAAACGCAAAACGAAACAGCAAACCGAAAAAAAGGAAAAAAAAAAACCCGAAAAACAAAAACCAAACCAAAAACCAAAAACGGAAAAAAAATCGAATCACGTTTGTATTTGTGCTTTTGTTTTCTGTTTGTGAAAGACCCAAAACGCAAAGGTAAAAGACAAAGAAAAACAAAAGTAGTGGATAAAAAACAAAATGGAAAAACAGAAAACGCAAAACGTAAAACACTCAAAAAAACAAACTGTTTATACGGGGCAAAAAAAACCCCAAAGCAAGCGTGAATTGAAACAAAACTACGAGCAGAGACAAAAAAAACACTAACCCCAAAAACACAACACAAACACAAACACAAAAGACAAAACCACAAAACACAAACACAAACGCAAAATGCAAATGAAAAACCCCAAACACATAAAACAAATCGGAAAATGCAAACCTGAAAAATGAAACCCAGGCGCAAAATAGAAAACGTGAGAACCAAAAAAGAAGAAAACGCAAACAGAAACACAAGGTCTTGCGTTTTTGGGTTTGGGCCCCTTGCCTTTTTGTTTTGTCTTCGTCTTCTGTTTTGCGTCTTGTATTTTGGGGCTTTGCGCCTTGCGTTCCGCGTTTGTGTTTTTTACCTAGTTTTTGTTTGTTTGTTTCTCTTGATGTTGGTTTTATGGGTCTACGTTTACGTTTTAAACGCTTTTAGCGTTTTGGTTGCGCGTTTTTATATTTTGTGTTTTGTGTTTGTGTATTTTGTGTCACATTTTTGCGTTTTGTTTTGTATTTGCGGTTTTTCGATTTGTTTTTGCTTTTTGCGCTTTCTTTTTGGTTTTGGTGTTTTTTTGTTTCGCGTTTTAAGGTTTGTGTTTCACATTTCGCATTTTATGTGCTGTTTTTGCTTTGTGTTTTGTGTTTGCATTTTTGGTTGTTCGCTTTTTGTTTTGTAATTTGTTGTGCTTATCAAAGCTAAATGAATTTTCGTTTTTCTATTCATTTGTCTTACCCGAAGAAGACTTAAGAGGTCGAAACGCGTAGTGTTTTGTCTTGTGACTCATTTGTCCAGGTTTTCTGGGCGGTTCGCTAACATTTATTTAAGATTTGTTTAGATTTTCGCCTGCAGTGGTCTCAGTTTGCAACTTTACCTTTTATGTTTTGGATTTGTATTTTGTTTTCAATTTATTATGTTTTCCTTATTGTTCGGCGTTTTTTTCTTTTGCGTTTTGCTAATTTCCATTTTATGTTTTGCTTTTCGCGTTCCGTTGTGTGTTTTGCGTTTGGTGTTTCCTTTTGCTTTTAAGATTTCTGTTTCACGTTTCGTGTTATGTTTGCGTTAATGTGTGAAGTTTTTTTGTCTTGTTTTTCTGTTCGTGTTTTTGTTTCTTTAGTTTTCTCTTTACCATTTACCGCTTCGTTTTGTGTTTCACATTTTGCCTTTTTATGTTGCTTTTACTGTTTTGCACTTCTGAGTTTAACGTGTTTTGCATTTCGTGTTTTCCGTTTTGCGTTTTCCATTTGTGTTTGTTTTTCGTTTTGTAGACATGTGTCCTGTATTTTGCTTTCGTGTTTTCCCTTTTTTGTTTTGCGTGTTGCGTTTCCGTTTTCAGTTTGCATGTTGCATTTTGCGTTTTCTGTTTTACCTTTTCTGCATCTCCTTTGCGTTTTGCGCTTCTGCTCAAAACAATTTAAGAGCCACCTGCATTTTACATATGGTTTAGAAGGGGTCATCCCTATGTTCCCTAGCTCTATGTTCCCTAGCTCTATTTCCTCTAGCCCTATGTTCCCTGTTAGGGTTAGGGTTAGGGTTAGGGTTAGGGTTAGGGTTAGGATTTGGGTTAGGGTTAGGGTTAAGGGTTAGTTAGGGTTAGGGTTAGGGTTAGGGTTAGGATTTGGGTTAGGGTTAAGGTTAGGGTTAGGGCTAGGGCTAGGGTTAGGGTTAGGGTTAGGATTAGGGTTAGGGTTAGGGTTAGGGTTAGGATTAGGGTTAGGGTTAGGTGTTAGGGTTAGGGTATAGGGTTAGGGTTAGGAATAGGGTTAGGGTTAGGGTTGGGGAACATAGACCTAGGAACATAGACCTAGGGAACATAGACCTAGGGAACATAGACATGCTCGTTTAGAAAACGCATCGTAGTGTATGGAATCCAATAGATTTTGTCCAACTTTTGCACTGAAAGTGTGACAACTGCCTCAATGCAAAACTGGTTCTGGCATGTGTTCAGTTGAACCCGAGTCACATCTGTAATGTCTACGTAAGTTAACCATGATTTGTATCAAAAGACATTAAATTAAGCCTCGTTCTGGGCATTGCCACTGGAAACAGAACAACGACAACGAAGCCCACGAACGATCTACGTGTTACTTTAGCTCTGTGCATTTTTCAACTTAGTTTGCTTTATTAAACATTTTGAGCACACAAGCTGTGTTCGTAGATGTTGTGTGAATGCTCACATACGAACTCTTACATCTGGCGACGAGGATCTAAAGGCTTGAAAAATGGCTACAGCTCACAAACTTCGAGAAATTTTCCGTCCACTCTGACGAAGCAACGGCCGGAATTCGATGGCTCAGAAGGATTGTAAAGTTGCTTGCTGCAATGAACGTGACCAGCAATTCAAGGAAAAAGGCACTTTTACTTCATTTTGCTGGTGAAGAAGTCTGATATTTTCGAATCTTTGCCTGAAAATGAACAAGGAGGAACAGATGGCTATGATACATTGTTGAGTCTCTGAACAATTATTTCACCCCGAAGAGAATATTGATTTTGAAACATTCAAATTTCGTCAATGTAAACAGGAAAGTGAAGAAACCATTGATAGTTACACCACACGCCTTCGTTTGTTGGCTGCACATTGTGAATTTCAAAATGTTGATTGTGAGATCAAGGCCCAAATCTTGCAAGGTAGCAATTCAAGTAGACTCAGAAGACGTGTTCTACGTGAACCAGATATGAACCTGACCAAACTTCTGGACATGGTACGAGCTTTAGAACTATCTGATGTTCAAGCAAAAGCCATTGAAGGTGAGGCAATCAGTGCTATTTCTTACAAGAAGAAAATGAACATCAACAAGTCAGTAAACAGTCAGTCAAATACACCATCAAGACCACCATATGACCAAAGACAAAATCAATTTCAAAACAAACATGCATGTAGATGGTGTGGAGGACTACAACATCCCCGGGAGAAGTGTCCAGCCAAAGACAAAACCTGTCATATTTGTGCAAAAACAGGACATTTTGCCAAAGTATGCCGTTCGGGAAAATGTTCAAAGAACTATCAACCTCAGTTCACCAGTGCTAAAGTCAATCAAATTCAACAGAGCAGTGACAGTTCAGATGAGGAGTATGTATTTGGTGTTTCAGATAAATCAAGCACTGCACCAAAAGTAGATATAAACATTTTGGTTCATCTGTCACATTTCTGATTGATACCGGCGCATCAGTCAATGTCATTGATTATGAAGTTTTTCAAAGAATTGCACCACAGACCACTCTGAACCCCACATCAACTGCAATCTATGCATATGGCACACGCACACCTCTTACAGTTTGTGGAACATTTTCTACTGCTGTCAAATACAAAGATGTTGAAACAAAAGCATCATTCTTTGTTGTTTGTTCAAATCCTGATGTGCAAAGCAGCAATTTATTGAGTGCCACTACTGCCCAGCATCTTCAGCTCATCAATTTTGCATTTAGTGCAACACCGAAAACAACAGCTGAAATTCTCATGGAAGAAAACCCAAATCTATTCCAAGGCATGGGAAAACTGAAAGATGTAAAAGTAAAGCTATATGTTGATGAGAAAGTCCAACCTACAGTTCAACCTCACCGAAGGATCCCATATCACATGCGGAAGAAGGTGGAAAAAGAACTTCAACGACTTGAAGAGCTGGACATAATAGAAAAAGTTGATGGACCAACCCCTTGGGTCTCACGCATAGTTGCGGCTCCCAAACCCAAGAAACCAGAGGAGATTCGAATCTGTGTTGATATGAGGCTACCAAACAAAGCAATTAAGAGAACCCGTCATATCATGCGGACTATTGATGACATCCTGATGCAACTCAATCAGTCAAAAGTCTTCAGCAAACTGGATTTGAATTCAGGATATCACCAACTCGAGTTAGATGAAGAATCACGCAATATTACAACATTTTCAACTCATGTTGGTCTCAGAAGGTACAAACGCCTAAATTTTGGAGTTACATCAGCAGCAGAAATTTTTCAGAATCACATTTCTGAACTACTTTGTGATATACCAGGATCTCTCAATACCAGTGACGACATCCTAATCCACGGGAAAACCAAAGAAAAGCATGACATTGCTCTGAATAAAGTCCTAGCTCGTTTCATTGAAAGAGGTCTCACACTAAACAAGACAAAGTGTGAATTCAACAAAGATTGCATTGAATTCTATGGTTTCATTTTTCGGGGCCGATGGAATTTCACCTGACCCGAAGAAGATTGAAACAATTCAACAAGCAGCAACTCCAGTCAACGTCAAGGAAATTCGCAGTCTGCTTGGTCTGACAAACTATGTATCCAGGTTTATTCCAAAATATGCTGACATCACGAAACCACTCCGAGATTTGACACGGAAAGGTGTGGAATGTAGATGGACCGAAACAGAAGAAAATGCATTTCAGAAGCTGAAATCATGCCTGGCAAATGATACAACTATGAAGTATTACAACCCTGACTTTGAAACTGAAGTAGTGGTTGATGCCAGTCCATACGGTTTAGGCGCAATCCTTGCCCAGCGAAACAAAGACAATCTCACATGTTGTAGCATATGCCAGCAGAGCTCTCACTGATGTGGAATCCCGCTACTCACAAACGGAAAGAGAGGCTCTCGCAGTGGTTTGGGCTTGCGAACATTTTCATCTTTACCTGTTTGGTCATCATTTCAGAGTCATCTCAGATCACAAACCATTGGAAGGGATTTACAACAATCCGACTTCTAGGACCTCAGCACGGATTGAAAGATGGAATCTGCGGCTACAGACCTACGATTTCATCTCCTCCTGATTTTCTCACATGAATCGAAAATCAGTGAAGAATACATCAAGTTGTCATCGATCACACAGTTCCAAAAACCATGAAGGTGGGCAACAAGAAATGATCCGACACTGCAAGCAGTAAAGATATCTATAAACTCAATCAATGGCGAACACCCACTGAAAGTTATATTGATGTGTCTTCATTTCAAATCTTCAAACAGTCCAAGATGAACTGTGTATCAGTGAAAAATATGACATTATTCTCCGTGGTGACCGAATCGTTATCCCAAAAGCATTACAACAGCGTACAGTGGATATCGCTCATGAAGGCCATCAAGGTATGGTCAAAACAAAAGGTCTACTGCGTGAAAAAGTCTGATTCCCACACATAGACAGATAATCCAAAGTCAAGTCATGTCTTGCATGCCTCTCAACGACTACGGACCACCCCTCTGAACCACTGAAAATGTCTTCATTACCTTCCAAACTGTATAAATTCCTGAGAAATTACCGAGCTACTCCACACAGCAGTACTGGTGTGAGTCCGGCAGAAGCTCTCTACAACAGAAAAATGAAGTCATTGACTTTCCTGAACCATCGGACAACATAGTCAAAAAGCAACGCCAAATGAATTGCCACCAGGACCTTGTTAAAAGCCAAAACCGGGCCCATGATGATCTCTTGAAACCCAGATAAATTGAAACATGTTGTCATATGAGCAGGCGTGTTGTCCCTGCAACAGTCAACATTGGGTTTGCTTCTTTGTCCGCCTGCAAAGAATGCCCAACCCACTTGAACCAACACCCTTCATCATGCAATAAAAGGGATCAATTTGGCACGGAAAAGGACACGAAAACAAACCGCAAACCCCGTTTAAACAGTCAAATGAACAACGCCTGTCGTGCAATGCAAAAGGAATGATGAGGCCCTCAACCCAACCTATACCAACTCTGCTCCCTTCAAGACAGACAAGCCCAGATAAGTCCGACCTCAATCACACCAGCAGGACCCTTTACGACTCAGACACTCTCAAGAATCGACCCTGCCGCCTCCCACTGTCCAAAGCTGATTTCCGTCGCACTCAGAAGACTGTCGGAAAGCATCATGCTGTTCGAGCTGAGTCTTACAGAACCTTACATGGAGAAATAATTAGGGCGCCATCGAAACCATCTGCAAGGGCAACAAAGAACGGAAACTGAGGAACCATTGACTCAGTCGTTCAGATGAGTCACATTTCTAGTGAGGGCATGCAGAGGCGAGTAAGTTAACCAGCTGGTTAAAAGCAACAGCAGAAACTGCCGTCTGACAGGCCCCCGCATGGGACAGCAATTATAGGGGGCCATCAGCAACACAGGCAGGAGCAGCTGGTGCGCTGGAAGGTCACTGCTCTAATGGCCACTCCCAGGGCCGTGTTTCCAGCAGGACAACGCCAGGCCCACACAGCACGCCTGACCACAGCCTTCTTTAACCGCCAACAAACATCAACACCCTGGCCTGCCCTCTCTTTCCCCGGATTGAATCCTATTGAGCACGTTTGGGACGTTTTGGACAGACGCCTGAGGTGAGGGCCAACGCCCCAGCGACTCCAAATGAACTGTTCCGGGCATTGCAGGCCGAGTGGGCGCCATCCCACAGCAGACAATCAGGAACATTATGCTTCATTGCCCCGCAGATGCCAGCTACCATTGCAGCCAGAGGGGGTCACACCCGTTACGACTTTGGAAGCGCTGGCGATTTCTGAGGGTCTGGGTGTTCTTACCCAATTACAGGGAGGACTTCTGTCCTACTGATGACCTGTTTTTGTCATTTTCACATTAAACGTGTTGTCACACTGAGCTTCAATAAATTGTTTTTTCAAATGGGCAGCTTGGCATTTTGCGTTTCTTTTTTTGAACAGTATATCTACTGGTTGTGGTAGATGCCTACTCCAGATTTCCTGAAGTGGAGATAGTCAAGTCAACAAAAGCAAATGCTGTAATCCAAAAACTTGACGCTATCTTTGCACGACATGGAGT
The DNA here is from genome assembly GCA_018398815.1 of Conus ventricosus. NCBI lineage: Eukaryota > Metazoa > Mollusca > Gastropoda > Neogastropoda > Conidae > Conus > Conus ventricosus. Next base: position 65,026,589 of record CM031609.1, read on the forward strand.
ACCAGAAAATCCTAAAATCGGACAATGGACCACCTTTCAGTAGTTGTGAATTTGGACGATTCGCTGACTACTTGGGTTTGAACACAGAAAAATCACCCCTCTCTGGCCTCAAGCCAACGGTTGCGTCGAAAGATGCATGCCTAAAGCTGAAAAAGACCATGCTTTTGTGGAAGGAAAAGTGTGGCGCCAGGAACTGTATAAATTCCTGAGAAATTACCGAGCTACTCCACACAGCAGTACTGTGTGAGGTCCGGCAGAAGCTCTCTACAACAGAAAAATGAAGACAAGACTTCCTGAAGTTGTCAACAAGTCCGCAACGTCTCAACCCAGTGCACGACCACAGAAATCCGCCAGCATGATGATCTCATGAAACAAAAAATGAAAACATATGCTGATGAGAGACGTCATGCAACAGAAATCAGATATTCAGGTTGGTGATACTGTTCTTGTCCCCCAAAGAAAAGAAAACAACTGACACCCTACTACAATCCAACACCCCTTCAAGTCATGACAAAGAAAGGATCAATGTGACAGCTGGAAAAGGAAAAAACAAGTCACGCGCACTCATCCTTCTTCAAAAAAGTCAATCTGCCAGCAACGCCTCCACCCAATGAAAAGGAAGAAGAGAGTCCCCTCACAACTGCTACCAACTCTGCTCATCAAGAAGACAACCCAGATGAAGTCCGACAGCCCAGCACCAGCAGACCCACGACAAGACAACTCTCAAGAAGGACCCGACGAAAACCCTACTATCTCAAAGTGATTTACACTGAAAAAATCAAGTCAGAGACTTCAATGACAATTATTCTCTGTTTCGATTGTGATCTTGAATTCTTACACTGAGAGATATATATTATCTCAGTTGACATTTCATTTCAGTTAGTGAACAGACAGTTAAAGTGAAAATTGATGTTAAGAAATTATTTTTCAAGATCCACACAAGTACACAATTTTAGTCTAAGGTAGGGAGGGTTGTAATGTCTACGTAAGTTAACCATGATTTGTATCAAAAGACATTAAATTAAGCCCGTTCTGGGCATTGCCCCTGGAAACAGAACAACGACAACGAAGCCCACGAACGATCTACGTGTTACTTTAGCTCTGTACATTTTTCAACTTAGTTTGCTTTATTAAACATTTTGAGCACACAAGCTGTGTTCGTAGATGTTGTGTGAATGCTCACATACGACTCTACAACATCATCATCACATCTACGATATGATCATGATCATTGTCATCATCATCATCATTATCACCATGATCATCATGACCAAAATGATCGTCATAATCGACAGGATCATCATCCTTATCTTCATGATCATCATGATCATCGTGATCATCATCATCATGAAGACCATCTTTACCATCATCATCATCATCATGGATCATCATCATCATCATGAGCATCAACCTCGTCAATATGATCATCATAAGCATATGATGATGGTAACATCATCATCATGGATCACCATCATGATCATCATCAAGATCACCATTATGATGATCATGACAATCACCATCATTGTGATCATCATTATTATCATCATCATGATCATCATCATGATCAACATAATCATCATTGTCATGATCACCATCATCATCATTTTTTTTTCATCATTATCATGACATCATTATCATTTTCACCATCATCATCCACATCAACATCAAGATCATCACATCAGCATCATCATCGCCATAATCATCATCATCGTGATGATCTTCATGATATATATTATGATCATCATCGTCATGATCATCATCCTGGTCATGATAATCATGATCATTATGATCAACATGATCATCATGAGGATGATCACCATGATCATGATCATCAACGTCATCATCAACATGATCAACAAGATCGTCAATTAGTGATCATCACGATGATCATCAACATCATATCATCATCATGTTCATATTCTCATGAACATTATCATGATCATCAACATTTATCATCAACATGGCCATCATCATCATCATCATCATGATCAACATCATCATCATATTCATCATTATGATCATAATCATCATGATCATCATCATCGTGATCATCATCATTAGCTGTAGCAGCAGCATTCATGGTCATCATCACCATGATCATCATCATGATCGTCATTATCGTGAGGATAATCATTATCATCATCTTCATCAGGATCATAATAATCATTATTATTAATCATTATTATTATGATGATCTTTTTTTTTGTTTTTCCTTTTCTCTCTTCTTTCTTCCAATCTTTTTTATTAATCCTTTTCCAAACAATACATTACAAATGAATATAACATTTCAAAAAGAAAGAAAAAAAAAAAAAAAAAAAGAATGTGTGGGGGGGGGGGGGGGGGGGGGGGGGGGGCCGCACACGGACACACAACAAAAAGGGCCATTGAACAATCAAACATCCTTGTACACACAGGAAAAGGGGGACCAGGGTCGAGGGGGGGGGGGGGGGGGCGGTGGGGGCTGAGGGTAAGGGACAGTGGAGGTCCATTGACATTTTCATGTCGCACACAAATCAAACTTGATTATATACAAGTACTCAACCATTTTTGAAACAATACAGCTGAAGTAGATCTTGCTGAATGTGGTGGTAAAATACATATTTTAAATTCTAACGTTCAAACTAATCAAGAACTGAATTGTATAGAAACCAAGTTTGTTTAAACTCGCACAAGTTCCTTATTTTTGTAATTGCCATGTAATGCTCTAAGTAATATCTGTCCACACAATGATATTACAAAGGTGTGTACATGTGGTTGTGCAATTGGCATTTATATGCAGATGTAAAATATTGCAAATAAAGTGATGGATTAAAAAAAAAGCGTCTGTCTGTGTATTCTGCTTAACATCAAACAATACAAGTTCCTTGTTAATCATAAAATCATGACAATGTGAATATTTTTCAGTCAGCAACTACTGGACATTCATCCAAAATCGGTGTGTAATAATATGACAACTAAACAGCATATTGAAAAATGTCTGCTCTTCTGCTCACAAAATTTATATAAAAAGTTCTAGATGATGCAGGAACGAGAAATCCGTTGAAAGTAATTCGTTGAAAGTAATTTATGTTGCAATCAAATATCTATTTCCTGAGATTATTTCAGTTTTCAAATAATATAACACATATTCTGTGCACAACTCTATGCGATCCTCCAGCCTTGAGTATTTTTACGAATTGAAGTGAGGATCTGGCACTTTGTTATCTTGCATCTGTATATATAATTTTTAGCCAAAAGAATTATCAGATCAACTACAGTATCGGCGTTGAAGTTAAAGTCTGTTCCAAATAGTACTATACTTTCTGTGAAATATAAATTATCTATATTTGAACATTTCTTATCTGTAACCATTTAACGTTGAAGGTAATTTATGTTGCAATCAAAATATCTATTTCCTGAGATTATTTCAGTTTTCAAATAATATAACACAATATTCTGTGCACAACTCTATGCGATCCTCCGGTGGCTAAATCCCTCCCATACTATCCTTGGGACGAAATAAAGGTCGAAAGTTCCCAAGAACAGCAAACAGGACCAGCCAGCAAGGGTCACATCAATACATTAGAATGGAACCACAGGCTGAACATTGGATATTCCATGACTTCCAATCCATCATATAGGTAAGCATCATCCCAAACACAAGCATGTATTATATCCACACACCCAAATATTCACATTGCTCACATCTCATCCCTTTCCCCACCATGTACACTCGATGAAATTATTTGCAGACACATGGCCAGAACTCGCCAGCGCGATACCATGTACACCTATGCATTACTTCTTTATACTCAAGTCATATTCATCCTGCTGAGACCATGACGTCTACGTATGCCTCATATATTATGGCAAATACCTCCATACTACGTAAACTTATTCTAGTATAAAAAAAAAGCAGCTCTTATTTCCCTGACATACCTCCCTCCAAATGACATATTTGTCACTTAACAGAATTAAAATCCTTCAAAATTAATAGTTATCACAATGACAGTAATATTCATGGGATCAAGATAAGCATTCAACATACAGTGTATTTGAAATAGTAGACAATTCCTTTCACTTTCAAAGTTGTAACTTCCCATCCACAGATCATTTACAAAACTAGTAAAAGACCAAACACTCATGTGAATCTCAAAAAGATTAAATGACATCCAGTTATTTCAAGTTTGAAGTCAGAGTTCCTGTTGCTACTATCTTTCTATCTATATCTGCTTGAGTATTTTTATGAATACTAAGGAGGATGCACTTGTTATCTTGCATCTGTATATATTTTTGCCAAAGAATTATCAGGTAATCAGTACGGCGTTGAAGTTAAAGTCTTTCAATGACTATACTCGTAAAATAAATTTCTACATTTAAATTTCTCTTCGAGATTTCCAGTGTTTTCCAAAATTCATGTACGTATTTACATCTCAGAAGACGCTCTATATACTTCTCATATTGCAGATTGCAGTTTTGTTTTGTAAACTCTTTTTAACACCCGTTAGTCCTATATTCTGATTTTCTTATCTGTAGCATTTAGTTTTATTCTTACTGCTGAATTTGAGACAGTTCAAGGTGAGCTTTTCAGCCTTTTGTGAGATTGGTCATTATCCTGATTAATGTTTTAAATTTGGGGCCTTTTGTATAGAGCATTCTTTTCAAGGCTGCGTTGCGATCTTGATAGTAGTCCAACTTTTCTAATATTTCTTTAGCTAACCATGTATGACAAAATTATCTGTATGTATATCTTGTTGAATTCATTAAAGTGATTCTCATTATTTATAAACAGGATCTGTTTATTTTTTCAGCCCCTTTAACTAACAGTTTATTCCTATTCTAATGTTATCATTATAAAGAATTGGTTCGCTAGTACTCCTGATGGTTCTGGATTTACATTATATAAAAAAATTGTCTAAGGAGGTGAATACATTTGCAACATATTTTTTAATTTCTTTACACGATATTTGGAGAGTACTCTTCATGTGTTCATAAACGAGCAATTATGCACCAACAATTCTTTCCATCTGTGTGTAGTACTTTTAATTCGTTCCATGTTAGTTTCAGTGATGTGATAAATGCTTGTACATCTGGTATGTTCAGATCTCCTCGTTATACCTTAACGCTGTTTTACGGCTACATCTGTCTTATTCTTTTCCACACAAACCAAAACTTAGTCTTTGTAGTTCTTTTAATATATCTCTGAGGGTTTGGCCATAAGAACCAGAATGCGTTAATTGACAAGATTGCGATTTGAGTAACTGCGATTCTCCGAGAGGGTATATTCTTTGCCAGGTTTGATAAGCTTTTATTCAATTCATCTTTTCTTGTGTTCATTTTTTCTATATCTATTAGATCTTAGTAAATCCATATCCTATATTTTGATTCTTTAGGATTCAATATATGTTTGGTGTGCATATATTTTACTGTGCTATTTTTTTACTCCCAACCATTGATCTGCGTTTATTCTTTATCGAAACAATCCAACGTTTTAACCAACTTCTTCTTACAACATATTGAGTTGACTGTTCAAAGGTAATTCTGTTCCCCTATTCTTAGTTGAGTGTCATCTGCAAATGTGATATTTATATTCCACTTTCTACTATTTGGATTCTTTTATGTTTTTTTTTCTTTGATCATAATAATAATATTTCTGCAACATAGTACAAAATGTATGGTACATTGGTCGCCTTGTCGACACCTCTCATTATATAAACCATGGTGTTGCTTTGTACTTAGCAAAACTGTTGTTTAATTATTTATAAAAAACACTAATCCATCTACACATATCCATGCCAAGTCCAAAGGCTTTATATTTTGACATAAAATTCTAATTAGTCTAACGCTTTTTCAAAATCTAGATTTATCAACATTCCTGGTTTGTGTTGTGTGTTCAGTTGATTGATCATATCATAGATGTTTTTTTTATTTTTTTAATGTCTGATATTATTTCCCATGTATCTGTTTGGAATAAATCCGGTCTGATCTTCGCTAATTACAGTTGGAAGATTCTTTTTAATCGTTTGCTATGCATGTTGATCTATTTTAAGATAACATTTAGCAGAAAAGTGTCTCCAGTTCTTAATGTGTTCTTTGGGTTTACCTGGTTTTGGTATCAAGTAATCATACTTCTTTCTGCATTGAAAGTTTCCCTCTTTAAACTCTCATTCAAGCTCTTACCATCTAGAAAGCCAATTTTTTCCAAAAAGAACTTAAAAAACTCAGCTCAACCCATCTGTATCCTGGAACTGTTTCCTACATTCATATTTTTCAATGCCATGCCAGCTTTCCTCCATTTTTTTTCCTTCTAAAAATTCTACTATTTTCACTGTTTATTTTGGGTACCTCTTTAACTAAATCTTCAATATCGAGTTGTTCCATAACCTCTTTTTTATTTATATAATTTTTCATAGAAATCTTTGACTTCTTTTTATTCATCTGTATGTTCTATTATTTTCCCTTGATTTGTTTATCAATTTGTTATTTGCTTGCTAACAATAGTTACGTTTTTTCTTAGATTACAGAAATACTTTGTGATTTTTTTCCTTCTGCTACCCAATCTTGCTTTAGATCTTAGTAGTACCCCATTATGATTTTTTCTCTTAACAATATCAACTCTGATTGTATCTTCTTAAGTATTTCAGTCTTGTCTGTTTTGTGTTCATTTTTCTCAATTTCTTTTATGTCATGCGTCAATTTTTCTTCTTTCTGTTTTGATTCTCTTTGTTTCATTGTTGCATATGAAATTGTTTTTGTTTTATTTTCATCAGCAAAAAGTCCAGAAAGTCCTATCAGATACTTTAAATTTTATTCTGAGTTACATCATCTTTAGTTGGTTGGGTTCTTCCTGGGTTTCTGTAATTCTTTTATTACATTTTGTATTTCTTCATTTAATTTCATCAACATATTTTTTATCTTTAAGTAGGGAGGTATTAAACTTCCAAAAAGTATTTTGTTTACATCTTTTCTGAATTTAAGTTTTTAGAGTTATTAATGAATGATCAGTTCTATAGCCTGGAATTATATCTGTATCATATCAGGTAATCCGACAGTAGAAAGAAATCTATTCTACTTTGTTGAAAGGGGTTGGTCTTCTCCATGTATACTCTCCTACTGTCTGGATTGTTCTCTCTCCATATATCTGTTAAAACAAGCTCTGACATCATTTCTTCTATTGCTTTCTTAGCTTTGGGGTTATTAACATGTTTATAGTTGAAACAATCTATTTCATGTTCTAAGGCAATATTAAAATCTCCAGCTATTATAACATTGTTGTTTTTGTATCTTTTTATTCTCTGTATTAGATCTTCATAAAACACAGGTCATCATTATTGGGACCATATACACTTACTAATAATAGTTCTTTTTCCATAGCTGCAAAGGATATAATAATGAAATTACCATTTATATCTGATTCAACTTTATTAATCTTAAATCAAAATTATTATTAAATAGCACTGCTATTCCCCTGGCTTTGAAGTATGTGAAGAAAAGACACAAGTATATCCCCATTCTGATTGTATATAGTTTTCCATTTGTTTTCAAATGTGTGTCTTGTAAACAGTAAATAGAATATTTTTTTTTCCTCAAATAGTTAAAGACATCTCTCCTTTTCTGCTTATTTCCCAGCCCCTGACAGTTTAATGAAGAAATTGTTATTGTATTGTTACACTTGTTTTTTGTTCCATTATGTCATATCGTTAGTCTACTTACTAATCAAGTGTTCCTTTAGACGCCTAAGAACATTTTAAACTTCTGGCTATTTTCATTATATTGTAAGCTCAGGTCATGTTTCTTGTTATTATTCTGTTCTATCAGCACAAAGTCTCTTAATGAATTAACTTCATTCAAAAATCTGGCCTTTTTATTTAATACGTCAAACCAATTGAAGCAATTCTCCAGGGAAAAAGTCGTTTCATATATATCCATGTGTAATCATTCAAATCTCTTAACTCTTCACGTAACATCAGATGAGCGTTTACGAAAAAATGAATAGATCCACTTCATACAATTCAGTGTCCTGAAACTTTTCACGGCACTTGAAGGAAAAATTAGTCTCATCAAAATTTTTTAGGCAAATATCTTTGACAATGACATCCATGTAGGTCCTTCTCCCCCTCCCCTCCCTCTGAAATCATTCCAAAAACTCATTCTCACAAAAAGATCACCACAAAACAATACAAATTCACTTGGGTATACATAGATCAGATAAATTCTAACTGACAAAGGTTGCTGAAAGAAAGAAAAGCAAAAAGATAAACAAGAATTTAACAACACAATCAAAAAGAGAAAAAGGAAAAAAGACTAAATTCCCTCTGACGGTCAATGGCGAGCGAGAGAAACAGTGAGTATCACCTTTCAAGAACAACTCCATAAGGAGGTAAGGAAGTGTGTGCATCAACGATAACAATTTAGCGTTGTGAATTCGATATCAGTGTGCGCGCGCTCACCAGTTTCCCGAAGAGGCATATTGCAGTAGACTGTAATCACTCTGGTGTCAAAAAAACAAAATTTAAAAAGCCACATACATTATCGCATTCAAAATACAAAACGTTCTCTCTGAGAGAGAAAAAAATCTAGTAAGTAATCATGATCATTATTTTTCATGATCATCATCAGCACCATGATCAAGATCCATAAACATGACGATGATCTTGATGGTCATGATCATGATGATGTTGATCATAATGATGGTGATGAAATTGATCATGGTGATCCTCATTATAATGAGGATCATGATTACCATGATGATGATTATCATGATGATGAACGTGATGATGTTTATCATAATGATGATGATGATCATGGTAATTATGATAATGATGAAGATCACGATGATATTGACGATCATGATCATGATGATGACCATGATGATGGTGATGGTGATAATCATCATCATCACCCTCATCATCATCATCATGAACATGATCATGATGATCATGAGGATCATGGTGATTCTCATGATCAAGATTATCATTATTATGATTTTGATCGTGATGATGTTCATGGTGATTAGTGATGATTTTGATGATGACGATTATGATCATGATGAAGAGTACGATCATCTTGATCATGGCTTTGATGATGATGATGTTCCGTATCATCATGAACATGATGATCATCATGGTTATGGTCTTGATGATGATCATAATATTGTTGATCATAATTAATGATGATCATGATCATCCTGACGATAATTATCATTGTAATTACGATGATCATGATCATGATCATCATGATGATCATGATGATGATGATGATAATGATCATCATTACCATGATCATGATGTTGATGATGATGATGATTATGATCATGACAAAAAAGAGAAGTGCAAACAAAGTGTGAAGTAACGCAGTTTTAATGCACAACATGCCTTCCTCAGCGACAAAAAATACAGACATAAACATGTACAAGCCAAAGTGGTGAATCTTTTTTGTCGCTGAGGAAGGCATATTGCCGAAAATTTCTTGTCCTGTTTTGTGTCGTGCATTAAAACTGCGTTACTTCACACTTTGTTTTGTGTGCTCTTCTGCTTTTTTGTCGTGTTCCAGTAACGCTGCAGTTTGTTTCATTTGCCGATGATTATGATCATAATGAGATGATGATGATGATGATGATTCATCACGTGATCATGATGAATCTGATGATGATAATGATGATGATAATTATTTTTAAGATCATTACGATCTTATGATGATTTTGATCATAATGATGATGATGATGATGATGATTCATCACGTTGATCATGGTGATCCTGACGATGATCATGATGGTGACCATGGTGATGTTGATGGTGACCATCATGATGATGATAATGATGATGATGATCTCATGATGGTTACGAACAATGATGATCGTCATCATAATCATCATGATCATCAAAATAATGATGTGATCATGACTGTTATGATGATCACCGTCTCTATGATCATCATGATGATGTTACTGATGATCATAATTGTCATTAATATGATGATGATGATGATGATGATGATGATGATGATGATGAGCATGATGATGATGAGCATGATCATGATGATGATTTTTATCATAATGATGATTTCGATCATGATGATCATCATATGATCATGACCATGATGATCTTATGATGATGTCTATCATCATGATGATGTTGATCATGTTGATCATGATGATGAGGATGATGAAGAACATGATGATGATGATCATGATGATGATGATCGTGATGTGATGATGATGGTCATCATGAATCGTTATCATTACTATGATGATAATCATGATGATGTTTATAATGAAAATGATGACGACCATAAAGATGATGATCCTGCTGATGATGATCTTTGTTATCATTATCATCATCATTATTACATTGATGATTATGATCATGATGATGATTATGATAATGATGATCTTTATGATCTTGGTCATGGTTATGACCATGATGATGATGGTGATCATGATGATGTTCATGATGATGATGATGATTATGATTGTGGTCATGATGATGATGAGTATGATCTTATGACGTTGATTATGAACGATCTTGGTGATGATAATGATGATGATCATCATGATTAGGATCATCATGATTATGATTATCACTATTATGATAATCATGATCATGAGCAGGATGAAGATAATGATGATGATTGATCATGATAATAATCATAATCATGATGATCAAGATGATCATGATGATCCAGATCACGATGATCATGATGATGATAATCATGGTCAAAAAGATGATGATTATTATGAATATAATAACGATCATGATGATCATAATCACAAAACCCAAAACACACATGATGATATGATCATCATGGTTATGATCAGATCGCCATCAGGATGATCATGATAGGATGATGATGATCATGATCAGGATGATCATCATAATATTGTGATGATCCTGAGATGATCGGTCATCATGATCATTGCAAATAATGATGATGATGATGATTGATGATCTGATGCTGAAGTGACATGATAAGATGATTATGATGATGATCATCATGATCAAAATGATGTTGATCATGAATAGGATTACGATCATGATGATCATAAACATTATCATGATGATTATGATCATGATTATCATGATGGTGATGATGATCATGATGGTGATGCTGATGATGATAGTCATGAATTTGATACTGATGACCATGATAACGATTTTCATGTTGATCATTACGATCATCGTGATCATAATTATGAAGCTGATCGTGGTCAAAATTTAAAACGCGGAAGGGGATACGCAAAGCGAAATTTACAAAACACTGAACAAAAACACGAAAGTCAGAATGGGAAAGGAAAAGGGAAAATGGAAAACGCAAAACACGTAACCGGAAACCCGGAAAATACTAAACCGGAAAATGCTAAACGGAAAACATTAAACACAAACGTTATGTGAAAAGACAAGATAGGGGACACAAAATGCAAAGGCAAAAACAGAACATAGACAAAAAAAAAAGAAGAAGAAAACACAAGTCTAAAAAGAGGAAACAAAAAAAGCAAAGCACACAAACAGAACTTCCCAGTGAGTGCAACCTTGCCGTTGGTTGGGGAGCTTGCGTGTCTCTTTGACCCGGAGAGCTATGCTGGCGGGAGATTCGTCTCCTGGTAGGGCCACCCAAGCCAGACAGGTCAAAGGGTAGAGACCAGACAAAGAGCACTCAACTGGCCCTCCAGGTTGGGGGTTTGAATTGGCTAACAACCCGGTCCTAGAAAACAAACGATGTTACAGAAACCGCAATGACATTTTCTGAGAATAGCATGGTTGGGGAAGAGTTCTCTCTAGCAGAGCCCATGACGCGAGCTGGTGAAAGCCTTCAGGAAGCCAGTGCGCCGACAACTCTTCTGACGACAAAGCCAAGACCAGGATAGGGACCTGGAACATCAGAACCCTATACGAGACTGGAAAAACAGCACAAGTGAGTAGTGAGATGCACAGGTACAACCTAAAGATCCTTGGCCTGTGCGAGACTAGATGGACAGGAACAGGAAGAACAAGGCTGACAAGTGGAGACACCATCATCTACTCTGGACGAGAAGAAGACCAGCCACACACGCACGGAGTAGCGCTGCTGATGGACACCCGAGGCGAAGCGAGCACTGCTGTCCTGGGAACCAGTGTCACCAAGGATCCTCACTGCAAGATTCAATTCAAAGGGCAGGAAAACCACCATCTTACAGTGCTACGCCCCCACAAACGTAGCAGACCCAGAGGAAAAGGAGGAATTCTACAATCAACTCCAAACAGTCGTGGATAGAGTGCGAAGAGAGACCTTAAGATCCTCATGGGAGATCTCAATGCCAAAGTGGGAACAGACAACAAGGGCAGAGAGCAGATTATGGATTATACACGGAACAGGAATACAAAATGAAAATGGAGAACTGTTTGTGGAATTCTGTGCTTTCAACGACATGGTCATCGGAGGCACTGTTTTCCCACACAAAAACATTCACAAGATGACTTGGAATTCACCTGATGGGAAGACCCAGAACCAAATCGACCACATTACCATGGGCAGAAAATGGCGCAGAAGTTTACATGACGTGAGAGTGAAACGAGGAGCAGACGCAGCATCAGACCACAACCTTGTGATAGCTGTGCTAAAGACCAAATTGAAAGCCTACAAAGACCAAGCAGGCCGACTATCACATAAGTACAATGTACACAGTCTGAAGGAGAGAGCAACAACAGAGGGGTTCAAACTGGAACTGAGAACAGATTCAGCGTACTTGACCAACTTGCTGAAGAAACAATCGAAGACCACTGGTGTGACCTGAGGGAGGTCTGGCAGACGACATGTACACAAGTGCTTGGAAAGAAGCGAAGAAAACACAAAGAATGGCTGACAGCTGGAACATGGACCCTCATCACAGAGCGGAAGCACCTAAAAGACCAGATCAACCAGACCCAAGACCAAGACCAAGACCACAAGCAAGAGTTACAGGCACACTACTGGGACGTCAACCGCCAAGTTAAGAAAAGTGCTAGACAAGACAAGAAACAATTCATCCATGAGCTCACAGAAGAGGCAGAAACAGCGGCAGGACAGAGAAACATGAAAAGGCTGTATGAGATTACCCGAACACTTTCTGGAAAGACCAGCAACCCCAGTCGCCCGGTCAAAGACAAGGAGGGAAACACCATCGCAGGAGAAGCTGAGCAGAGAGCAAGGTGGGCAGAGCACTTTAAAGAGACACTGAATAGACCTGCACCACCTGTCCCCCCAGACATTCCACCACCAACCCAGCTTCTGGACATCAACACAGGCCCACCAACCAAGACGGAAGTTACCAAAGCCATCAAGTCACTGAAGTCAGGTAAAGCAACGGGTCCAGACGGAATTCCACCTGAAGCACTGAAAGCAGACATCCAGACGTCAACAGAGATGCTGCATCCACTCCTAAGCAAGATCTGGGAGCAGGAACGAGTGCCAGAAGACTGGAAAAGAGGCCACCTGGTGAAGCTGCCGAAGAAAGGGGACCTGATCATCCTGTAAAAACTGGAGAGGGATTATGTTGCTGTCCATCCCGGGGAAGTTGCTGACCAAAATCATGCTAGAGAGACTAAAGACCGCCCTAGCAAGACCCTCCGCCAAGAACAAGCTGGATTTCGCCAAGACAGATCATGCACAGACCAAATTGCCACCATGGAATTATCATCGAGCAGTCTCTGGAGTGGCAGACCCCCTTGTACGCAGTATTTGTAGATTTCCAGAAGGCATTTGACAGCATCGACAGAGATACCATCTGGAAACTCATGCACCACTATGGCTTCCCACCCAAGTTTGTTGCCATCATCCAGCAACTCTACGAGAGCATGACCCACATGGGAAGCTAACGAAGCCCTTCACTGTACAAACCGGCGTCCGTCAGGGGTGTCTACTATCGCCAACAATTTTCCTGATGGTCGTTGACTGGATAATGCGGCAGTCTACAGACGGCAAGAGGACAGGAATCCAGTGGACTTTCACCAAGCAACTGGAAGACCTGGACTTCGCCGACGACATCAGCCTTCTGTCCCACAAACAGCAAGACGCACAAGAGAAGCTGTGCCGGGTAGCAGAAGAAGCAGGAAAGACAGGCCTCCAAATCAACATAAAGAAAACAGAAGCCATGAGAGTCAACAACCAGCAACGAGACCCACTACGACTACAACAGGAAGACATCATTGAAGTTGACAAGTTTGTCTCCCTCGGCAGTGTGGTCAGAAAAGATGGAGGTACAGATGAGGATATCAAGAGTCGCATCAATAAAGCCAGGCACACCTTTACTACACTACGGCCTATCTGCCCTCTCACTCCATAATAAGATCAGAATCTTCAACTCAAATGTGGAACCTGTCCTTCTGTATGGTTCTGAAACGTGGCGAACAACAAAGACAAACACCCACAAACTCCAAACATTTATCAACAGATGTCTGCAAAACATTGTGAACATCAGATGGCCAGATGTTATTGCCAACGCAGAACTGTGGAACAAGACCCAGCAAGTTCCAATAGAAAAAGAAATCAGAAACGGAAGTGGGGATGGATTGGCCACACCCTCAGAAAGTCTCCATCCAACATCACAAGACAAGCCCTTGATGGAACCCTCAGGGCAAAAGAAGAGTGGGAAGACCAAGACAGACATGGCGAAGGAGTACCGACGCGGAAGTGAGGGCCGCCGGAATGACGTGGCCAAGCTGAAGAAGATCTCCCAAAACCGTGTCCGCTGGAAGAGTGTGGTTGCGGCCCTATGTTCCCCAGGGAATTCAGAGGACTAAGTCAAGTCAAGTCACACAAACAGAAAACGGTGAACAGAAAGCGCAAAAACCCAAAACGCAAATTCGAAACGCAAACTCAAAAAATATGAAGCAAAACACAATCAATATGCAAAGCACAAAAGACAAAACCTAAAGCGTGAAACCCAAACGTGAAACACAAACGACAAAAAAGAAACCTTAACAGAAAAAACAACAACAAATCGCCAGAGTAGGATGAGTAAAAACAAACAAAGCACAACACACAAATTCAAATTTACACAACAGCAAAACAGAAAGCGAAAAAAGCCAAAAGTCCAAACAAAAGGCAAAATTTAATGCACAAACAGAAACACTAACAATAACATTTAACACATTTAAGATTCAACATTAGTTCTGACTCTATTTCCCATACAGTCCTTCGAATGAGACTATAAACCGAACGCATGCATAACATCTTGCACACACGAGACGGCCACACGAGACGGACTTTACACCTTCTCCGAAGATTGTGGTTTGCATTTTCCATTGTCCATTTTTGCGTTTCTGTTTGTTTCATGCATTGCGTTTTGAATTTTGCGTTTGGCGTCTGTTTTACGTTTCGCGTTTTGCAATTTGGGTTTTGTACTTACACATACGCAAAACTAAAAATGCAAAAGTGAAAACTCAAAACACAAAACTAAAAACAAAAAAACAGAATTAACAAAAGACAAAACCCGAACGCAAAACGAAACGAAATTGCGAAACAATAAGCAAAACGCCAAACGCCAGCTCTGGACATCAAAAAACAGAAAACGCAAGACACAGTTTCACACACCAAATACAACAAGCGAAACGAAAAAAACCCAAACCCAGAATAATAAAGGGGAAAGGCAAAAGTCAAAACGGAAAACGCAAAATAGAAATCGCAAAGCGCACTATATGCAAAATAGAAAACGCGTTTGCGTTTTAGGTTTTGCATTTTGTGTTGCTTTTTTTTTTTTTTTTTTAATCCGTTTTTCGGTTTGCTGTTTGCGTTTAGCGGTAAGCTGTATTGCGCGCCTACCTTTTACCGCTTTGTTTTCTGTTTCACATTTGCCTTATGTTGCTTTTCCTGTTTTGCGCTTCTGAGTTTAACGTGTTATGTTTTCCGTTTTGCGTTTTCCATTTGTGTTTGTTTTTCGTTTCGTAGATATGTGTCCTGTATTTTGCATTTCGTGTTTCCCTTTTTTGTTTTGCGTGTTGCGTTTCCGTTTTCAGTTTGCATGTTGCATTTTGCGTTTTCTGTTTTACCTTTTCTGCATCTCTTTTGCGCTTTGCGTTTTGCCTGTTGAAGCTCCCCAAGAAGGGCGACCTCTCGGAATGCGGCAATTGGTGGGGAAACAACTTGCTCTCCGTCCCAGAGAAGATGTGCCGTGTCCTTCTACAGCGCATGAGGCAAGCACAGGGTTCAGATGAGGGAGAAGCTGCACAAACCAGATCTTTGTTTTACGAACAATTGTGGAACATCCATTGAATAGAATTTTCGTCATATACTACTCAAAACAATTTAAGAGCCACCTGCATTTTACATATGGTTTAGATAACGCATCGTATTGTATAGAATCCATAGCTTTTGTCCAACTTTTGCACTGAAAGTGTGACAACTGTCTCAATGCAAAACTGGTTTTGGCATGTGTTCAGTTGAACCTGAGTCACATCATCATCAACATCTACGACATGATCATGATCATTGTCATCATCATCATTATTATCACCATGATCATCATGAACAAAATGATCGTCATAATCGACAGGATCATCATCATCCTTATCTTCATCTTTTGCCTTCAGAAGCTCAGAAGCCTCAATGTAAATAAAAAAGCGCTGCAAGGATTTTACAGATGTTTTACTGAGTCCATCTTAACTTTCTCTTTTATCTGTTGGTATGGAAGTCTAACTGTGAAGAGCAAGAATGTGTTGAACAAGGTGGTGAAAGTCTGTAGCAAGATTGTGGGCGGGAAACAGAGTAGTTTGAATGTGTTGTTTGAACAAAGAGCAGTTCGAAAGGCGCAGATGATTGTGAGCGACAGCAGCCATAATCTTAGTCGGTTACTATGAACTTTTGCCATCTGGAAAACGTTATAGGACCCCAAAATTTAGACTGTGCAGAACAAAAAGAGTTTTTATCCCCATTTCCATCCAACTTCTAAACAAATAATTCTATTTACATGTGACGAATGAAAACATTGAGAACTTGAACTGACGCGTGCGTGCGTGCGTGCGTGCGTGCGTGTGTGTGTGTGTGTGTGTGTGTGTGTGTGTGTGTGTGTGTGTGTGTGTGTGTGTGCGTGCGTGCGTGTGTGTGTGTGTGTGTGTGTGTGTGTGTGTGTGTGGTGTGTGTTGGTGCATAGTGTTGTGTTGAAGTGCATAACATAAAATGACATAAAAAAGCATGCTGTTTTATTGGATGTGTAATTGTGTTATGTGTTTTAAAAATCCAAAGACGTTGCCACATTGAATTTCATGTTTGTGATAATAAAGTCGTTTGAATTTGAATTGAATCATGATCATCATGATCATTGTG
>CM031609.1:65044841-65047341 GCA_018398815.1 Conus ventricosus
TTGGTGCGGGGGCTTTGGTGCTTTCTATGGTGTTCTGATTGTGTCAAAAACAGTTATTGAAAACTTTGATCGATCACTGCTCCTAACACAGGGGGCTGTGATCGTGTTTCCCTCTCCAGACATAATCAGCATGGTTCATACTATCAGTGTGCAAGAGGAAATGTTTCTACTAAAAAACGCAAGATCATAATCTTAACCTCCAATAGTCGCACGCGCGTGTGTAAAAGCGTTCATACTGTTCTTCGAGAGGAAGTTTGGTCGACGAGGGTAAATGACGCGATGACAGACGGGCAAAGGTTAGACAAACTCGGCGCTAGCAACGATGGTAGAATAACAAATAGCTTGGAGCTTCAGAGAGAGAGAGAGAGAGAGAGAGAGAGAGAGAGAGAGAGAGAGAGAGAGAGAGAGAGAGACAGAGACAGAGAGAGAGAGACAGAGAGAGAGAGAGAGAGACAGGAGAGAGAGAGACAGAGAGAGAGACAGAGAGAGAGACACACAGAGAGAGAGAGAGAGACAGAGAGAGACAGAGACAGAGACAGAGAGAGAGAGAGAGAGACAGAGAGACAGAGAGAGAGACAGAGAGAGAGAGAGAGACAGAGAGAGAGACAGAGACAGAGACAGAGAGAGAGAGAGACAGAGAAAGAGAGAGAGAGACAGAGAGAGAGAGAGACAGAGAGAGAGAGACAGAGAGAGAGAGAGAGAGACAGAAAGAGAGAGAGAGAGACAGAAAGAGAGAGAGACAGAAAGAGAGAGAGAGACAGAGAGAGACAGAGAGAGAGAGAGACAGAGAGAGAGAGACAGAGAGAGAGAGAACACTGAACACTGAACATGAACACTTTTAATGTCATTGGCTATACAGCCTTTGTGACATGGGGGTGCAATCAAAAGAACAAAACAAAATAAGGCAAGGTAACAAGTCCAAAACAGATATGCATGAAATTGAATGCTTGGCTTCAAGCAAAATAGACAGGCACCGAGACCATCCAAAATAACGCCATTCTAAAGAAGTAGCATGAATACAACGTAGATCTTCTTCAAAATTCGCGTTCTTTACTAATTACATTAGTTCGAGTTAGTTTGTTTGTTTGTTTCTGATGTTCAAAGCTTCTGCAATATACCTTGCAAGAGATTTCACAGAATCATCGTCATAGTTCAGTTTTAGCACACCAACTATGTCCTCATTTTTAGCACATTGTTTTTCAAAAATTATGCATTTTTCGCGGATACTGCTGTATTCATTACAATGGAATAGGAAATGCTTCTCATCTTCCTTAAAGGAACCACACAATGGACAAGGCGACTGTGTAGATGGCTCAGTAAGAAACCATTTTTTATGGGCATTCAAACCAAGAGTTCTGGATCTAAGCCTGGCAAGGCAAATTCTGTGCCACCTGCACGTAATCAATGATACATATTTTTCTGTTTCAAATATACTTTTAAAACTAAAAAAACCAACTGTACCGTTCTGTGTTTTCCATTTTGGAATGCCAGTTCTGTTTATAAGAAGCAATCATCCTATCTTTAAATTCCAAAATAAAATCGTTTTCATATCCAACTCCCTGGCACATCCACACGATTCCAAATCCATTCGTAGTTATAATCTTCTTGATAAAAAATATCCAATTTTCTTTCCCCCGATCAAGTTCATTTAATAGCATTTGATATGCCTGTTTACAGAGTCTTGAGTCAGGTAACCTCAATAACTTAAGCCAATATTTTATACATTTAACATACGTCCTGATATATAAAGGGTATCTGCCAGTTTCACCATACATTACTGTATTTGACGTATGCAGTGGAACACTTAAAAAGCGCTTGACTGCAAATGTGTGTACTTTCTCTAGATCCCTGTTGTCACGAGAACCCCATATTTCAGCGCCATACGTAAGAAGTGGTTCGATTTTTGCATCAAAAAGCTTCCAAAAAATACAAGAATAAATCGAATTTAGTTTCCTTAAAGCTTTTAGAATTTCTATGACTCCCTTTTTTCCTTTTCTACAATTCTCATCTACTGCGCGTTTCATACTCAACCTGGTTGTAAACAGCATACCTAAATATTTATATGAGTTAGTTATTTTTACCTCTATTGTGCCATAAAACCACTTTTCATGGCGTGCAAGGTGACCACCATTTCTGAATACCATTACATTTGTTTTCTCAAGATTAACAGTTAGAGACAGACGATCTGCCTCTTCTTTTAATCTATTCAGCTGATTTTGAAGACCCACCACAGTATTAGATACTAATATCACATCATCTGCGAATAACAGTAAAAAAATTTCAACCGCTCCTGGATCATTTGAATGCCATGCTTTCCTTTCTTTGTTATTTCAATTGCTAATTCATTAATAAAGAATGAAAACATCAGAGGACTTAATAAGCATCCTTGCTTCACTCCTTGTGGACATCCAAAAACATCCGAATAGATACACTTATCACGCACACATGCTGAAACACAATCGTAAACACCACGAAGTGCCATGTACAACTTGCCATCCAC
>CM031609.1:65052341-65078295 GCA_018398815.1 Conus ventricosus
AGACTTAAGAGGTCGAAACGCGTAGTGTTTTGTCTTGTGACTCATTTGTCCAGGTTTTTCTGGGCGGTTCGCTAACATTATTTAAGATTTGTTTAGATTTTCGCCTGCATGTGGTCTCAGTTTGCAACTTTACCTTTTATGTTTTGGATTTGTAATTTTGTTTTCAATTTATTATGTTTTCCTTATTGTTCGGCGTTTTGTCTTTTGCGTTTTGCAAATTTTTCCATTTTATTGTTTTGCTTTTCGCGTTTCCGTTGTGTGTTTTGCGTTTGGTGTTTTCCGTTTTGCATTTTAAGATTTCTGTTTCACGTTTCGTGTTATGTTTTGCGTTAATGTGTGAAGTTTTGTGTCTTGTGTTTTCTGTTCGTGTTTTTGTTTCTTTATGTTTTCTCTTTACCATTTACCGCTTCGTTTTGTGTTTCACATTTTGCCTTTTTATGTTGCTTTTACTGTTTTGCACTTCTGAGTTTAACGTGTTTTGCATTTCGTGTTTTCCGTTTTGCGTTTTCCATTTGTGTTTGTTTTTCGTTTTGTAGACATGTGTCCTGTATTTTGCATTTCGTGTTTTCCCTTTTTTGTTTTGCTTTGTTGCGTTTCCGTTTTCAGTTTGCATGTTGCATTTTGCGTTTTCTGTTTTACCTTTTCTGCATCTCCTTTGCGTTTTGCGCTTCTGCTCAAAACAATTTAAGAGCCACCTGCATTTTACATATGGTTTAGAAGGGGTCATCCCTATGTTCCCTAGCTCTATGTTCCCTAGCTCTATGTTCCCTAGCCCTATGTTCCCTGTTAGGGTTAGGTTAGGGTTGGGGTTTTAGGGTTAGGGTTAGGGTTAGGGTTAGGGTTAGGGTTAGGATTTGGGTTAGGGTTAAGGTTAGGGTTAGGGTTAGGGTTAGGGTTAGGATTTGGGTTAGGGTTAAGGTTAGGGTTAGGGCTAGGGCTAGGGTTAGGGTTAGGGTTAGGATTAGGGTTAGGGTTAGGGTTAGGGTTAGGATTAGGGTTAGGGTTAGGGTTAGGGTTAGGGTAAGGGTTAGGGTTAGGAATAGGGTTAGGGTTAGGTTGGGGAACATAGACCTAGGGAACATAGACCTAGGGAACATAGACCTAGGGAACATAGACATGCTCGTTTAGAAAACGCATCGTAGTGTATGGAATCCAATAGATTTTGTCCAACTTTTGCACTGAAAGTGTGACAACTGCCTCAATGCAAAACTGGTTCTGGCATGTGTTCAGTTGAACCCGAGTCACATCTGTAATGTCTACGTAAGTTAACCATGATTTGTATCAAAAGACATTAAATTAAGCCTCGTTCTGGGCTTGCCACTGGAAACAGAACAACGACAACGAAGCCCACGAACGATCTACGTGTTACTTTAGCTCTGTGCATTTTTCAACTTAGTTTGCTTTATTAAACATTTGAGCACACAAGCTGTGTTCGTAGATGTTGTGTGAATGCTCACATACGACTCTACATCTGGCGACGAGGATCTAAAGGGCTTGAAAATGGCTACAGCTCCAAACTTCGAGAAATTTTCCGTCCACTCTGACGAAGCAACGGCCGGAATTCGATGGCTCAGAAGGATTGTAAAGTTGCTTGCTGCAATGAACGTGACCAGCAATTCAAGAAAAAGGCACTTTTACTTCATTTTGCTGGTGAAGAAGTCTGATATTTTCGAATCTTTGCCTGAAAATGAACAAGGAGGAACAGATGGCTATGATACACTTGTTGAGTCTCTGAACAATTATTTCACCCCGAAGAAGAATATTGATTTTGAAACATTCAAATTTCGTCAATGTAAACAGGAAAGTGAAGAAACCATTGATAGTTACCCCACACGCCTTCGTTTGTTGGCTGCACATTGTGAATTTCAAAATGTATTGTAATCAGGAAATTTTGCAAGGTAGATCATCAGAAGACGTGTTCTACGTGAACCAGATATGAACCTGACCAAACTTCTGGACATGGTACGAGCTTTAGAACTATCTGATGTTCAAGCAAAAGCCATTGAAGGTGAGGCAATCAGTGCTATTTCTTACAAGAAGAAAATGAACATCAACAAGTCAGTAAACAGTCAGTCAAGTACACCATCAAGACCACCATATAACCAAAGACAAAATCAATTTCAAAACAAACATGCATGTAGATGGTGTGGAGGACTACAACATCCCCGGGAGAAGTGTCCAGCCAAAGACAAAACCTGTCATATTTGTGCAAAAACAGGACATTTTGCCAAAGTATGCCGTTCGGGAAAATGTTCAAAGAACTATCAACCTCAGTTCACACCAGTGCTAAAGTCAATCAAATTCAACAGAGCAGTGACAGTTCAGATGAGGAGTATGTATTTGGTGTTTCAGATAAATCAAGCACTGCACCAAAAGTAGATATAAACATTTTTGGTTCATCTGTCACATTTCTAATTGATACCGGCGCATCAGTCAATGTCATTGATTATGAAGTTTTTCAAAGAATTGCACCACAGACCACTCTGAACCCACATCAACTGCAATCTATGCATATGGCACACGCACACCTCTTACAGTTTGGGAACATTTTCTACTGCTGTCAAATACAAAGATGTTGAAACAAAAGCATCATTCTTTGTTGTTTGTTCAAATCCTGATGTGCAAAGCAGCAATTTATTGAGTGCCACTACTGCCCAGCAATCTTCAGCTCATCAATTTTGCATTTAGTGCAACACCGAAAACAACAGCTGAAATTCTCATGGAAGAAAACCAAATCTATTCCAAGGCATGGGAAAACTGAAAGATGTAAAAGTAAAGCTATATGTTTATGAGAAAGTCCACCTACAGTTCAACCTCACCGAAGGATCCCATATCACATGCGGAAGAAGGTGGAAAAAGAACTTCAACGACTTGAAGAGCTGGACATAATAGAAAAAGTTGATGGACCAACCCCTTGGGTCTCACCCATAGTTGCGGCTCCCAAACCCAAGAAACCAGAGGAGATTCGAATCTGTGTTGATATGAGGCTACCAAACAAAGCAATTAAGAGAACCCGTCATATCATGCGACTATTGATGACATCCTGATGCAACTCAATCAGTCAAAAGTCTTCAGCAAACTGGATTTGAATTCAGGATATCACCAACTCGAGTTAGATGAAGAATCACGCAATATTACAACATTTTCAACTCATGTTGGTCTCAGAAGGTACAAACGCCTAAATTTTGGAGTTACATCAGCAGCAGAAATTTTTTAGAATCACATTTCTGAACTACTTTGTGATATACCAGGATCTCTCAATACCAGTGACGACATCCTAATCCACGGGAAAACCAAAGAAAAGCATGACATTGCTCTGAAGAAAGTCCTAGCTCGTTTCAGTTGAAAGAGGTCTCACACTAAACAAGACAAAGTGTGAATTCAACAAAGATTGCATTGAATTCTATGGTTTCATTTTTGGTGCCGATGGAATTTCACCTGACCCGAAGAAGATTGAAACAATTCAACAAGCAGCAACTCCAGTCAACGTCAAGAAATTCGCAGTCTGCTTGGTCTGACAAACTATGTATCCAGGTTTATTCCAAAATATGCTGACATCACGAAACCACTCCGAGATTTGACACGGAAAGGTGTGGAATGTAGATGGACCGAAACAGAAGAAAATGCATTTCAGAAGCTGAAATCATGCCTGGCAAATGATACAACTATGAAGTATCACAACCCTGACTTTGAAACTGAAGTAGTGGTTGATGCCAGTCCATACGGTTTAGGCGCAATCCTTGCCCAGCGAAACAAAGACATCTCACATGTTGTAGCATATGCCAGCAGAGCTCTCACTGATGTGGAAATCCCGCTACTCACAAACGGAAAGAGAGGCTCTCGCAGTGGTTTGGGCTTGCGAACATTTTCATCTTTACCTGTTTGGTCATCATTTCAGAGTCATCTCAGATCACAAACCATTGGAAGGGATTTACAACAATCCGACTTCTAGGACCTCAGCACGGATTGAAAGATGGAATCTGCGGCTACAGACCTACGATTTCATTCTCCAATACAAGCCAGGAGAAAACAACCCAGCTGATTTTCTCACATGAATCGAAAACTCATGAAGAATACATCAAGTTTGTCATCGATCACACAGTTCCAAAAACCATGAAGGTGGGCAACAAGAAATGATCCGACACTGCAAGCAGTAAAGATATCTATAAAACTCAATCAATGGCGAACACCCACTGAAAGTTATATTGATGTGTCTTCATTTCAAATCTTCAAAACAGTCCAAGATGAACTGTGTATCAGTGAAAAATATGACATTATTCTCCGTGGTGACCGAATCGTTATCCCAAAAGCATTACAACAGTGTACAGTGGATATCGCTCATGAAGGCCATCAAGGTATGGTCAAAACAAAAGGTCTACTGCGTGAAAAAGTCTGATTCCCACACATAGACAGATAATCCAAAGTCAAGTCATGTCTTGCATGCCTCTCAACGACTACGGACCACCCCTCTGAACCACTGAAAATGTCTTCATTACCTTCCAAACTGTATAAATTCCTGAGAAATTACCGAGCTACTCCACACAGCAGTACTGTGTGAGTCCGGCAGAAGCTCTCTACAACAGAAAAATGAAGACAAGACTTCCTGAAGTTGTCAACAAGTCCGCAACCCAGTGCACGACCACAGAGACTTGATAAAGAAATCCGCCAGCATGATGATCTCATGAAACAAAAAATGAAAACATATGCTGATGAGAGACGTCATGCAACAGACTCAGATATTCAGGTTGTTCTTGTCCGCCAAAGAAAAGAAAATAAGCTGACACCCTACTACAATCCAACACCCCTTCAAGTCATGACAAAGAAAGGATCAATGCTGACAGCTGGAAAAGGAGAAAAACAAGTCACGCGCAACTCATCCTTCTTCAAAAAGTCAATCTGCCAGCAACGCCTCCACCCAATGAAAAGGAAGAAGAGAGTCCCCTCACAACTGCTACCAACTCTGCTCATCAAGAAGACAACCCAGATGAAGTCCGACAGCCCAGCACCAGCAGACCCCACGACAAGACAACTCTCAAGAAGGACCCGACGAAAACCCTACTATCTCAAAGTGATTTACACTGAAAAAATCAAGTCAGAGACTTCAATGACATTATTCTCTGTTTCGATTGTGATCTTGAATTCTTACACTGAGAGATATATATTATCTCAGTTGACATTTCATTTCAGTTAGTGAACAGACAGTTAAAGTGAAAATTGATGTTAAGAAATTATTTTTCAAGATCCACACAAGTACACAATTTTAGTCTAAGGTAGGGAGGGTTGTAAAAGTCTACGTAAGTTAACCATGATTTGTATCAAAAGACATTAAATTAAGCCCCGTTCTGGCATTGCCCCTGGAAACAGAACAACGACAACGAAGCCCACGAACGATCTACGTGTTACTTTAGCTCTGTACATTTTTCAACTTAGTTTGCTTATTAAACATTTTGAGCACACAAGCTGTGTTCGTAGATGTTGTGTGAATGCTCACATACGACTCTACAACATCATCATCAACATCTACGATATGATCATGATCATTGTCATCATCATCATCATTATCACCATGATCATCATGACCAAAATGATCGTCATAATCGACAGGATCATCATCCTTATCTTCATGATCATCATGATCATCGTGATCATCATCATCATGAAGACCATCTTTACCATCATCATCATCATCATGGATCATCATCATCATCATGAGCATCAACCTCGTCAATATGATCATCATAAGCATATGATGATGGTAACATCATCATCATGGATCACCATCATGATCATCATCAAGATCACCATTATGATGATCATGACAATCACCATCATTGTGATCATCATTATTATCATCATCATGATCATCATCATGATCAACATAATCATCATTGTCATGATCACCATCATCATCATTTTTTTTTTCATCATTATCATGACATCATTATCATTTTCACCATCATCATCCACATCAACATCAAGATCATCATCATCAGCATCATCATCGCCATAATCATCATCATCGTGATGATCTTCATGATATATTATGATCATCATCGTCATGATCATCATCCTGGTCATGATAATCATGATCATTATGATCAACATGATCATCATGAGGATGATCACCATGATCATGATCATCAACGTCATCATCAACATGATCAACAAGAATCGTCAATTATGATCATCACGATGATCATCAACATCATTATCATCATCATGTTCATATTCTCATGAACATTATCATGATCATCAACATTATCATCAACATGGCCATCATCATCATCATCATCATGATCAACATCATCATCATATCATCATTATGATCATAATCATCATGATCATCATCATCGTGATCATCATCATTAGCTGTAGCAGCAGCATTATGGTCATCATCACCATGATCATCATCATGATCGTCATATCGTGAGGATAATCATTATTATCATCTTCATCAGGATCATAATAATCATTATTATTAATCATTATTATTATGATGATGATCTTTTTTTTTGTTTTTCCTTTTTCTCTTCTTTCTTCCAAGCTTTTTTATTAATCCTTTTCCAAACAATACATTACAAATGAATATAACATTTCAAAAAGAAAGAAAAAAAAAAAAAAAAGAATGTGTGGGGGGGGGGGGGGGGGGGGGGGGGGGGGCCGCACACGGACACACAACAAAAAGGGCCATTGAACAATCAAACATCCTTGTACACACAGGAAAAGGGGGGACCAGGGTCGAGGGGGGGGGGTGCGGTGGGGGCTGAGGGTAAGGGACAGTGGAGGTCCATTGACTTTTTCATGTCGCACACAAATCAAACTTGATTATATACAAGTATTCAACATTTTTGAAACAATACAGCTGAAGTAGATCTTGCTGAATGTGGTGGTAAAATACATATTTTAAATTCTAACGTTCAAACTAATCAAGAACTGAATTGTATAGAAACCAAGTTTGTTTAAACTCGCACAAGTTCCTTATTTTTGTAATTGCCATGTAATGCTCTAAGTAATATCTGTCACACAATGATATTACAAAGGTGTGTACATGTGGTTGTGCAATTGGCATTTATATGCAGATGTAAAATATTGCAAATAAAGTGATGGATTAAAAAAAAGGCGTCTGTCTGTGTATTCTGCTTAACATCAAACAATACAAGTTCCTTGTTAATCATAAAATCATGACAATGTGAATATTTTTTCAGTCAGCAACTACTGGACATTCATCCAAAATCGGTGTGTAATAAATGACAACTAAACAGCACATTGAAAAATGTCTGCTCTTCTGCTCACAAAATTTTATATAAAAGTTCTAGATAATGCAGGAACGAGAATCTCGTTGAAAGTAATTCGTTGAAAGTAATTTATGTTGCAATCAAAATATCTATTTCCTGAGATTATTTCAGTTTTTCAAATAATATAATACATATTCTGTGCACAACTCTAATGCGATCCTCCAGCCTTGAGTTTTTTTTACGAATTGAAGTGAGGATCTGGCACTTTGTTATCTTGCATCTGTATATATAATTTTAGCCAAAAGAATTATCAGATCAACTACAGTATCGGCGTTGAAGTTAAAGTCTGTTCCAATAGTACTATACTTTCTGTGAAATATAAATTATCTATATTTGAACATTTCTTATCTGTAACCATTTAACGTTGAAGGTAATTTATGTTGCAATCAAAATATCTATTTCCTGAGATTATGTCAGTTTTCAATAATATAACACATATTCTGTGCACAACTCTTGCGATCCTCCGGTGGCTAAATCCCTCCCATACTATCCTTGGGACGAAATAAAGGTCGAAAGTTCCCAAGAACAGCAACAGGACCAGCCAGCAAGGGTCACATCAATACATTAGAATGGAACCACGGGCTAAAACATTGGATATTCCATGACTTCCAATCCATCTATATAGGTAAGCATCATCCCAAACACAAGCATGTATTATATCCACACACCCAAATATTCACATTGCTCACATCTCATCCCTTTCCCCACCATGTACAACTCGATGAAATTATTTGCAGACACATGGCCAGAACTCGCCAGCTATGCAATTTGCTCTTTTATACTCAAGTCATATTCATCCTGCTGAGACCATGACGTCTACGTATGCCTCATATATTATGGCAAATACCTCCATACTACGTAAACTTATTCTAGTATAAAAAAAAAGCAGCTCTTATTTCCCTGACATACCTCCCTCCAAATGACATATTTGTCACTTAACAGAATTAAAATCCTTCAAAATTAATAGTTATCACAATGACAGTAATATTCATGGGAATCAAGATAAGCATTCAACATACAGTGTATTTGAAATGTAGACAATTCCTTTCACTTTCAAAGTTGTAACTTCCCCATCCACAGATCATTTACTAAAACTAGTAAAAGACCAAACATCATGTGAATCTTCAAATAAAGATTTATAATGAATCCAGTTATTTTCAAGTTTTTGAAGTTCAGAGTTCACTGTTGCTAACTATCTTTCTATCTGATATCGTGCCTTGAGTATTTTTATGAATACTGAAGTGAGGATCTGGCACTTTGTTATCTTGCATCTGTATATATAATTTTTAGCCAAAAGAATTATCAGGTCAACTACAGTATCGGCGTTGAAGTTAAAGTCTGTTCCAAATAGTACTATACTTTCTGTAAAATATAAATTATCTACATTTGAACATTTCTCTTTCAGAAGATTTTTTCCCGTGTTTTCCAAAATTCATGTACGTATTTACATCTCCAGAAGACATGCTCTATATTATCTTTCTCATTATTGCAGAAATTGCAGTTTTGGTTTTGTACAACTCCTATTTCTTTCAACACCACGTTAGTTCCTATTATTCTATGTATTATTCTTATCTGTAGCCATTTAAGTTTTATATCTTTAATCTGCTGAATCTTTGAGAAACAACGTTTCCAAGGTATGTCTCGGTTGAGCTTTTCAGACCATTTTGTGATGCATTTTGGTTTCCAGTTATCCTTGATTAATGTTTTATAATATATCTGGGTGCCTTTTGATATAGAGCATATCTTTCTCAAGGCTGCGTTGCGATCTTGAATAGTAAGTCCAACTTTTCTTAATATTTCTTTATTGATGCTATACATCCCATGTATGACAGAAAAGTTAATCTGTATGTTATATCTTGCTCTGAATTCATTAATGTGAGTATTTCTCCATTATTCTTTATTAAATCAGAGATTCTGTTTTACTTTTTTTTCATGCCACCCTTTTAAACTTAACAGTTTTATTCCCTATTCTAATGTTATCATTATAAAGAATTGGTTCGGCTAGTACTTCCTGAGTGGTTTCTGGTTTTATTTATAAAAAATTGTCTATAGGAGGTGAATACATGTTGCCAAAACATATTTTTTTTAATTTACTTATACGCTTTTTCAAATCTAGATTTATCAACATTCCTGGTTTGTGTTGTGTGTTCAGTTGATTGATCATATCATAGATAAGTCTGACATTATTTCCATGTATCTGTTTGGAATAAATCCGGTCTGATCTTCGCTAATTACAGTTGGAAGTATTACTTTTTAATCTGTTGCTATGCATGTTGATCCTATTTTTAGATAACATTTAGCAAGGAAATAGGTCTCCAGTTCTTAATGTGTTCTTTGGGTTTACCTGGTTTTGGTATACAGATAATCATACCTTCTTTCTGTACATTAGAAAGTTCTCCCTCTTTAAAACTCTCATTCAAGGCTTTACAACTAGAAAGCCAATCCTTTTTCCAAAAGACTTAAAAAACTCAGCTCCAAACCATCTGTTCCTGGACTTTTTCCATCCTTCATATTTTTCAATGCATGCCGGCTTCCTCCAGTGTTATTTTTCCTTCAAAAAAATCTACTTTCTTCCACTGTTATTTTTGGTACCTCTTTAACTAAATCTTCAATATCGAGTTGTTCCAAATCTCTTTTTTTTTTTATATAATTTTTCATAGAAATTTTGACTTCTTTCTTTTATTCCATCTGTATGTTCTATTATTTTCCCTTGATTGTTTATCAATTTTGTTATTTGCTTGCTAACAAAGTTACGTTTTTTCAAGATTACAGAAATACTTTGTGATTTTTTCTCCTTCTGTACCCATCTTGCTTTAGATCTTAGTAGTACCCATTCATGATTTTTTCTCTCTAACAAGTCAACTTTGATTGTATTCTTCAAGTATCTTCATGTCTTGTTCTGTTTTGTGTTCTTTTTTCTCATTTCTTTTATGTCATGCGTCAATTTTTCTTCTTTCTGTTTTGATTCTCTTTGTTTCATTGTTGCATATGAAATTGTTTTTGTTCTTATTTTTCATCAGCAAAAAGTCCAGAAAAGTCCTATCAGATACTTTAAATTTTATTTCTGAGTTACCATCATCTTTAGTTTGGTTGGGTTCTTCCTGGGTTTCTGTATATTCTTTTATTACATTTTGTATTCTTCATTTTTTCATCAACATATTTTTTTATCTTTAAGTAGGGAGGTATTAAACTTCCAAAAAGTATTTTGTTTTACATCTTTTCTGAATTTAAGTTTTAGAGTTATTAATGAATGATCAGTTCTATAGCCTGGAATTATATCTGTATCATATCAGGTAATCCGACAGTAGAAAGAAATCTATTCTACTTTGTTGAAAGGGGGTTGGTCTTCTCCATGTATATCTCCTACTGTCTGGATTGTTCTCTCTCCATATATCTGTTAAAACAAGCTTGACATCATTTCTTCTATTGCTTTCTTAGCTTTGGGGTTATTAACATGTTTATAGTTGAAACAATCTATTTCATGTTCTAAGGCAATATTAAAATCTCCAGCTATATAACATTGTTGTTTTTGTATCTTTTTATTCTCTGTATTAGATCTTCATAAAACACAGGGTCATCATTATTGGGACCATATACACTTACTAATAATAGTTCTTTTTCCATAGCTGCAAGGATATAATAATGAAATTACCATTTATATCTGATTCAACTTTATTTAATCTTAAATTCAAAATTATTATTAAATAGCACTGCTATTCCCCTGGCATTTGAAGTATGTGAAGAAAAGACACAAGTATATCCCCATTCTGATTGTATATAGTTTTCCATTTGTTTTCAAATGTGTGTCTTGTAAACAGTAAATAGAATATTTTTTTTTCCTCAAATAGTGAAAGACATCTCTCCTTTTCTGCTTATTTCCCAGCCCTGACAGTTTAATGAAGAAATTGTTATTGTATTGTTACTACTTGTTTTTTGTTTCCATTATGTCATATCGTTAGTCTACTTACTAATCAAGTGTTCCTTTAGACTCGCTAAGAAACATTTTAAACTTCTGGCTATTTTCATTATATTGTAAGCTCAGGTCATGTTTCTTGTTATTATTCTGTTCTATCAGCACAAAGTCTCTTAATGAATTAACTTCATTCAAAAATCTGGCTTTTTATTTAATACGTCAAACCAATTGAAGCAATTCTCCAGGGAAAAAAGTCGTTTCATATATATCCATGTGTAATCATTCAAATCTCTTAACTCTTCACGTAACATCAGATGAGCGTTTACGAAAAAATGAATAGATCCACTTCTACAATTCAGTGTCTGAAACTTTCACGCACTTGAAGGAAAAATTAGTTCATCAAAATTTTTAGGCAAATATCTTTGACAATGACATCCATGGTAGGTCCTTCTCCCCTCCCCTCCCTCTGAAATCATTCCAAAACTCATTCTCACAAAAAGATCACCACAAAACAATACAAATTCACTTGGGTATACATAGATCAGATAAATTCTAACTGACAAAGGTTGCTGAAGAAAGAAAAGCAAAAGATAAACAAGAATTTAACAACAACAATCAAAAAGAGAAAAAGGAAAAAAAAGACTAAATTCCTCTGACGGTCATGGCGAGCGAGAGAAAACAGTGAGTATCACCTTTCAAGAACAATCCATAAGGAGGTAAGGAAGTGTGCATCAACGATAACAATTTAGCGTTGTGAATTCGATATCAGTGTGCGCGCGCTCACCAGTTTCCCGAAGAGGCATATTGCAGTAGACTGTAAATCCATCTGGTGTCAAAAAAACAAAATTTAAAAAAGCCACATTACATTATCGCATTCAAAATACAAAACGTTCTCTCTGAGAGAGAAAAAAATCTAGTAAGTAATCATGATCATTATTTTCATGATCATCATCAGCACCATGATCAAGATCCATAAACATGACGATGATCTTGATGGTCATGATCATGATGATGTTGATCATAATGATGGTGATGAAATTGATCATGGTGATCCTCATTATAATGAGGATCATGATTACCATGATGATGATTATCATGATGATGACGTGATGATGTTTTATCATAATGATGATGATGATCATGGTAATTATGATAATGATGAGATCACGATGATATTGACGATCATGATCATGATGATGACCATGATGATGGTGATGGTGATAATCATCATCATCACCCTCATCTCATCATCATGAACATGATCATGATGTCATGAGGATCTTGGTGATTCTCATGATCAAGATTATCATTATTATGATTTTGATCGTGATGATGTCATGGTGATTAGTGATGATTTTGTTGATGACGATTATGATCATGATGAAGAGTACGATATCTTGATCATGGCTTTGATGATGATGATGTTCCGTATCATCATGAACATGATGATCATCATGGTTATGGTCTTGATGATGATCATAATATTGTTGATCATAATTAATGATGATCATGATCATCCTGACGATAATTATCATTGTAATTACGATGATCATGATCATGATCATCATGATGATCATGATGATGATGATGATAATGATCATCATTACCATGATCATGATGTTGATGATGATGATGATTATGATCATGACAAAAAAGAGAAGTGCAAACAAAGTGTGAAGTAAACGCAGTTTTAATGCACAACATGCCTTCCTCAGCGACAAAAAAATACAGACATAAACATGTACAAGCCAAAGTGGTGAATCTTTTTTGTCGCTGAGGAAGGCATATTGCCGAAAATTTCTTGTCCTGTTTTGTGTCGTGCATAAAACTGCGTTACTTCACACTTTGTTTTGTGTGCTCTTCTGCTTTTTGTCGTGTTCAGTAACGCTGCAGTTTGTTTCATTGCCGATGATTATGATCATAATGATGATGATGATGATGATGATGATTCATCACGTGATCATGATGATCTGATGATGATAATGATGATGATTAATTATTTTTAAGATCATTACGATCTTATGATGATTTTGATCATAATGATGATGATGATGATGATGATTCATCACGTTGATCATGGTGATCCTGACGATGATCATGATGGTGACCATGGTGATGTTGATGGTGCCATCATGATGATGATAATGATGATGATGATCTCATGATGGTTACGAACATGATGATCGTCATCATAATCATCATGATCATCAAAATAATGATGTTGATCATGACTGTTATGATGATCACCGTCTCTATGATCATCATGATGATGTTACTGATGATCATAATTGTCATTAATATGATGATGATGATGATGATGATGATGATGATGATGATGAGCATGATGATGATGAGCATGATCATGATGATGATTTTTATCATATGATGATTTCGATCATGATGATCATCATGATGATCATGACCATGATGATCATTATGATGGATGGTCATGATCATCATGATGATGTTGATCATGTTGATCATGATGATGAGGATGATGAAGAACATGATGATGATGATCATGATGATGATGATCGTGATGTGATGATGATGGTCATCATGAATCGTTATCATTACTATGATGATAATCATGATGATGTTTATAATGAAAATGATGACGACCATAAAGATGATGATCCTGCTGATGATGATCTTTGTTATCATTATCATCATCATTATTACATTGATGATTATGATCATGATGATGATTATGATAATGATGATCTTTATGATCTTGGTCATGGTTATGACCATGATGATGATGGTGATCATGATGATGTTCATGATGATGATGATGATTATGATTGTGGTCATGATGATGATGAGTATGATCTTATGACGTTGATTATGAACGATCTTGGTGATGATAATGATGATGATCATCATGATTAGGATCTCATGATTATGATTATCACTATTATGATAATCATGATCATGGCAGGATGAAGATAATGATGATGATTGATCATGATAATAATCATAATCATGATGATCAGATGATCATGATGATCCAGATCACGATGATCATGATGATGATAATCATGGTCAAAAGATGATGATTATTATGAATATAATAACGATCATGATGATCATAATCACAAAACCCAAAACACACATGATGATGATGATCATCATGGTTATGATCAAGATCGCCATCAGGATGATCATGATGAGGATGATGATGATCATGATCAGGATGATCATCATAATATTGGTGATGATCCTGATGATGATCGTGATCATCATGATCATTGCAAATAATGATGAGATGATGATTGATGATCATGATGCTGAAGATGACGATGATAAGTGATTATGATGATGATCATCATGATCAAAATGATGTTGATCATGAATACGATTACGATCATGATGATCATAAACATTATCATGATGTTATGATCATGATTATCATGATGGTGATGATGATCATGATGGTGATGTGATGATGATAGTCATGAATTTGATACTGATGACCATGATAACGATTTTCATGTTGATCATTACGATCATCGTGATCATAATTATGAAGCTGATCGTGGTCAAATTTAAAACGCGGAAGGGGATACGCAAAGCGTAATTTACAAAACACTGAACAAAAACACGAAAAGTCAGAATGGGGAAAGGAAAAGGAAAAATGGAAAACGCAAAACACGAAACCCGGAAAACCCGGGAAAATACTAAACGGAAAAATGAAAAACGGAAAACAAAACCAAATTATGTGAAAAGACAAGATAGGGACACAAAAAAAAGGGAAAAAAAACAAAACTAGACAAAAAAAAAAAAAAGAAAAACACAAGTCAAAAAAGGGAAACAAAAAAAACAAAGCCACAAACAGAATTTCCCCAGTGAGTGCAACCTTCCCGTTGGTTGGGGAGCTGCGTGTCTCTTTAAAACCCGGAGAGCTATGTGGGGGGAAAAGATTCGTCTCCGGTGGGCCCCAACCCAGACAGGTAAAAGGGTAGAGACCAGACAAAAGCACTCAACTGGCCCCCCAGGTTGGGGTTTGAATTGGGGCTAAAAACCCGGTCCTAGAAAAAAAAAACGTTTACAAAAACCCGCAATAATTTTTGAGAATAGCATGGGGGGGAAGAGTTTTTCCTAGCGACCCCATGCGCGAGTGGTAAAACCCCTTGGGAAAGCCAGTCCCCCGACAACTCTTTGACGCCCAAAGCCAAGACCAGGTTAGGGCCCGGGAAATCAGAACCCATACGAGACGGGAAAAAACGCACAATGAGTGTGAGATCACAGTAAACCTAAGATCCTTGGCCTGGCGAGACTAATGGACAGGAAAGGAAGAAAAAGGTGACAAGTGGAGACACCATCATCTACTTGGACGAGAAAAAGACCAGCCACACACGCAGGGAGTAGCGTGCTGAGGGACCCCAGGCGAAGCGAGCATGCTTTTGGGAACCAGTGTCCCCAAGGACCTATGCAAGTTTAATTCAAAGGGCAAAAAAACCACCATCTTACAGGCACGCCCCCACAAACGTAGAGACCCAGAGGAAAAGGAGGAATTCTACAATCAACCCCAAACATCTGGATAGAGTCCCGAAAGAGCTTAAGATCCTCATGGGAGATCTCTCCCCAAAGGGGGAACAGAAAACAAGGGCAGAGGCAGATTATGGTTTTATACACGGAACAGGAATAAAAAATGAAAAGGAGAACTGTTTGTGGAATTCTGTGCTTTAAAACGACAGGGTCATGGAGGACTTTTTTCCACAAAAAAAACATTACAAGATATTTGGGAAATTTCACCTGATGGGAAGCCCCAAAAAAAATCCCCCACATTACCCGGCAAAAATGGCGCAAAGTTTACATGACGTGAGGAAACGAGGAGCAGACGCAGCATCAGACCACAACCTTGTGATAGCTGTGCTAAACCAAATTAAAACCCCTACAAAGAAGCAGGCGACTATCACATAAGTACAATGTACACATCTAAAGGGAGAGAGCAACAAAGAGGGGGTTTAAACTGGAACTGAGAAAAAGATTCGCGGGGTTTTACCAAATTGCTGAAGAAAACGAAGCCACGGTGTGAAATAGGGGGTCTGGCAAAGAATGTACAAATGCTTGGGGAAAAAGCGAAAAAAACCAAAGAATGGCTGACGCTGGAACATGGACCTCATCACAGAGCGGAAGCACCTAAAAGCCGATCAACCAACCCCGACCCCGACCCCGACCACAAGAAGAGTTCGGGACAACTGGGACGTCAACCGCCAAGTTAAAAAAAGTGCTAGAAAGACAAAAAACATTCATCCATGAGCTCACAGGGAAAAGGGGGAAAACGGCAGGACAGAGAAACATGAAAAGGGGTGTATGAGATTACCCGAACCTTTCTGGAAAAAACCCGCAACCCATCGCCGGTCAAAAAAAGGAGGGGGAAAAACCATCGCAGGGGAAGCGGCAGGAGCAAGGGGGCAGAGACTTTAAAGGACCTGAATAGACCTGCACCCCCGTCCCCCCACATTCCACCACCAACCCATTTGGGCATCAACACAGGCCCACCAACCAAGACGGAATTACCAAAGCCCTCAAGTCACTGAAGTCAGGTAAAGCAAGGGTCCAGGGGCGGGGAATTCCCCTGAACAGAAAGAACATCCAACGTCAACAGGATGCGATCCATCCAACAAAAATCTGGGGGCAGGAACGAGTCCCGAAACTGGAAAAGAGGCCAAGGTGAAGCTGCCCGGAAAAGGGGGCCTTCACCCGTAAAAACTGGAGAGGGTTTTTTTTTGCGTCCATCCCGGGGAAATGCTGACCAAAATCATGGGTAGAGGACTAAAGACCGCCCCAGCAAGACCCTCCGCCAAGAAAAGTGGATTTTGCCCAAGACAGATCATGCACGACCAAAAGCCCCAGAGAATTATCTCGAGCAGTCTCTGGAGTGGCAGACCCCCTTGTACGCGTTTTTTGTAGATTTCCAGAAGGCATTTGACGCATCGACGAGATACCACTGGAAATTCACCCCATGGGTTCCCACCCAGTTTTTTTGCCATCCCAGCAACCTAGGGAGGAGGGCCACATGGGAAGCTAAACGAACCCCTTACTGTACAAACCGGCGTCCGTCAGGGGGGTTACACGCCAAAAATTTTCCCGATGGTCGTTGACGGATAAGCGGCAGTCAAAAGACGGCAAGAGGGCGGAATCCCTGGATTTTAAACCAACAACTGGAAGACCCGGACTTCGCCGACGAATCAGCCTTCTGCCCCCAAACAGCAAAAGCACAAGGAAGCGTGCCGGGTAGCAGAAGAAGCAGGAAAGACAGGCCTCCAAATCAACATAAAGAAAACAGAAGCCATGAGAGTCAACAACCAGCAACGAGACCCACTACGACTACAACAGGAAGACATCATTGAAGTTGACAAGTTTGTCTACCTCGGCAGTGTGGTCAGCAAAGATGGAGGTACAGATGAGGATATCAAGAGTCGCATCAATAAAGCCAGCACACCTTTACTACACTACGGCCTATCTGCCCTCTCACTCCATAAAAGATCAGAATCTTCAACTCAAATGTGGAACCTGTCCTTCTGTATGGTTCTGAAACGTGGCGAACAACAAAGACAAACACCCACAAACTCCAAACATTTATCAACAGATGTCTGCAAAACATTGTGAACATCAGATGGCCAGATGTTATTGCCAACGCAGAACTGTGGAACAAGACCCAGCAAGTTCCAATAGAAAAAGAAATCAGAAAACGGAAGTGGGGATGGATTGGCCACACCCTCAGAAAGTCTCCATCCAACATCACAAGACAAGCCCTTGAATGGAACCCTCAGGGCAAAAGAAGAGTGGGAAGACCAAGACAGACATGGCGAAGGAGTACCGACGCGGAAGTGAGGGCCGCCGGAATG
The DNA here is from genome assembly GCA_018398815.1 of Conus ventricosus. Classification (NCBI taxonomy): domain Eukaryota; kingdom Metazoa; phylum Mollusca; class Gastropoda; order Neogastropoda; family Conidae; genus Conus; species Conus ventricosus. The sequence goes on from CM031609.1 coordinate 65,070,407, forward strand.
ACGTGGGCCAAGCTGAAGAAGATCTCCCAAAACCGTGTCCGCTGGAAGAGTGTGGTTGCGGCCCTATGTTCCCCAGGGAATTCAGAGGACTAAGTCAAGTCAAGTCACACAAACAGAAAACGGTGAACAGAAAGCGCAAAAACCCAAAACGCAAATTCGAAACGCAAACTCAAAAAATATGAAGCAAAACACAATCAATATGCAAAGCACAAAAGACAAAACCTAAAGCGTGAAACCCAAAACGTGAAACACAAACGACAAAAAAGAAACCTTAACAGAAAAAACAACAACAAATCGCCAGAGTAGGATGAGTAAAAACAAACAAAGCACAACACACAAATTCAAATTTACACAACAGCAAAACAGAAAGCGAAAAAAGCCAAAAGTCCAAACAAAAGGCAAAATTTAATGCACAAACAGAAACACTAACAATAACATTTAACACATTTAAGATTCAACATTAGTTCTGACTCTATTTCCCATACAGTCCTTCGAATGAGACTATAAACCGAACGCATGCATAACATCTTGCACACACGAGACGGCCACACGAGACGGACTTTACACCTTCTCCGAAGATTGTGGTTTGCATTTTCCATTGTCCATTTTTGCGTTTCTGTTTGTTTCATGCATTGCGTTTTGAATTTTGCGTTTGGCGTCTGTTTTACGTTTCGCGTTTTGCAATTTGGGTTTTGTACTTACACATACGCAAAACTAAAAATGCAAAAGTGAAAACTCAAAACACAAAACTAAAAACAAAAAAACAGAATTAACAAAAGACAAAACCCGAACGCAAAACGAAACGAAATTGCGAAACAATAAGCAAAACGCCAAACGCCAGCTCTGGACATCAAAAAACAGAAAACGCAAGACACAAGTTTCACACACCAAATACAACAAGCGAAACGAAAAAAAACCCAAACCCAGAATAATAAAGGGGAAAGGCAAAAGTCAAAACGGAAAACGCAAAATAGAAATCGCAAAGCGCACTATATGCAAAATAGAAAACGCGTTTGCGTTTTAGGTTTTGCATTTTGTGTTGCTTTTTTTTTTTTTTTAATCCGTTTTTCGGTTTGCTGTTTGCGTTTAGCGGTAAGCTGTATTGCGCGCCTACCTTTTACCGCTTTGTTTTCTGTTTCACATTTTGCCTTATGTTGCTTTTCCTGTTTTGCGCTTCTGAGTTTAACGTGTTATGTTTTCCGTTTTGCGTTTTCCATTTGTGTTTGTTTTTCGTTTCGTAGATATGTGTCCTGTATTTTGCATTTCGTGTTTTCCCTTTTTTGTTTTGCGTGTTGCGTTTCCGTTTTCAGTTTGCATGTTGCATTTTGCGTTTTCTGTTTTACCTTTTCTGCATCTCTTTTGCGCTTTGCGTTTTGCCTGTTGAAGCTCCCCAAGAAGGGCGACCTCTCGGAATGCGGCAATTGGTGGGGAAACAACTTGCTCTCCGTCCCAGAGAAGATGTGCCGTGTCCTTCTACAGCGCATGAGGCAAGCACAGGGTTCAGATGAGGGAGAAGCTGCACAAACCAGATCTTTGTTTTACGAACAATTGTGGAACATCCATTGAATAGAATTTTCGTCATATACTACTCAAAACAATTTAAGAGCCACCTGCATTTTACATATGGTTTAGATAACGCATCGTATTGTATAGAATCCATAGCTTTTGTCCAACTTTTGCACTGAAAGTGTGACAACTGTCTCAATGCAAAACTGGTTTTGGCATGTGTTCAGTTGAACCTGAGTCACATCATCATCAACATCTACGACATGATCATGATCATTGTCATCATCATCATTATTATCACCATGATCATCATGAACAAAATGATCGTCATAATCGACAGGATCATCATCATCCTTATCTTCATCTTTTGCCTTCAGAAGCTCAGAAGCCTCAATGTAAATAAAAAAGCGCTGCAAGGATTTTACAGATGTTTTACTGAGTCCATCTTAACTTTCTCTTTTATCTGTTGGTATGGAAGTCTAACTGTGAAGAGCAAGAATGTGTTGAACAAGGTGGTGAAAGTCTGTAGCAAGATTGTGGGCGGGAAACAGAGTAGTTTGAATGTGTTGTTTGAACAAAGAGCAGTTCGAAAGGCGCAGATGATTGTGAGCGACAGCAGCCATAATCTTAGTCGGTACTATGAACTTTTGCCATCTGGAAGACGTTATAGGACCCCAAAATTTAGACTGTGCAGAACAAAAAAGAGTTTTATCCCCATTTCCATCCAACTTCTAAACAAATAATTCTATTTACATGTGACGAATGAAAACATTGAGAACTTGAACTGACGCTGCGTGCGTGCGTGCGTGCGTGCGTGTGTGTGTGTGTGTGTGTGTGTGTGTGTGTGTGTGTGTGTGTGTGGTGTGTGTGTGTGCGTCGTGGTGTGTGTGTGTGTGTGTGTGTGTGTGTGTGTGTGTGTGTGTGTTGGTGCATAGTGTTGTGTTGAAGTGCATAACATAAAATGACATAAATAGCATGCTGTTTTATTGGATGTGTAATTGTGTTATGTGTTTTAAAAATCAAAGACGTTGCCACATTGAATTTCATGTTTGTGATAATAAAGTCGTTTGAATTTGAATTTGAATTCATGATCATCATGATCATTGTGATCATCATCATCATCATGACCATCTTTACCATCATGATCATCATCATGGATCATCTTCATGATCATGAGCATCAACCTCGTCAATATGATCATTCATAAGCATTACCATCATCATCATGGATCACCATCATGATCATCATCAAGATCACCATCATGATGATCATGAGAATCACCATCATTGTGATGATCATCATTATTATCATCATCATGATCATCATTATGATCAACATAATCATCATTGTCATGGTCACCATCATCATCATTTTTTTCATCATTATCCTGACATCGTCATCATCATCCACATCAACATCAAGATAATCATCATCAGCATCAGGATCATCATCGTGATGATCTTCATGATTATCATGATCACCATCGTCATGATCATCATCCTGGTCATGATGATCTTGATCATTATGATCAACATGATGATCATGAGGATGATCACCATGATCATGATCATCAACGTCATCATCCACATGATCAACAAGATCGTCAATCATGATCATAATGATGATCATCAACATCATCAATATTATTTTCATAAACATGATGATGATCTTGATGGTCATGATCATGATGATGTTGATCATAATGATGATGATGAAATTGATCATGGTGATCCTCATTATAATGATGATCATGATGATGATCATGATGATGTTTATCATAATGATGATGATGATCATGGTGATTATGGTAATGATACGATGATATTGACGATCATGATCATGATCATGACCATGATGATGGTGATGGTGATAATCATCATCATCACCCTCATCATCATCACCATCATGAACATGATCATGAGGATCATGAGGATCATGGTGATTCTCAGGATCAAGATTATCATTATTATGATCTTGATCGTGATGATATTCATGATGATGATGGTCATGGTGATTAGTGATGATTTTGATGATGATGATCTTGATCATGATGAAGAGTACATCATCTTGGTCATGGCTTTGATGATGATAATGATGTTCCGTATCATCATGAACTAAGATAAACATGGTTTTGGTCATGATGATGATCAAATTTTGGGTTGATCATAATTAATGATGATCATGATCATTAACATTCATGAGATAATTTTTCATTGTAATTACGATGATCATGCCCATGATCATGATGTTGAGACAATGATGGTAATTATGTTTATAATGATGATGATGATGGTGAATCATCGCGATGATTATGATGATCTGATGATGATAATGATCGTGAAAATTTTATTTTTAAGATCATTACGATCAAAATGTTTCCGTTGGTCATAGTGATCCTGACGATGGTCATGATGGTTATGGTGACCATGGGATGTTGATGATTGGCATAATGTTGTTTAATGATTGATTGACCCTGAGGTAACGAACCAGATGATCATAGAGATGGTGATCATCATGACGGTCATGTTTCATCATCATTACTCTTTGGTAATTAATATGATGATGATGTATGAAGATGATGAAGATGATGATGAGTGATTCTTAAATTTTAATGATAATTTCTATTATGATGATCATCATGATGATTTATGACCATGATGACGTGATCATCATGATCATTACTACTAATGATGATGATGTGATTGATGATCATGATGTTGATGATGAAAGACGAAGATAATATGATTATGATGATCATCATAATGATCAAAAATGTGATGTTGATCATGATACGATTACGATCATGAGATAATAATCATCAATGATAATGATGATTTTGACATGATCATCATGATGGTGATGATGATCATGTGGTGATGCTGATGATGAAGGGAAATTTTATACTGATGACCATGATGTGATCATCACTATGATGAGATCATGATCATAATCTTTATCATTTTCATGATGATCACCATGATCGTCATCAGGATGTCATGATCAATTTGATGACGATTTTCATGTTGATCATTATGATCATCGTTATCATAATTATAAAGCTGATCGTGGTCAAAAATTTAAAACGCGGAAGGGGAAAACGCAAAACGTAATTTAGAAAACCACTGAACAAAAGAGACGAACCCCAAACTGAAAAACACGAAGTCAGAAAGGGGAAAGGAAAAAGGGAAAATGGAAAAGCAAAATCGCTAAAAGCAAACCCGGAAAATACTAAAACCGGAAAAAAACTAAACGGAAAACATTAAACACAAACGTGATGTGAAAAGACAAAATAGGAGACACAAAATGCAAAGGCAAAAACAGAGCTTTGAAGAAAAAAAAAAAACACAGAAAACACCAGACTAAAAAGGAAAACAAAAAAACAACGCACACAAAAAGAAAACGGTGAATAGAAAGCGCAAAAAACCTAAAACCCCAAATTCGAAACGCAAACTTAAAAAATATGAAGCAAAAACACAATCAATAGCAAAGCACAAAAGACAAAAACCCAAACGTGAAACCCAAACGTGAAAACAAACGACAAAAAAGAAACCCTTTAAAAGAAAAAAACACAAATCGCCAGACTTGGATGAGAAAAAACAAATAAAACAAGACAAATAAAGCACAACACACAAATTCAAATAGTAAACACAACAGTTAAAACAGAAAGCGAAAAAAGCCAAAAGTCCAAACAAAAGGCAAAATTTTAATACACAAACAGAAACACTAACAATAACATTTAACATTTAAGATTCAACAAGAGTTAACATTAGTTTCTGACCTATTTCCCATACAGTCCTTCGAATGAGACTATAAACCGAACGCATGCATAACATCTTGCACACACGAGACGGCCAGTTGGTAAATGTGACACATTACACCTTCTCCGAAGATTGTGGTTTGCATTTTCCATTTTTCCATTTTTGCGTTTCTGTTTGTGTTTCATGCATTGCGTTTTGAATTTTACGTTTGGCGTTATGTGTTTGTGTTTTACGTTTTGCGTTTTGCAATTTGGGTCTTGTACTTTCAAAAACGCAAAACTGAAAATGCAAAAGTGAAAACTCAAAACACAAAACTGAAAACAAAAAACAACAACAGAATTAACAAAAGACAAAACCCAAACGCAAAACGAAACGAAATTGCGAAACAATAAACAAAACGCCAAACGCCAGCTCTGGACATCACAAAACAGAAAACGCAAGACACAAGTTTCACACACCAAATACAACAAGCGAAACGAAAAACCCCAAACCCAAAATAATAAAGGGGAAAGGCAAAACTTAAAACGTTTCACGCAAAACGCAAATCGCAAAGCGCACTACATGCAAAATAGAAAACGCAAAACACAAAATGCAAACACGCAAAACATAATTCAAAAAACGCAGAACACAAAAACAGAAATGGAAAAGCAAAAGGCAAAACAAAAAACAAACACCACAAAAAACCGATGACAAAATCTAAAAAAACACAAAACGCAGACAAGGCGCGCAAAATAGCTAACCGCTAAACGCAAACAGCAAACCGAAAAAACGGATTAAAAAAAAAAGCAACACAAAATGCAAAACCTAAAACGCAAATCATAAAACGGAAAACGCCATTCACAAAATAGAAACAAGAACACAAACACGTTTGTGTTTTGTGCTTTTGTTTCTGCTTTGTGAAAGACCCAAAACGCAAAGACAAAGAAAAACAAAAGTTGTGGATAAACACAAAATGGAAAAACAGAAAACGCAAAACGTAAAACACTCAAAAACAAACGCGCATAAACATACAAAAAAAGCAAAGCAAACGTGAATTGAAACAAAACTAAGAGCAGAGACAAAAAACACTAACCACAAAAACACAACACAAACACACAAACACAAAAGACAAAACCCAAAACCCAAACGCAAAATGGAAAACCCAAAACACGTAAAACTAATCGGAAAATCCAAAATGATAAAGGGGAAAGGCAAAACTCAAAACGGAAAACATAAAACGCAAACTGCAAAGCGCACTTATGCAATAGAAAACACAAAACACAAAATGCGAAACACGCAAAACAGAAATGGAAAACGCAAAAGGCAAAACAAAAAACAAACACAAGAACATAAAACCGATAACAAAATCTAAAACACACAAAACGCAGACAAGGCGCAAGATGCAGCGCGCAAAACAGCTAACAGCTAAACAGAAACAGCAAACCGAAAAAACGGAGAAAAAAAACCCCGCAAAATTCAAAACCTAAAACGCAAATCAGAAAACGGAAAAATAGAATCACGTTTGTATTCGTGCTTTTGTTTCTGTTTTGTGAAAGACCCAAAACGCAAAGTGATAAAAAGACAAAGAAAAACAAAAGTAGTGGATAAACACAAATGCAAAAACAGAAAACGCAAAACGTAAAACACTCAAAAACAAACTGTTTATACCAAAAAAAACAAACCCCAAAGCAAGCGTGAATTGAAACAAAACTACGAGCAGAGACAAAAAAGCCCGAACCACAAAACACAACACAAACACAAACACAAAAGACAAAACACAAAACACAAACACAAACGCAAAATGCAAAATGAAAAACCCCAAACACATAAAACAAATCGGAAAATGCAAAACGTGAAAAATGAAACGCCAGGCGCAAAATAGAAAACGTGAGAACCAAAACAGAAGAAAACGCAAACAGAAACACAAGGTCTTCGTTTTGGCTTTTGCCTCTTGCCTTTTTGTTTTGTCTTCGTCTTCTGTTTTGCGTCTTGTATTTTGGGTCTTTGCGTCTTGCGTTCCGCGTTTGTGTTTTTACCTAGTTTTTGTTTGTTTGTTTCTCTTGATGTTGGTTTATGGGTCTACGTTTACGTTTCAAACGCTTTTAGCGTTTTGTGTTGCGCGTTTTATATTTTGGGTTTTGTGTTTGTGTATTTGTGTCACATTTTTGCGTTTTGTCTTGTCATTTTGCGGTTTGCGATTTGTTTTTGCTTTTTGCGCTTTCTTTTTGGTTTTGGTGTTTTTTGTTTCGCGTTTTAAGGTTTGTGTTTCACATTTCGCATTTTATGTGCTGTGTTTGCGTTTGTGTTTTGTGTTTTGCATTTTTGGTTGTTCGATTTTTGTTTTGTAATTTGTGTGCTTATCAAAGCTAAATGAATTTTCGTTGTTCTATTCATTTGTCTTACCTGAAGAAGACTTAAGAGGTCGAAACGCGTAGTGTTTTGTCTTGTGACTCATTTGTCAGGTTTTTCTGGGCGGTTCGCTAACATTTATTTAAGATTTGTTAGATTTCGCCTGCAGTGGTCTCAGTTTGCAACTTTACCTTTTATGTTTTGGATTTGTACTTTGTTTTCAATTTATTATGTTTTCCTTATTGTTCGGCGTTTTGTCTTTGCGTTTTGCTAATTTCCATTTTATTTGTTATGTTT
>CM031609.1:65078395-65090631 GCA_018398815.1 Conus ventricosus
GATCATGATGATGATAAGCATGGTCAAAAAGATGATGTTGATTATTATGGTGTTGATTATGATGGTGATGATGATCATGATGGTGATGCTGATGATGATAGTCATGAATTTGATACTAATGACCATGATGATGATCACCATGATCTTCATCACGATGATCATGATCAATTTGATAACGATCATCATGTTGATCATTACGATCAGTGTGATCATAATTATGAAGCTGATCATGGTCAAGATTTAAAACGCGGAAGGGGAAACGCACAACGTAGTTTACAAAACAGTAAACAAAGAGACAAAACGCAAACTGTAAAACATAAAAGTCAGAATGGGAAAGGAAAAGGGAAAATGGAAAACGCCCCCCCCCCCCCCCCCCCCCCCCCCCCCAAGAAAAACGGCCACACAACGCATGAGACAAACAAAACACCAAACAATGAATCAAGCGCAAAACGCGAATACAATACGCAAAACACGCTAAACGCAAACCGGAAAATACAAACACAAACGCTATAGGTTTCCTATCTTAACTTTTCACATAACGTTTGTGTTTTATGTTTTCCGTTTAGCATTTTCCGGTTTGCAAAAGCAAAAACAGAAAACAGACAGAAAAAAAGAAAAACAAAACAAACACCAAACTAAAAAGAGAAAACAGAAAGGAAAAGAAGAAAAAAATGCACACAAACAGAAAACGGTGAATAGAAAGCGCAAAAACCCAAAACGCAAATTCGAAACGTAAACTCGAAAAATATGAAGCAAAACACAATCAATGCGCAAAGCGCAAAAGACAAAACCTAAAAAAAAAAAAAACCCGAGCAGAAAACAAACACAAACCGCCAGACTAGGATGAGAAAAACAAAACAAAACAAAACAAAACAAATAAAGCACAACACACAAATTCAAACAGTAAAACACACAACATCAAAACAGAAAGCGAAAAAGCCAAACCTCAAATCTCAAAACAAAAGGAAAAACTTAATACACAAACAGAAACACTGACAATAACATTTAACATTTAAGATTCAACAAGAGTTAACATTAGTTCTGACTCCATTTCCCTTCGAATGAGACTATAAATCGAACGCATTTATAACATCTTGCACACACGAGACGGCCAGTTGGTAAATGTGACACTTTACACCTTCTCCAAAGATTGTTTGCATTTTCAATTTTCCATTTTTGCGTTTCTATTTGTGTTTCATGCATTGAGTTTTGAATTTTGCGTTTGGCGTCTTGTGTTTGTGTTTTACGTTTTGCGTTTTGCAATTTGGGTCTTGTACTTTCAAAAACGCAAAACTGAAAATGCAAAAGTGAAAAAAAAAACAAAAAAACTGAAAAAACAAAAACAAAACAGAATTAACAAAAGACAAAACCCAAACGCAAAACGAAACGAAATTCTGAAACAATAAGCAAAACGCCAAACGCCAGCTCTGGACATCACAAAACAGAAAACGGAAGACACAAGTTTCACACACCAAATACAACAAGCGAAACGAAAAACACCAAACCCAAATTGATGAAGGGGAAAGGCAAAACTCAAAACGGAAAACGCAAAACGGAAATCGCAAAACACGCAAAACATAATTCAAAAAACGCAAAACAGAAAAACAGAAATGGAAAAGCAAAAGGCAAAACAAAAAACAAACACGACATAAAACCGATGACAAAATCTAAAAAACACAAAAACGCAAACAAGGCGTTTTGGTCTTTCACAAAACAGAAACAAAAGCACAAACACAAACGTGTTTGTGTTCTTGTTTCTATTTTGTGAATCGAGTTTTCCGTTTTATGATTTGCGTTTTAGGTTTTGCACAAACACAAACAGCAAACCAAAAAATGCGCATAAACATACAAAAAAAAAAAGCAAAGCAAACGTGAATTGAAACAAAACTACGAAGAGAGACAAAAAACACTAACCACAAAAACACAACACATACACACAAACACAAAAGACAAAACAAAATACAAAACACAAAACACAAAACCCAAACACAAACGCAAAATGGAAAACGGAAAACCCAAAACACGTAAAACAAATCGGAAAATCCAAAATGATAAAGGGGAAAGGCAAAACTCAAAAGGGAAAACGGAAAACGCAAACCGCAAAGCGCACTATATGCAAAATAGAAAACGCAAAACACAAAATGCAAAACACGCAAAACATAATTCAAAAAACGCAAAACACAAACACAGAAATGGAAAACGCAAAGGCAAAAAAAAACCCCCACACACAAGAACATAGAACCGATGACAAAATCTAAAAAACACAAAACGCAGACAAGGCGCAAAATGCAGCGCGCAAAACAGCTAACCGCTAAACGGAAATAGCAATCCGAGAAACGGAGGAAAAAAAACCGCAAAATGCAAAACCTAAAACCTAAAAATCAAAACGGAAAACGCGAATCACAAAATAGAAACAAGAACACAAACACGATTGTATTTGTGTTTTTGTTTCTGTTTTGTGAGACCAAAAACGCAGTGTTAAAGACAAAGAAAAAAAAAAACCAAATGGAAAAACAGAAAACGCAAAACGTAAACCATTAAAAAACAAACGCGCATAAACATACCACAAAAAAAAATCCCCAAAGCAAACGTGAATTGAAAGCAGAGACAAATAGCACTAACCACAAAAAACAACACAACACAAACACAAAAGACAAAACATAAAACCCAAACACAAACGCAAAATGCAAAATGGAAAACCCCAGACACATAAAACAAATCGGGAAAAAGCCAGGCGCAAAATAGAAAACGTGAGAACCAAAACAGAAGAAAACGCAAAACAGAAACACGAGGTCTTGCGTTTTGCCTCTTGCCTTTTTGTTTTGTCTTTGTCTTCTGTTTTGCGTCTTGTATTTTGGGCGCCTTGCGTTCCGCGTTTGTGTTTTTACCTAGTTTTTGTTTGTTTGTTTCTCTTGATGTTGGTTTATGTGTCTACGTTTACGTTTCAAACGCTTTAAGCGTTTTGTGTTGCGCGTTTTATATTTTGTGTTTTGTTTGTGTATTTGTGTCACATTTTTGCGTTTTGTTTTGTCATTTTGCGGTTTGCGATTTGTTTTTGCTTTTTGGCTTTCTGTTTTGCCTTTTTGTGTTTTGGTGTTTTTTGTTTCGCGTTTTATGGTTTGTGTTTCACATTTCGCATTTTATGTGTTGTGTTTTGCGTTTGTTTTGTGTTTTGCATTTTTGGTTGTTCGCTTTTTGTTTTGTAATTTGTGTGCTTATCAAAGCTAAATGAATTTTCGTTGTTCTATTCATTTGTCTTACCGAAGAAGACTTAAGAGGTCGAAACGCGTAGTGTTTTGTCCAGGCGGTTCGCTAACATTTATTTAAGATTTGTTTAGATTTTCGCCTGCAGTGGTCTCAGTTTGCGACTTTACCTTTTATGTTTTGGATTTGTATTTTGTTTTCAATTTATTATTAACATTTCTGGGAAGTTCGCTAACATTTATTTAGGAATAATGCTTTTAGTTTTTCAGCAACTTTTTTCGTCTTCACACTTTTGTTTTGTTCCATTTTACTACCCTTTGCTGGCTGCTTTGAGGGTGCTGTTGGATTCTTTTTTAAACCCTTGGTGGTGAGAACACCACAGAATTATGGACTGTGGTGTGTCTCTATTTGACACCAAGAGCACAGACACAATCAGCCGTGTCTCCCTGATGAGTCCGATCCAGCGGACGAAAGGCCTAGGAGCAGGCAATACAAATAAATGTGCCTTCAGGAGGGATTACGATGGTTCCCTCAGGCAGCTAGTGAATGGGCTTCTCATAGTTATAATATATTTCCCCACATTTTCTCCATCTTCAATTTTTTTTTTTTTTTTTTAAAGTTCAAATCTTTGCCAAGTCATTACTATAACGACTGAAGAATTGTTAACCTGCACTTGTTTTCTCCCACTACTTAATTGTTCAGATTTATTTAAGATTTGTTAGATTCTCGCCTGCAGTGGTCTCAGTTTGCACCTTTACCTTTTATGTTTTGGATTTGTATTTTGTTTTCAATCTCCTTATTGTTCGGCGTTTTGTCTTTTGCGTTTTGCCAATTTCCACTTTATGTTTTGCTTTTCGCGTTTCCGTTCTGTGTTTTGCGTTTGGTGTTTTCCGTTTTGCATTTTAAGATTTATGTTTCACGTTTCGTGTTATGTTTTGCGTTAATGTGTGAAGTTTTGTGTCTTGTGTTTTCTGTTCGTGTTTTTGTTTCTTTTTGTTTTCTCTTAACCTTTCACCGCTTCGTTTTGTGTTTCACATTTTGCCTTTTTATGTTGCTTTTACTGTTTTGCGCTTCTGAAATTACCGTGTTATGTTTTCCGTTTTGCGTTTTTGATTTGTGTTTGTTTTTCGTTTTGTAGACATGTGTCCTGTATCTATTGCATTGCCTTTCGCATTTTGCATTTCGCGTTTTCCCTTTTTTGTTTTGCGTGTTGCGTTTCCCTTTTAAGTTTGCATGTTGCATTTAGCGTTTTCTGTATCTCCTTTGCGTTTTGCGTTTCGCCTGTTGAAGCTCCCCAAGAAGGGCGACCTCTCGGAATGCGGCAATTGGTGGGGAATCAACTTGCTCTCCATCCCAGGGAAGATCTGCCGTGTCCTTCTACAGCGCATGAGACCGCTCAAGATTAAGGAAACAACATGCAGCGTTATATTTCCTGCAGAGTTGAAAGAAGAACAGGCAAAAGACCCATCGCTCAAGAAGCTGATTGAGTTGGCCCGTAAACCAGACAACGCACGTACCAGCAAAACAGGTGTTGAAACATCATTCTTGATCAAGAAAGGAATACTGTACAGGAAGGTGCGTACTCCAACGACGCAACATACCCAAGTTGTGGTACCCAGGAAACTTAGATCTAATGTACTACAAGTAGCTCATGACATACCTATGTCTGGACACCTTGGTGTGAGACGGACAAAAGAGCGTCTGCTACATGATTTCTTTTGGCCAGGAGTGGAAGGTGACGTCAAAAGATATTGTGCGTCATGCGATACGTGTCAGAGATGTATCGGCAGAAATAGTATCAGGAAAGCACCAGTTCAGAGGATGCCACTGATAGAGATACCATTCCATCGTGTTGCAGTGGATATCATTGGACCCATCAACCCCATGTCATCATCAGGGAAGAGATACATTCTCACCGTAATCGATTATGCTACGCGTTACGCAGAAGCAACAGCACTCCGTAACATCAACACAGAAGCAGTGGCTGAAGCTTTGTGGGAAATCTGGACGCGAGTGGGAATACCAACGCAAATTCTCACGGACAGAGGTAGTCAATTTCTTTCTGGGACAATGCAAGAGGTCAACAGTGGAAACGTATGCCCTTAATTCGGTATGAGAAACGCAAGTGCCGTGTTCACAAGGATGATGAGGAAATTACTGAGTGACATAAAGTCAAAAGATGTCCATAACTTTATTGATGACATTTTGATCGCTTCCGAGACTTGGGAGGAACATGTTGAGGCAATCAAAGCCGTACTTAAGAGACTGCAAGGGGCAGGGCTCACTGCAAAACCATCCAAATGCTTCTTTGGATTTCATGAAATACCATTCTTGGGACATCAGGTTGGACGAGGTCTGGTCAGGCCAGAGTCGGACAAGCTAGAAAAGCTTGAGAAAACCGAAAGACCGAAGACCAAGAAAGAGCTCAGGTCATTCCTGGGTTTGGCAGGATATTATCGGAAATTTGTTCCGAACTTCGCCATGATTGCTGTACCATTGACAGATCTGACAAAGAAAGACCAGCCGGAGAAGACTGCATGGTCAGAAGCATGCGAGGAAAGCCATGAGGACGCTGAAGAACAAACTCGTCAGCGCACCTATCATGCGATTGCCAGATAGGGAAAAGCCCTATGTGCTACGCACAGACGCCAGTGATCTACAAGAGCATGATGAAATGCTACAGCTAGTAAAAAGCTCAACAAGCCTGAAAGGAACTACGCCACAGTGGAGAAAGAATGCTTGGCAGTTGTGTGGGCAGTCAAAAAGTTTGAACCATATCTCTACGGTACGAACTTTGTGCTGGAAACAGACCATCAACCTTTGCAATGTCTAAAAAAGAACAAGACTGCAAACGGTCGCTTGTTACGTTGGGCAATACTCCTGCAAGATCATGATTTCACAATCAGAGTCATCGCTGGGAAAGATAATGTTGGTGCAGACTACATGAGCAGAAGTACAGTTATTGAAGAGTGAAGCACTCTGGAATCCTGCAAGTGTATATACATTGAGCAATGCAGAAGAGTTGTGCATAATTTGATTATTTGATCCTGCATCGATGTTATTTATGAGGTTTAATAACATATTACTGTATTCGACTTATTAATGGACTGTCACTTTTCTTGGTGTTCTGCTTAAATAGGATTTTTCGCTAAGAAGGGGGGTATTATTGACATTCATTCATAAGCTCGGGTCATTAAGAAAATGACGCAATTGATACATGACGTCTATTCGCTCTGCGCTTGTTTTATATTTCTATCTCCAAACGATGAAACTAATTTTTGCTTTAAGGCAGTACGTTTATAATTTCAAACGTTATGTAGACTTGTATTTGCATTAATAATTAAAATAATTTACAATCGTAGAGCATGGAAAACCATGGTACTGACCAACCGTAGTTATCCAAGTGTCAGTGGTTTCTCCGTCCGCGCATGTGCAATAAGTATTGACCGTTGCTTCATACGAACTTGATCAACCCGGTCGACGAGAAATTGGCTCCCAAGAAAGGTCAAATTATTCGAAGAAGAAGAAACCTTTCAAAGGAATCAGTCGAGGCCAGCTAGACTGAAAGGGGACTGCAGGGCATTCGACGACACCCACAACCTTTACGGGGAAGGCGTAAACGAGTCTCATCGTTCCGTGGGCAAAGTCGATAGCTGTAGTCATAGAAGACTGTGTTGAGGTAAATAGATCGAAATCATTTTTTCGTATAGCGCAACAAAATTTATTTCAATATAATCGCATTAAGGCACATTTACCGGTTCAATAATATTTTGTGCGCGCGATCATTTAAAATGCTCTGAATTAAATGTTTCAGATTTACCAGTCAACACGTATGATTGATCGTAGAGCTGTCATCTTCATCTGTTTGCTCTCATCGTATCGTGTTGCCATGTACTAACCTATATTATGTAAATTCTATTTCAGTTCACCGTTGCATACAACCATATTTAGAAGATATGATGTTTGTGTGAACGCAGATTATTATTTATAGAATCGTAAACGAGTTCAAGTTATGAACGGAACATTTTCTCGGATCTAAGTGATCTGTATAGTATGAAGATTAACGTGATCTGATTTAATCTGTTCAGGGATTAGAAGAAAAAGAAACACCCGAAGGTGCTGGGGAGGACCCAGAGAAGCACTGTCTTCACCTGCCTTTAGAGCAGTCCTGTACCACCCTTGGAGGCCTGCGCTGTGTTGACGATGGGTACAGGCACGCGCAGGACACTCCATTAAGATATCAAGGGACATAACTGCTCCTGACCAGAGGTAAATTAGACTACAGGATGCAGCTCATAACAGCCTTAAAGTAGCATCCCATGGGTGTACCAGCCCATATTTCATGACTGCAGAGCCCACCGGCGAAAAACACCACCCTCCAGCTGCCGAGCACACCCACAGACCCAACCACCCTGCCCACGGACAGATGAAGACAGTGCCACTCCAGACACAGCCAAGCTTTCGCCATTCGGTCTTATGTGCCCTCAAGAGAGAATCCAAAGTTGTAGTCTTTCCCACTGTCAACAGGACTTTTCCTGTGGTCAGTGGGTCTTTCCTCACCGTCACTGGACCTTTCTCCAGGGTCAGCTTAGTTAAGGCAAAGAAGAAAAAGAAACACCCGAAGGTGCTGGGGAGGACCCAGAGAAGCACTGTCTTCACCTGCCTTTAGAGCAGTCCTGTACCACCCTTGGAGGCCTGCGCTGTGTTGACGATGGGTACAGGCACGCGCAGGACACTCCATTAAGATATCAAGGGACATAACTGCTCCTGACCAGAGGTAAATTAGACTACAGGATGCAGCTCATAACAGCCTTAAAGTAGCATCACCATGGGTGTACCAGCCCATATTTCATGACTGCAGAGCCCACCGGCGAAAAACACCACCTCCAGCTGCCGAGCACACCCCACAGACCCAACCACCCCTGCCCACGGACAGATGAAGACAGTGCCACTCCAGACACAGCCAAGCTTTCGCCATACGGTCTTATGTGCCCTCAAGAGAGAATCCAAAGATTAAATATAATCGTAATTTATCAAGCAATAAGCCTTGGCGAATAACACAGTCAAGGCAGATTGGAATATTCGTGTACACTTTCCTTCTTTGTTAACGAACTATATCGTAAAGCAATTTTTGAAGGAAATCAATTGTAAATAATAGAGCAAGCTAGTGCAATTGTAAAGTGTGTTTGGAGCGTGTAGTGAGTGGAATAGTGATGTGCCACTATAGAGCAAGATCTAAGACGATTGTTATCTTGCAGGTACTTTTCCTTTTACGTCCATCCTGTTCATCTCTCCGCATCTTTATCTTCATCTTCGTCACACATCTTTATCCTGCTACATTCTTCGTTGAGAGGAACGTGCTGGCGTGACAACCTTGCCGGGATCTGGAAGTGAACTGTAAACGTCAGCGGAACTCCGGAACGCAACACGATTCCGTGAAGCTGAGTGGCAATCACATAAACACATCCCTCCGCATTCAAGCACGCCACAACACACTCAGACATTTTGTATATTTTTTTTTGTGCATAACTATATTCCATGTGTATTCCCCGGAAGATTTTTCTTGTAGCACGAACGGACAATCGATATTTGTGCTACTGCAAAAAGCGAAGTGGAGAAGGACAGAAACTTTGCCGTTTTCAAGTGAATGTGCATGATCAGTTTCTTTTGTGTGTAATTCATTTTCATAAGCGCAAACGGACATCAGCATTCAAAGCAACCAAACAACATTCTCATTGCAGATCATCATCATCGTTACTCATACTTCATTAAATTCAATTGTTGTTATCAAAATCAAACCTCTTGTTCCATCTTTAGAAAGAAAGTGAAGGGTGTGGACGAAAGTTTAACTTTCCTACAATGGTCTATCGTTCTTGTCTGAACATTCAACCAACATTTATGAATGGGGCTTTATAAATCCGTCACAAGCACAAACACAAACGTGTTTGTGCTTTTGTTTCTGTTTTGGGAAAGACCCAAAACACAAAGACAAAGAAAAACAAAAGTAGTGGATAAAACACAAAATGGCAAAAACACAAAACGCAAAACGTAAAACACTCAAAAACAAACGCGCATAAACATACGAAAAAAAAGCAAAGGAAACGTGAATTGAAACAAAACTAAGAGCAAAAGACAAAAAACACTAACCACAAAAACACAACACATACACACAAACACAAAACACAAAACACAAAACCCAAACACAAACGCAAATGGAAAATAGAAAACCCAAAACACGTAAAACTAATCGGAAAATCCAAAATGATAAAGGGAAAGGCAAAACTCAAAAGGGGAAAACGGAAAAACGCAAACCGCAAAGCGCACTATATGCAAAATAGAAAACGCAAAACCAAAATGCAAAACACGCAAAACATAATTCAAAAAACGCAAAACACAAACACAGAAATGGAAAACTCAAAAGGCAAAAAAACAAACACAAGAACATAGAACCGATGACAAAACCTAAAAAACACAAAACGCAGACAAGGCGCAAAATGCAGCGCGCAAAACAGCTAACCGCTAAACGGAAATAGCAATCCGAAAAACGGAGGAAAAAAAAACCGCAAAATGCGAAACCTAAAACGCAAATCACAAAACAGAAAACGCGAATCACAAAATAGAAAAAAGAACACAAACACGTTTGTGTTTGTATTTTTGGTTCTGTTTTGTGAAAGACCCAAAACGCAAAGTGTTAAAGACAAAGAAAAACAAAAGTACCAAATGGAAAAACAGAAAACGCAAGACGTAAAACACTCAAAACAAACGCCTATAAACATCGTGAATTGAAACAAAACTACGAGCAGAGACAAAAAGCACTAACCACAAAAACAACACAAACACACAAACACAAAAGACAAAACACAAAACACAAGCACAAACGCAAAATGCAAAATGGAAAACCCCAAACACATAAAACAAATCGGAAAATGCAAAACGTAAAAAATGAAACGCCAGACGCAAAATAGAAAACGTGAGAACCAAAACAGAAGAAAACGCAAAACAGAAACACAAGGTCTTTTGCCTTTTGCCTCTTGCCTTTTTGTTTTGTCTTCGTCTTCTGTTTTGCGTCTTGTATTTTGGGTCTTTGCGCCTTGCGTTCCGCGTTTGTGTTTTTACCTAGTTTTTGTTTGTTTGTTTCTCTTGATGTTGGTTTATGTGTCTACGTTTACGTTTCAAACGCTTTAAGCGTTTTGTGTTGCGCGTTTTATATTTTGGGTTTTGTGTTTGTGTTTTTGTGTCACATTTTTGCGTTTTGTTTTGTCATTTTGCGGTTTGCGATTTGTTTTTGCTTTTTGCGCTTTCTGTTTTGCCTTTTTGCGTTTTGGTGTTTTTTGTTTCGCGTTTTAACGTTTGTGTTTCACATTTCGTATTTTACGTGTTGTGTTTTGCATTTTTGGTTGTTCGCTTTTTGTTTTGTAATTTGTGTGCTTATCAAAGCTAAATGAATTTTCGTTGTTCTATTCATTTGTCTTACCTGAAGAAGACTTAAGAGGTCGAAACGCGTAGTGTTTTGTCTTGTGACTCATTTGTCCAGGTTTTTCTGGGCGGTTCGCTAACATTTATATAAGATTTGTTTAGATTTTCGCCTCCAGTGGTCTCAGTTTGCAAACTTTACCTTTTATGTTTTGGATTTGTATTTTGTTTTCAATTTATTATGTTTTCCTTATTGTTCGGCGTTTTGTCTTTTGCGTTTTGCTTATTTCCATTTTATGTTTTGCTTTTTCGCGTTTCCGTTCTGTTTTGCGTTTGGTGTTTTCCGTTTTGCATTTTAAGATTTCTGTTTCACGTTTCGTGTTATGTTTTGCGTTAATGTTTGTGTCTTGTGTTTTTCTGTTCGTGTTTTTGTTTCTTTTTGTTTTCTCTTACCTTTTACCGCTTCGTTTTGTGTTTCACATTTGCCTTTTTATGTTGCTTTTACTGTTTTGCGCTTCTGAGTTTAAACGTGTTATGTTTTCCGTTTTGCGTTTTCCATTTGTGTTTGTTTTTCGTTTCGTAGATATGTGTCCTGTATTTTGCATTTCGTGTTTTCCCTTTTTTGTTTTGCGTGTTGTGTTTCCGTTTTAAGTTTGCATGTTGCATTTTGCGTTTTCTGTTTTACCTTTCTGCATCTCCTTTGCGTTTGCGTTTTGTCTGTTGAAGCTCCCCAAGAAGGGCGACCTCTCGGAATGCGGCAATTGGTGGGTGCCGTGTCCTTTCTACAGCGCATGAGGCAAGCACAGGGTTCAGATGAGGAGAAGCTGCACAAACCAGATCTTTGTTTTACGAACATTGTGGAACATCCATTGAATAGAATTTTAGAGCCACCTGCATTTTACATATGGTTTAGATAACGCATCGTATTGTATAGAATCCATAGCTTTTGTCCAACTTTTGCACTGAAAGTGTGACAACTGCCTCAATGCAAAACTGGTTTTGGCATGTGTTCAGTTGAACCCCGAGTCACATCATCATCAACATCTACGACATGATCATGATCATTGTCATCAAACATCATTATTATCACCATGATCATCATGAACAAAATGATCGTCATAATCGACAGGATCATCATCATCCTTATCTTCATCTTTTGCCTTCAGAAGCTCAGAAGCCTCAATGTAAATAAAAAAAAAGCGCTGCAAGGATTTTACAGATGTTTTACTGAGTCCATCTTAACTTTCTCTTTTATCTGTAGAGCAAGGTGGTGAAAGTCTGTGGGCGGGAAACAGAGTAGTTTGAATGTGTTGTTTGAACAAAGAGCAGTTCGAAAGGCGCAGATGATTGTGAGCGACAGCAGCCATAATCTTAGTCGGTACTATGAACTTTTGCCATCTGGGAGACGTTATAGGACCCCAAAATTTAGACTGTGCGAACAAAAAGAGTTTATCCCATTTCCATCCAACTTCAACAAATGATTCTATTACATGTGACGAAAGAAAACATTGAGAACTTGAACTGACGAGTGCGTGCGGCGTCGTGTGTGTATGTGTGTGTGGTGTGTGTGTGTTGTGTGTGTGTGTTGTGTGTGTGTGGGTGCATAGTTTTTGTGTTGA
>CM031609.1:65090731-65130783 GCA_018398815.1 Conus ventricosus
TCACCCCAGGTTCAAAAAAGAATCCAAAAACACCCCAAAGCAGCCCAGCAAGGTATAAATGGAACAAAACACAAGTGTGGAGATGAAAAAAGTTGCTGAAAAACTAAAAGCATTATTCAAACAATATAAAATATGGGGGACAATCTTTGAGCCTATGCTTGAGGATCCATTCAAGGATGCAAGGGAGATAAAAAGATATGGAACAGTGTGAGTGGTCAGCTCTGCTGTTCAATAACCCAAGCATTGTGAGTGGCTAAGAATTGAAACAGAACAACCTTTACTTGGATCTCCTAAGAGATGCAATCTCCCATGATTGACCAAACAATAGAATGCTGAACAATTAAATAGTGGGGAAAACAAGTGCAGGTTAACAATTCTTCAGTCGTTATAGTAATGACTTGGCAAAGATTTGAACTTAAAAAAATTAAAAAAAAGTTTTCAAGATGAAGAAAATGGGTGGAATATATTATAAATATGAGAAGCCCTTCACTAGCTGCCTGAGGGAATCATCGTAATCCCTCTTGAAAGCACATTTATTTGTATTGCCTGCTCTAGGCCTTTCGTCCAATGGATCGGACTCATCAGGGAGACACGGCTGATTGTGTCAGTGCTCTTGGTGTCAAAATAGAGACACACATATATATAATGCTGAACAATTAAATAGTGGGGGAAAACAAGTGCAGGCTAACGATTCTTCAGTCGTTATAGTAATGACTTGGCAAAGATTTAAACTTTTAGAAAGAAAGAAAAAAAATTGAAGATGAAGAAAATGGGGAATATATTATAAATATGAGAAACCCTTCACTAGCTCCCTGAGGGAACCACCGCAATCCCCTTCGAATGCACATCTCTTTGTATTGCCTGCTCCTAGCCTTTCGTCCGCTGGATCGGACTCATCAGGGAGACACGGCTGGTTGTGTCTGCGCTCTTGGTGTCAAATAGAGACACACCACAGTCCATAATTCTGTGGTGTTCTCACTACCAAGGGTTAAAAAAAGAATCCAACAGCACCCTCAAAGCAGCCAGCGAAGGGTAGTAAATGGAACAACGAAAGTGCGAAGAAGAAAAAAGTTGCTGAAAAACTAAAGGCATTATTCAAACAGTATAAAATATAGAGGACAATCTTTGAGCCTATATATATATATATATATATATATCTGCAGCAACCAGCCTTACATGAAAGCAATAGGATGAAACAACCATGCCAGAGCTCCCAAAGAAATTCGAATAGTCTACGAAACATCCCCATGCCTTCCATGCTTCCTCCACAAGAACCCTCCACTGACAACCCTGGAAGCCACAGATGTACCAGAAAACGCTGTGTCGTCTGTAAGGAACATGTAGTAGAGGCACATCAGTTCACCAGTGATGTTAAGTGGCGAGAAAATTCACCATTCGCCATGAGATGTCCTGCAGCACAAGGAACATCGTGTACCTGCTCTACTGCACCAAATGCAAGGGAGCTCAATACGTAGGAGAAACACGCAACTCGCTCAAACAACGCTTTTACTTACATAGGTCACACATCCAGAATAATACAGGCACCCACGTCACACATCATTTCAACATGCACAACCACTCACTTAAAGACATGCGTTGTATGCCAATTGAAAACAGTACATAGACAGTGACATTCATAGAGACCTCAGGGAAACATTCTGGATTCGCAAACTACAAACAAAGCACCCACAAGGCCTGAACACACATGACAAACTATTAGTTACACGCACTGAGTTTCCCTTGCATTCATTCCCTCTGGTACAACTAACAAAATGAAAACCTGATATAATGAATGATCCAAATGAAAACCGGAAACACCATTTTGAGCTTTCGGAGCTCTGATGCTCCTTCTTCAGCAGTCCTATTTTATTTGTCAATGGTGAAAAAAAAACCGTCACGGCACAACGTCATAGATAAACGAGGATGAAAAAACGTCACGGCCATCGCACAGATAAACGAAGGATAAAACCGTCACGGCACAACGTCACAGATAAACGAAGGATGAAAAAAAACGTCACGGCAAACGTCACAGATGAAAGAAAGAATGAAAAAAACGTCACGGCACAGCGTCACAGATAAACGAAGGATGAAAAAAACGTCACGGCACAACGTCACAGATAAAAGAAAGAACAATGAAGAAAAGTCACGGCACAAAGTCAGAAAAAAAAGTCATGGTACACGAGAGGGAGAGAGGGAGGAAGGGAGGTTGGTGCTGGGGAGAGGGAGAGGTTGGGAGGGAGGGAGAGAAGGAAGGAGAGTGTGAAAGAGGGAGAGAGGGAGGGAGGGAAAGAAGGGAGAGAGAGGGAGGGTAGGAGGGAGGAAGAGAGAGAGAGAGAGAGAGAGAGAGAGAGAGAGGGGAGAAGGGAGGGGGAGAGAGAGAAGGGGGGAGGGGGAAGAGAGAGGGAGAGAATGATCGGGTGAGCGCTTTTGCAATGAAGAACTGTCTTTCCTCCAAGTCCTCCAGGTATTCAACGGGGCCACTACGGATACAGGAAGACGAAGGACAGATACCAGAAGAGGAAATCAACACCAACCACACCAAAGGGATTAGTCAAAAACATTCAGACCATTAGGGAGTTGGTGCGCAGCTTCCACCTCCAGAACCACTCCCTCCCCCTCTGATCTCTGGATTTTCTGAGTGGACCTGTTTTATAACAGTGCACCTCATGTCTTGTAGACTGTGATCTGGCTGTCGGAAGTGTCTTACAAACCAGGGGGAGTTTGTTCTCGTTTTCAGTTGTACACCGAACCTGTGGTTGTAGAACCTCTTCCGAACAGTCATTTCTGTCTCTCCCACATACTGTTGCTCTCTGCATTTTTCACAGTCTATCAGGTATACAATATTGGAGGACCTGCAAGTGACGCTGTCTCTGATCTGGAATGTTTCCTTGAATGAAAACCTGACAGAGAGAGAGAGAGAGAGAGAGGAGAGAGAGAGAGAGAGAGACAGAGACAGAGACAGAGAGAGACAGAGACACAGAGAAAGAGAGAGAGAAAGCGAGAGAAAAAAAAGGGGGGGGGGAGCTGTTTGTATATTGGCGGGGATGGGGAGTGACAAAATAATAACAACAGGATGATGTGTTAGACTTCGCATCACGTGGTGATGACATTACTGTCATGACGCAAGTTTTATTTTAGCATCGACCTGATGATGTCACTCCACTTTTGACGTGACTACACAGTCTGTCGTCCTTGAAAAAGTGCAGCCGCTCGAAATATTGGATTATATTTGTTTACATTGCTTGCTTGCCTTTTTACTTCAATTCTCTCTCTCTCTCTCTCTCTCTCTCTCTCTCTCTCTCTCTCTCTTCTACTTCATCTCTCTATTATATATATATATATATATATATATATACTACATAATTTAACAGAATTCGGCCAATCATCTATCCGGAATGTCTATTGATATTTACATGACTGCTGTCGTCAAGCTCGTGCCGAAGCAGTGATGCCAACAAGTCCACGGAACTGTCGCTGAATGGAAATGGTGGCGCGTTCAGGATAGGGATGTTCACTGACTCTGGTTCTGTGACTAGGCAGGTATTGTGGTCAGTAAGTGGTGTTCTGCGTATGCTGGATCAGAATAAGTGCCACTGAGCATCGGCGAAGTGACTCGGCAACATGGCAGTGTCTCCTACAGTGGGCCCTCATGGCGACTTTAGAGGGATTGATCGTGTGGTCTAGTGCAGTGCCAGGACACCGACAGGACGACCAAGGTGTGGCTATTATGGGAGCCGAAATGAGCAGCTGAGATTTGTCCCTTGGAGAGGAAACAATGTTAGTCAGTATTTCCAATCAGGAGTGCACAAAAAGCAAACAAATCCAGTCACAGGATCTTTAGGTGTACCTACAGCAAGCCAAAGCTTGAACAACTTGAACTTGTTATACTGTATGCATTTATGAGAGCACACACACACACACACACACACACACACACACACACACACACACACACAGACACACACACACACAGAGAGAGAGAGAGAGAGAGAGAGAGAGAGGGAGGGAGAGAGAGAGAGAGAGAGAGAGAGAGAGAGGAGAGAGAGAGAGGAGAGAGAGAGAGAGAGAACATTCATCAATAAGACGAACAAGACTGAAAGGTCAAACCAAGATGTTTATTTCACTAACGAAGAGAATTCAAATATATAAATGACTCAGTAAGTTACAAAGACTGAATAATTAAACGGATGATTATAACCGACTAGCGTCTAGGTGATTATTCAACAAGGCTTCATTACATTCCCAGATCAAGTGCACGGCCATGCAGAAGAATAGAGCACTATGGATGTTCTCCACTGTGTGAATTCCCGTTCGGCAGAAGCAGTTTTACAAAGGATCATTAAACCAGATCTGATGGTAAATCCGCTTGCTATACTGCCCAGCGCAAGATTTGTTCCTATGTGTGATTCAAAAGAAGTCAAAACCAAAGAGTAATCTTCGGGGTGTTGGGTTTTATTCAATTCTTTAGTATAATTGTTTTCTGGTCCCCGTCCCCATGTCCTCTGTGACGTGGAAAATTGTTAAAGCCGGACAACACCTTAGTACTGCGGACGCAAGGTCTGTAGAACCTTGTTACTTTCTTCTTTTTAGACATTTTTCTTCTACGGCGGTAAACTTGCAAGAACAAATTTATGATGCACCCGAATTGGAACATGAGACAAAAATAATAGAGGTTTCAGATCAGTTTGAATTCTCAGTTTCATGAACCGTAACTTGAACAATCGGCCTTGAACTGAGTGCCATTGTCACGTTTCCCTGACAACACCGACTGTGGACAAACGACGCGCCTTGAGTTCTGTCCGAAAACCGCGTGACTGTCTGAGTTCAGGGGATAAAACGAACAATCTTACCCTTTGCAGTTTAGCGGATGTTTGGAAGAACAAAAACTGAGCTAACTTGATGCACAGGATATTGTTTGTCTGGGTAGAAGAGGACTCGGCAGGAGATCTTCATTCCGACAATAGGCAAGTGCTCAATTAACAATCGATATGTAAACGAGACATGTTGACTGCAGGAAATGTCAAAAATGAGCTGTGAAGCCCAGATGACCAACTGACAGCTCTTTGCCCGAAATGCAGGGGGGAATTGAAAACTGTGCAATGGATTGTGAAACGGAAAGCAAACGGTTTCTCTTTGTTAATCCCCCCCTTCTCTCTCTCTCTCTCTCTCTCTCTCTCTCTCTCTCTCTCTCTCTTCTCTCTCTCTCTCTTCTCTCTCTTCATTTTCAAAACACAGCGGACTCTAAACGTCAACTGCGAAGAAGATGAAGAGAAAAGAAAGGTTCAGTCTGTTCTTTCAAAGCTACAAATGACATCAGTATGTGAAAATTCTTTCTCTCAAAGTACGGTTTAACAGTTTAGACAGTTAGGAGAAGTATTCTAGGTAGAAGTTCCCGCATCTCTGAATTTTCCCAGAGCATGTAAAACGATTTTTTGCTTTCTATTTCTTGTGAATTAAGGGGACATTCAAGTTCAATGGAATTGAGTGAATTCGTGAAGCGAAAGTTCCCTAGATTTAGTCTGAAGTATAATCATTATTTTGTTGACTCCAGCGGACGTAAGTGACCTTTGGGAACCCGACGTTCTTTGTGTAAAGAACGCCCTGTGAGGCACTTTATGCCTGTATTTCATTTTAAGGTATCAATATTGCAAACATTCTCCTTCAGTTACAGCCACTAAATGAGTTACATTAATCCAAACTAAACTTTATGATCATTTTTGAGACAATACATGACTATAAATCACCCAAAAAGTTCGTCAGCTTCCTGTCAGTTGTTTGTGGCCTGAATGTATTTTGTCCACCGTTGGATGAGAAATCGGGTCGTACCAGCAGTTTTATAGGTCTGTGTTCTCTGGCTTAGTTCATTATGGTGCTACGGAGACTTAACAGTGTGTCACAAATGTATTAAAATCGACAGAAACAAAATTTGTGTAGAATCATAGCTTTTAACCAATATCTTCAACCTTCTCAACAACATCGGGTAATAAAGAAACAATTAAATAAACAAAGAAAACAATAAAAATAAATATCACCGCCTCGTTCACGTTTCATTTCACTGCCCCTTGCGATTTGATCCGTCAACAAAGACCAACAGAAAAGAGGACTGATACAAGACAGAAGGACATCAAGTTTCTGCTGCTGAACACTTTGATGGTCGTTCATCAGAGAAACGGCCGAGTCCAAGGGCACTTATCAGGTAAGCCCTGCGTATACATGTGCTTATTGCTTCTGCAGAAAGCCCAATGACAGTCTAACAGCTGACTGAAAAAATTTAAAAAAAAATTTTTCGTCGTAAAAAAAGTTTGAAATTTTCAACAGTTCAGTAGCGTTACATTTTGAACACACAAACCAAACGAACACCACACCACACCACTCATTTTGAAGGATGGAACCAAAACATAAAGAACACAGGAAAACAAGTGATAGGCAAGGAACAAACCAACAACAGCGCTGCGGCCGTTGACATGAGTGCATTATCGATAAGCATCTTACAACTGGCGGCCTTTGGTGTGTCCACCCGTGACGACTTTGACTTGACCGTCTAACACCGTTCCTCACAAGGAGAAAAAAATGGCCGCAGAAAACAGAGACACGACTAAAATACCCAATACATTTCTGTTTTACTGCACGGGTTATCAGTTTTGACCTGACTTCCAATTTGACATTTGGAGCTAGGTACAGCATTCATCTCAAGGGCAATTGTAGACACTCTCAATCATCAACAGTGTCCACTCCATTGGTGAAGAAACATGACTCGAGAAGGCAAAGTGTTTCTTTAAACACTTTGCCTTGTGCTTTCCATCTATATTACTGGTAAAGTCGAGACCCACAAACACAGATTATTCTAGTCTACGAGACATGTCTATTTCAGCGAATTACTGACTCCTTTTGCTGTATCACGCTTAAACAGATGGTGAACGGTGTTAACACAAGACACACTAACACGTGAATCATGCTTTCTCACATCGCTGCTATGGCCTGTTACGATGAAATTCTTAGATTTTCCTGACTTTTCTTCTCAGATGTAAACATCGATCTGATAAGACAGAAGAAGGATGATTCACGTGTATAGTTTGAGGTGTCAAGGGTCACTGTAGAAAGTTAGTTTTCCGTGAAGTTTTTTATTCTTTCAAAATTTTATTTTGAAATGCTATAAAACATGGTTGGTCTCTGACTTTCTGTCGGTTAAAATAGGTCAACTGGCATCCAGAATTTTATTTGTTCCTTCATGCCGTGACAGAAGATAAACTAGACACATGCTCTGCTTTAGAGTAAATGAGATTTCTCGAAAAGATACTTATAACTGGAATTTCCCTCGCAAAGGTAGAGTGATAATGGTATGTGAGGGGGGAAGGTGCATAGTAGATTAGTTAGGGCACACACAGAACTACACATCATATAGTTTTTATCGAGAGCATGCCTGGTGCGATTTTTAGAAACACAGCAAACAACATACGCCATAACATCACATGTACCAGACTTAAGACAAAGTTATCATCATGCCCAAACTATGATATGAAAAAGGAAAGAAATGGTGAGGAGAAAACGAAGCATGAAAATGAACCATGGAAGATTGAAAGACAGAATGAAAAATATAGGCGCGAAAGAACAGTGGGGAAAGAAGTGTGAGGAGAGAAGGGTGAGGAAAAAAGGGTGAGGGAAGAAGGGGGAGGGGAAAAGAAGGGTGAGGGAGGAAGGGTGACGGAAGGAGGGTGAAAGAAGAAGGAGAGGGAAGAAGAGTGTGGAAATAAGGGTGAGGAAGAAGGGTGAGGGAAGAAGGGTGAGGGAGAAGGGTGAGGGAAGGATTGTGAGTGAAGAAGGTGAGAGAAGAAGGGTGAAGGAAGAAGCGGGAGGGAAGGAGGGGGAGGGCAGGAGGATGAGGGAGGAGCGTATAAGGAAGGAGGATGAATGAAGAAGGGGGGAGAAGGAGGGTGAAGGAAGAAGGGTGAGGGAAGGAGAATGAGGGGTGAGGGAAGGAGGGTGATAGGAAGAGGGTGAGGGAAGGAGGGTGAGGGAAGGAGGGTGAAGGGAGAGGGGTGAGGGAAGGAGGGTGAGGGAAGGAGGGTGAAGGGAGAGGGGTGAGGGAAGGAGGGTGAGGGAAGGAGGGTGAAGGGAGAGGGGTGAGGGAAGGAGGGTGAGGGAAGGAGGGTGAAGGGAGAGGGTGAGGGAAGGAGGGTGAGGGAAGGAGGGTGAGGGAAGGAGGGTGAGGGAAGGAGGGTGAGGAAAGGAGGGTGAAGGAAGAGGGGTGAGGGAAGGAGGGTGAAGGAAGAGGGGTGAGGAAAGGAGGGTGAAGGAAGGGGGTGAGGGAAGAGGGTGAGGGAAGGAGGGTGAGGAAAGGAGGGTGAAGGAAGAGGGGTGAGGGAAGAAGGGTGAGGGAAGAAGGGTGAGGAAAGGAGGGTGAAGGAAGAGGGGTGAGAGAAGGAGGGTGAAGGAAGAGGGGTGAGGAAGAGGGGTGAGGGAAGGAGGGGAGGGAAGGAGGGTGAAGGAGGGTGAGGGAAGGAGGGTGAGGGAAAGGAGGGTGAAGGAAGAGGGGTGAGGGAAGAGGGGTGAGGAAAGGAGGGTGAGGGAAGGAGGGTGAAGGAAGAGGGGTGAGGGAAAGGAGGGTGAAGGAAGAGGGGTGAGGGAAGGAGGGTGAAGGAAGAGGGGTGAGGGAAGGAGGGTGAAGGAAGAGGGGTGAGGAAAGAAGGGTGAGGGAAGGAGGGTGAGGAAAGGTGGGTGAAGGAAGAGGGGTGAGGGAAGGAGGGTGAAGGAAGAAGGTGAGGGAAGGGGGTGAGGAAAGGAGGGTGAAGGAAGAGGGGTGAGGAAAGGAGGGTGAAGGGAAGAGGGGTGAGGGAAGAGGGGTGAGGGAAGGAGGGTGAGGAAAGGAGGGTGAAGGAAGAGGGGTGAGGGAAGGAGGGTGAAGGAAGAGGGTGAAGGAAAGGAGGGTGAAGAAAGGGGTGAGGGAAGAAGGGTGAGGAAGAGGGTGAGGAAAAAAAAAAAAAAAGGAGGGTGAGGAAGAGGGTGAGGAGGAGGGTGAAGGAAGAGGGTGAGGGAAGGAGGGTGAGGGAAAGGAGGGTGAAGGAAGAGGGGTGGGGAGGGAAAGGAGGGGTGAAGGAGAAGGTGAGGGAAGGAGGGTGAAGGAAGAGGGTGAGGGAAAGAAGGGTGAAGGAAGAAGGGTGAGGGAAGGAGGGTGAAGGAAGAAGGGTGAGGGAAGGAGGGTGAAGGAAGAAGGGTGAGGGAAGGAGGGTGAGGAAAGGAGGGTGAAGGAAGAGGGGTGAGGGAAGGAGGGTGAAGGAAGAGGGGTGAGGAAAGGAGGGTGAAGGAAGAGGGGTGAGGGAAGAAGGGTGAGGGAAGGAGGGTGAGGGAAGGAGGGTGAGGAAAGGAGGGTGAAGGAAGAGGGGTGAGGGAAGAGGGTGAGGGAAGGAGGGTGAGGGAAGGAGGGGAGGAAGAGGGGTGAGGGAAGAAGGGTGAGGGAAGGAGGTGAGGAAGGAGGGTGAAGGAAGAGGGTGAGGGAAGGAGGTGAGGAAGGAGGGTGACGGAAGAAGGGTGAGGGAAGGAGGGGGAGGAAGGAGGGGGAGGAGAAAGAGAGGATCGAGCGCCCCAAACAGAGAAAACAGTGGTGGATGTGACAGAGGATCAGGTCAGTGACTGCTAAAATCGGACAATATCTCAATGACAATTACTACGCACATTGCCTCAGAGTCAGAAAAGAGAGCTGTACAGAGAAGAAAACGCCACTTTAAAGAGATTCGGACGACGAGGATGGTACAGTCAACTTGTGCAGCTAAGACAATGCAGCCCTGTGTTTCCTGCTCTGCAGAGAAGTTTGAAACTTCACAGTACAACACTGTAGGCTTGTCAAGCCTGCGATATATCATGATATCCACCCTGTGGAATCTCTGCTATGCTTTTACATCTATCCACTTGAAATCAGTAGTGCTGCTACACCTATCCTCGAGAAATTTATGGTAGTATTTGATGTGTATTCCATTGATGTTATGATGTTCATCCTCTGAAAATCTAGACACGTACCCACTTGAAACTGGTGTTACATTCATGTAGTTATATTCTTTTAGTTTACCATGTCTGTCGGCTGAAATTATGGTTGCATCATGATATTTATCCGATATTTAAGATCTATCATGGCATTATGGCATTTTTCACGTCTGTTGTCGGTATTTTCATATAATTAGATACTGATGAAATCTGTGATGGGACTATGATATTGATCCCATCAATCTATGGTGGTACTATAATATCTTCCGCCATGAAGCCTATGCCAGTACTATGACACATATTCCCATGAAATTCTTGGTGGTACTATAAAAGAATTTCATGACGTCTACGGTGTAAGATTAATATAGGTATATATCCCCACAAATTCTTTGATGGTAGCATAATGTACGTATATTTTAATGAAATCTCTCGCAGTTATAGGACACTGTTCCTAACCAGATCCACAGTGGTATCATAATACATATCCCCATGAAATCTTACTGTGGTGTTACAATATCAGCTCCCATGGGTAACTCGATTTCGATTCCTACATAATCAGAACATCATGTAATCCTGTGAAATCTATTCTCAAACAGATTATACTGGCAGAGCAGTACAGATCAGGCTTCAACTGTTAATGTTTTGATAAGAGAAACAAAAGCAAACAAAACAACTGTAATATTCAACAATGAGATATTTAATTGAGATATTGAACTCATCTCATATAGGGGAGAAAAACGGTCACGTACTCAGCTGCAAACGCCAAGTCAAAATTGAGCTTTATTTCCTCGCGGCTTTTCCATTGAACATGATGATCAAATGCTTGGAACAAGATGGACTCAATGGTTTGATCAAAAGAGTGAACATTTTATGAACAGAGTAATAGGTCAGTGGTCGCGTCAAAGAAAGACAATTTTGTGAGTATTGTGTTTGCAGGGAATAACTGACACGAATACATCAGCGCAATTTTTGCTGTCAGGTAAAATCTGACTGATGCAGGACAACTGTGGGAAAAGATTAGATGGGAACTTATTTTGTGGGCACAGATTTTTTGAGAACAGATTTCGAGGGAACATAATTATTCGCAAAAATATAGGTTTGTGGAAAATAATTTCTTGGAAATAGATTTCATGGGAAACATTATTTTGCGGGAACAGATTTCATAGAAACAGGTTTTCATTAACACATTCTGTTTTGTGGGAATAGGCTTTGTGGAAATAGATTCATAATGATTAGATTTTGACAACAAATTTAATGGAAATAGATTTCACAGGAAAGATTAGAGGGAATAAATTTCGTGCAGACAGATTTTTAACAGCAATGAATTTCATGAGACTGAATTTCTTGGAAATAAATTTTGCCAGAATAGAATTTGAGAGAATATATTTAGTGAAACATAGTTCTTATTTCGTTAAAATTGATTTAGAGATAAGACTTCGTGGAAAAAGATTTCGTATTTTGTTGAAACTTCTTCTTTTCTCTTCTTTTCTTGTTTGTCTTGAGGATGGGAAGGTGGTAGGTATCTTGTCCGAAAACTAAATCAATTAAAAAAAAGAAAGACAGAGTGGGACAGCGGACAGACATTATACTTTTAATAAATTGTCCATCAGAAACTTCTTTTCAAAAAGATATAGTACATCGTGAACAATGATGGTTATGGTTAAAGAGAGAATTCGTTATATTTATGATATTAGACACACCGAACATCATACATTTACATTATGCTTTTTCACGCGCGCGCGTACACAGAGAGAGAGAGAGAGAGAGAGAGAGAGAGAGAGAGAGAGAGAGAGAGAGAGAGAGAGAGAGAGAGAGAGATGCAGGCACGCAATCAGACAGGGACAGACAGACACAGAGAAATGGAGGAAAAGACAAGGGGAGTGGAGTTCAATTTTCACGTGGAATTT
Source organism: Conus ventricosus (assembly GCA_018398815.1). NCBI lineage: Eukaryota > Metazoa > Mollusca > Gastropoda > Neogastropoda > Conidae > Conus > Conus ventricosus. The sequence goes on from CM031609.1 coordinate 65,102,614, forward strand.
TGCTGTTGTCCACACAATGGAGTGTGTGGATGTCGGAGGCATCATCATTGGCTCGTTAAACTCTCTTTTCTCTATATCGGCTGACCTCAAGCTGGCCCACAGAGCCCTGGACTCCAGTCCCCTCTCTCTAAAGCGAGGATCACTCTGGGTTCTATGCTGGCCGCTCTATATCCTTTAGATGTAGAAGGAGGAAAATAAGCATATAAGTCTTACTCTTGTTAGGTTTCCACTGCACGTATTGTGGGCCGTCACTAATTCTTGTTGATCTGGTTGGCTCTCTGTCTGCTTCCTGTTCATGTTACAGCAGTCTGTTTACAGCAGTCTGCTGCGGAGAGTTTCAACACCATCAAGTTTGAAGCATACAGTCGGTGGTTCGCACACGGGCTAAGGCTGTGTCCTCTCAGAGAGCAGACTTTTCTGAAAGGCAGACAACAATGCGCTGGCATACGTGGTCATCTGAGAGGTAGCCCAGCCAACCCAAATGATTATTTAGTGGTACACACTGACTTTAGTGCCCGGCGATGGTTGTTGACCTGCCTTGAATCAACAGGACTCCGTCCAAAGCGAAGTGTGTGGATACTGATCCTGTCCCATCTACATCTCTCTATAGCGCTGGTGGCTGAGCTGGTCGTATAGCGCCAGGCGTTGACTGCTGGGCCTGCTGCATGCTGTGACAGTCACCACTCCCCATCCCCTCCCGGCTTCTCCCTCTCCCACATCTTCCGCACGTCCTGAGATGTTTAGCATTTACACCGATTGCAACAGTATTCAGGCTATTCTTTTTTTTTGGATAGTTTTCTTTTGTCGTTTTTTTCCCCCTGTGTGTGTGTGTGTGTGTGTGTGTGTGTGTGTGTGTGTGTGTGTGTGTGTGTGTGTGTGTGTGTGTGTGTAATGTTGTTGTAAACCAAATCTCATTCCATATTTGAGAGGTAAGTAATGGTCTGGAACATTCTGATTAGAATGGTGGTCTGAGGCATATGTCTTGGATTATTCATCGTGGGGCAATGTTTTAGGGGGTGCGTGTTAGACTACTATTCATGTTAGAATATGATGGGTATAAACCTGAATCAGAGACTTCTTATATAGAACCCCCCCCCACTCTCTCTCTCCTCTCTCTCTCTCTCTCTCTCTCTCTCTCTCTCTCTCTCTCTCTCTCCTCTCTCTCTCTTTGAATATGTCAGAGACTGAAAATCAGCCTCTTTGGAAGGCTGATAGATACAAAAGCTTTTTTTCCAATATGTAAATAAACAAGTAAATGTAATAATAACAAACGCATAAATAAGTAAATAAATAAACAAAAAATATAAATATTGAATAAATAAAGGAATGATTAAATGAATAAACATATTGATAAAGGAATAGATAAATGTTAATCTGTTTGGAACCTTCTGAACATAAGGTATGTTCAATATTGCACCTTAAAATGAGAAATGGTAACAAACGTAACGCATAGTACTGATAAAGGGCAATAACAATAGTATCAGTAAGGCTTCCATTGAAATATTCTAACATAACCAGTCAACGAACTGTGCTGACCAGCTGAGTACAATTCAGTATGATAGCACCAGATACGCTGATATTAATTTTCAGTCATCATTAAAAAAAAAACACAACAAAGTAAGCTTTTAGACTAGACAACATTAACATCTCGGCAACATGCATGCTATTTTGAAGAAAACAAAACAGTCTATGATAGTGTAAACATAACGAGCTTCGTAATAAGTCACGCAATCACCTGATTTAAATATTCACAGCACCAGTTCAACATCAGTCATATTGACATATTTTCCTAAAAGTCTCTGTCGATAAAATCAAGCTCATTGTCTAGCGACGATTTGGTGTAAAAAAAGACTTACAGTCAAGTGACACCAAGAGACAGCAGTTAAAAACAGAACATGCTGTAAATGTTTATACATACAGCATTTTCAACATCAATAAATACAGACCCTGGGACCATAGATAAACCCACTAACTCGAACAAAATTTAGGAAAACATAAATAAGTACACGCATACATAGCATGCACATTCCCACACAAATATCAATCTTTTTCAGTCGAAAATTAGATCGTGCCTCTTTTCCAATGGAAAACTCAGATCATGCTCATTTTCTTATGGAAGATGAGGAAACTGTACACTTAAACAAAAGTCGAAAGTGGTGCAAAATAGCCCTTATGCATTTTCAGAAAATATACGGCACTCCACACAAACGTTAGGCTTGTCGTGAACATCCAACCTAACATTGGGATCGGACTGTAATTGTTCACATAAAAATTGGACATGCAAATCCTGCTCTGCTACTATTTTCTTGTTCCTTTTCAAAGCTAATTAATATGACACAAAGTTATCGACTCTTTTCTTTGGCAATAGCAGGAGGTATTTTCGTTAAGTGACAAAACCGTATCACATGTATATTTCCAAAATATACATAAACAACCGAAGAATTGATAGAGAAATGAATAAATGAAGAAGATAAATAAAACAGATACATAAATAAAATGCAATGTGTGAAGTTCTTTCTCAGAGATATCTTTCAAAAAATCGTAATTCTATGTTTTAAAATTTCATATGCCATTCGACAGTCACGGCAAGAGAGAGAGAGAAGAGAGAGAGAGAGAGAGAGAGAGAGAGAGAGAGAGAGAGAGAGAGAGAGAGAGAGACAGACAGACAGACAGACAGACAGAGATAGAGACAGAGACAGAGAGACAGAGAGATAACGATAACGAAAACGATTACGATACTTTATTCAAGAACAGGCCACAGCCCCATTTGAAGGGGGGAGGGGGAAGGGGTAATAATCAACGTATTTAAATAAGGTATCTTATCACTAAACTATAGACATCCAAAACATACGAATTTACTTATGTCAAATCACTCCTCCCTTTGAATGACTTGTAAAGATACAAAGCAAGATTCCTTGTAACATTTTTGTTTCTTGATTGACAGAAGACAAACTGCCTTGAAAAGTGCTGGACGTCGATAATACTTAAACGGAATAAATGTTTGTCGCAGATCTGCCAGCACAGGTTATAAAAATACAAAATGAAGTCCATCTTCTATAACAGATTTACACAATTGATACAAAAGACTCCTTCTGTCTGGACTTTATATCTCTGACGATGCACAGCAATATCCGAAACACCAAACTTGAATTTTGTCAGTTCAGACCTGACAGATCTGTTCACGTTCACGGACATATATGCCTCTACTTCCGCTAAATGATGACTTTTCAGCAGTCTGAATAATCAGAATCGTTCGCTGTTTTGAATATGGCTGTCCCAGTCCTACCATCTACAATCTATGATTCGTTGCTTGAAAGAAATTGCTGACACAGCCAACCGTTTGTTCTAACCATGCAAACGAAAAACCATAATTACACAGTTACATAAACATTTGCGAACGCTTGATGTCAACATAGATTTCCCTCTCATGTCCAGGTCAAACAATGTTTTGCAGGCTTTGGCGGGTTGTCTATGTTCCTCCGTATATGCCAGTTTAAGCCAGTATCTACATATGAATTCAAAGAGAGAGAGAGAGAGAGAGAGAGAGAAGAGAGAGAGAGAGAGAGAGAGGAGAGAGAGAGAGAAAGAGAGCACAGGCTGCTGTATTCGCCAATCTCAAGCTACACATTGTTGTTGCGTCAACCCCTATTTCAGTTCAATGTCAAAAAAGCACGTACAGCGCACATTGCAGTGCCATCAAGAGAGCTGCAGCAGTAGAAGCAGCGACAGAGGGGGCAGCGTTACAGTCGCCGTCGTGGTGGTGGTCCTCGGGGGGTGGGCCGGGGTTCTTGCTGAATACGGGGTCCATGTCTCGTGCAAAGTGAGGGATGGTGACGGTCTCCACGCGCAGGCTGGGGTCGTCCTGGGCCGTGCTGAAGATGGCCAGGAATGAACCCCTCTTGCGGTACTCATCGGCGTGGGTGGTGTAATGCAGGGGCCCCTCACTGGCCTGCGTCCACACACACACACACACACACACACACACACACACACACACACACACACACACACACACACACACACACACTGAAGGCACTGGAACGCGTGCATTTAGTTTCTTCATAAAAAAGTTTGTTGTTTTAGGAAGGGTTGACAGTCATGCAGTGGACCAGACAGACAGATAATGGACAGACGAACAGAGAACACTAAAATTCCAAGAGATAGCGAAAGGAAACAGAAAGGCCCAAGGAACAAGACAGACAGACAGACGGACATGACAGAGAGAGAGAGAGAGAGAGAGAGAGAGGAGAGAGAGAGAGGAGAGAGAGAGGAGAGAGAGAGAGAGACAGAGAGAGACAGAGACAGAGACAGAGAGGAGGGAGGGGGAGGGAGGGAGGGAGGAGAGAGAGTGTCTAATATATACAGAATGATAGAGAGGCAGATAAACAGAAAGATGAGACCTACAAAACAGGTTCTCTCACGATGGACGTAAAGGAGTTGCACAAAGTTGCATTGACTGAATTGTACGGACTTCAACTGGGTTGCATAACGAGGGCTTCAGCTGGGTTGCATAAATGTTATTATTTATCGGCCGGCATTATGAGAGTATTGCATGGACATATACAGACTTGCATAATGGAGATAATGTATGGGCGTATTCTGACTTGCATAATGGAGATAATGTATGGACATATACAGACTTGCATAATGGAGATAATTTATGGACATGTACTGACTTGCATAATGGAGATAATGTATGGGCACATACTGACTTGCATAATGTATATGTATGGACATATACTCATTTGCATAATGGAGATAATATATGGACATATACTGACTTGCATAATGGAGATAATGTATGGATATATACTGACTTCATAATGGAGATAATGTATGGACATACACTGACTTGAATAATGGAGTTATGTAGGGACATATGCTGACTTGCATAATATAGATAATGTATGGACATGTACTGATTTTCATGATAAAGAAATTGTCTGGACATATGCTGATTTCTACTGAGAATATCATATTGACATACTGACTTGCATAAGGAAGGCATTGTTTTGGCATATACTGACTTCCATGTTGAAAGCATTGTATTGACATGAGCTGACTTCTACAGCGAAGATACTGAATAGATGTTTACACAGTCTTGCATAATGAAGGCGTTGTTCACAGATACACCGACTGTCATGAAGATCTTGTCAGAAGAAACCCTGAATTGAATTATGGATGTACTGCATGGGTATATGGTGATTTGCAAAATGTCAGTGATATACACTGACTTGCATAAAGAGGGCATTGTAAGGATACTTATCGTGTGGTGTAGATCATGTATTAATATACACATGCTTCAAGGATGAATATATTGTTGTAGATATTTAGTGACTTGCACAATGAACGCATTGAACTGATGTATATTTTACTTGTATATTTAAGGTATTGTATAGGCATACACTGATACCCAAAATGAGGATATTGCAAAGATATTTGGTGGCTTGAATAATGAAAGCATTATATGGATATGTACTCACCTGCGTGATGAGGACATTGTGTAGGAATATATCAAATTCCATGTTGAAGATATTGCGTAGATATTTAGTAACTTGCATAATGAAGTTATTGTACTGTTACATACCGACTTGCATCGTAAAAATACTGTAAGGAGAGTAAAAACTCGGCAAAATATTTACTAGAAAAGAAAAATGATATGGCCTCCCCCAAAATCTAAACTTTTCGATATATGGTTTTCAAACGATTTTTCAAAAATGACCTAACTTAATGCAAATAATAAAGTAACAAAGAATCTATGTAAAATTTGGTCTGAGCGGATATGCATACGCCTGGGCAGGATTACTGGGCTGAAATCACTCATACTTTCTCAGTTTATATACCTTACCAAACCCTCCAGACAAAGTAATCAAACAATTACAAAGAATGTATTATAAATGTGTGTTGAATATGAGAAGAGGTAAAATTAAAGGAAAATATGCGGTGCACAACATAAAAAACGAAGGTATAGGAATACCAAATACAGAAAAGTTTATACAAGCTCTAAAGATGACTTGGACTAAAGAGGCATACTCTGCCAACCCAAAATAGAAAGCAATAATTCAAATACTGTGTCCAGACACAGATTCGTTGATCTCACCTACAAATTTCTTTGTACAAACTCAACATTTTTTGGAATTATGTCTTTTTGTCTTATCAAAATATTCATAAACGCAGAGAGTTACAACATTCCCAAGAGGTCCTAGCGGAGCCACTTTTCTATAAATAAATTTAAAAAAAATTAGAGTAGGTAACAATGGTTTATTGTCTGCTTTTTCTTTCGTTTTTTTTTCTTTAAAAACTGGATACGCAAAAAATACTTTTGGTAGAGATGTTATTGACGAAAAGTGGATTTGTTAAGAAAGACTTTGCAATAAATATGACATTAATGTAAATTATCTACGGTCAGTAATAATATGTTTGGAGAAGAAAACAAATCATGATAAAGAAAATGTAACCAAACGACAAAAGCACTACAAATTATCTCAAACGTAGCTAAAGTTTCAAACGTTTGCTACAACGCTCGCTTGGAAGAATTGAGTATAGTTAAGAGTACTCATTTGCTCAATAGGAGTACAAACTATAGGATTTGCGAAAGACAAGAAAAAGATCTTAAAACAAATCATGAAAATGGAAAAAAAGCTCAGTTTCAGATTAAGATATGCCCTATTTGTATCACTTTTGAAGAAAACGGACAAAACTAAGAGCAATAAATGTTCATTTTGTGAGACGAAGAAAGATTCAAAACAATACTACTTGCGGCATTGTAATTAAGTTCACAGTTTCTGGAGCGAACTAGAGAGAAATAATTAGAGAAAAATGTGAAAACTGTTAAAGAATCGATTTAATATAGAATTATTATGGTAATAATGGACAAATAGAAACATACAATGGGTTTGACCAAAGCATCCTATTGCTAAATATTTTATATTGAAATATATAATCAGTAAGATCAAATCTAATCACCAACACTTTTTGAATGAACTAAAGAGAAAATATAAAATCGAAAAATATACGCACTGCATGGAAACACGATTCACAGATTTTCGTAAAAAGTGGTATCTATATCAAAATCTTGTGCAAGTGTAACAGATGAAAATAAAGATGTCTAAAAATGTTGGTACCTTCTGAGAGTTTTCCACACATAGCTGAAAATATACGAATCAGCTTGGATGATTGTAGCATCTTGACGTGTTGACGGACTGCAGTGTACCTTTGTTAAAGGACTGAATGGTTTGCCTTTCTTTATAGTGATTGTGGAATATATTTGTGCATAATTATTGTGATACAGAAATTTTAAGATACGGTAAGGTTATAATACAGTGACTTGCACAGTGAAATTATTGTATGGACTGACTTGCATAAGGAAGGTATCGTTCTGAACACTTTGAAACAGCTCGTAGCGTCCAAGACCGCCATACTCAAGCGTCATTTTCTCATCAGTGTCGTTGTAGCGGACGATGACGTCACCAAAAGCATAGTTCCTGTACGTGCCTTCATACTCCTCAGCGGGTCTGATCTGTCCACAGAAACAGAATACGATCTGTTCACAGAAATAGAATGCATCTTAAGGGAGACCATCTCAGAGTCTATCTCATAATCTAATCACTCACACACACACACACACACACACACACACACACACACACACACACACACACACACACACACACACACACACTTGCTGCAATTTATTTTCCGTTTTGTAACAATTTCCATCACACGTGAATCGCAAATGTATTGATGCCATATTATTGAAGCCAGTCGTCCTTTCAGTCACTTTGTCCCCATCTGTCCACTTACTACTTCATTAGACTACATACTGACCTCTGCGCTCGCCACTCACACACACACACACACACACACACACACACACACACACACACACCACACACCACACACACACACTCACCATTTTACCGGTTTGCTCCAACATGACCAGATAAGTAATTTCTCGTTCTCCGTTTATGTTACTTGTTTTTGTCTGAAGAAGACCCATGAGGTCGAAATGCATTGTGTATTGTCCAGTACCTTGTTTGCCCTTGGCAGTACCTAACCGCTTCTCTTTCTAAATTTTGCTTCGTTTTCCGCCCTCAGTCACTCCGTTTTGAAACTTAACACGACATTAAAATTTTAGATTCCACGTCACTTATTCGGTACCGCTAGGTATGTAACGTATTGATCCCGTATTGCACATTCTCGCGCGATTTACTCGCACCGTACCGGTTTCAGTGGGGACATGCCTACGTACCAAACTGGAGTTATAGGTAACTTTACCAGCATGTGTTTCATAACAGCACAACTCAGGTTTCGGGAAAGTAACATTTCGGTTATCTGTTTAAAATCTTTCCGTAGCCTCGTGTGTATGTTTTGCTTTACTAACTTGTACACAGTTTGCTACACTTTCTAAGACACCACCTGTCCACAGGTGAAGCCAGGCGACCGGGCTGCACGTGTCGCCCAGTCAGCCTACTCGTCACTGAGAGCGAGATTTGAGATTGTGGCCCCTCGTCAAGCATAATCCAACTTAAAACAGCTACTTTCTGGCTTTAAAGCAATAAGTGTAAATAACAGATGCATTTTAGAGGTGTTTTTGATTAGCTTTGATAAGCTATACGCTATAAGATAGGTGCGTATTGCGTGTGTTTGAGGAAATGCGCGAAGCGCTGACACAGATTTCTAAGAAGCCTAAAGCCAACTTTTCCACGCCGCGTGGCGGGGAGTGGGGGACACTGGCGGAATCCCATGTTTTCTGGCACCATATGCGGCACACAACTGAAAAGGCAGTCGCGGTTTTGCCTTTTTTTTGGCAATTAATGGATATTAATGGACACACAAGGTGTAAAGTACTGTCGATTTAATATGAAGTAAGAAACAAATGAATTTTCGACAAATCTGTCTTCCCTTGATGCAAAAAAAACAACAACAATACTCCCTGCATTGCAGTCAATATAATAACGACAATGTATAAGAAAAGAATGTGAAAGCACAGGTGAGAAAGAGCACAACCATCACTCCACCTGCTCTAGTAGATATATATGGTTTTCAAAATCTGAAAAAAAAAGTTTGAAAATATGCAGCTATGAACTTTTATCTACAAATATATATATATATATATATATATATATATATATATATATATATATATATATATATATATATTATATATATATATATTTGTAGATAAAAGTTCTTAGCGCATATATATATATATATATATATGTGTGTGTGTGTGTGTGTGTGGTGTGTGTGTGTGTGTGTGTGTGTGTGTGTGTGTGTGTCTATTTGACACCAAGAGCACAGACACAATCAGCCGTGTCTCCCTGATGAGTCCGATCCAGCGGACGAAAGGCCTAGGAGCAGGCAATACAAATAAATGCGCCTTCGAGAGGGATTACGATGGTTCCCGCAGGCAGCTAGTGAAGGGCTTCTCATAGTTATAACATATTCCCCCCATGTTCTTCATCTTCAATTTATTTTTTTTTATTTTTTTCTAAAGTTCAAATCTTTGCCAAGTCATTACTATAACGACTGAAGAATTGTTAACCTGCACTTGTTTTCCCCCACTACTTAATTGTTCAGCATTCTATTGTTTGGTCAATCAGTGGGAGATTGCATCTCTTAGGAGATCCAAGTAAAGGTTGTTCTGTACAATTCTTAGCCACTCACAATGCTTGGGTTATTGAACAGCAGAGCTGACCACTCAGACTGTTCCATATCATTTCATCTCCCTTGCATCCTTGAATGGATCCTCAAGCATAGGCTCAAAGATTGTCCCCTACATTTTATACTGTTTGAATAATGCTTTTAGTTTTTCAGCAACTTTTTTCCTCTCCACACCTTTGTTTTGTTCCATTTTACTACCCTTCACTGGCTGCTTTGGGGGTGCTGTTGGATTCTTTTTTTAACCCTTGGTGGTGAGAACACCACAGAATTATGGACTGTGGTGTGTCTCTATTTGACACCAAGAGCACAGACACAATCAGCCGTGTCTCCCTGATGAGTCCGATCCAGCGGACGAAAGGCCTAGGAGCAGGCAATACAAATAAATGCGCCTTCGAGAGGGATTACGATGGTTCCCGCAGGCAGCTAGTGAAGGGCCTCTCATAGTTATAATATATTCCCCCCATGTTCTTCATCTTCAATTTATTTTTTTTTAAAGTTCAAATCTTTGCCAAGTCATTACATATAACGACTGAAGAATTGTTAACCTGCACTTATTTCCCCCCACTTCTTAATTGTTCAGCATTCTATATAATATATGTATGATCCCTTCATCATGATGAAATCTGTGTGTGTGAAAATGAATACTTACTCGTGTTATTCCTTTAATTGATAGTAATTTATGTATGTCATCTTAAATCAAATTAGTTTTGTTTCATCGAGTTATGTAGATAGTTTCGGCATTACTCTGACAACATGTGCATTATACATGCACACATTTCACTATAGACTGTGTCAGATTGCACTTCCAGGAGACGGAAATAAAACACTTAACTTTATTTCAAAGATGAACATTGTTTTTATCATTCAAATGCAACAACACACAGGATTTCTGTTGATGGAGCAATAATCGATCAGTTTACACGATAATAACATGAGTGCCTATAACTTCCTTTATATTCAGCCACAACTAATACGAGAACTAAGAGCTGATTTCATCATGATGAAGGGATCATGTAAATTATGACAATAAAAATTTTGAAGAGTCTGAGTCACACACACACACACGTGCGCGCAATTAAATCTTTTCTCCCTGTCCTTTGCTAATGATTATTTTACTTACCACTGTCATTATCATCTTGCATAAGAATGTAAGAAAGGGAAAAGCAATTAAACCACCACCACGAATATTCCTTCCTATCGACATATGCTGTTGCTTGGTTGTGGCCCTTTGTGATCTCTTCATTTTGGTACAGCAAGTTCTATTTGTTTTGAAATAAAGCTGAAGTTGAAAATTCTGGGAGGGACTCAAACTGACAGTGCCAAAATGCTGATGACCCTTTCTCGTTCTTGACAGCATCTTGCTCTCGCTGCAATTTATTATATAAAGTGTGTCTCTCTGTTTTGTGTGTCCAACTATGTGAAGTCTGTCTTTGTTTCTCCATATCAAAAATCCACTGTTTGCATCTGATCTTCTTCAGATTTGGCATGATGACTCATTAGCGTGCAAAACAGACCAAGAGCGATAATTTTGTGCTACCCAGTCATATGAGTCGCATTTGTAATGCAGTATATATGGCGAAGCCAAACGATGTTGGGATTAGGAGCGGGTCAATCACACCTCGCCGCTGACAGTCATTCAGACTAAAAATAGCGTGCTTACTGTCAACCCGAAAAGCTCAATAGAGAGCACCTAGGATAAAAGATCAAAAGGTCACTGGTTCAGTAAGAAATACTGACACTTCTATTTCCAATTTTTAGTTCAAGTGATATGAAACAGAAAAAGTTTTAGGCAGAGGGTCCTTGTGGTGGATGGGTAGAAGGGGATGGGGATGGAAGAGGGTGTTGAGGGTTATAAGAGATGGGGGAGGATAAGAAGGAGGGGGCGGGCTGGGGAACGAGGAGGAATGGCAAGGGGAGAAAGGGGAACGGGCGACGGGGGAAAAGGGGAGGGGGAGACAGGGGAAGGGGGAAAAGGGAGTGGATTGATAAAAAGGGAGGAGGAGGCCATGTGTGTGGGGAGGGGGGGGGGGGGGCAAGGGAGGAGGAGGAGGAGACGGGGGAGGGATGGAGAAAGGATGGGGGAATGTTGGGAGCGCCGTGAGGAGGGCGGGGTCGGCAGGTATGTCGATAGTTTCGCATACCAAAGTTATTTTTGCAATAACAGTAAAATTACATCTTTCCTGCTTTCTTTGCACTATACGTGAAGTTCTGGCCCCATTCTCATGTGTGATAGTGTCCCACTCAACAATCGCCACGGTAAACAGCATAATATCAAGGAAGCTGGAAAAACCATATCCCAGCATGCTGCAATTCGGTTTAGAACAGACACGTGGAACCAATTCCGGGAAGCTACTTCTTGTTTTAACAAGACAGCACGCCTCGACTGAAGCGATGACTCTTTCATACTTATGTTTACTTCATCCGTTTATGATCTTGTTATTTTTTTTATTAGAATTTCATTTTATATTCTTCATACTTGTGCTTACTTCATCCGTTTATGATCTTGTTATTTTTTTTCGTAGAATTTCCTTTTGTATCACTTATTGCGTATCGTCTTTGAATACACCACACACACACCACACACACACGCGCGCGCGCGCGCCGCGCGCACGCACGCACGCACGCACGCACGCACGCACGCACGCACGCACGCACGCACGCACGCACACACACACACACACACACAAGTCCGCTTCTTAGGACAGGTCTACAGCCATGTTGCTCCTCACCAGTTCTTTGTCAATAGGAGCGTACGGCGGACGTGGGTGATGGGAAGTCGCCGCGGAGTCCGTTTCCTCCGTCATCTTGGCCATGTCCTTCACATCTGAACAAGGGTCGCTGGCTCTGGACCAGGCCACACTCCCGTTGGACATGAGGACGTCCAGGGCGAACTTGTTGATGAGGACCTTGGCAGCGTAGGCCTCGCTCCCGGAGGACCCCGTGAAGACCGTGAAGACCCCAATGTTGCGGTTGGGCAGCAGGGTGCTCAGTGATTCGTAGCCTGGCAGAGAACCGTCCTGGGACAGGAAGTTGTTCCCTGTAACGACCACGATTTGCGTGTTTTTTTCATGGCCCAAGTCAGGTGGTATGTGTCGCTAAATTGCTGAGACTTCAAACACGGAAGCAAATCATATCACAAGCTGAAAGATTTATCTGAAAACAGTGTTCATCGCCAACTCCGTGTCAATTCAATTTAGCAACAACAGCAACAAGAGCAAAAGGTGAAGAAGAAGAAGAAAATTACATTAGGTAGAACATTGCCGAAGCATCTTCACTGAATCTGCGGTACAATACCGACCCTCCTATACATCCCAACACTCAATAAGGAGTAATTCATTGCTCAGTGATTTATCACGCGGTATACACCATGGGGCACCCTCACCCTTTCTAAGGTGAGAATGTGTAAGAGACATCCGGCTAGTATCTAGCTAGTCTGAACACCACCGTCCCTCTTCACGGTTTCCACAGACAGATGAGAGGAAGCCCTTTAAGTTTGAACAGATCAGAAAGCGTCTCCATTCCTCTCGTCAAATGTCTAACGCGTCTTTAAACTTTCAGTTTAAGGTCTGAAAGAATATGTTTACATGATCCAGAAGCCATATCAGAGGGTTTAGCAACATAGTAAATTACTGTTTAAACCTTAATGGAATGCACTACTATCATACAATAAAGGCAGCCTCTTCTTCGTTCAATGGTACAGTCAAGGTGGTAATGAGACAACCGATTAGAGGAGGCTCAACACTCCCAACGAGACACTTCAGTGGTGTCTGTTCTGATCGAACACACCTAAAGCGCCGCCTATCCCTACTGACGGCAAAACTTGCTCAGTCGCAGAGCCAGCGTGGGTGAGCTCCTCCCTGCGGAGGATAACACGTCCATCCAACGACAGTCCCCAAGACCTTGCCCATGCCGACGATGTTGACGAACTCACCACGGGCGTGGTCATGGAGAGGAAATCGAAACTAAAGTGACCGCAAGAGCAATGAGATTCTTTTCTGAATTGATGATCGATGGGTATGAGGATAATGATGATGATGCTGTGGAGTTTCCACTTGGTCTGGAAAGCTACATTTCAGGGCTGTATTTCACATTTTCTTTCACAATATACTCTGGCATCAACCGGGCCCGAGAGACACAGACACCTGAAGTGTTTGGTAGGAAATTTTAACAACACATTCAGAGACGCGTCCATCAAGTGGACGAAATGCAAACGTATAATTCCAGTCTTCCTATTTGAGAACACAGTAAGTGCAATGCTGGGTAAGAGGCGGCCGAATCCAAATAATCCCCCAAATAAAAGCTTCCAATGAGAATGGAACCAAACGACTCACTGGCCGCAAGTCTGCGACACTAACCATTGCACCACGGCGGCCGGTAACGGGAGAGGCTTTAATGTTGTAATTCTGGACAATACTTTTCAAATGTAGATAATATGCAGTCTTTATGATAACGTTGTCCAGCTTTCAAGCGATGGCATTTCGATGCCGCATACAAGCAATGGGAGGAACTGAAGCAAAGACAAATCGGCAGGGTTACAATGTTAACTGACTGATGGCAAACCTCTGTATTGTCCCTTGATCCACCCCAAGGCGTTGCCCACACGAGAGTAAGCGAGACGAGGGAAGCCTGTTGACCTTGGGTTACCGCCATTCTCGCGGATTTGCACGGACTGGAAGGTGGACCTGATGATCTCCTCACTGACCAGCTGAAAAAGGACACATCTTCAAACACATCTGACAATAAGTACTTTTGACATCCCTGCTATGTCTGACCAGTAAATTCAAATTCTCTTAGTAAGGAAACAATGCAGTCTGGTAGGTAACAAACAGACCTCTGACAATGAATCTTTAAGTGCTCTGACAACAAAACAGTACAATCCGTAAAGTAATTGGAAGTCACTGACAATTTTAAACGTACGGTCTGACAAGTAACTTAAAACCCTAAGACAGTGAAATGGTACATACAAATGAAAAATTCCTTTGGCTATGAAATAGTACAGACAGGTAAGTAATTAAAAGTCGTCTGATTATTAAATAAATACAGTCTGGAAGGTAATCAAAAGTCCCCAACAATGAAGTAGTAGAGTCTGTTAAATATTTTGATGATATCTGACAATAACAAAGTACAATCTGGCAAGTGGTTAAGTATTCTTTGGCAAGACATAAAGCAGTTAGGCAAGCGACTCAAATTCTTTTTACAGTGAAATAATATATCTGAAAAGTAGCTAAATGTACTGTGTCATTGAGAAGCGCAGAGCGCTAGGTGACTGAAGGTTTTCTTACAATGTCAAAGTGTATATTATATGGCAACTTTTGTTATAATATGATATAACATTCTGAAATGCAACAAGAAGTTCTCTGTCAGTGAAATGGTAGAGTCTGGTAATCGACTATAACACCTCTGATAATGGATTACCAATCTGGCAAGAAACTAAGAGTCCTCTGACAATCCCATAATGCACTTTGATAAATAATTATAAATACGCATACAAAAAATTTCCCGATTTGTTTACAGACTGAAAATCACGCGACAAAAAGGCAGTTTACATAGCGACTATAAGTCCTTTGACAATGACATACGTCAGTTCGATCAGTAACTTACAGTTCTCTGACAGTGAAATAAATCAGTCTAGTGAGTAACTAAATGTGTTCTTACAAATAAACTCTACTGTTTGCTATTTGACTTAAAGCATTCTGACAAGAATAATGCAGTTTGCTAAGCAACCAAATCTCATCTAAAGAAAAAAACAGTGCTGTTTGGTAAGCAACTGTAAGTTCTCTGAAAATGAAATAGTGCAACTAAGAATCATCTGACAACGCAGTACTGCACTTTTGTCAGTGACTCCCACTTTTCTGAATTGATATAGCCCAGCCTGGCACGTTGTTGGTGCCCATATGGTCGCCGGCCCATATGGTCGCCGGCGACCATATGGGCAGGGGTGTTGGTGCCCATGTGATCGCCGGCCCATATGGTCGCCGGCGACCATAACGGGCACTGAGTGTAGATATTCTCTGCAGTGAAAATACAGACGTGAACGACTCAGTAAATATAATTATGACCTGTAATATGAAGTGCTTTTCTCTCTCTCTCTCTCTCTCTCTCTCTCTCTCTCTCCTCTCTCTCTCTCTCTCTCCTCTCCTCTCTCTCTCTCTCCTCTCTCTCTCTCTCTCGTTGGTGTGAGTGTGTGTGTGTGTGTGTGTGTGTGTGTGTGTGTGTGTGTGTGTGTGTGTGTGTGTGTGTGTGCGTGTGCGTGTAGGTGGGGGGTGGGGGAGGAGGAAAGGGAGACTTAGTAAATATATGACCTGTAATATGATAGTGCTTCTCTCCTCTCTCTCTCTCTTCTCTCTCTCTCTCTCTCTCTCTCTCTCTCTCTCTCTCTCCTCCTCTCTCTCTCTCTCTCTCTGTGTGTGTGTGTGTGTGTGTGTGTGTGTGTGTGTGTGTGTGTGTGTGTGTGTGTGTGGTGTGTGCGTGTGTGTGTGGTGTGTGTGTGCGCGTGTGCGCGTGCGTGCGCACGCGTGTGTGTGCGCGTACGCATGTGTTTCGTTTCATTGGTATACCTCAAGATGGACGACGACAAATAATTTATGATTGCTGCAGTCGGAAATCGACTGTTTCTTTGGGACAAGTCTGATAGAAACCATTTGAACAGAGATATGACTGCTGCAGCATGGACGAAGATTGCAAAAGAAGTCGGAGGAGGTGGTAAGTGTTCTGTTCATTTTATCATTTATTTATTTTATTATTCCACTAGAAAAATTCTCTCTCTCTCTCTCTCTCTCTCTCTCTCTCTCTCTCTCTCTCTCTCTCTCTCCTCTCTCTCTCTCTCTCAAGCTCAAATCTATTTGTTCTTCTACCATCGTTACTAGCGCCGAGTTTAAGGGTTGGGAGTAATTCGTCAAGACATTCAACCAGCAAAGGAGTTGGATAGGGTCAAGAGAGCAACTGGTAGGTTTTGCCTTTAAAAGGATTTTTCTGAGATCACACTGTGATACAGAATTAAACATGTCAAAGTTAGAAACCACCACAGAATCAGAATTACAGGAGCCTATGGAGAAGGAGCCGCTTAGATGATCAAGTTCGGAATGAATATCAGAGATCTTTGATGTAAAATAATCACTAAAAACTTTTGGAAGCTGACTGAGGGGGGCCGAAGTGGGAAGGGGCGAAGACTTAACGTTGCCCAGCAGTTTACCACACACTTTAAATAACTGTTTGACAGACTAACTCTCTATGACCTGAGCACTGTGATAGATAGTTTTGCTTTTTCAACAATTCTTGCAACCATATCAGTCTTATATTATGTATTTTTGCCTGATTACAAATACTGTACATAGACATATTATTTTACAATTTTATTTGATAGTCACATGTCTCAAACGTTCTTTACACGGAAGAAACGTAATTGAACACCAAGTGAAACGTGTTACTTTTCACGTGGGTTAACTCCGCTGAATATACACCGCTGGCAGCGATGACAGATCTGGTGCAGGCGCGAGTCTGCTTCCCTTCCTTGGCTGCGGGATCCTTTGGGCTGGTGCTATGGTGTTCTGATTGTGTCAAAAAATCAGTTATTGAAAACTTTGATCGATCACTGCTCCTAACACAGGGGGCTGTGATCGTGTTTCCCTCTCCAGACATAATCAGCATCGTTCATAGTATCATTGTCCAAGAGGAAATGTTTCTACTAAAAAACGCAAGATCATAAATCTTAACTCCTCCACTAGAGAAGCACTTTATATTACAGGTCATATATTTACTAAATCGTTCACGTCTGTATTTTCACTGCAGAAAATATCTACACTCAGTACCCGTACGGTCGCCGGCGACCTTATGGGCAGCTGGCGACCGTACGGGCACCGAAGTCCCTGCCCATATGCGCGCTCATATGGCCGGCGACCATATGGGCCGGCGACCATATGGGCACCAACACACGTCACTAAAATTCGTCTTAAAATGAATTAACACAGCTTTGTTAGTAAGCTGAATTTCTCTGGCAATAAAATGATGAAATTGAAAGTCTTCTAGATGGCTAATAACGTAAAGTCCTCTGACAATGTAATAGGACAGTCTACTGTTTTAAAAAAGGAGACAAAGACCCTCTGACAACTGTATAAGACATAGTGTGCGACTAAAAGTCATCTGAAAAATAATAATACAGTTTGCAGAGCAATGAAAAGTCCTCTTGCTGTGAAATAAGGCAGTTGGGTAAGTGACTTAAAGTTCTTTGACACTGAAATAATGCAGTTTGGTGGGTAACTAAAAAATCTATGACAACGAAAGAATACAATTAAAGTTTCTCTGACAATAAAATACCGGTCTTCAGTAGGTGACTAAATGTCACCAGAAAACGACATACTGCAGCCTGAGAAATAAGTCAACGTCCTCTGACAATGAGGTACTATCGTCTGCAAAAGAACGAAAAGTTATCTGACAATGAAATGGTCTCTTTCTTCTCTTAGCTCCGTGAAGAATCATGGGGCGCACTGAAGAACTGTTCACCAGGTTCCCCCGGTTCTGTCAGCAGTGTGCTCAGGCTGGGCTTCTGCCAATGGTTTCCCTGTCCAGTATGCTGTGTTGCAGTCCATCGGGTTTTGTTTGTTTGTTTGTTTTTGTTGTTGTTTTTTTCTCCTGTCTTCCCCTTCGTCTGTCTCCCTAAACGGTTCCCTGGCGGAATGTTTTGGCGAGGCCATTGGAGTTTGTTACGTTGCCAAACCAGTGTAGTTTTATAGAGCTCTAATAGTTCAATGTCCTGTTCGATGGTTTGACGGACTTGTTCACCAGTGAAATAGTACAGTCTGGTGGGTACCTAAGTCGTCTGACAATGAATAGAACAGTCTGGTGGGTACCCAAGTCGTCTGACAATGAAATAGTACAGTCTGGTAGGTACCTAAGTCGTCTGACAATGAAATAGTACAGTCTGGTGGGAACCCAAGTCGTCTGACAATGAAATAGTACAGTCTGGTGGGAACCTAAGTCGTCTGACAATGAAATAGTACAGTCTGGTGGGTACTGTACCTAAGTCGTCTGACAATGAAATAGTACAGCCTGGTGGGTACCTAAGTCGTTTGACAATGAAATAGTACAGTCTGGTGGGTACCTAAGTCGTCTGACAATGAAATAGTACAGTTCTGGTGGGTACCTAAGTCGTCTGACAGTGAAATAGTACAGTCTGGTGGGTACCTAAGTCGTCTGACAATGAAATAGTACAGTCTGGTGGGTACCTAAGTCGTCTGACAATGAAATAGTACAGTCTGGTGGGTACTGTACCTAAGTCGTCTGACAATGAAATAGTACAGTCTGGTGGGTACCTAAGTCGTCTGACAACGAAATAGAACAGTCTGGTGGGTACCTGCGTCGTCTGACAATGGAATAGTACAGTCTGGTAGGTACCTAAGTCGTCTGACAATGAAATCGTAGTTTGGAAAGTAAAATCCGTAGTCCCCTAACAATGAAATATATATCAGTATAGTCTGGTAATTACTTCAAAGCCCCCTGGCGATGAAATAATACATTTCTGTAAGTACCTAAAGTCTTCAGACGATGAAATAGTACAGTCTGCAGATAATCTAAGACCTTTGACAATGAAATAGTACAGTCTGGTAAGTAACTCTCAAATTCCTCTAACAATAAAATAGTACAGTCTGGTAAGTAACTCAAACGCCTCTGACAATGAAATAGTACAGTCTGGTAGGGAACTCAAACGCCTCTGACAATGAAATAGTACAGTCTGGTAGGGAACTCAAACGCCTCTGACAATAGAATAGTACAGTCGGGTAGGAAACTCAAACGCCTCTGAAAATAGATATTACAGTCGGGTAAGAACTCAAACGCCTCTGACAATAAATAGTACAGTCTGGTAGGGAACTAAAAACCCTTACAATAAAAATTGTACAGTCTGGTAGGGAACTCAAACCCCTCTACAATAAATAGTACAGTCTGGTAGAACTCAAACGCTCTGAAAATAAATGGGTACAGTCGGGGTAGGGAACTCAAACTCCTCTGACATAGAATAGTACAGTCTGGTAGCAAACTCAAACGCCTCTGCCAATAGAATATTTACAGTCTGGTAGGGAACTCAAACGCCTCTGACAACAGAATACTACAGTCTGGTAGGGAACTCAAACGCCTCTGACAATACAATAGTACAGTCTGGTAGGGAACGCAAACGGCCTCTGACAATAGAATAGTACAGTCTGGTAGGGAACTCAAACGCCTCTGACAATACAATAGTACAGTCTGGTAGAGATCTAAAACGCCTCTGGCAATAGAATAGTACAGTCGGGAAGAGAACTCAAAACGCCTCTGACAATAGAATTATTTACAGTCTGGTAGGAACCCAAACGCCTCTGACAATAAAATAGAAACAGTTGGTAGGGAACTCAAACGTCTGAAAAATGAAAATAGTACAGTCTGGTAGGGAACTCAAACTCCTCTGAAAATGAAATATTCAGTCGGTAGGAACTCAAACTCCTCTAAACAATAGAATAGTACAGTCTGGTAGCGAACTCAAACGCCTCTGACAATAGAATAGTACAGTCTGGTAGGGAACGCAAACGCCTCTGACAATAAAAATAGTACAGTCTGGTAGGGAACTCAAACGCCCTCGACAATAAATAGTACAGTCTGGTAGGGAACGCAAAAACGCCTCTGACAATAAAAACAGTAAGTCTGGTAGGGAACTCAAACGCCTCTGACAATGAAATATTTACGGTCTAGTAGGAACTCAAACGCTTCTGACAATGAAATAGTACAGTCTGGTAGGGAACTCAAACTCCTTTTGAAAATGGGAAAAGTACAGCCCTGGTAGGGGAACTCAAACGCCTCTGACAATGAAATAGAACAGTCTGGTAGGGAAACTCAATCGTTTCTGACAATGGAATAGTACAGTCTGGCAGGGAACCCAAACTCCTCTCACAATAAATAGTACAGTCTGACAGGGAACCCAAACTCCTCTACAATAGAATAGTACATTTCTGGCGGGGAACTCAAACTCCTCTGACAATAGAATAGTAACAGTCGGGCAGGGAACCCAAACTCCTCTGACAATAAATAGTACAGTCTGGCAGGGAACCCAAACTCATCTGACAATAGAATAGTACAGTCTGGTAGGGAATCAAACTCCTCTGACAATAAAAATAGTACAGTCGGGCGGGAACCCAAACTCATCTGACAGTAGAATAGTACAGTCTGGTAGGGAACTCAAACTCCTCTGACAATAGAATAGTACAGTCGGGCAGGGAACCCCAAACTCATCTGACAATAGAATAGTACAGTCGGGTAGGGAACTCAAACCCTCTGACAATAGAATAGTACAGTCGGGTTGGGAACTCAAACGCCTCTGACAATAGAATATTTACAGTCTGGTAGGGAACTCAACGCCTCTGACAGTGAAATAGTACAGTCTGGTAGGGAACTCAAACGCCTCTGACAATGAAACAGTACAGTCTGGTAAGTAACTAAAATTTGCCTCTGACAATAGAATAGTACAGTCTGGTAAGTAACTCAACTCTTCTGACAATGAAATAGTACAGTCTGGTAACTCAAACTCTTCTGACAAAGAAATTTGTACAGTCTGGTAAGTAACTCAAACTCTTCTGACAATGAAACAGTACAGTCTGGTAAGTAACTCAAACTCATCTGACAATAAACAGTACAGTCTGGTAAATGACTCAAACTCTTCTAACAATGAAATAGTGCTGTCTGACAAGGAACTAAAAGTCTTCTGACAGTGCAATAGTCGAGTCTGGTAAGTATTAAAAAGTTTGACAATGAAGAAACACAGTCTGGTAAGAAGTTTGTCTTCTGACAATATACTAATACAGTGTGGTGAGTAACCGAACGTCGTCTGACATAAACTAAATAACCCCTGCGGGGAATCAGAGAAAGAAAGCAGACCTGTCGATCACTCTGTCGGTAGCCTTGACGGCTGCCCTGTGCGTTGCCATGGATCTTGCCTCCGGACAAGATGAAGCTCATCCACTTGGACAAGTCCGAGATTGAGGCACACACTGAGGTGGCTGCGGCCACCACTTCCTGCCCACTGCAATCATATCCAGCTTATTCCTCTCATTGTAGTGTTCAGAATACTGGGAACATCGTGAAAGTAAAACAAATCGTGTTAGTAAAACAATTTCAGATGTAAAAACTAAAATTCAAATCGTTTTTTCCCCGCGAAATCCTTCCGACACTGTATCGTTGTTGAAATCCTTTTGATAGAAAATTTCGATAGTGCTTCTCGGATCCATTTTCACTTGTTGGTCTTCTTTGCATTAATGGACGATTCTGTATTTAACATTTCACTTTTATATACACTCCAAGGGAAGTGACTGGTTGGCTTTTGTGTTCAATCGAAGTAGGAAAACACGATCATGTCTGGTGAACAATAAGATAGACTCAACCCAGGCATCATTAATGACCCCAGGGAGAATACAGTAATCTTTAATTACATCGAGCACAATGCAGTCATTTCAATTATATCAGAACAGGGACAAATAAGTCATCTTTAGAGGCGACTATAAGGGGGGGGGGGGACGATTTAGTCATGCTTAGTGATAATCAGAACAAGAACAATCCAAGCGATCGTAATTATATTATGCACGATTCATTGATCTCTAAAGACTATGGGGACAGCCTGATCATCTTTAGTCATCACCGGAACTGAGACAGTCCTGTCATCTTTAGTAATGATCAGAACAGGGACAACTGTCCTCTTTAGTAAAGATCAGAACAGGGAAAGTCCTGTCATCTTTAGTAAAGATCAGAACAGGGACAGTCCTGTCATCTTTAGTAGTGATTAGAACAGAACACTATTGCCATTTTTAGAGATGATCAGAACAGGGATAGTCCTGTCATCTTTAGTGATGATCAGAACAGGGACAACTGTCATCTTTAGTAGTGATCAGAACAGGAACAACTGTCATCTTTAGTGATGATCAGAACAGGGACAACTGTCATCTTTAGTAGTGATCAGAACAGGGACAACTGTCATCTTTAGTAGTGATCAGAACAGGGACAACTGTCATCTTTAGTAGTGATCAGAATAGGGACAACTGTCATCTTTAGTAGTGATCAGAACAAGGACAGTCCTGTCATCTTTAGGAATGATTAGAACAGAACACCATTGCCATTTTAGTACTGTCAGAACAGGAACAGCTGTCATCTTTAGTGGTGATCAGAACGGGGATAACTGTCATCTTTAGCAATGATTAGAACAGACCACCATTGCCATTTTAGTACTGTCAGAACAGAACAGCTGTGATTTTTAGTAATGATCAGAACGGGGATAAGTGTCATCTTTAGTAGTGATCAGAACAGCGACAGCCCTGTCATCTTTAGTGATGATCAGAACGGGGATAACTGTCATCTTTAGTGGTGATCAGAACGGGGATAACTGTCATCTTTAGCCATGATTAGAACAGACCACCATTGCCATTTTAGTACTGTCAGAACAGGAACAGCTGTGATTTTTAGTAATGATCAGAACGGAGATAAGTGTCATCTTTAGTAGTGATCAGAACAGCGACAGCCCTGTCATCTTTAGTGATGATCAAAACGGGGATAACTGTCATCTTTAACAATGATTAGAAAGGAATACCATTGCCATTTTTAGTATTGGTCAGAACAGGGACAGCTATCATCTTTAGTAATGATCAGAGTAGGGACAACTGTCATGTTTAGTAACGATCAGTTGGTAGAGCGCCTGACTCGTAATCTTGGTGATCCTGGGGTTGCGGGTTCGAACCTCCGCCGGGGCGTTTCGGTACAGGGGGATTTTTCCCTCGGAGTTAACATTGGTTCTGACTCCATTTCCCATACAGTCCTTCGAATGAGACTATAAACCGAGGTTCCGTGTGTGAACGCATGCATAACATCTTGCACACACGTAAAATCCCATCACCAACTTTCGGAAGAGCAGGCCAGTTTGGCCGTTGGTATGGATGACACGTTACACATAGCATGCACCCTGCGTGAGAAATGGAAAGAATGAAGGAAGTAAGGAAAATGAGTGATCGATATTGAACGATACTGACTGGATGACACGGGAAACGACTGAATGAAGCGCCAGCTGGCAGCTCTTCAGTCGGCACTACCCAGGTAGGCAGCCCGTTGTGTAAACGAGTGTTGATTGTAAAGCGCTTAGAGCTTGGCCTCTAGCCGAGAATAGGCGCTATATAAGTATTCATTATTATTATTATTATTATTATTATTATTATTATTATTATTATTATTATTATTATTATTGATCAGAACAGAGACAACTGGCATCTTTAGTAATGATCAGAAAGGGACAACTGTCATCTTTAGTAATGATCAAAACGGGTACAACTGTCATCTTTAGTAATGATCAGAACAGGGACAACTGTCATCTTTAGTAATGATCAGAAAGGCGACAACAGTCATCTTAAATAATGATCAGAACAGCGACAGACCTGTCATCTTTAGCAATGATCTGAAGGACAACTCAATCATCTTTAATAATGATAAGTACCGGAACAATGCAGTCACAGTAGCAATATCAGGGACAATGCGGTCACATGTAGCAATACCAGGGATAATCCTGTCACATGTAGCAATATCAGGGACAATCATGTCACGTGTAGCAATATCAAGGATAATGCAGTCACATGTAGCAATATTAGGGACAATTATGCTACATGTAGCAGTATCAGGGACAATCCTGTCACATGCGGCAATATCAGGGACAATGCAGTCACATGTAGCAACATTGGGGACAATTATGTCACATGTAGCAATATTAGGGACAATGCTGTCTCATGTGGCAATATCAGGCACAATGCCGTCACATGTGGCAATATCAGGGACATGCAGTCACATGTAGCAATATCAGGGTCAGTCCTGTCACATATAGCAATATTCGGGACAATCCTGTCACATGTGGCAATATCAGGGACAATTATGTCACATGTAGCAATATTGGGGACAATTATGTCACATGTAGCAATATTAGGGTCAATCCTATCACATGTAGCAATATCAGGGTCAATCCTATCACATGTGGCAACATCAGGGACAAGCCTGTCACACGTGGCAATATCAGTGACAATGCGGCTACATGTAGCAGTGTCAGGGACAATGCAGTCACGTGTAGCAATATGAGGGACAATCCTGTCACATGTTACAAGATCAGGGACAATGCCGTCACATGTAGCAACATAAGGGACAATCCAGTCGAATGTAGTATATCAGGTACAATCCATAAGGGACAATCCAGTCGAATGTAGTATATCAGGTACAATCCATTCATCTTAATTGATTTCAAGAACAATCATTTCATTTTCAATGATGCAATCGTGAAGAAACCAGTCATTCATTGATATCACGGAAAATGTACTCATTTTGTATATGCTCATAAAAAGCGCAATCAAGTCCTCTTTAGTAATAATCACACCAGGAATAAATTCACCACTTCAGTCTTGGTCAGGACAGGGACACTCGAGTCATCTTTAGAAATGATCAGAACAGAAATAGTCTAATCAATTTAAATCTTGATCGGAATAGGGCCAGCTGAGTCATCTTTACAACATGAATACACTCAATTAATAATCGGAACTGGGACAACACAGTCATCTTCAGTGATAATCAAATTAGTAATAATTTAGTTATACTTAGTCAGGATCAAAACATGGACAATCCAGTCATGATAAATGATGAAAAATAAGGACAGTTCATGTCTGATGAGAACAGAACAAGGATAATCTATTAACCATTAGTAATGCTCAAAACAAGGGCGGCAGTGACTGTTGAAACTACCTGAACAGAAACAATCCAGTTGCCTTTTGTGATGACCACAACAAAAAGATTCCGGTCACTTTTGGTATGATCAGAACTTGGACAGTCGAGTCGTCTTAAGTGACGATCGAAACGGTGCACAGTCCAGTCTTTTCTATTCCTCTATTCATAACAGGGACAATCCAGTCATCTTTTAGTAATCATCATCGGAAAAGACGCCATCCAGTCTTCTACGGCGACAATATGGTCAGTTCAGTTGTCTATGTCGATCATCAAAACAGGACCAGTTCCGATTAAACACAGTCTTTTACCTTTTCACACAGGAAGTTTTGCCGAAGCGAAGCTTTCGGCCTCCATCCAGAGGCCTTCGTCAGCGCCGAATGTCTCGCTCAGGAGTTGTATTCGGTGCCCGCGATCTCGAGATGAACTCGAGTCACGAGACCGAATAGGCTGCTGGTAGGTTGTGTCGCCCCTGTCTCGGTTGAGGGAAGGAGACGTGGCCGCGATGTAGATGGCCTCCTTTACTCCTCTTTGGAACCATTTAGGTTCCTGGTCCAGGACGCTGACATTGTCCTGGAAGAACTCATGTCCGCTGGTGTTCAAGTGTTCTCCGACTGGTGATGATTCTCTCTTGTGTTCTTTGATGCGGAGTTTCAATTTCCTTTCTGTTTCTCCGACGTATTCATACAATCTCCACACTGGATCTCGTAGATTGCCCCTGATCGTTCTAGTTTGTCCACTTTGTCCTTAGGGGCCACTAGTCTGTTTCTGATGGTGTTATAGGGCTTAGAGTGGACCACCACGCCATTCTTCCTGATCTTGCGGGCGAGGGCTTCCGTCACACCCTTGACATAGGGGATGGTGACATGTCCAAGGGTGGGGCTCCTTTTCATGGTGGAGGGGTGGAGAGCGGTCTTCTTGCTTCTGGTAAGTCCCAGGCCCATTTGGGGTAGCATGGGATGTTCAGCACTTCCCGGAGGTGGCGGAGTTCCTCTTCACGGTTAGACTGGGTGGAGCAGATGGTATTTTGCTCGGTGACGTAGGGTTCGGATCACTCCCAGCTTGTGTTCTAGGGGCTGGTGGCTGTCGAACTGGAGGTACTGGTCAGTATGGGTTGGTTTCCTGAAGACTTGGAATGCTAAGGAGTTCCCCTCTCTGGTGATCTTGGTGTCCAGCATGGCGATGCTGCCGTTCTCTTCCACTTCCCTGGTGAATTTTATGGCTGGGTGCTGTTCGTTCAGGTGGTTTGAGAATTCATCTACCATCTCTGTCTTCAGTAGGGCCATAGTGTCGTCCATGTATCTGCCCCAGTAGCGGGGTGGGGAGTGGAAGGTGGCCAGTGCTTTTTTCTCAGTCTTCCATGAAGAGGTTGGCGACAATTGGGCTCACCGGTGATCCCATGGCTGCGCCTTGTGTTTGTTGGTAGAACTCTCCCTTGTACGTGAAGTACGTTGTAGTCAGGCAGCACGTCAAGAGTTCACAGATCTGCTCTGGTTAGAGTGAGGTTCTTTCCGCAAGGCTGGTGTCCGTCTCCAGTCTCTGTTTGATTATGTCCACACTCTCCTCGACAGGGACACTGGCGAAGAGGGCCGTCACATCGAATGACACCAGCTGTTCATCAGGTCTCAGCATAAAACTCTTGAGTTTGGAGACCAGGTCGGCACTGTTCTTTATGTGGTGTTCTGTCCTCCCCACCAGGGTGCTAAGATGTTGGCTAGGAACCTGGCAGTCTCGTAAGTAATAGAGCTTCTTGAGGTCACAATGGGGCGGAGTGGGACCTCTCTTTTGTGCACCTTGGGGAGGCCATAAAATCTGGGGACGTCGGCAGTAGAGGGGTACAACTTCCTGTAATGTTCTGGGGTCAAGTCTCCTGATTTTTTCATTTTCTTTAGGCTTTGCACCAGCTTTGTTGTGTACCTGCTGGTGGGGTCATTCTTCAAGGGCTGGTAGGTGTTTCTGTCATCCAAAAGTTGTTTGGCCTTCTCTTTGTACATCTCTTTCGGTACAATCACAGTGGCTCTTCCTTTGTCTGCTAGGAGTACCATGTGGACTCGTCTGTTTTCAGGTCCTTGAGAGCATGTCGTTCTTTTTCAGAGAGTTTGGTTTGGGGGGTTTCGCCTGTTTGAGGATGCTTACGCATTCTGACCGTAAGTGTGCTGCCTGTTCGGAGTTTGGGCCAATCTGTTTGCAGGCTGTTTCTATGGTCGTAATAAAATCCGTAATCGGGAGTTTGTCGGGAGTAATGGCGTAATTTAGCTCTTTCTCTAGAACCGATTTTCCATCCCTGGAAAGCATACGGTGTGATAGACTGACCACCCACCTGTTTTTTATGTTCATGGTTTCCTGTTCGCTCACTTTGGCCATTGGCGTATTCTTCTCCTCTCTCGGCGTTGTTTTGGCTGCCATCTTGTCATATTTCCTTCTTTGACGCGTGCGCACTCGATCCCATTCCGTGTTTTTGCCCAACCGAACCCATTTCTGTACTTCGTCCAGTATCGTTGTTGGTACATGTGAACTCATAGTCTCAGTCAGTTCTTCAATGTGCTGGACCAGTCCCGTTGTCTTTAATAATCACAATTACGGAGACAATTCAATCGTACTGGCAAAACTACTGTATTGTGCTAAATAGAATCCCCTCCCTCTCCGTCCTCCGATCTCCGACCCCCCCCCCCCCCCCCCCCCCGCCCCCCTCCCCCAAACTTCTGCCCCTTCTGTATATTCTCTGCCTTCTCTCGCGCTCTTGAGGTGCTTAAA
>CM031609.1:65130883-65140883 GCA_018398815.1 Conus ventricosus
CTGTCCTATAGTCTGTTCTGTCTTCGTCTTTCTGTCTGCCCTATAGTCTCGTCTGCCTCTGTCCAAGCCTGTCTGTCCCCCTATCAGTCTCCCTGTTCTTTGTCGTTGTCCTATCAGTCTGTTCTGTCTGCCTAATAATCTGTTCTGTCTGCCCTATCATCTGTTCTGTCTGCCCTATCAGTCTGTTCTGTCTGTCCTATCAGTCTCCTCTGTCTGCCCTATCAGTCTGTTCTGTCTGCCCTATCAGTCTGTTCCGTCTGCCCTATCAGTCTGTTCCGTTTGCCCTATTAGTCTGTGCCTGTACCCATCGTCAACACAGCGCAGGCCTCCAAGGGTGGTACAGGACTGCTCTAAAAGCAGGTGAAGACAGTGCTTCTCTGGGTCCTATTAGTCTCTTGTGTCTGCCCTATCAGTCTGTTCTGTCTGCCCTATTAATCTGTTCTGTCTGCTCTATCAGTCTGTTCTGTCTGCCCTATTAATCTGTTCCGTCTGTCCTATCTGTCTGTTCTGTCTGCCCTATCAGTCTGTTCTGTCTGCCCTATCAGTCTGTTCTGTCTGCCCTATCAGACTGTTCCGTCTGCCCTATCAGTCTGTTCTGTCTGCCCTATCAGTCTGTTCTGTCTGCTCTATAGTCTGTTCAGTCTGCCTTATCAGTCTGTTCCGTCTGCCTTAAAAGTCTGTTCTGTCTGCCCTATCAGTCTGTTCTGTCTGCCCTGTCAGTCTGTTCTCTCTGTCTTATCAGTTTGTTCTCTCTGTCCTATCAGTTTGTTCTCTCTGCCCTGTGAGTCTGTTCTCTCTCCCTGTTAGTCTGTTCTCTCTGTCCTGTCAGTCTATTCTCTCCGTCCTATCAGTTTGTTCTCTCTCCCTGTCAGTCTCTTCTCTCTGTCCTGTCAGTCTGTTCCCTCTGTCCTGTCAGTCTGTTCTGTCTGTCCTGTCAGTCTGTTCCCTCTTTCCTGTCAGTCTGTTCCCTCTGTCCTGTCAGTCTGTTCTGTCTGTCCTGTCAGTCTGTTCCCTCTGTCCTGTCAGTCTGCTCCCTCTGTCCTGTCAGTCTGCTCCCTCTGTCCTGTCAGTCTGCTCCCTCTGTCCTGTCAGTCTGTTCTGTCTGTCCTGTCAGTCTGTTCCCTCTGTCCTGTCAGTCTGTTCTGTCTGTCCTGTCAGTTTATTCTTTCTCTGTGCTGTTAGTCTTTTTATGTCAGCCTGCTCTATCCGTCCTGCGGGCTGTTTAGTTCTGTGCAGAACGGCCCGTTCTCTTTCAGTGTGTTGTAAATGTCCGCCAGTCTGTTCTAACTGTCCTGTAATGCTGTTCTAGCTGTCCTGTCAGTTTGTTCTATCTGACAGGTTATTCTGTTTGTCTGTTCTGTCAGTGTTTTCAAAGTCAGTATGATCCATCTGTCCTGTCAATCTGTTCCATCTATTCTGTCTGCCTGTTCTGTTTTGTCAGTCTGTTTTCTCTGTGTCTGTTTATCAATTCTATCTGACGTGTCAGTCTGTTCTGTTGTCCTGTCAAATTGTTCTTTTTCTCAGTCTGTTCTGTCTGCTGTGGTTGTGTGTTCTATCTGACGTCTCAGTCTCTTCTATCTGTTTAATTCATTCTGTCTGTCTGTTCTATCTGCTCTATTCGTGTGTTTTGTCTGACCTTCAGTCTTTTCTATTTGTTTAATCATTCTGTCAGTCTGCTCTGCCTGTCCTGTCAGTTTGTTCTGACTGTCCTCTCAGTCTATGCTATCTGTCCTATTCTTTCCATCAGTCTGGTCTATCTGTGCCTGTCTGTCTGTCCTGTCTGTCCTGTCAGGCTGTTCCACATATCCTGTATGTCTGTCTGTCTGTCCAGTTCCGTCTGTTCTGTGTCTGCTCTACCTGTCCGTCAGTCTGGGTTTTTTTCCGACAGTCTTGTTCGGTCTCTCCTGTAAGCCTGTTCCATTCATTCTTTTAAACCGTGTTCTTTGTGCTGTTAGTGTCCTATTAGTTCTGTCAGTCCGTCTTAATGGTCCTATCTGACCTCGGATTATGTATATCTATATCTCTTCTGAAAGAAAAAAAAAATAGTAAAGTCATGTTTTAAATCGCATGTACTGCAACAAATTGTATTCATTAGGTCTTGATGAGAACACTTTGTACAGATGTTTTTTTAACGATGATTTAGAAGTCACTTGCTTAAGAATTATATCAGATAGTCAAGATCCAGTGGTACACCTAGGTGAGCTTAAGCTGATTTATTTACCCTTTTAAAATTCGACTTCTATAGGTCCGTTAAATGGTTAAGCATGTCAGTTCCCATGAATTAAAGAAAATATTTACTGAAGAATGTAGACACTAAAAAACTTAAAAAAAGAACTTTACAGAATCTTCTAGAAGACTTGAGGCATGGTTCCACTTGCTAAGGAATGTACGATCTTTGAAATTATTTACCCGGACTATTTATTTAGCGTTTCTGTTTTTGTAGCTGTAAACACACATATATATATATATATATATAGAGAGAGAGAGAGAGAGAGAGAGAGAGAGAGAGAGAGAGAGAGAGAGAGAGAGAGAGAGAGAGAGAGAGGAGAGAGATAAA
The DNA here is from genome assembly GCA_018398815.1 of Conus ventricosus. NCBI lineage: Eukaryota > Metazoa > Mollusca > Gastropoda > Neogastropoda > Conidae > Conus > Conus ventricosus. Next base: position 65,133,441 of record CM031609.1, read on the forward strand.
ACAAGTTAAAAGAGGAATCTTAAAACTATCTACAAATTTGTTTCAAGCGTGTTGCGCTGTCATCAGGATGTCTCTGCCCGCCCACCGCCGATGTTATATAGCGTGTGGGCTCCCATTTGCGGTTGTTTGCACGTGCGGGTTGGCTGCACGTGTTTTTGGGGGGCTTTCAGGTTTTTGTTTTGAGTGTGTTCACTAACAACGATTTCCATTTATGCCTGCAGTTGTTTACTATTTCTGTTTTGGTGTTTAAAGTTGCTAAGTGTGGTTTGCATAGTATTAACCATTTTTCACGTTAAAACATAGGTTGCACCTTTTTGAAACATTGCTGTATGGCGATGCTCTTTTTTATGATTTTCCAGATATATTGTAGCTTGTTTTTGCGTCTTTAAGTTTCCAGATATATTTGCTCAGTTCTGTTTGGTTTTTTATTTTTTCTTATTAAATGACTGTTTGTGTTTGCATATTTGGTTTTGAAGTGGTTTTCAGTGATCCCTATGTATGTTTCTTTTCATTTTCTGATGTCACAGTAGCCTGGTATACAATGTTGTTGTGAAGACATTTATTGTTTAGTGGGCACTGTTCCTTTCGGGTGAAATTGCAAGATTTCCTTTCTTCCCCCTTTCTTGCTGTGTTGATTTTATTTGTTGGATCGCCAATTGGTTTTTGGGGTTTGGGAAACTGATACATACTTGACAGTGTTTTTGTTAAAAAATTTTGGACAGTTTGTGTTCTTTTTGGAAATGAATTTTTTTTTAGGATTTGAAGTTTTTCTTTCCCTAGTTTGTTTTATTTTTCCCGCCCGTAGGGGGGTTTTTTACCATATGATTTTTTTTTTCCTATTTTTCTTGCTTTTTTTTGGGTGTTTTTTGTCGGGTTTTGTTTTGGAATTTTGTAATTGTATCCCTTTTTTTGGATCCCCTCCGGTATTCTACGCTGCTTTTGTTGAACACTCTCCCCACGCAGGGACGGGTTTAATAGTCCTTTTTAAAAATGCCATGGGGTAGGGCCCTTTAATATAGATGGGGGATGGTTACTTTTGGGTGTACATAAAGAGGTGTTCTTTGGGGTTTTTCTTGTAGGGTTTAATTTATTTTTTGAGATCCAGGGGTTATGCCCTAAGTTTTTTAAATACCTTTTTGTTTGCTTCAAGGGTAATCTTTAAGTTGTGTTTTGGAAGTTTTTGCTTTATTTCTTTCTTCGGGGGGCGGGGGGTTCTTGGTTTTTGGGTTTAGTGCGAAAACCCCACCCGCCCTTCTATATATCCGATTTGGGGTTTTTCCGACTTTTTTTTGATGTCGGGGGGCATGAATAGTCCGACCATTCCCCCAAGTTTCTGCACCATCAAATGACCCATGGTTTAACGTGGGAATTTATTTTTCTTTTGGGTTTTTTCCTGTCCGGGTTTCTTTTTTGCTGTGTAAAAATGTTTTCTTGGTGGGAAATGTTTTCCCAAATTTCTGACCCTTTGGATGTCGTGGGTTACGGCAAACTTGGGGGTTTTTGGGTGAGTAGTTTCCTCATCTATAGAGGGGTAAAGTCTACTATGTCAAATGTGATGAATACTGAAATTATTTTTTGTTTTTTGGGAGTTTTTTAATTTTTGGATAATTTCGTAGGGTGTTTTTCCAGAGGTTTTTCAGATTTTGTTTTTACGTTCTTTATTTTTTTTCCAAAATTTTTCTTGCTTTTTTTGGGGCCAAATTTCCCAGATTTGGAGGGGGGAAATTGTCTACATTTTTGGATTGTTATAAAAAATTGGCTTGGGGGTCTTTGAGTGTTAAAAAAGCTTTTTTTGGTTGCTGTCGCTTCTATCCTGTCACTTGGGTTTCAAATCGCCGCAAGTTTTTTTCTTTAGGGGCGTACTGCCCATTTTTTTTTTTTGTGGGTTTTTTTGTAGTTTTTCTGGATGTTTTTTTTCCGGGAAATTTTAAGAGTTTTTCATTTTTTCCTTTTTTGTAGTAATTGCTATTTTTACCCCCCCTTTTCACAAATTTTTTTGTCATTTTGGACTTTTTTTTATTTGTTTTTTTTTTGTGTTGTTTGGGAAAACTTGTTGGGTTTTTTTTAATTCAATATTGGTTATCATTTTTTCATTTGATCTTCAAAGGGTTTTTATTTTGTCCCATTTGGGTGGGGGTGATCGCCAGATTTTTAAATCGTAGGTGTTTTTTTTCCTCTTTTTTTGCATTTGGGGTTTAGAAAAAAAAATGCTTTTACACTTTTCTGTTTGTTTTAATTTAAAAGTTTTTATATATGATTTTCGGATTTTGAAAACGGTTTTTATTTTTTGTTGATTGCCTAAAAATTTGGGTTTTCCTTTCCCTTTTTTTAAAAATTTCCCTTTTAGGCCCCCAAATGCTCAAAAGTGAGGGGCGATTTAAAACATTTTAAATTTTAAAAAGCCCAAAACAATTTTTTAAGTGCCAAACCCCTTGGGGAACAACATTAATAAAACAGGGTTAAAAAAGGGAACTTAAAACAAACTACAATTTTTTTTTCAAAAACGTGGTTTCCTGGGCATCAGGATGTTCTCGGCCCCGCCACCGCCGATGTTAAATAGGTGTGGGCCCCATTTGCGGGGTTTTCACGTGGGGGGTTGGGTGCCCCGTGTTTTTGGGGGGTTTCAGGTTTTTTTTTTGAGGGTTTCACTAACAACGATTTCCCCTTTAAGCCTGCAGTTGTTTACTATTTTTTTTTTGGGTTTAAAGTTTTCTAAGTGTGGTTTGCAAAAGTATTAACCATTTTTCCCGTTAAACATAGGTTGCAAACCTTTTGAAACCCTTGCTGTTGGTGATCTCTTTTTTTTGTTTTCCAGTAAATTGTACCCTTTTTTTTGCGTCCTTTAAGTTTTCCCGATATTTTTGCTCATTTTTTTGTTTGGTTTTTTTTATTTTTTTTTATTAAATACGTTTTTTTGGGTTTTCATTCGGGGTTTTTAAAGGGGGGGTTTTCCCCAATTTATCCCTATGTATGTTTTTTTTTTCATTTTTTGATGTCACAGTACCTGGATCCCAATGTTGTTGTAAGGGCATTTTTTTGTTTAGGGGCACTTTCCCTTTTTTGGGCAATTGGGAAGATTTCCCCCTTTTCCCCCCTTCTTTTTCTGTGTTGATTTTATTTTGTTGGGTGCGTCCAAAATTTGGGGTTTTGAGGTTTGGGCCCTACAAGAATAGGGTAGTTTTTGACAGGTTTTTGTTAAATATTTTTGGGCATTTTTTTGTTCTTTGGAAATGAAGTTATTTGGGTTTTGGAAAAATTCTTTTTCCCTTGTTTTTTTTGATTCCCGTCGTATGGGGGGGGGGGGGGGGTTAATAACCCCCTTTTTTTTAATTTTTGGTTTTTTTTTTTTTTTTTTTTTTTTTTTTTTTTGTTGGGGGGTTGGGGGGGTTTTTTTTTTGGGGTTTATTGTAATTTGTAAATTTTAATCCACTTGTTTTTTAGTGGCCCCCCCTGGGATTCACTGCGCATTGTTTTAACACCCTCACTGCAAAACAGGTTTTTATAAATCTTTTTGTTTATGCCAAGGGGTATGGTTCCCTTTTAATTATAGATGGTGGGTGGTTTTCTTTTGGTGTGAAAATAAAGAGTGTAACGTTGGGGTTTTTTTTGGAGGGGAATATTGATTGTTGGGAAACCAGTGTTAAATTCCCAATAGTTCACTACCTGTTTTTTTTGGGGTTTAATGGTTTAATTTTTTTAAGTTGGGGGTTGGAAGAAATTTTTCTAGTTCTTTCTTCTTGTTTTTGATGGTTTTTTTTGGGTTGTTGGTTAAATGCAGCCCAAAGGGCCCTCGTCCCCTAAAATAGTCCCCACTTGTTTTTCCCAGTTTTTTCTTGGGTGTCCCCGGGCAGCATGAATAGTCCGACCCCGTTTACATGTTTTCTGCCTTCAAAATAAATGATCCCATGGGTTTCGTCGAATGTTGATTTCCCGTTGGGTTTTTTTTGTTTCCCGGTTTCAAATTTTTTCTGTGTAAATAATTTTTCTTGGGGTGGGGGAATGAAATTTTCCTTTTCGAAACCCCGTTTGTCTGGTGGTTACTGCAAACTTCCGGGGTTTGGTGATTTTTTCCCCATCTAAGAAAGGGGGGAAAATCCCACTAAGTCAAATGTGATGAAACTGTATTACCCCCCAGAAACCAACAATTTGACGTAACCATGGGGTCCAAAAGATGGGGCAGAAACCATGGAACGGTTTGGACTATTCATGCTGTCCGACATCAAGAAAAAACTCGGAAACAAGTCGGACTAATAGAGACGATGGCCTTGCTGCACTAACCAACAACCCAAGAACCATCAAAAACAAGAAGAAAGAACTATGCAAAATCTTCCAAAACCACACACTTAAAGATTACCATTGAAGCAAACAAAAAGGTAGTGAACTACTTAGACATAACACGGGATCTCAACAATCACATATATAAACCATACAAAACCCAACGATACACCTCTTTATGTACACACCAAAAGTAACCATCCACCATCTATATTAAAGACCATACCCCATGGCATAAACAAGAGACTATCAAACCTGTCATGCAGTGAGAGAGTGTTCAACAATGCAGCAGTAGAATACCAGGAGGCACTACAAACAAGTGGATACAATTACAAATTACAATACAACCCAGACAACAACACAAATAAAAGCAAGAAAAATAGGAAAAGAAAAATCATATGGTATAACCCCCCCATACGACGGGAAACTCAAAACAACATGGGGAAAAGAATTCTTCAAAATCCTAACAACTTCATTTCCAAAAGAACACAAACTGTCCAAAATATTTAACAAAAACACTGTCAAACTATCGTACTCATTATGCCCAACCTCAAAAACCTAATTGACGCATCCAACAAAATGAAAATCAACACAGCAAAGAAGGGTGAAGAAAGGAAATCTTGCAATTGCACCAGAAAGGAACAGTGCCCACTAAACAATAAATGTCTTCACAACAACATGTATACCAGGCTACTGTGACATCAGAAAATGAAAAAGAAACATACATAGGGATCACTGAAAACCACTTCAAAACCAATATGCAAACCACAAACAGTCATTTAATAAAGAAAAATATAAAAACCAAACAGAACTGAGCAAATATATCTGGAAACTTAAAGACGCAAAAACAAGCTACAATATATCCTGGAAAATCAAAAAAAAGAGCATCACCATACAGCAATGTTTCAAAAAGTGCAACCTATGTTTAACTGAAAAATGGTTAATACTATGCAAACCACACTTAGCAACTTTAAACACCAAAACAGAAATAGTAAACAACTGCAGGCATAAATGGAAATCGTTGTTAGTGAACACACTCAAAACAAAACCTGAAAGCCCCCCAAAAACCCCGTGCAGCCAACCCGCACGTGCAAACAACCGCAAATGGGAGCTCACACGCTATATAACATCGGCGGTGGCGGGCAGAGAACATCCTGATGACAGCGCAACACGCTTGAAACAAATTTGTAGATAGTTTTAAGATTCCTCTTTTAACTTGTTTTATCTAATGTTGCTCCCCAAGGGGTTGAGCACTTAAAAAATTGTTTTAGGCATTTTAAATATACTGATCTATTATTATATATATATATATATATATATATATATATATATATATATATATATATATATATATATTGTGTGTGTGTGTGTGCGTGTGTGTAAAGACATGGAAAGAGCACAGACATGCACTTTGTGTTGATTCTTGTATGTGTTACAGTGTCCTCGCTGTCTACGTGTGAAACAAACGGCCTACCACATTGTTCACAAGGAGCTAGACCATCGTGACTAATCCCTCCTACGGATGATGGCCACGTCATGGGTCTACCTGCCTACAATCCTGCTCGCTGTCTTCCTTCTAGGGTCTGTTCTGCCCCAAGTCAGAGCAGTCAGCTCTTATACGAAGCAAGAGAACACCAGGCTTCTGGATCAGTTCATCGACACGTTGATGAGCTGTACTGACCTCAGGGAGGTGGGCTTGTCCATGGTGGAGGACGGGGAGGTGCTTACGAACTGGGCTATCTTCGGTCTATGAAGGGAGCAGGCAGACAAAGGATCAACGCCGACACCGTGTTCTGTTTGGGGGGCTCCACGCAGGCTTTCACCTCCGTCCTTCTCGCCATGCTGCTGTCTGCACATGAAAAGTGAGTAGAACCCTCAGGCTGAGTAGTCTTCACAGTCTCAGTCCAACCATTGAGAGGGGAGCGGATAAGTATCTCGCCTCGCTTTCTCACTGTTCGCCTTATCGGTGTCCCGTCTGCTCACTCAGGTTACCTCCGGACACCAAAGTCACCGCGGGAGAATTGTGAAACGACGTGACCGTCTACCACAAAATGAGTCGTTTGTCACTTAACAGTATTTGCTGCTAGCAGCCAAAATAGAAGGTAGGTGTGTCAAGAATCAATTCCTAGGTCGAGGTTGAACTGAATATACTGATTTTCCTAGCAATGCGACTGTCTGTAAATTCTTAGTATTTTGCTTCTTTCTTTAACAAATAAATGTTATTTGGACATTAAAATTTCACAAATTGTTTAGAACTCTGTAAAGGGTCAACATTTTGAAATAATTTCTTGTGTTCCAGATGTTGTGAAAGTAAGTTCTTTTATATCATTACTACAACTTCATGATAATTGTCTGATTGCTTTAAGGAAAATTTGATATTGATTCGTTATTTGATTCAGCTTTTGACTATTTTCACAAGAAGTGGGTGACAAAGACCAAATTTCACAGAGTATGAAACGGATTTTAAAACACTGTTCACCACTGAAATGAGCGTACAAATTATTTTTGATGAAGCCTAAAACTTAAATTCCCATCAATATGAAAAATGAGTACCTTGAAGTCCTTTTTTAAAAATAAATAATACACACTCCAGCTTTCAGGTCTTAGACCCTTCATCAGGAAACACTAAACAGTAAACGCAAGGGAAAAACGTCAAAGTGACGAAAAAGAACATAAAAGAACAAATGACATCAAAACAAATTGATGTCACAACAGTGTGGTGTAACACTTTTCTTCTGGTAGCGCTGCATAATGCAAACGTTTGCTACATGTGTTCGGTCCACCACAAAACACAATGATTATTACAAAATTAGAGAGAGAGAGAGAGAGGCAGCGAGAGAGAGAGAGACAGACAGACAAGAGAGAGACAGAGAGACAGAGAGACAGACAGAGAGAGAGAGAGAGAGAGAGAGAGAGAGAGAGAGAGAGAGAAGAGAGAATCGGATGTACACACGCATGACATGCGCATCAATGCTTGCTTGTATAATGTGCCCGCGAGTCTAGAAATGGATGAAAGGCGTCAATTACACAGACACTCAAGAAGAATCACCAGTCGCACTTGAATTCCACCAGATCAGCATCGTGGCGGCTCTGACGGGTTCTTTTAAGTAGTTGTGTGCTGTAAACCGCTTAACACAGAATGTCTGGAGCCTTCCCAACCCAGCAAAG
>CM031609.1:65145883-65154864 GCA_018398815.1 Conus ventricosus
GAGAGAGAGAGAGAGAGAGAGAGAGAGAGAGAGAGAGAGAGAGAGAACGATAACGATAACGATAACTTATTCAAAAAAAGGCCAAACCCCCATTTGAAGGGAAAACATGTACAACTAAGAGAAAAGTTTTCACGCACTTCGGTGTACAAAATCAATATGAAAATATGCCTGGTGTTTATATGAATTACAATAGCATCATTTTATACTGTTCCGCCGTTTAAACGACATGTACAGATACATAGAAAAACTATTCATGACGACTTCATTTCTTGACGACAAAAGTAAGACTAAAGTAAATAGAGATGGCTTGCTATAATACTTGGCATGAATATATTTTGCTCGTAAATCATGAAGTACTGGGCAACAGAAAACCAAGTCAACTTCATCCTCCACACCGGATCCGCACAGAGGGCACAACAGAGACCTGTTATCTTTCTTATGTTTTTGACCATGCACTGATATGTCAGAGACACCTAATCCAAACTTTGTTAGAACACACTTAAAAATCTGTTCATTTCTATTCCTATGCTAAGGGATTCATCTTAAATTGTCTGTTCATAGAGAATCTGTCACTACCTTGGATATGACAGTCCCAATCTTGCCATCTACAGTCTATCATGCGTTGCTTAAAACACACTAAAAGAAACTTGGGACATAGAGATTTAATTGATTTAACCATACAAACGAAAAACCATAACTACATAACTATTTACGAGTGTTCGTTGCCCAAGTAGCCTTACCTCAAGCATGTAAGTCATTCAATGTTTTGTATGCTTGCTTCTGCGGGTAGTCTGCCACCATGCATCTGAATTACTTTAAGCCAGTATTTAATGCACTTGAAATATGAATTAATGTAAATAGGAAATCTTCCAAGATCACCATAGATCAAATCATTGGGGGTACGTCTGTCCACACATGAAAATCGCTTCATGGCAAAACAGTGCAATTTTTCAATTTCATGCCCTGTTTCAATGGTTCAAATCTCAGCACCATACTGGAACGTGTGCATCAAACAACTTGAAAAATAATTCAGCTGAACTATTTTCAAACTTGTACAAAACCTTCAACACACTCATAACGGCACATTCGCCCCTGCTCACAAGATCTTGACATGCAAAAATAAAGCTGAGTTTCGTGGAAAGATATATATACCCAAATACTTTTGTGCGTTTACAACTGATATTTTTGATGTACCATAAACCCATCTCTCACATGCAGCCAAATAACCACCATATCATACCATTCTACAAAACAAGCTACAAACCCCATTGTTTCATCCCCCCTCCCCCCCCCTCACTATTTCCTCTCCATGATCCCCTCCCTCACTATTTCCTCTCCATGACCCCCTCCTGAGTGGCCTCGTTTCCGTCCGGCGGCCATTTTGATCGTGCGCGAATACGAGAAGATAAGTGATTTCTCGTTCTACGTTTCACTGTCCTAAATGTTATTTGTTTTTGCCTGAAGAGGATCCAAGAGGTCGAAATGCATTTTGTCTTGTCCTGTACTTTGTTTGTCTATGTCCTTGGCGGTAACTAACCCGCTCTCTTTCCACATTTTGCTAAATTTCTTGCCCCCAGTCACTCCGTTTTGAAACTTGATTGACGTTACAAAAGCCATCAAACCGACTGCATGTGTTTGGAACCGCAGTGCATATCGTTATATCTTTATTGCAATGTTTTCACCCAAAAATATCGTTCAAGGGTGCACTTGCACTGACGATGGCAATGCAGTCAGATGACGACCTGCCTGACATATGGGGAAGGTGGAACACTCAATGACAGCTTTCAAACTGCACTTCCACGTGCTGAACCGAGTTCAGCCAACTCCATCCACTCAGCAGTGTTACCCTTACACTTTCTGCCCTCGAATTTTTACCTTGTTTACTGGGATGGCACAATACACTGTACTTTAAACTAATGTGAGGCCGGCCGTGTCCCTATGGCACTTCAACTATGTTATCGTTACTACCTAGAACACAAACATTTTGCCATCAATGAGCAGATGATCGTAATTCATTGTGGCTCTTTTTTGCTGCTTCCTGGCTTCCTTAAGATGAGAGGAAAGTTTCCTTGTGATTGCCCTGACCCGTTGGAAAAATCTTCGCCAATGAATAAGTTAGTTCCTTTTAATTTCTTTTTTGCTTTCAATAACTTTAATTTCTGTTTGTAAAAAGTACATCTGGCTATAATAGGCGAAATGTTCTTTGAATTTACACGGTGGACTCTGTCAAAAGAGAAATAATCAGTAAGTCCTAATGTGTCCGTGATCATGTCCTTTAACAAATTCTCACAATTTTCTGCCGTCTCATTTCTGTGCCTTACTATGCCATGAACAATGATGTTGTTACGTTTGGACTGACCGTCTAAATCGTCGGCTTTCATTTCCAAACTGTCTAACCTTTCTTTCAGCTCGTGCTTGATTCAGTCAGTTCATCATTAAATTCTCTAAGGTCTCTGACTTCTTTGAGAGTCTGCATTTCTCTTTTAAACCAGAGAACGTTTCCTTAATTTTCCGCACATCTTGTCTCATCTCATTAAAACTGTCTGTCAAAGTCAACATTGTCATCAGATCAGTCGTTGTGGGTTACTGTCCATACACATTTTGCCGTCTGTCTGACTGAGTTCTGTCCCCATGGCCTACTGACCTGTGCTGGATCCACTAGAACTTGTGAGACGGGTCTGTTTGCCGGAGATCTGCTTCGGAGGTCCTGGGTTCAGTTCCGCATCACCACATTTCATCAACAGAGAGAGAGAGAGAGAGAGAGAGAGAGAGAGAGAGAGGAGAGAGAGAGAGAGAGAGAGATCTGAATTCTGAACTCTGAACTCTGAAATGGTTTAATGAATAGGCTTTAGGCCCATGTCATGGTGGGCGATTACAAAACAAAACATCCTTTATAGCAGCATGACACAGGGCATTTGACAACAATTCTCATTTTAGTTTTTGTTTTGATAGTGAACAGCTTCATGATACATTCAAACAGACAATTTCTAATAGCGTTTCGTTTATAAGTTGAGACACAAATGCCGTAATTTAAAAGCTTTTTCAAGAAACAGAGCAAGCCGAATATTTTACTCTCTGAAGCAAACGGCATTGTTAATTTGTGCTGTGATGGACAGCTGTAATACTTAACTGGAATATACGGTTCCTTAATCCTTGGTATTTGGGAGCAGTGGAATTCAGTGCTTTTCTGTTTCCATTTGAAACTCACAGAACGAGCATAACAAATCATTTTCAGTCACATTTCTCTTAAAAAGCATTTTGTGCACATTTAAGTTCTTGGAGAGAGAGAGAGAGAGAGAGGAGAGAGAGAGAGAGAGAGAGAGAGAGAGAGAGAGAGAGAGAGAGAGAGTCAAAAGTGTTTTAATGTCAGGCCTCTGGCCGATAACATGGGAGCAACAGCACAACAGGAGTCATTTAGATTAAATAGACTGCACCCGTATGTTTGACGCTTTGTACACAAAATCAGTAAAACAATGCCGACGTTTTTACTTGACATGAGTAGGCAGATCCAAGACAAACGCGCGTATTCCGCCGCAGAAATATGGCGAGGAAATACTTATTTTTGGTGAAGGAAATGATTCAGCATATCCATCAAGCATGCAGCGTAGTTGTGCAATTCTGCAGTACCGATCAGTCCAGAAGAACTACAAGGGAGCGTCTGACACCAGCCGTGGTACAGTATGACTCTCTTAGTATCGTAGCAGTGTAGCGATTTATGGTGCGTTCTTACACATGAAGTTGACGTATTCGGTTTTCAACCACAAGGACATGTTCAGTGTTCTCTTTTAATACACTGGCCTGATTGATTTGTGCATGATGACAATCTGCTCTTTTGTGCATCCATCAATGAAGGTGCTTTCTCATCTTTCGCATTCATATTTACACCACGACCACACATTCCACAGGACTACAAATGTACACAAATTTGTCTGGGTTCCTCTTGACAGGGGAATACTTCGAGGCTGATCCCAGGACAATTGAAAATAGAACTCTTATATTTAATATGGTATGAACCACGATCGTAGGGGTATTGATCACCTATACAATAATACTCTTGCTGTTCAGTTTGATAAGGATGCGGTGTAGAAAAGGACCTGAATTTGTTTTAAAAAGAAAAAAAATATGGCTTCCTTGTAAATGTTTTACCAAGATGTGCACTCTTGTACTGATTCGCGAGTTTAAACACGTCTTCTGCAGATTTAAAACATTGTTTACGGAGAAAAACTGTTAAATCTTTCGATACGTTATGTAAGATTTGCATGCGCAAAAGCGCATCACATAATCTTCATGAGGTAATTTTTAGAAAGACCAATCCATCGGTCAAGAAGGTGACTGGAGCGAATTAAAAATGCAGCAAAGGTACTCCGTCGCGTTAACCAGAGCAGCGTGTTTGTGTGTGTGTGTGTGTGTGTGTGTTGTGGTCAAAATGTGTTCCACTCGCTCCAGACAAAACTACTGGGCCCGATATTTCTGAAAATTTGTAGGTATGTTCATTATGGGTCACGGATGAAGCCCGATGTTTTATTTTACCGTTATATCCGTCACGAACGGCTATAACGGCCCATAACGGCTTTTCTTCTTTATGGAATATCTCAGGAAGTACTTGGCCGATCTTTCTGAAAGTTTGTAGGTATGTACACTATGGATCACGGATGATGCCCGATGTTTTATTTTACCGTTGTAGCCGTTACTAACGGCTATAACGGCCCATAGCGGTTTTTCTTCTTTATTGAATATCTCAGAAAGTACTTGGCTGATCTTTCTGAAAATTTGTAGGTATGTTCATTATGGGTCACGGATGATGCCCGATGTTTACCAGAATAGCCATTACTAACGGTTATAACGGCCCAAAACGGTTTTTCCTCTTTGTAGAATATCTCACGCGTATTCAAGATAAACTGGGAGTACGTTTATATGCTTTGCATCTTGTTAACTAACAGATCCCCTTTCAACTTGTTCCAGATGACCGATTGTTGAGAAGAAAGAGTATGGTACAAGGACAAAGCACTGCCATGAAAAAGGGAAGAGACATACAGAGGCCATTTTTCCTTTGGCCATAGAAGTGGCATGAGCTTCAAATATGTACCAAAAGGAGTCATTTTCATCACGTAACTCATCAACAGGAGGAAGTTTGGGGATATATAGGGGAGTGGAGGAAACACCATACTGATTGTCATCACCACCATCAACATCCGCAGTTTTGTCATGACATTCAAGTTCAAATTTTCTCATCTTGAATGCATGTTGCCTCATTATTTCTTTCTCTTTTTTTTTCCAACTGTAATCATAGCTTTACATTTCCCCCCTTACTTCTGCCCTCTTTGTCTCGCTCTTTGCGCTCCGTTGTTACACTGTTAGTTTATCTCTAGATTAACCCAGCCTCTGATCCTGTGCCAGGAAACACTCAGAACCTTGCATGATGAAAAAAATCAGAAACACAACAAAGTTCGTACATTGAGTCACAAAAACGTTACAGCAAACCGTGAAAAATATTACATCTACATTCAAGAACTTAAACTATGGCACCAACCGTTTTAAAAAAAATCATGAAAATGAGGGGGGAGGGGGGAGGCGGGAGGGTGTTGCCCCAAAACATTTTCACATTGACATATGAAAATGTTTAAAGAAAAGGACATGTAAACATATCAAAGAAAGAGAAGAAAAGATAATACCAATTCACTCAACAAACGATAGTTTCTTTTCTCTCCCTACCATAATCTTCCATGTTCATAAGGACCAAAAACTACTCATAGAAATTCTTATATTTGAAAACTGATTTACAAACGAAAGGGAAGGACAATTTTAACATTTTGACTCACGTTTAACTACATTACTTTAATTTTGAACATGTATTCGAAACTGTTATAATTTGGAATTGTTGGTATATCTTAAAATCTTAGTAGACAAGCTGGGAAATAAGAGAAAAATATTGATGAGACGAAAAATTCAAGAAACTGATCCGGAATACATTTAGAAGAGGGAACTCAATAATACAAAAACATAAAAGAAACGCTACATACAACACCTTGAAATTTACACGGTAGACAGTCGACCGTTCTTAAGAGGAAGGAATGTAGAAAAGTAAGAAGCAAGGACCAAAAAAGGGAGAATTACGACAGACAAGAAGAAAGGTGGGAAGCTAAAGGAAATCCTCAGGCAGAATCCTAGCGATATCTGCCTCCCGCAAACTGAAGACGAGATGAGCAATAAACGACAAACAGGACAACTTCCATACTACACACAATCGCTCAGTTCAATGTAGTAGATGTAAATAAACAAATGTAGGCTATAAAGATATGAAAGAATACGAATTATGTAAGCATGGAATGGGAGAGGGAAATTAACAAAATATTAGAATATTTTCATGTGTGTGTGCGTGCGTGCGTGCGTGCGTGCGTGCGTGCGTTGTGTGTGTGTGTGTGTGTGTGTGTGTGTGTGTGTGTGTGTGTGTGTGTGTGTGTGTGCACTTTTTTCTTTACTGGGGACAAACCCTAATGCCAATCAGACGGTCGATGTTGTTAGACTCGCTAACGCAACTGAATCTTTACATTATTCACATTAAAAAAAAAGACTTAATTACACGTACTTGTTTCAGTTCAACGCATTAACGAGATCTTTAGGGACTCACGGTTTTTTTCCAGAGCTTGGTTTCAAACAGTGCCACGCAAATATCTGTTTTGCAAATCGGATTTCCTGGTCCTCCTCACAGACCTGTAACAGTTTTCTTTCCTAGTTTTGCCCTCAGCAAGCCACAAAAACTGTTCTGTCTCCGCGACCTCTCGTCGACTTAGAAACACTCAAACACACACACACACACACACACACACACACACACACACACACACATGCTCGCGCCCGCGCGCGCGCACTATGCCTGTGCCCCTTCCAACAAAAATGTAAATTACTCGTCCTTTTTCTGTCTTCGGAAAAATTCATGAAAAGAGCAGAGGAACAGATTAATCATTAAAAAGAAGTCAATTTGGAAAACATATTTAACTGTAGAATATTAGTCTTTATTTTTTTCGAAGTAGATCGTGTCTTCCTCTGGGAGTGTGTATTTGGTTCTGGTCCGCTTTTGCTCACGTTGCATACTATCGTGCGGGTGTTTGACAATAACCCAGGCCATACTTTGATGGTGATGATAATGGTGGTGTCGGTGTTGGTGATGATGGTGGTAATGTTCATTATTATCATCATTGCCTCCATTACGTGATATATGACCGTCTCCAATGAGCTTTTCAACCTACATCCTGTTCTTGTGTTGAAGTGTCACACGATTTGGGAGAGGCCGGTTTGTGCAGTATTTAGGAAAGACAGTGACATCCCTCTCTGTCTCTCTGTCTCTGTCTGTCTGTCTGTCTGCCTGTCTGTCTGTCTGTCTGTCTGTCTGTCTGTCTGTCTCTCTCTCCTCTCTCTCTCTCTCTCTCTCTCTCTCTCTCTCTCTCTCTCTCTCTCTCATGATATTATTATGCTGTGCTAGAACATCTTGTCTTTCATCGTATTAGTTTTTTTCAATGTTTATTTGTTTTTTGTTTGTTTGTTTTGCTTTTTGTTTTTTAAAGTTTTTGTGTTGTTTTCAGATTCGAGATTCTGCTTGTCTTCCTCTTTCTGTCTGCTTCTTTCTTTGTTTCAAATGACATATGTGAAGAGCCGTATCTATCTTCCCATTAATTTTACTTGTTTCTTTTGTGTGCATGCGTGTTTATGTATGTGCGTGGAGGAACAGATCCTTGCCTGTCTCCCTTTCTGTTTCTACTATTAATCTTGACTCTCTCTCTCTCTCTCTCTCTCTCTCTCTCTCTCTCTCTCTCTCTCTCTCTCTCTCTTACACACACACACACACACACACACACACACACACACACACACACACACACACACACACACTATTGGAGCGGAATGTCTGCCATACCCGCAAGCTTTGTGGCAGTGGAACTGGCGTTGAGAGCGAGCAGAAGCCAAGGGAACGAGCTAGCGAAATAAGGTTAGGGGATATAGCGCAAGGAAAAGCGGCGGTGATGTCACGGCATCTTTCTTGACAACAGGCCAAAGGGTTGCGGTGCAGAGCGGGGTCAGATTGGAGGGAGAAGGCCCCGCAGAGCGAGATGCTGGGAAGGGAGCGAGAGGTGTGGTGGAAGGCGGTAGGGAGGAGGTATTATGTATGGGGATAGGGGAGGGGAAGGTGCGGGGATCAAGTAGGAGGGCGTGTGTGTGTGTGTGTGTGTGTGTGTGTGAGAAAGGGCGTTTTCTGGTTCCAGGCGAACGGTGTATTGCAGATGTGTCGTTGTGCTGTGTTGTGCCTGGTACAGCCAACCATCCACCTTCTTCGACACGAAAAGGCGACAGGGAAACGGCGCGCCAAATGTGTACCAATAGACTGAAAGTTACTGTTCTATGCAAATCGAGCAGCATGACAAACATGGTCATTACGTGTGCATGCTTTGAACTCCTGCGAGCGAAACAGAAATAGGAACAGAGGCATAAGAGAAAGACAGTGGCGTGGAAACATTTTCAAGCCGGGGTTGGGGTGGGGGTAGGGGTGGGGGGTAGGTGGTGTGGGAGAACGAATCAGTGAGCTCCGTCCGTGCGATCACCAGTGAGTGACGTCACCACACTTGGGGACGGCTACACTAGGCCTTGGCCTGATCTTTCTGATGGCTGATACTGTCCAAGGCACTGTCAGGTACAGGTTGTCCAAGGCACTGTCAGGTACAGGTTGTCCAAGGCACGTCGGTCAGTGTCCAGCCTGCATGTAAAGGTTGCCAAGGCACTGGCACTACAAGTTGGCCAAGGCACTAGGTACAGGTTGTCCAAGGCATGTACAGATTGTCCAAGGCACTGGCATGTACAGGGTTTTCCAAGGCACTGTCAGGTACAGGTTGTCAAGCATGGCATGTACAGGTTGTCCAAAACACTGGCATGTACAAGTTGTCCAAGGCACTGGCATGTACAAGTTGTCAAGGCACTGGCATGTAAGGTTG
>CM031609.1:65160687-65193187 GCA_018398815.1 Conus ventricosus
TGTATCCTGGCACTTTTTTTCCCTTCCCCCCACAATTTAATTGATCAGCATGCTATTGAGATATATATATATTATATTTATATTTATATATATACATAATATATATATAATATATAACTGTTTAAAATAGGATTTAAAAAATGGATTAAAATCACACCTACATACTTGTTTCGGAACAAGTGCTCTCCTCAGGTATGTACAACATGGCACGCCACCAGTGTTATAAAGATTGTGTGGGCTGTGACTCTGCGCGTGTGGCACGTGGCCTGTGGGCTTATACAGAGATGACGGCTCGCCGCAGTAAACAATATCTCCAAAAATCATTGAAACAAGAAAAAAAGAACTTAGTAAAATCTTTCAAAGCTACAACCTAAAATCACAGTAGAAGCCTAACAAAAAAATAGTAAATATTTAGACAAACATTAGACCTTAAGGACCACACATACAAACCATACAAAAACCCAATGACACACCTGTCTACGTAGACATCAAAACGTAACCATCCACCCTCTGATTTAAAACATACCTAATGGAATAAACAAAGATTATCTAAACTGTCATGCAGTGAGAAAGAATTTAACATGTGCAGCAGCGTATACCAAGAGGCCAGAATAAAAGTGGCGACAACTACAAAATACAATATAACCAAGATAATAACATGAACCCGCAATAAGAAAAAGCAGGAACAGAAAAATTATATGGTATAACCCTCCATATAAGGAAGAATTAAAAAACCTACGTAGGAAAAGAATTCCTCCGAATCCTTATAAACATCATTCCCTAAAGAACATGTACTACTAAAATATTCAATAAAAACAACCGTCAAGCTAATCGTACTCGTGTATGCACAACCTTAAAATCATAAATGATGTCATCCAACAAAACCAAAAACAATACAACCTAAGAGGGTGTCGAAAGGATATCTTGTAACTGAGCAACAAAAAAAGACCAGTGCACTCTGAACAACAAATGTCTCTACAGCAACATTGTGTACCAAGCTACGGTAACAACAGACCGTGATAAAAACATACAGAGGGATCACGGCAAACCATTTTAAAACCAGATATGCAAACCAAAACATCTTTCAAAATGAAAATATAAAACCAAACAGAACTAGTAAACTATATTTAGAAGCTTGAACGAAAAAAATAGATGACAACATATGGAAAAAAAAATATTTTGAAATAAAAAAAAAAGCAGCACCATACAACTCATTTCTAAAAAATGGCAACTTAGTACACAGAAAAGTGGCCGATATTATTAAACCCCATCTAGCATCCCTAACTATAAAGTAAAATGATTAATAATTGCAGGCACAAATGGAATTCTTGTGCAATGGCGCCATTCCCTGGCACGTCCCCCCGGAACGCGCCCCAAAAAGAAAAAAATCCTACAGCCACATTGCCACAACGCGCAGAGACTCCACACTTGCCCACAGCACTATGCTCTATAACACTGGTGCGTGCCCATGTTGTACATACCCTGAGGAGAGCACTTGCTCGAAACAAGTTTGTAGGGGTGGTTTTTTAATCCATTTTTGAAATCTATTTTAAACTGTAGTCGCCCCCTATTTGGTTCACATTTAGACTTCGAGTGGGCTTTGAGTCTAATAATATATACCCATCGTCAACTACAGCGCAGGCCTCAAAGGGTGGGACAGGACTGCTCTAAAGGCAAGGTGATAGAACCCAGTGCTTCTCTGGTCCTCCCCAGCACCTTCGGGTGTTTCATTTTCTTTCTATATAGGGAGAGAGAGAGAGAGAGAAGAGAGAAAGAGAGTAGAGAGAGAGAGAGAGAAATAGTACTGAGGATCCAGCGTTATTTAAAAAATAGTGCTCCATCCAGTGGGAGGGACATTTGTTGTATTAAAAACAAGTTAAAACCAAGCTTAAATACATCTACAACCTGTTTCTCTCGCTGTGCGGTCGCAGGGTGTGATGGGCTTGTGCGTCAGTGCTATATAAATATCTATATCTTGCTGTTTTCTTTTTCCCCGTGCTACATGTGGTTTTCTCAGGTGTTTTTTTGATTTTAATCCACTGAGAAAAACTTCCATCTGTGTCTGCAATTGTTAACCTTTTCTGTTCCTAATATTTAAAGTATGCAATTGTGTTTACATAGTATAATGTATTTCTCTGTACGGCATAGATTACATCTTTTTGAAATGTTATTGTATGGTGCTCTCTTTTTAAGATTTTCCAAGATATGTTGTGTTTTTTCTTTAAGTTTCCAAGTATTTACGCTGTGCTGTTTGGTTGATATATCTTCGTTGTTGAATGATTGTTTAGGGTTGAATTGTTTTCAGTGATACATCATATGTTTCTTTTGCGTTCTCTGATGTTACAGTGGCTTTGGTACACAATGTTGTTGGAAAGGCATTTGTTGCTTAGAAAAGCTATCTAACTAAAGCTATAAAGATATAAAGTTCTTTTTTGGTACAGTTTTACAAGATTTCCTTCGTCACCCGCATTTTTTCTCTGTGCTGCTGTTCATTTTTTTGCTGAATCAATGGCATTTTTAAGAATCGGCATACATGAATAAGATAACTTCATGTTGTTTTGGTTGAATATTTTAAATGGATTTAGGTCTTGGGGGAAAGATGACGTCAGAGATTTAAAGAATCTTCCCTACGTTTGTTTGACTCATGCATCATATGGGGGATTGTACCATATGATATTCCTTTTTCCTGTTCTTATCAGCATCTTTTTGTTTCATATGTCTGGATCGTATCGTAGTTCATAATTGTAGCCACTTTTATGTAACGCCTCTTGGTATTCAGCTGAAGCATTGTTGAATACTGTTTCGTTACCATGACAAAGTGGATAGCCTTTTATTATGCTTTTGGGTATTTGTGGTATGGAGGGTGGGTGATTGCTTTTGATGTTTATATATAAACAGTTATGTCTAAAAATATTCTCCTATCTGTTTGTTTGCTTCTATGGTGTTTTTTAAGTTTTGGTTGTGGAAAATTTTACACAGTTCGTTTTTCTTATTTTTCAATATTCCTAGGGTGTCATTCAGAAGCGGCAAGGCCTCCAACCTGTAAAATCCAGTTTGTTTTCCCATAGTTTTTTTAAAATATTGGATAACATGAAAAGGCCCGACAATTTTCGCAAAGTTTCGGCACCATCATATAACCCATGGTATCATCCAAAAGTTGAATTTTCTGCTTGTGGTTCTTAATCTGGTTTCATTTTTACTGTGTCAGTTAAAGTTTTCTTTGTATGGAGAATGATTTCCATTTCTGACCTGGATAATCTGTGTACTATTGTTGGCAAATTTTATTGCTTTAGTTAGTAGCTTTTCATCTAGATGGATAGAAATCTACTATGTCAAAGTTATAAAAACTGTATTTTCTTAGTTTAATTTGAGTTAGTGAACCCATTGTATGACTTCATATGTTTTTTCCAGAGATTGAAGTTCAGTGGGTTTTTTTTGTTTTTTGTTTTTTGGTTTTCTCTAAGTTTTTTTTTTTTATACTAATTTTTCCCTAGTTCAGATTGGAAGGGTTTATCAATCGAGACATGTTGGATTATCAAGAAAGTGGGTTTGTGGTCTTAAGTGTAGTAAAGGCTTCTCTAGCTGCTGTGGTCGCGGACCTGTCACTTAGGTCCATTTGTGTACAAGTTCCTTTTCTTTCTTTCTGATGTGATGATAAGTAGCCTTATCAAGCTTTTCTGTAATGGTTTTGGATAATTTTTGCAGGAGTTTTGAGTAATCTTCAAGGTTCTATTTTGTAAAGTTGTTGGTTCATCCGCCTTCACAAATATTTCGTTTTATTATCATTTTGAATTTGTTTGGATTTCCTTTTCTAAACGCAGATTGGAATTATTATTAGATTTTTTGAATTCTATGGGCTAACCATACTTCTCATTTTTTCAGCAATGTTTTCATTTCTTCAAGGGCTGGCCAGGAATTGAAGCCCATGTGTTTTTTTATCCTCTTTTTTAGCGTGGGGTTTAAAAAGAAAATTGCTTCCATCCTCATATGTTTGATGAAATTTATCCCCGTCTGTCCTATCATGTTCTCAATGTAGCTCTGGGTTTAGCGGAAACAAATGTTTTTTGATGGATTGTTTGAAGTTGATTTTGTTTAGGTTAAAATCTGCTGATTCAAAGTGCTCAACGTATGAGCAGTTAAGAGAATAGTATGAGGCTCAAGCGTTATTTTTAAAAGAATAGTGCTCAATCCGACAGTGGCGAGCGGCATTTGTTGTATTAAAAACAGTTAAAACAAGCTTAAAACACCTTACAAGCCTGTTTCAACGCTGTGGCGGTCGTCAGGGTGTGATGGGCTTGTGCTGTCAGTGCTATAATAAATATATTGATAAAAATATTTATATATATATATATAATATATATAGTAGATATTATATATATATATATATATATATATATATATATATATATATATATATATATATATATATAAATATATAGTATGATATGATATTAACAAATAAAACCGTCCCTAAAATATCTGATAAGCTGCAACCCCTTGGGGAGCAACATTTGTTAAAAATTATGATTAAAATGTAGTGCTAAAATTCATCTACAAAGCTTGTTTCAAGAAAAAAAATTTTTTTTTTTTTTTTTCTCTCTCTCCTCAGGATGACTTTTTTGAGGCCGCCAACGTCTTTATGGCGTGTGGGACCTGATCTTGTGTCTCTGTGTGTGGCGGGTGTCGTTTGCTGCACGTGGGGCCTGTGTGGGTGTGGTGTGTGTTTGGGTGGGTGGTTGTTGTTTTTTTTTGTTTTTGTGTGTGGTGTGTTTTGTTTTAGGGCCTGTTCAGGTGGGAATGTGCGTCATAGAGTTTCACGTGTGCCATGCAATTATTCTCTATTTCTACTTTTGTGTTCAGAGTATGCAATGTATGGTTTGCATAATATTAACCATTTTTTTTGTTTTTTTTTTTTTTTTTTTTTTGTGTTCTTCCCTGTGGACAGAGTTGCCTTTTTTGAAATATTGTTGTATGGTGTTGCTCTTGTTTATGATTTTCCATGATATCTGTAGTGGAAAATCATAAAAGAGCAACACCATGCAACAAGATTTCCAAAAATGCAACTATGTGCCACAAAAAATAGGTTTAATATTATGCAAACCATACTTACAACTCTCACACAAAAATAGAATAGTGAATAATTGCAGAGCACAAGTGGAAATCTTTGCTAGCACATTCCACCTGAACAGGCCCCTAACAAAAACAAAACAAAAAACAAAAAAAAAAAACACACACACACACACACACACACACACCCCACGTGCAGCAAACGAAACCCGTGTACGTGGTGATACTGCAACCATGCCATTTTAAACTCCCGGGAGTCAGTCTCCGGCACTATCCCAGATTAACTCCGGGAGTTATCTGTTTGCGGCCAAATCAGCCGCCAACAGGATTAGAACAGCCCCCCAGCGAGTTAATTTTGGCATTGTCCCAAAACAGCCCCTCCCCTTGAGGAGTTAAACTGGACCTGGGCCAGAACAAAGCCCCCTAAGACATCTGGGGGAAATTTATCTGGCAACCGACTGGAACAGCCACCCACTGAGAGTTTAACTAACTGCCCAGATCAACCCCTCCCCCTCCTGAGAGTTTAACTGGCCCGGGCACAAAACAGCCAGCCCCCCCCCCCGTCCCTGCCCCTTTTCCTGGGAGTTAATCTTGCACCAGCCCAAAAAGATCAGCCCCTCTGGAGAGTTAAACTAACAACCTGCCCTAGAACAGACTCCTCCAGGGAGTTAAACTGGCACCTTTATGGAACAGCCCCCCAGGTGAGTTAAACTAACAAGTCCCAGAACACCCCGGCCACCTCCTGGGGAGGTAATCTGGCAAACCGGCCCAAATCACCCCCCTAAGAGTTTAAACTGGATCAGCCTACAACAGCCCCCCCCCCCCCCCCCGCTCCCCCCCCCCCCTCTCCTGGTGAGTTAATCGGCTCCAGCCTGGTACAGGTCTCCCCGGAGATTAAACTGGCCCTGGCACAAAAAAGCCCCCCACCCCCTTCTCCTGGGATTAACTGGCACGCAGCCCAAACAGTCCATCTGGAAGAGTCAAACATGCACCGTCCTAGATCAGCCCCCCTCCTGGGAGTTAATCTGGCACTGGCCCAAAACATCCCCAAAACATAGAGAGTTAAACTGGACCTGCCTAGAGCAGCCGCCCGCGCTGGAATTAATCTGGCCCCCCAGGAGAGTTAAACTGCCCTGGCACAAAACAGCCCCCCCCCCCTATCTGCCCCTCTTCCTGGGGAGTTAATCTTTCACTAGCCCATAAACATGCCCCTCTGTGCACCTGTCCCAGAACAGTCCCATCCAGGGAGTTAATCTTGGCACCGTCATGGAACAGCCCCCCCCCCCCCCACATCCCCCGCGAGAGTTAAACTAGACAAGGTCCAGAACAAGTCCCCCTCCCCTCCTGGGTAGTTTAATCTGAACTGGCCCGAAACAGCTCCCCCCCCCCCCCTCCCCCCCGAAGTTATATTGGACGTGACCTAGAACAACACCCGCCCCCCCCCCTCTACGGGAGTGAATATGCACCGAGCACAGAACATCCGCCTCTGTCTGAGATAAACGGCACCTGTCCCAGAACAGCCCCCCCCCCCCCCCCCCCTCCCCCCCTCCAGGGGAGATAATCTGACACCGTCAGGGAACAACCCCCCCACCCCCCCCTCCACCCCCGTCCCCGTAAGATTTAAACTAGACAAGGCCCCAGAACAGCCCCCTTCCCCTCCTAGGGAGTAATCTGGCACCCGACCCAAAACAGCCCCCCCCGCCCTCCCCCGCGAGAAGAGTTATAAAACTGGACCTGGCCTGAGGCAGCCCCCCCCCCCTCTCTGGGGGTTAATCTGGCTCCACCTGGTACAGTCATTCCCCTGGAGAGTAGCAACTGGCCCTGGACAATACAGCCTCCCCACTCTCCTGGGAGTTAATCCTGGCACCCAGCCCAAACAGCCCCTATGAATTAAACTCATCTGTCCCAGAACAGCCCCCCTCCAGGGGAGTAATCTGCACCGGTCTTGGAACAGCCCCCTGATAAGTTAAACTGACAAGGCCCAAGGAACAGGCCCTCATTCTTGGGGATTAATCTGGCACTAGACCAGAAACAGCCCGACTGTGCGTTAAACTGAACGTAATCGAGAACATCCCATCCCCATCCTGAGAGTAAATCTGGCACCAGCCAGAACACCCCCCCCACTGGAGAGTTTTATCTGGCACCATCGTAGAACAGCTCCTGAGAGTAAAAACTGACTGGCCCAGAACAAAACCTCCTCCTTGGGAGTTAATATTGCAACCGCCTAGAATATTTCCCCTGGAAAGTTTAAACTGGATCTGCTCTGAACAGCCCCCCCCCCCTCCCTTGGCACCAGCCCAAAACAGCAACCCCCCCCCCCCAGCCCCGAGAGTTAAACTGGACCTGCACCAAAACCGCCCCCTAGAGAGAGTTAAACAGGACCTGGCCAAAAATAGTCCCCCACCTGGGGATTAATCTGGTACACTAGCCCAGTTACAGGCCCCCTAGAGAGTTAACTGGACTCGCCCAGAACAGCCCAGCCCCCCCCCCCCCCCCCCAACTCCCCTCCTTGGCATTGAATCTGGTACTAGAGAATTAACGGGACCTACCCCACAGCAACCCCCCTCCTAGAGTTAATCGGCACACCCAGAACAAGCCCACTGGAGAGTTAAACTGGACCTGCCCCAAAACAGCCCTCTCACCTGAGGAGTTTATCTGCATCAGCCCAAACAGCCCCTCCTGGAGTGTTAGCTTGACTCAGTATAACACCCCAAAAGTACTCCTGCCCGGAAGTACCCCGGGAGTACTTCGGGCCCACGCGCCAAAATGATTTCCAGGACTTCTGGACAGAAAACCTCCCCTTGGTCCCGGAAGTTACCCCCGCGGCCCCCCCCCCCCTATTGACAAACTTTGCAAATAAATGTTTTGTTATGTAACTATCTGATAAACGATTATTCCTTTAGACAGAGGTGTGATTTTGGTACCGAGTCCCAAACTGAACCCCCGATCCCCCCCCCCCTCCCCCCGCATCCCCCCACCCCTCCCCCTGCACAGATGACTCCCGGGAGTACATCTGGGCCCAGCCCAAATGTACTCCCGGATGTAACTTTGGCGCGGCTCCAGATGTACTCCCCTAAAGTTGAGTCAGAGAAATATTTCATGGTTGAGTCAGAGAGAATGTCCATGTATGAGTTCTAACCCATAAGTACCAACCTGAACACATTAATGAATGAGATATGCAAGGGGGGGAGGTACTTTCTGTGACCTGCCGCATAAGTTCTCACCCGAAAGTTTGAATCAGTCTATAGACAATGTTGAGTTAGAGTACAATGACCATGTGTGAGCTTATGACCAGTACATAAAACAACCTGAACACATAATAAAGGAGATATGCAAGGGGGGTGAGGGTATCTCTGGGACCGCTAGAAGTACACCCCCTAAAAGTTATTCAAGACTCGTTTTTCATGTATATTCCAATAATATGTTTCATGTATAAAAGATTTGGCCAGTAAAATCACAACCCTGAACACTTCAACAAAGGAGATCTGCAAGGGTTCTTCTGGGACCGCCCGCCCGAAGGACTCTCCCTAAAGTAGATTCAGACTAGACTCTCATGTTGATTGAGGTAGAATGTCAATGTTGAGTTTATGACCAGTATAATAACAACCCTGAAAACATTAAAGGCGATATGCAAGGTGGTACTCTGGGACCGGCCAGATGTACCCGCCCTAAAGTTTAATTCAGACTGTTTTCAATGTTGATTCTGTTATTGCGGTCCATGTTGAGCTATGACCAGTAAATAACAAATCCTGAGCACATTAACTAAAGGAAATATGCAAGCGGGTACTTCTGGCAGGCGGCCCCACAATTACTCCCCTAAAGTTTATTCAGACTATATTTGAATTGTTGAGTCAGGTAGAATGTCTAGTGTGAGCTTATGACCATTAAAATTAACAACCCTGAACTATTGATAAAGGATATATGCAAAGGGGGTACTTGTTGGGACGGCCCAGAACAACTCTCCAAAAGTTGATCAGACGATAGTCAGCATGTTGATTCCAGGTAGGCCATGTCCATGTGTGATTTTATAACCATAAATAACAACCCTGAACACAGTAATATAGGGAGATAGGCGAGGGGGGTACTTCTGGGACCGCCCAGTCAACTCCCCCTAAAGTTTGATCCAGACTGGGTTTCAATGTTGATTCAGATAGAATGGTCCATGTCTGAGTTTATGACCATTATAGAAAATAACCCTGAAACACATTAATAAATGGAGATAGGCGAGGGTTACTTCTGGGACCCGGCGGCCCAGAAGTACTCCCCCTAAAGTTGATTCAGACTCTTTTCAAGTGTTGATGCAGGTAGAATGGTCCATGGTGTGAGCTATGATCATTAAATAACAACCCTGAGCACATTGATAAAGGAGATAGCAAGGGGGGTAGCTTTTGGGACTTGTCCCAGAACAACTCCCCCCAAAAGTTGATTCAGACTCGTTTCAATGTTTATTCAGGTAGAATGTCCAGGTAATGAGTTTATAACCAGTAAATAACTACCCTGGACCATTAATATAGAAATATGCAAGGGGCGTACTTCTGGGACCGCCCAGTAGTACTCCCCTAAAGTTGAGTCAGACTAGTTTTCAATGTTGATTCAGATAGAATGCCATTCGGATTTATGACCAGTAAATAACAACCCTGAACATCATTAATAAAAGGAGAAATGCAAAGGAGGTATTTCTGGACTTGGCGCAGAAGTACTCCCCCTCAAGTTTGGATTCAGAATATATTTATATGTTGATTCAGGTAGAATGTGCACGTATGACGTTATGACTAATAAATAACAACCCTCAACACCTTAACGGAGATATGCCGGGGGGAGGGGGTACATCTGGGACCCGGCCGCAGAATGATTCCCCCGTAGTACTTTATGAAAAAAGGGGTCAATTTTTTACCCCGACCTATATGTACTCTTGGGAAGTCATTCAGGCGCGGGCCCATAGTACCCCCGGCCCCTGGGAGCACTCTGACGGTGAGTACTGTTGGTTTGTTACCTACCGTAAACAAACCGCTGTTTTGTCGTCACATCCGCCGTTTTGTGCGCACACGAGACAAAACGGGGGACCTTCACAGCCGCTGTTTTGTCGCGTAGCCCGCCGTTTAGTCGCATGTGTGACAAAACGTTAGGGTGGCGATAAAACAGCGGTTTACAGGGGGTGCTGTTCTGGACCAGGTCCATGTATAACTTTCCGACTTTCCGGAGGGGGCGGGGGGGGGGGGGGGGGGGGGGGGGGGGGGTGGGGGGGGGGGGGGGGAGGCTTTCATTGCCATGATTAGCTCCCTCAGGAAGGGGCAGTTTCGAATCAGGTCCAGTTTAACACCCGTGGGGGGGGGGGGGGGGAAAAGGGGAAAGGAAAAGGGGAGGGGGGGACGGAGGGGAGGGTGAGGGGGGGGGCTGTTCTGGCTAGCACAAGATAATCCCCAGGAAGGAGGCTGCTTTTGGCCAGGTCCATTTAACTCTGTAGGGGCTGGTGGGGGGCTGTTTTGGTCAGGTCCCTGTTTTAAATAACTCTCAAGGGGGACTGTTTCCGGCCGGTGCGAGAATAACTCCAGAAGAGGTAGAGGGGAGGTTCTGGCCAGGTCCAGTTTATATCTTTATACTGGGGGCTGTTCGCTAGTAACTCAGGGGGGGGGGGGGGGGGTCGAGTTCTGGGCAGGTGCCTGATTACTCCCCATATAAGCTTTCGCTTGTTGTGCTACCAAGTTCTGATGTTCGAAGCACAATGCTCCTGGTTGAATATTGTTTGTTTAAAGGCAAAGTCTCCCACACAGGGGGGGCTGTTCGTGGGCCAGGTCCAATTTAACTCTCACTGATGGGTTGTATTTGGCCGTGCTAGATAACCTCTCCACTGGAGCGCTTAATGACCAATCTTCATTAATTGAGGCCGAGGGGATTGGGTTGGGGGGGGGGGGGGGCTATTCTGGCCTGCGTCAGGCCTAAAACTCCCGGGGCCCTTTCCAGGCCTGTCCTGGAATACTCTCCCACTTGGCGGTAGTTTAAACTCCCAGGGAGTTTTTGATGTCAAAAGTTTGCCCAGAAGAACTCCCGGGAGTTAGTTGTGGAGCAGCACCAGTTTAACTCTCCAAGGGGGTGGGGGGCTGATTGGGACTGCCGCATAATGAACTCCCGGGAGTTAGTTTAGAGTCAAAATTTTTAGGTTTAAAACAACTCCGTGAGTTATTCTGAGCTGGGTAGGGTTCATTTTGAAACAGGCCTAATAAACAGAAAGAAGAGATAGGGGGGCCGTTCTGAACCTGTTGGGGGCTGCTTTGAAGTGCAGACCCAGATTAACTCCCGGGAGTTAATATGATGACAGTGACATACTGGACTCCCGGGAGTTACCTGGGAGGGGGCGGTTTCTACACACGTACACCCGCACAATCACGGAGACAAAGATCAAGTCCCGGCCCCCCCCCCAAAAAACGCCCCCCCCCCCATATAAGACTGTTGGCGTGCCACAAAAAAGTCATACTGAGGAGAGAGACATAATCTTGAAACAAGCTTGTAGATGAATTTTAGCACTTCATTTTAATAATATTTTTAACAAATATATATATATATATATATATATATATATATATATATATATATATATACATAAGCTAGTCACAAAAAGTTAAGGGCCGCCTTAGATTTTGGGGTACTCTAAGTAATGGGTCTGAATGCTCGTAAAACAAAGCGCAGCGTGTTTCATTCTGAGCTATTCTGACAGCTCACACACCACACTGTATGACCGAAATAATCTTTCAGACGACGCATTTTTCGGGTCGAG
Organism: Conus ventricosus; assembly: GCA_018398815.1. Taxonomy (NCBI): domain Eukaryota; kingdom Metazoa; phylum Mollusca; class Gastropoda; order Neogastropoda; family Conidae; genus Conus; species Conus ventricosus. The sequence goes on from CM031609.1 coordinate 65,172,527, forward strand.
AATATGCGCTCAGCCCAAACACCAAAAATCCGTGAATAATGCATGAAGTTTGGCCAGGCGCAGATTACACAGCAGTTTTGAATTGAGAAAACGGCACAGTGCACGTGCAAGGCCTGCCTATGTTGAACACTTTTCAATGACAATTTGCCTGCGGTGGGTATCAAATGACCGCTAATCGGGGCTGCAATAACCATGCCTCCAAGACGAAAACTGTCAACACTAGATCGCGGCCGGGCTCTGGGATGGCTCCAAGATGGCATTTCTGGAAGAGAGGTGGCAAGACGTCTGGGAGTGAGCCACTCAGTCATTCAACGCCTTCACCAGCGATACCAAGACACTGGAAGAGCCTTGGAACGACCACGCTCAGGGCGGCCAAGAATCACCAACGGGCAAGACGATTGCTACTTGATGCTGACAGCAGTCCGCAGCAGAACCATCAATGCAACCACTCTGAGACAGGAGCTGAGAAGAACGACTAACATCAACGTAAGTCGCCAGACCGTCCGAGGTCGCCTTCACAGTTTCAACCTCCGCTCAAGAAGGCCCGCCGTCCGTCTCCCACTAACACAGCACCATCGACAGGCCAGAAGGAGGTGGTGTCGACGTCATCAGCGATGGACGAGGCAGCAATGGAGCACCATCCTCTTCACCGATGAGTCAAGATTCTCCCTGTCCCGAAATGATGGCCGGGTACGCGTCTGGCGTCGTCCAGGGAGAGGCTTGCTGATGGCTGTGTTCGTGAGCACGATCGCTATGGAGGCGGCTCCCTGATGGTATGGGGAGGCATCCACCTTCATGGCAGGACACCCCTTCACCTTGTGCCAAGCAGACTTACTGGCGTAAGGTACAGAGATGAAATCGTGAGGCCGTTGATTATCCCCACTCTGCAAGCCATGGGACCCGGTGCCACCCTCATGGACAACAACGCCACTCCACACACGCCCGTGTGGTGAACGACTACCTGAGGCAGCAGCAGGTTCCACGACTGGACTGGCCATCGCGTTCGCCTGATTTGAACCCTATTGAGAACTTTTGGGACCATCTGGAACGCCGCGTCCACGACAACCACCCTCCTCCTGTTGACCTCCACCAACTGTTCCAATTTCTGCTGCAGGAGTGGAACGCCATGCCTCAACAGACCCTTGTGACTCTGATCCAGTCCATGAGGCCTAGATGCGTGGAATGTGTGGGTGTAAATGGCGGACATACGCACTACTGAAGCTTTTCAATAAACTTTCTTGTGAATTGTCAATTTTGTGATTTTCAAAAAGAGGGGTTATGATGTTTGATCCTTGATTTTGTCCAGAAAAATTGAATTGACACAATTGCAATGGCATTGACATGAAAGCTAAAGACATGAAATAAAATACGGTATAAGCTGTTTTCCCGTGAGTTATGTCGTTTTATTTTGGTGAGAGTTTTTCTGTCTGGCCCTTAACTTTTTGTGACTAGTTTATATATATGTCTTGCTGTTGTTCTTTTTCCCCGTGCTACATGTGTTTCGCAGGTGTTTTTGATTTTATTCACTGATAAAAACTTCCATCTGTATCTGCAATTGTTAACCATTTCTGTTCTAATATTTAAAGTTGCTAATTGTGGTTTACATAGTATAATGTATTTCTCTGTATGGCATAGATTACATCTTTTTGAAATGTTATTGTATGGTGCTGCTCTTTTTAAGATTTTCCAAGATATGTTGTGATTTTTTCTTTAGTTTCCAAATGTATTTACTCTGTTCTGTTTGGTTTATATATCTTCTTTGTTGAATGATTGTTTATGGTTTGAATTGGTTTTCAGTGATACCTACATATGTTTCTTTTGCGTTCTCTGATGTTACAGTGGCTTGGTACACAATGTTGTTGTAAAGGCATTTGTTGCTTATAAAAGCTACTACTAAAGCTATAAAGCTATAAAGTTCTTTTTTGGTACAGTTACAAGATTTCCTTTCGTCACCCTCATTTTTCTCTGTGCTGCTTTTCATTTTATTTGCTGAATCAATGGCATTTTTAAGATTCGGCATACATGAATAAGATAACTTGATGTTGTTCTTGGTGAATATTTTAAATAATTTATGGTCTTTTGGGAAAGATGATGTCAAGATTTTAAAGAATTCTTTCCCTACGTTTGTTTTGACTCTTGTATCATATGATATTCCTTTTCCCGTTCTTTCTGCATCTTTTTGTGTCATTTTCTGGATCGTATCGTAGTTCATAATTGTAGCCACTTTTATGTAACGCCTCTTGGTATTCAGCTGTGGCATTGTTGAATACTGTTTCGTTACATGTCAAATTGGATAGTTTTTTATTTATGATTTTGGGTATTGTTTTCAGTATGGAGGGTGGGTGATTGCTTTTGATGTTTACATAAACAGGCGTATCATTTGGTTGTTTGTATGGTTTATATGTATGTTGGTTGAGGTCTAACGTTATGTCTAAATAGTTCACTAACGTTTTGTTTGCTTCTATGGTGATTTTCAAGTTTTGGTTGTGGAAATTTTACACTGTTCTTTTTTCTTATTTTCAATGTTCCTAGGATTGTCATTCAGAGCGGCAAGGCCGTCAGTCCAGTTTGTTTTCGAAATTATTTTTTTGAACATTGGATAATATGAATAGTCCGACAAGTTCGCAAGTTTCGGCACCATCATATGATCCCATTGTAACATCAAAAGTTGAATTTCTGCTTGTGTTCTTAATCCAAGTTTCATTTTTACTGTGCAGTTAAGTTTTCTTTGTATGGAGAATGATTTCCATTTCTGACCCTGATATATCTGTGTACTTGTGGCAAATTTTATAGCTTTAGTTAGTAGCTTTTCGTCTATAATGGATAGAAATCTACTATGTCAATGTTATAAAAACTGTATTTTCTTGTTTATTGAGTTTATTGAACCATTGTATGACTTTCATATGTGTTTTTCCAGAGATTGAGTTCAGTGTTTTCTTTTATGTTTTTTATGGTTTTCTCTAAGATTTTTTTAAAACTAATTTTCCCTATTTCAGATTTGGAAGGGTTTATCAATCTACATGTTGGATTATTCAAGAAATTGGGTTTGTGGTCTTTAAGTGTAATAAAGGCTTCTCTAGCTGCCGTGGTCTTGACTCTGTCACTTAGGTCCATTTGGTGTACAAGTTCCTTTTCTTTCTTTCTCAGCCTAATCAGCCTTTCTGTAATTTTTTTGGATAATTTTGTCAAGGAGTTTTGAGTATTCTTCAGGTTCTATTTTTTAAAAGTTGTTGGTTTTATCCGCCTTCACTTTTTTTTTTTTTGAATTTGTTTGACTTCCTTTTCTAATGCTGGTTGGAATTATTATTAGATTTTTTAATTCTATGTTGGCTAAAATTCTTCTAATTTTTTCTTCAAATGTTTTCATTTCTTCAATGGCTGGTGGTACTCGCCATGATTTGAAGCCATATGTGTTTTTATCCTCTTTTTAGCGTTGGGGTTTAAAAAGAAAAATGCTTTCCATCTCATATTTTTGATGAATTTTTCCGTCTGTCCTATCATTTTCTTCATGTAGCACTGGGGTTTAGCGAACACAATGTTTTTGATGGATTGTTTGAAATTGATTTTTTCCATGTTAAAATCTGCTGATTCAAAGTGCTCAACGTATGGTGCAGTTAAAAGAATAGTACTGAGGATCAGCGTTATTTTAAAAAATAGTGCTCAACCACAGTGGCAGCGGCATTTGTTGTATTAAATACAAGTTAAAACCAAGCTTAAAACACCTACAAGCCTGTTTCTCGCTGTGCGGTCGTCAGGGTGTGATGGGCTTGTGCTGTCAGTGCTATATATTATATATATAGAGCTTGCTGTTGTTTCTTCCCCCGTGCTACATGTATTTCTCAGGTGTTTTTGATTTTATTCACTGATAAAAACTTCCATCTGTGTCTGCAATTGTTAACCATTTCTGTTCTAATATTTAAAGTTGCTAATTGTGGTTTACATAGTAATGTATTTCTCTGTAGGGCATAGATTACATCTTTTTGAAATGTTATTGTATGGTGCTGCTCTTTTTAAGATTTTCCAAGATACGTTGTAGTCTGTGTTTTTATCTTTAAGTTTCCAAATGTATTTACTCTGTTCTGTTTGGTTTATATATCTTCTTTGTTGAATGATTGTTTATGGTTTGAATTGGTTTTCAGTGATGCCTACATATGTTTCTTTTGCGTTCTCTGATGTTACACAATGTTGTTGTAAAATCATTTGTTGCTTAGGGGACACTGTTCTTTTTTGGTACAGTTACAAGATTTCCTTCGTCACCCTCATTTTCTCTGTGCTGCTTTTCATTTTATTTGCTGAATCAATGGCATTTTTAAGATTCGGCATACATGAATAAGATAATTTGATGTTGTTTTTGTTGAATATTTTAAATAATTTATGGTCTTTTGGAAAGATGATGACAAGAATTTAAAGAATTCTTTCCCTACGTTTGTTTTGACTCTTGCATCATATGGGCGATTGTACCATATGATATTCCTATTCCTGTTCTTTCTGCATCTTTTTGTGTCATTACTGGATCGTATCGTAGTTCATAATTGTAGCCACTTTTATGTAACGCCTCTTGGTATTCAGCTGTAGCATTGTTGAATACTGTTTCGTTACATGACAAATTGGATAGTCTTTTATTTATGCTTTTGGGTATTGTTTTCAGTATGGAGGGTGGGTGATTGCTTTTGATGTTTACATAAACAGGCGTATCATTTGGTTACTTGTATGGTTTATATGTATGTCGGTTGAGGTCTAACGTTATGTCTATATAGTTCCCTATCTTTGTGTTTGCTTCTATGGTGATTTTTAAGTTTTGGTTGTGGAAAATTTTACACAGTTCTTTTTTCTTATTTTCAATATTCCTAGGGTTGTCATTCAGAGCGGCAAGGCCGTCAACCCTGTACAGTCCAGTTTGTTTTCCAAGTTTTTTTTTAAAATATTGGTTAACATAAATAGTCCGACAAGTTTGCAAGTTTCGGCACCATCATATGCTCCCATTGTAATATCAAAAGTTGAATTTCTGCTTGTGTTTTTAATCCAAGTTTCATTTTTACTGTGCAGTAAAGTTTTCTTTGTATGGAGAATGATTTCCATTTCTGACCCTGATATATCTGTGTACTTGTTGGCAAATTTTATAGCTTTAGTTAGTAGCTTTTCATCTATAGATGGTTAGAATTGTCAAATGTTATAAAAACTGTATTTTCTTAAATAAATGTTAGCGAACCGCCCAGAGAACGTGGACAAACGAGTCACAAGACAAAACACAACGCGTTTCGACCTCTTAGGTCTTCGTCAGGTGAAGTATAAACGAATAAAACAACGAGAATTCACTTAGCTTTGATCGCATCAGATCGCTCAGGGTTCAGCGCAAGGAAGAAGGCGTTGAATGAGAACGAGGCTGTTGGAAGGGAAATAGTGAGTGAGTCAAAGTCGTAATGATGATAATAATATTACTGATAGGAATACTAATAATGGTCAAAATATTGGTTGGGGGGGGGGGGGTGGGGGTGGGGGGGGAAGACAGGATCAATCTTGGTGTCAATAAGTATGGGTATGGGAGAATGGAGAGTGGGTTAGAGGATTCTTAAGCAGCAGGGTTGCCGTGGCAACAGTCCCAGAGGCGAAGGCGATTGTGATGTCAATGTTAGTGGTAGTATCAATACAAGCAATAGCATTACTGAATGATACTGCTAACAACGATAGTGAAGGTTAAGGTAACGAAAGCATGATACAGAAACATATTTAGAAAATACATTTTTATAATAATCAAATAAATAAATAAATAAAGGAAACATTTTAAAAATTTAATAAATAAATAAATAAATAAAAAATGAAATATTTAAAAAAAAAATAAAATAAAATAAAAAAAAAAATAAAAAATAATTAAAAAATAATAATAATAATAATAAAAAACAAAAAAAAAATTTAAAATATTTAAAATTTTTTTTTTAAAAATTTAAAAAAAAATAAAAAAATAAAAAAATAAAAATAATGATAATAAATGCATAAATCAGATAGCTATAAATTATGTGTGAGGTGAATAGTGGGAGATAAGGTAGTATGTGTGTGTGTTGTGGGAGGATATTGTGGGCTGAGATTGAAGTGGTGGGTTGGTACATGTTACTTTAAGGTGTTGATGCTATGAGGGTGGAGGGAAGAAGGGGATGGGTTTACGTACTAACTGACAAAAACCTCAAAGACCTACTGGTGCGTTCTAAGCTGAACAAAATCTTCACACCTAAGCCACCAGGTACTTTCCCCTGCTCTAAACCCAACTGCAAAATCTGCTCTCTCACCAAACCAGACACCATCCTACATGGCCCCACAGGCTCTTTCACTATTAAACGCACTTTCTCCTGCCAGAGCCACAACATTGTGTATGCCATCCACTGTCAGCTGTGCGATAAGATCTATGTAGGTGAGACATCTCGCACACTTGAGACACGCATCTCTGAACACCTGGCCGACATCCGCCACCATCGGCCCAAACCAGTCGCTCTACACTTCAACCATGCCCAACACAACATCAACCATGTCAAAGTCTTGGCACTTTGGCAATCTAAGAGTGACAACTTGGAACGCGTTATGCAGGAATCTCATCTCATTGCCAAACTGGGCACCGTCCACCCTCATGGCATCAACGTCCAAAAGTAGTATGTGCCATTCCATCTCTGCAGCTCCAACCTGAAATATCCTCCACCTACGCACACCCTACCTCTGTTTACCTCAGACATAGGTTGCAGCTATCATCCTCTTCCCTTTTCCTACACTCTCTGAGTCTCTCCATTTGCTACATCAATCGACTTACCCCCCCCCCCCCCCTCCTACCCTAGAAATGATGTGTGTAGGGATGTTGGTGGGTATGGCGGTTGTTGGGGGTGGAGGTGGGGGCAACCAATGAATAAGGCTGATATTACACATGGAAACACACACACACACACACACACACACACACACACACACACACACACACACAACACACACACACACACTCACACTCACTCACACACATACACACACACATAATGAATAGAATGCTATCTCCTTTATCGTTGGTCGTGAAGGGAGAGGGGTGGGGGGGGGGGGGGAATAGAGAGAGAGAGAGAGATTTTGTGTATAGGTGTGAATATGTTGCCCCTCCCCCTCCCCCTCCCCCAGTTAGTACGTAAACCCATCCCCTTCTTCCCTCCACCCTCATAGCATCAACACCTTAAAGTAACATGTACCAACCCCCACTTCAATCTCAGCCCACAATATCCTCCCACAACACACACACATACTACCTTATCTCCCACTATTCACCTCACACATAATTTATAGCTATCTGATTTATGCATTTATTATCATTATTTTTATTTTTTTATTTTTTTCTTTTTTTCTTTTATTTTTTTTAAAAAAAATTTTTAATTTAAATTTTTTTTTTTTAAATTATTTTTTTTAATTATTTTTTATTTTTATTTTATTTTATTTTTTTAATATATTTCATTTTTTATTTATTTATTTATTTATTAAATTTTTTAAATGTTTCCTTTATTTATTTATTTGATTATTATAAAAATGTATTTTCTAAATATGTTTCTGTATCATGCTTTCGTTACCTTAACCTTCACTATCGTTGTTAGCAGTATCATTCAGTAATGCTATTGCTTGTATTGATACTACCACTAACATTGATATCACAATCGCCTTCGCCTCTGGGACTGTTGCCACGGCAACCCTGCTGCTTAAGAATCCTCTAACCCACTCTCCATTCTCCCATACCCATACTTATTGACACCAAGATTGATCCTGTCTTCCCCCCCCCCCCCCCCCCCCCCCCCCCCACCAATATTTTGACCATTATTAGTATTGCTATCAGTAATATTATTATCATCATTACGACTTTGACTCGCTCACTATTTCCCTTCCAACAGCCTCGTTCTCATTCAACGCCTTCTTCCTTGCGCTGAACCCTGAGCGATCTGATGCGATCAAAGCTAAGTGAATTCTCGTTGTTTTATTCGTTTATACTTCACCTGACGAAGACCTAAGAGGTCGAAACGCGTTGTGTTTTGTCTTGTGACTCGTTTGTCCACGTTCTCTGGGTGGTTCGCTAACATTTATTTAAGATTTGTTTAGATTTCCGCCTGCAGTCGTCTCGCTTTGCAACTAGATGTATTTTCTTGTTTATTGAGTTTATTGAACCATTGTATGACTTCATATGTGTTTTTCCAGAGATTGAGTTCAGTGTTTTCTTTTATGTTTTATATGGTTTTCTCTTAGATTTTTTTTTACTAATTTTTCCTAGTTCAGATTTGGAAGGGTTTATCAATCTACATGTTGGGTATTCAGGAAATTGGGTTTGTGGTCTTTAAGTGTAATAAAGGCTTCTCTAGCTGCTGTGGTTTCGACTCTGCAACTTAGGTCCATTTGGTGTACAAGTTCCTTTTCTTTCTTTCTGATGTGATGATATGTAGCCATATCAGCCTTTCTGTAATTTTTTTGAATATTTTTGTCAAGGGGTTCTGAGTACTCTTCAGGTTCTATTTTGTAAAAGTTGTTGGTATTATCCGCCTTCACAAATATTTTTTTATCATTTTGAATTTGTTTAATTTCCTTTTCTAACGCTGATTGGAATTTATTATTAGATTTTTTGGATTCTATGTTGGCTAACATTCTTCTCATTTTTTCTTCAAATGTTTTCATTTCTTCAATGGCTGGCCATGATTTGAAGCCATATGTGTTTTTATCCTCTTTTTAGCGTTGGGGTTAAAAAAAATGCTTTCCATCTCATATTTTTGATGAATTTTTCAGTCTGTCCTATCATTTTCTTCATGTAGCACTGGGGTTTAGCGAACACAATGTTTTTGATGGATTGTATGCCATTGATTCAGCAAACAAAATGAAAAGCAGCACAGAGAAAAATGAGGTTGACTAAAGAAGTGTCCTGCGCGTGCAGGCTTGCTGTTGTTCTTTTTCCCGTGCTACATGTGTTTCTCAGGTGTTTTTGATTTTATTCACTGATAAAAACTTCCGTCTGTGTCTGCAATTGTTAACTATTTCTGTTCTAATATTTAAAGTTGCTAATTGTGGTTTACATAGTATAATTATTCTCTGTAAGGCATAGATTACATCTTTTTGAAATGTTATTGTATGGTGCTGCTCTTTTTATTAAGATTTTCTAAGATATGTTGTAGTCTGTGATTTTTTCTTTAAGTTTCCAAATGTATTTACTCTGTTCTGTTTGGGCTTTTTATCTTTCTTTGTTGAATGATTGTTTGTGGTTTGCATATCTAGTTTTGAATTGGTTTTCAGTGATACCAACATATGTTTCTTTTGCGTTCTCTGATGTTACAGTGGCTTGGTACACAATGTTGTTGTAAAGGCATTTGTTGCTTAGGGGACACTGTTCATTTTTGGTACAGTTACAAGATTTTCGTTCGTCAACCTCATTTTTCTCTGTGCTGCTTTTCATTTTGTTTGCTGAATCAATGGCATTTTTAAGAATCGGCATACATGAATAAGATAATTTGATGTTGTTTTTGTTGAATATTTTAAATAATTTATGGTCTTTTGGAAAAGATGATGTCAAGATTTTACAGAATTCTTTCCCTACGTTTGTTTTGACTCTTGCATCATATGGGCGATTGTACCATATGATATTCCTTTTCCCGTTCTTTCTGCATCTTTTTGTGTCATTGTCTGGATCGTATCGTAGTTCATAATTGTACCACTTTTATGTAACACCTCTTGGTATTCAGCTGTAGCATTGTTGAATACTGTTTCGTTACATGACAAATTGGATAGTCTTTATTTATGCTTTTGGGTATTGTTTTTAGCATGGAGGGTGGGTGATTGCTTTTGATGTTTACATAAACAGGCGTATCATTTGGTTTCTTGTATGGTTTAGACGTTAGACCTCAACCAACATATATATGTTGGTTGAGGTCTAACGTTATGACTAAATAGTTCGCTATCTTTTTGTTTCCTTCTATGGTGATTTTTAAGTTTTGGTTGTGGAAAATTTTACACAGTTCTTTTTTCTTATTTTCAATATTCCTAGGATTGTCGTTCAGGGATGACGGCCTTGCCACTCTGAATGGCGGATGAACAGACACACACACAAACACACAGACAGACACATAGACGCAGACAGGCAGAAAAAACAGACAAACAGGGATAAAATGTAGTAAATTTTGAAGAGTATCAGACGACAGTAAGCATTCATAGTTAGCAGAGAATAAAATAAAACGCAACCACACAGCTATACGGACTAGCGACTAAGAATCGTATACTCGTCAGAACAATTACCAAAAACATACCATGTACTAATGAAATCTGAAACAACATATGCCAATATGGATATTGTAAAGTGTAAATCTATTAAAAGTAAACGTTTACACATAATAGCTGGCACATTTCTGGGTTTTGGTTTCTTCATATAAGACAGTAAGGGATATGCAAGGAAGTCAGAACAACGATGGGAAACATAAAGAAGAAAGAGAGAAGTAAACAGAAAAATATACAAGAATGGAGTTTTACAACCATCCACATCTCCTAACACACACACACACACACACACACACACACACACACACACACACACACACACACACACACACACACACACACACACACACACACACACACGCACGCACGCACGCACGCACGCACGCACGCACGTACGATGAAAGGAACCAGCGTTACGTTTTGCTGGGTACCATCTCACAGCGGAATTGCTACGAATGAATGGGTTGATAGAGCCGCAAGCCCGCAAAGTTGCTGGGACAGTTACAGTTGTTATCGGATTGGATTTAAAAGATCTAGTTGCAAAGCGAGACGACTGCAGGCGGAAATCTAAACAAATCTTAAATAAATGTTAGCGAACCGCCCAGAGAACGTGGACAAACCAGTCACAAGACAAAACACAACGCGTTTCGACCTCTTAGGTCTTCCTCAGGTGAGATATAAACGAATAAAACAACGAAAATTCACTTAGCTTTGATCGCTACAGATCGCTTCAGAGTTCAGCGCAAGGAAGAAGGGCAGTACATCCATACGAGTCTCTCCAATGGAAGGCTGCACATTAGTTCATTCCAAGCAGGGCTTCCCATTCCACTTTTCACTTTCTGAAGTAGGTTCATGGAGTCAGTCAGTATCATGGCTTGTTGAGTTTGAAACTGGCTTATGGATGTAAGCCAGTGGAGTGCTTGTGTCACTGCTTCTACCTCCATTGTTAGACTTGAAGTTGTTAAACTGTGCGCACCGTTGTCTTCCTGAATAGTTAGGCCATTTTGCTTCACTGTGTATCCCAGCCTGACTTACCTTTGGTGACAGAACCGTCAGTGTTATATTAAAATAACATCTTTTGTGCAAAGGTCTTCTACCAGCATCTGAATTTCTGCGTTGGTTTTGCCTTCTGGCCATTCTCGACAATGTCTTCCAAGTTCTGGAGCGATGGCAATTTGCTAGAAGAGCTTCAAGTGGTCTGGATATTTCTCCCATTTCTTGGTTTCTTTGACTTCTGCTAACTGGCACACAAGCTGTATACTGTCTTCTGCCTGTCCCATCCATGATTTTCCACGTCCTAGACGAGTGCCTTTTGTTTCCTTGACCGCCGCATGAAGTGGGTTTTGGGGATTTTCAAGGGCTCTGAAATATGCCTTTACCTGTTCCAGTTTGTGTCTTGTCTGCATTGAAGTAAGGTCGAGCAGGTATCATATAGTTTGAACTGGTGTGTCCTTTGTGGTTTCCAGGATCAACCTCATTGCTTCATTTTGAATTCTTTCTAATTTGAGAAGGTTGCTGTTGGACAGTGTTGTAAGCCCTAATCCATGATCTATCACAGTCAGTACAAGTGCGTGATATAGTCGGTAGAGATGGCGCTGTTCAATGCCTTTACCTGCCATTGCTTTCATGGCAGATAAGGTTTTTTTGCATTTAAGAACAATATTCTCAACATGCTTTCTAAAGGTTAGCATTCTGTCAAAGCCTACACCCAAATAGCGTAGGTTGTTAGTTGATTCAACTGGTATTCCATTGAAGGAAACTGGTGAGGGTAAGCCTACTTGTCCTGATGTCTTTTTGTTGAGAGTGCAGACTAATGTTCTGAGAGTGCAGACTAATGTCTGGGCTTTTTTAGGGTTGATGGACGATCTAGTTTCTTGACACCACTGAGCAATGTTGTTCAATTGTTGCTGAACTGCTTTCGTTCTTTCTTCAGCATTCTTTGATGTTTTGTAGATCAGGCCGTCATCTGCAAATGTCATCACTCGAGTATTTCCGCTTCTGTTGAGGTCTGCTAGGCCTTTTGTGTAGACATTGTACAGAACAGGGGAAAGAGGAGAACTTTGAGGTAATCCCATAGAAAGTTTATGAGGTTCAGAAGTCCAATCTCCAAATCGTAGGATGACGGTTCGCTCCCGAAGTTCCGCTGCTATCCATCGTGCACGTGTCTTACTGACTCCATAGTCAAGGAGTAGTTCCATGAGAAGCGAGAACTGGACTTTGTTGTATGCATCTTCTAGATTTATTGCAACAGCTAGTGTTTCTTCCTTTCTTTGGAGTCCTTCGCACACTTCATAGGCAAGAGCGCCCGCATTTTCCCATGTACTTTTACCTGTTTTGTAGCCTCCTTGATTTGATGGGAGGATTTGTCGACTTTCAAGATCTCTTGCGAGTTTTCGTGCTATAATTCGTTCCATGAGCTTTCCTGCTATATTTTGCATAGTGAGTATGCGGTAGCCATTTAGTTGATGATGATCTTTTCCTGGCTTTGGCAAAGCTTTCAGGTAGCTGTGTGTCCAGTCTTCTGGGACATAGCCTTTATCAAAACTCTCCTGGTAAAGACTGAAGAGTTTGGCTCTCTCTCCTCTTCTGAGAGCTGTTTGATATCTGCATACCGTACTTTGTCTGGTCCTGGAGCACTATCCTTAGTGCATCTAGCTATTGCATCATCCAGTTCAGATTCTGTGATTTCATCATGAATGCCAGTCTGAGCTAGGTGTTGGTTTAACTTGGTCAAATATTTCTCCCTTTCCTCCAGATTTCTTTGACCACTCTGTTCTATGAAAGGTTTAAATTTAAATTTGTCTTCAGTTTTGTGATCCCATCAGCGTCTAAGATATCTGGGGTTGCGTTTGTTTTGTTTTTCCTTCCATGCGACTATAGAAATACCAGAACTGAGTCAGTGTTGTGTCATAATTAAGTGACGGACAAAACTGTTGCCACTTGGTTTCTTTTGCTTCTTCGGCTACTCTTTCGAATTGTTCAGTCTTCTGATTCATGAATGTTTTAATAGCTAGATCAGGGTAAGGTTTTCTTCTTTCTCTCTGCCAGCTTCTTACAGACATGCGTTTCTCTTTCCAGGCTCTTTCTGTGTCTATATTCCACCAAAGGGTTGGACGATTTGTTTGGTTGTAGCATTGTTTCTTTTGCATCTTCTACTCCTTAACGTTCCTATGACATCCCTTTCATTCTTGTTGTATTGAAAAAGGGTCCTTATAGAACTGGGAGTAATTTATCAGATGTCCCTGTGGCTCAGTGGTTAAAGCGCGAGTCATTAAGTAGAAAATGAGCATCTCCAGAGGGTCATGGGTTCGAATCCCAGCCATGGCTCGTCCCAAGATGGGGAAACAAAAAAAAAAAGGGGCAGCAGAGGAACATCCGGAGTCATGAACCGGGTGTGGCCCAACCCCCCTAGAGTGTCAGGAGATAAGGGCCGAAACACTTGCTTGAAGGGGGCTTCTCTTCTGAGGACTCTCTGCTGCCACGCTCTCCACGAGTTTCTTTCTACTGGGAGTAATTTAGAATGGGAACGAAGAAATACTGTGTGTGTATGTGTGTCTATGTGTCTGTCCGTCCGTCCACCCGTGGCCAAAATGTGTTCCACTCGCTCCACACAAAACTACTCAGCCGATCTTTCTGAAAATTTGTACGTATGTTCATTATGGGTCACGAATGATGCCCGATGTTTTAGTTTACCGGTATAACCGTAAAGGCCTGTAACGGTTTTTCTTCTTTATGGAATATCTCAGAAAGTACTGGGCCAATCTTTGTGAAATTAGCAGGTATGTTCATTATGTGTCACGGATAATGTCCGATGTTTTAGTTTACCCCGTTATAGCCGTTACTAACGGCTGTAACGGCCTGTAACGGTTTTTCTTCTTTATGGAATATCTCAGAGATCACTTTGCCGATCTTTCTGATAATGTGTAGGTATGTTCATTATGGGTCACGGATAACGCTTGATTTTTAGTTTACCGTTAGAAACGTTACTTACGGCTGGAACGGCCTGTAACGGTTTTCCTTCTTTATGGAATATTTCAGAAAGTACTTTGCCGATCTTTGTGAATATTAGCAGGTATGTTCACTATGGGTCACGGATGATGCCCGATGTTTTAGTTTATCCCGTTATAGCCGTTACTAACGGCTGTAACAGCCTGTAACGGTTTTTCTTCTCTTCTTTATAGAATATCTCAGAAAGTCCTTGGCCGATTTTTGTGAACATTCGCAGGTATGATGTTCATTATGGGTCTCGGATGATGCCCGATGCGTTATTTTACCGTTATAGCAGTTACTAACGGCTGTAACGGCCTGTAACGGTTTTTCTACTTCATGGGATATCGCAGAAAGCATTTGACGATCTTTGTAAAAATTAGCAGGCATGTTCACTATGGGTTACGAATGATGTCCGATGTTTTACTGTACCGTTATAGCCGTTACCAATGGCTATAAAGGCCCATAACGGTTTTTCTTCTTTATGGAATATCTCAGAAAGCACTTTGTCGATCTTTCTGAAAATTTGTAGGTATGTTCATTATGGGTCACGGATGATACCAGATGTTTTAGTTTACCGTTTCAAAATAGAACCTGAAGCGTACTCACAACTCCTTTACAAAAATATATAAAAAAATTACAGAAAGGCTGATAAGGCTACATATGATCACATCAGAAAGAAAGAAAAGGAACTTGTACACCAAATGGACCTAAGTGACAGAGTCGAAACCACAGCAGGTAGAGAAGCCTTTATTACACTTAAAGACCACAAACCCAATTTCTTAAATAATCCAACATATAGATTGATAAACCCTTCCAAATCTGAACTAGGGAAAATTAGTTATAAAAAAACTTAGAGAAACCCATAAAAAACATAAAAGAAAACACTGACCTCAATCTCTGGAAAAACACATATAAAGTCATACAATGGTTCAATAAACTCAATAAACAATAAAATACAGTTTTTATAACATTTGACATAGTAGATTTCTATAGATGAAAAGCTACTAACTAAAGCTATAAAATTTGCCAACAAGTACACAGATATATCAGGGTGAGAAATGGAAATCATTCTCCATACAAAGGAAACTTTACTGCACAGTAAAAATGAAACCTGGATTAAGAACACAAGCAGAAATTCAACTTTTGATGTTACAATGGGATCATATGATGGTGCCGAAACTTGCAAACTTGTCGGACTATTCATGTTATGCAATATTAAAAAAAAACAAACTTGGAAAACAAACTGGACTGTACAGGGTTGACGTCCTTGCCGCTCTCTGAATGACAACCCTAGGAATATTGAAAATAAGAAAAAAGAACTGTGTAAAATTTTCCACAACCAAAACTTAAAAATCACCATAGAAGCAAACAAAAAGATAGTGAACTATTTAGACATAACGTTAGACCTCAACCAACATACATATAAACCATACAAGAAACCAAATGATACGCCTGTTTATGTAAACATCAAAAGCAATCACCCACCCTCCATACTGAAAACAATACCCAAAAGCATAAATAAAAGACTATCCAATTTGTCATGTAACGAAACAGCTACAGCTGAATACCAAGAGGCGTTACATAAAAGTGGCTACAATTATGAACTACGATACGATCCAGACAATGACACAAAAAGATGCAGAAAAAACAGGAAAAGGAATATCATATGGTACAATCCCCCATATGATGCAAGAGTCAAAACAAATGCAGGGAAAGAATTCTGTAAAATCTTGACATCATCTTTCCCAAAAGACAATAAATCATTTAAAATATTCAACAATAACAACATCAAATTATATTATTCATGAATGCCGAATCTTAAAAATGCCATTGATTCAGCAAATAAAATGAAAAGCAGCACAGAGAAAAATGAGGGTGACGAAATGAAATGTTGTAACTGTACCAAAAAAGAACAGTGTCTCCTAAGCAACAAATGCCTTAACAACAACATTGTGTACCAAGCCACTGTAACATCAGAGAACGCAAAAGAAACATATGTAGGTATCACTGAAAACCAATTCAAAACTAGATATGCAAACCATAAACAATCATTCAACAAAGAAAGATATAAAAACCAAACAGAACAGAGTAAATACATTTGGAAACTTAAAGATAAAAACACAGACTACAACATATCTGGAAAATCTTAAAAAGAGCAGCACCATACAATAACATTTCAAAATGATGTAATCTATGCCTTACAGAGAAATACATTATACTATGTAAACCACAATTAGCAACTTTAAATATTAGAACAGAAATGGTTAACAATTGCAGACACAGATGGAAGTTTTTATCAGTGAATAAAATCAAAAACACCTGAGAAACACATGTAGCACGGGGAAAAAGAACAACAGCAAGCTATATATATATATATATATATATATATATATATATATATATATATATATATATATAATATATATATATATATATATTATATACATACAGAGCATGACAGCACAAGCCCATCACACCCTGACGAACGCACAGCGAGAAACAGGCTTGTAGGTGTTTTAAGCTTGGTTTTAACTTGTTCTTAATACAACAAATGTCTCTCCGACTGTGGTTGAGCACTATTTTTAAAATACCGCTGATCCTCAGTACTATTCTCATAACTGCTCCATATGTTGAGCACTTTGAATCAGCAGATTTTAACATGGCAAAAATCAACTTCAAACAATCAATCAAAAACATAACGCTAAAAAGAGAGGATAAAAACACATAAGACTTCAAATCATGGCGAGTACCACCAGCCATTGAAGAAATGAAAACATTTGAAGAAAAAATGAGAAGAATGTTAGCCAACATAGAATTTTAAAAAATCTAATAATAAATTCCAATCAGCGTTAGAAAAGGAAATTATACAAATTCAAAATGATAAAAAAATATTTGTGAAGGCGGATAAAACCAACAACTTTTACAAAATAGAACCTGAAGAGTATCACAACTCCTTGACAAAAATTTAAAAAAAATTACAGAAAGGCTGATAAGGCTACATAAGATCACATCAGAAAGAAAGAAAAGGAACTTGTACACCAAATGGACCTAAGTGACAGTAGAGACCACAGCAGCTAGAGAAGCCATTATTACACTTAAAGACCACAAACCCAATTTCTTGAATAATCCAACATGTAGATTGATAAACCCTTCCAAATCTGAACTAGATACCCAGCCGAGTGTCAGAATAATCAACTTGATGCTTGTGGACACTCTACGGAAAGAAAGAAGCCGCAGTCTGTGTGGTACGAACCACTGAGTAGCTGATATGTCAGCGAGTTTATGTCAATGTATTACTTGGTATTATCCGCACGTAACTGCCGCACTTAAATTAGTCCATGATTTTCCTCAAATGACTGCTTGTGTACACACAAACCCACGCGCATGCACACGTAAACACACAAACATTCACAGAGAGAGAGAGAGAGAGAGAGAGAGAGAGAGAGAGAGAGAGAGAGAGAGAGAGAGAGAGAGAGAAGAGAAGAGAGCGCTTACAGTGTGAAGCAGACAGACACACTATAGTACAGATAGATTAGACTCACCACTGTACAGTATAAAGAAGACGGGCTCAGAGAGAGAGAGAGTGAGAAAGAGAGAGAGACAGACAGACAGACGGATGAAGAGACACACACACAAACACACAGACAGACACATAGACACAGACAGGCAGAAAGACAGACAAACAGGGATAAAATGCAGTAAATGTTGAAGAGTATCAGGCGACAGTAAGCATTCATAGCAGAGAATAAAATAAAACACACACACACAGCTATACGGACTAGCGACCAAGAATCGTATACTCGTCAGAATAATTACCAAAAACATACTATGTACTAATGAAATCTGAAACAACATATGCCAATATGGATATTGTAAAGTGTAAATCTATTAAAAGTTACACATAATAGCTGGCACATTTCTGGGTTTTGGTTTCTTCATATAAGACAGTAAGGGATATGCAAGGAAGAAAGAACAACGATGGGAAACATAAAGAAGAAAGAGAGAAGTAAACAGAAAAATATACAAGAATGGAGTTTTACAACCATCCACATCCCCTAACACACACACACACACACACACGCGCGCGCGCGCGCGCGCACAAGCACGCACACACAATGTTCTGTTCTTGACAATCAGAAAGCTGGTGCAGCCTTTGTCATACCAGCATTAAAGATAGAGAAAATGTATCTGTAATCATGTTTCTATCTTTACTGCCGAACTTGTTGCAGTGCTTATGGCTCTCAATCATATTCTTTATTACCCTAAAAATATCTTTCAAACATTAGTTTGCGTAGAAATCAAGATCAGTTTTACAAGCGCTCAAATCTCTTAATCAAAAAACAAGATTAGAAATAATATTTGAGATCAGACATGTTGTTCATCTTGTCGATGAAAGGAACCAGCGTTACGTTTTGCTGGGTACCATCTCACAGCGGAATTGCTACGAATGAATGGGTTGATAGAGCCGCAAGCCCGCAATGTTGCTGGGACAGTTACAGTTGTTATCGGATTTGATTTAAAAGAAGGTTTAAAATTTTCAAAGTTAACATCCTACGAGAGACTTGAAAACTGACAAAGCCAGTACAGTCGGTACTGTATAAGTAATCAAAATAATCGAATCATCAAACTCTCCGGCGGTTTAAACCCATCCACCTGTCGTTTTAGACGGATCAGAAGTCTCGTGTACAGATTTGGCCTGACCGCCCTTCGTACTAAGTTCAGCAAAAACGCAAAACGTCAATGCAGAAATCAGCTATCGGTTCCCCACGTACTTTTACGCTGTCCAAAAACAAAAGAACTTGTTTCAAAACGACTGGGAAATCAGTTCCCGATAACATCCTCATCTCTCTATGAAATATTGAGTAACTTCACTTATTGATACGTTTACAGTGTTTGACAGCCCTGTTGGCATGCTCCTTTGATCAGTACTCATCACCTAATTCCATTGTCGGTACTTCACTACGGACACTTCTGTTTATTGTTATGTTAAATACTTTGTCAGTTAATTTATCTCTCACTCCCATCTCCTAATGGCTCCAAGGTTTATATGTCCTACCTTCTCTTCTTGCTGGCAAACACACACACACACACACACACACACAACCACACACACACACACACACACACACACACACACACACACACACACACACACACACACACACACACACACACACATTATTATTATTATTATTATTACGCGTTCCCACACTTTACTATTGCTTATTCTTTAAGCCACAGTCCTTTACTAGCAACATAAGTTACATTTTCTCATTATATTGACGTATCATTTGTTTTCAAATGCCGTTTTACAGCTTACTGTTAAGTTTTACTATTGTTTTGAAATTAAGTTAAGAAAATATTCCCTTCACACACCACACACACACACACACACACACCACACACACACACACACACACACACACACACACACACACACAAAACACACACCACACACACACACCCCACACACACACACTCACTCACTCTCTCCAAACATACTCACACACCAACGCTTGCACACTCATGATGTCCATGGATACTCTAAATAACATGCTGGCATCACCCCACTGATGAACATACACCAGAGCACACACGTCTACAGTATACGTTGGGGACCCTGAGAGATTCAAAGTCTTATCTCAGTTGAGATGTGTTTCATCTTTTGTGTCTGTTATTGGAAAGGCCCAGTATGAGTTTGCCCCAATCTCTAGGAGTCTTCGCAATGTTTGGCCTTGAAATTATTCCAATGGAATAACGCAGAAAGTATTTGCCGATCTTTGTAAAAAATTAGCAAGCATGTTCACTATGGGTTACGAATGATGTCCGATGTTTTACTTTACCGTTATAACCGTTACCAATGGCTATAAAGGCCCATAACGATTTTTCTTCTTAATGGAATATCTCAGAAATCACTTGTCGATCTTTCTGAAAATTTGTAGGTATATTCATTATGGGTCACGGATGATACCAGATGTTTTAGTTTACCGTTTCAAAATAGAACCTGAAGCGTACTCACAACTCCTTGACAAAAATATCCAAAAAATTACAGAAAGGCTGATAAGGCTACATATGATCACATCAGAAAGAAAGAAAAGGAACTTGTACACCAAATGGACCTAAGTGACAAAGTCGAGACCACAGCAGCTAGAGAAGCCTTTATTACACTTAAAGACAACAAACCCAATTTAAAAATGACCATAGAAGCAAACAGAAAGAAAAAATCAACTTCAAACAATCCATCAAAAACATTGTGTTCGCTAAACCCCAGTGCTACATGAAGAAAATGATAGGACAGACGGAAAAATTCATCAAAAATATGAGATGGAAAGCATTTTTCTTTTTAAACCCCAACGCTAAGAAGAAGATAAAACACATAAGACTTCAAATCATGGCGAGTACCACCAGCCATTGAAG
>CM031609.1:65198187-65221189 GCA_018398815.1 Conus ventricosus
GTCCCATCCATGATTTTCCACGTCCTAGACGAGTGCCCTTTGTTTCCTTGACCGCCGCATGAAGTGGGTTTTGGGGATTTTCAAGGGCTCTGAAATATGCCTTCACCTGTTCCAGTTTGTGTCTTGTCTGCATTGAAGTAAGGTCGAGCACGTATCGTATAGTTTGAACAGGTGTGTCCTTTGTGGTTCCCAGGATCAATCTCATTGCTTCATTTTGAATTCTTTCTAATTTGAGAAGGTTGCTGTTGGACAGTGTTGTAAGCCCTAATCCATAATCTATCACAGTCAGTACAAGTGCGTGATATAGTCGGTAGAGATGGCGCTGTTCAATGCCTTTACCTGCCATTGCTTTCATGGCAGATAAGCCTTTTTTTCATTTAAGAACAATATTCTCAACATGCTTTCTAAAGGTTAGCATTCTGTCAAAGCCTACACCCAAACAGGGTAGGTTGTTAGTTGATTCAACTGGTATTCCATTGAAGGAAACTGGTGAGGGTACTTGTCCTGATGTCTTTTTGTTGAGAGTGCAGACTAATGTCTGAGAGTGCAGACTAATGTCTGGGCTTTTGTAGGTTGATGGACGATCTAGTTTCTTGACACCACTGAGCAATGTTGTTCAATTGTTGCTGAACTGCTTTCGTTCTTTCTTCAGCATTCTTTGATGTTTTGTAGATCAGGCCGTCATCTGCAAATGTCATCACTCGAGTATTTCCGCTTCTGTTGAGGTCTGCTAGGCCTTTTGTGTAGACATTGTACAGAACAGGGGAAAGAGGAGAACCTTGAAGTAATCCCATAGAAAGTTTATGAGGTTCAGAAGTCCAATCTCCAAATCGTAGGATGACGGTTCGCTCCCAAAGTGCCGCTGCTATCCATCGTGTAAGTGTCTTACTGACTCCTTAGTCAAGGAGTAGTTCCATGAGAAGCGAGAACTGGACTTTGTTGTATGCATCTTCCAGATTTATTGCAACAGCTAGTGTTTCTGCCTTTCTTTGGAGTCCTTCGCACACTTCATAGGCAAGAGCGCCCGCATTTTCCCATGTACTTTTACCTGTTCTGTAGCCTCCTTGATTTGATGGGAGGATTTGTCGACTTTCAAGATCTCTTGCGAGTTTTCGTGCTATAATTCGTTCCATGAGCTTTCCTGCTATATTTTGCATAGTGAGTATGCGGTAGCTATTTAGTTGATGAAGATCTTTTCCTGGCTTTGGTAAAGCTTTCAGGTAGCTGTGTGTCCAGTCTTCTGGGACATAGCCTTTATCAAAACTTTCCTGGTAGAGACTGAAGAGTTGGGCTCTCTCCTCTTCTGAAAGCTGTTTGATATCTGCATACCGTACTTTGTCTGGTCCTGGAGCACTATCCTTAGTGCATCTAGCTATTGCATCATCCAGTTCAGATTCTGTGATTTCATCATGAATGCCAGTCTGAGCTAGGTGTTGGTTTAACTTGGTCAAATATTTCCCCCTTTCCTCCAGATTTCTTTGACCACTCTGTTCTAGCACTGTGCAGAGTGCCATAACCTTCAACAGTCTGTGCTTCTTTGGCAGTCTGGGGGAGGGGGATGTCGGCAAGCTGACCAAGCTCACTCGCACAGCGAGGGATGTGATCGGGTCGGACGTGGCCGGCCTCCACGATCTCTACGAGACGAAAGTGCTGAGATGTGTGCAGGCAATCCTCGGTGACCCATCACACCCCTTGCACAGTGAGCTGGACTCTCGGAGGTCGGTGAGGGACTCTGGCAGATTGCTGAGTGTCAGAGCAAGGACAGACAGACTCTCCAACTCATTCCTCCCCAGTACCATCAGACTGTACAATAGGATCCGTCCATGCACATGATGAACAGCTGAATGTCGCTACTTTTATCTTTGCCAGTTCTTAAAACAATTAGTGTGCGTGCGCGCGCGTGCGCGCGTGTGTGCGTGCTGTGTGTGTGAGTGTGTGTGTGTGTGCGCCCACGCGCGCATGTGCATGTGTGTGTGTGTGTGTGTGTGTGTGTGTGTGTGTGTGTGTGTGTGTGTGTGTGTGTGTGTGTGTGTGTGTGTGTGTGCATGCGTGCGCTCGCGTGTGTGTGGTGTTTAAATCGTATGTATGGTCTTAAATAATCATATTTATTATTTCGATCTTATTAAACTGAATATATTTAGATAGAGTATGTTGCTTGCTTTTAATGATGATGATGATGCTCACTTTTGAAATTTTAGGTTCCATGTTTTAAAGAGAGTGGATGTGTACTGTAGCTGCGCACGCACATGTATTTGTACGTGTGTGTGTGAGTGTGTGTGTGTGAGATGTGTGTGTGTGGGGGGGGGGGGGGGGGGCGGGGGGGGGGGGGGCGGCGCGGGGGGGTGGGGTGGGGGAAGAGTGTGCTTCATGAAGATATTTTACTGATGGGATTGATTTACTATGGATTCTCTTACACAGGCATTTTTACGCCTTTTGTGTGTGTGTGTGTGTGTGTGTGTGTGTGTGTGTGTGTGTGTGTGTGTGTGTGTGTGTGTGTGTGTGTGTGTGTGTGTGTGTGTGTGTGTGTGTGTGTGTGTGTGTGTGTGTGTGTGTGTGTGTGTGTGTGTTGTCCTGGTATATGGCTGCTGTGCTGTCGAAAATGAATTTTCCATCTCTTGGACAAATAAAATTGTTATCCTTATCCTGTTATCCTTATCTATGAAACGTTTAAATTTAAATTTGTCTTCAGTTTTGTGATCCCATCAGCGTCTAAGATATCTGGGGTTGCGTTTGTTTTGTTTTTTCTTTCCATGCGACTATAGAAATACCAGAACTGAGTCAGTGTTGTGTCATAATTAAGTGACAGACAAAACTGTTGCCACTTGGTTTCTTTTGCTTCTTACTCTTTCGAATTGTTCAGTCTTCTGATTCATGTATGTTTTAATAGCTAGATCAGGGCAAGGTTTTCTTCTTTCTCTTTGCCAGCTTCTTACAGACATGCGTTTCTCTTTCCAGGATATTCCACCAAAGGGGTTGGACTATTTGTTTGGTTGTAGCATTGTTTCTTTTGCATCTTCTACTCCTTAACGTTCCTATGACATCCCTTTCATTGTTGTTGTATTGAAAATGGTCCTTTTGTTGAAGAAATGCTCTCTCTCTCTCTCTCTCTCTCTCTCTCTCTCTCTCTCTCTCTCTCTCTCTCTCTCTCTCGTGTGTGTGTGTGTGTGTGTGTGTGTGTGTGTGTGTGTGTGTGTGTGTGTGTGTGTGTGTGTGTGTGTGTGTGTCTGTCTGTGTGTCCGTCCGTCCGTCCGTCCGTGGTCAAAATGTGTTCCACTCGCTCCACACAAAACTACTCAGCCGATCTTTCTGAAAATTTTTACGTATGTTCATTATGGGTCATGAATGATGCCGATGTTTTAGTTTACCGTTATAACCGTTACTAACGGCTGTAACGGTTTTTCTTCTTTACGGAATATCTCAAAAAGTACTTGACCAATCTTTGTGAAAATTAGCAGGTATGTTCATTATGGGTCACGGATAATATCCGATGTTTTAGTTTACCCCGTTACAGCCGTTACTAACGGCTGTAACGGCCTGTAACGGTTTTTCTTCTCTTCTTTATAGATTATCTCAGAAAGTCCTTGGCCGATCTTTCTAAAAAAATTGTAGGTATGTTCATTATGGGTCACAAATAATGCCTGATGTTTTAGTTTACCGTTATGGCCGTTACTAACGGCTGTAACGGCCTGTAACGGTTTTTATTCTTCATGGAATATCTCAGAAAGTGCCTGGCCGATTTTTGTGAAAATTAGCAGGTATGTTCATTATGGGTCTCGGATGATGCCCGATGTTTTAGTTTACCGTTATAGCCGTTACTAACGGCTGTAACGGCCTGTAACGTTTTTTCTACTTTATGGAATATCGTAGAAAGTACTTGGCCGATCTTTGTAAAAATTAGCAGGCATGTTCACTATGGGTTACGAATGATGTCCGATGTTTTAGTTTACCGTTATAGCCGTTACCAATGGCTATAAAGGCTCATAACGGTTTTTCTTCTTTATGGAATATCTCAGAAAGCACTTTGTCGATCTTTCTGAAAATTTGTAGGTATGTTCATTATGGGTCACGGATGACACCTGATGTTTTAGTTTACAGTTATAGCCGTTACTAACGGCTATAACTGCCCATAACGGTTTTTCTTCTTTATGGAATATCTCAGAAAGTACTTGGCCGATCTTTCTGAAAATATGTAGGTATGTTCATTATGGGCGACGGATGATGCCCCATGTTTTAGTGTACCGTTGTAGCCGTTACTAAGAGCTATAACGGCCCATAACGGGTTTTCTTTTTTATGGAATGTCTCAGAAAATACTTGGCCGATCTTTCTAAAAAAATTGTAGGTATGTTGATTATGGGTCACTGATGATGCCCGATGTTTTAGGTTACCGTTATAGCCGTTACTAACGGCCCATAATGGTTTTCTTTTTTTATGGAAAATCTCAGAAAGTGCTTGGCCGATCTTTCTGAAAATTTGCAAGTATGTTCATTATAGGTCACGGTTACACCAGTCCAAGACGGTTTTTCCTCTTTATGGAATATCTCACGTGTATTCAGGATAAACTGGGAGTACGTTTATATGCATTGCATCTTGTTTCGTTTGTGTAACTTTTGATGGCTTCTGTAAACTGAACACAACAGGGAAATGGTCACTTCCATGATGGAGAAGTGTTTCCGCACTCATACCTGCTGTGAATTTTGGTCCAATGAGTGAAAAGTCAATGACACTGTCAGTGTCATCCTGCCTCCCTGATCTCAAATCAGAGAAATAACGGGCCACACTTTGACCAACAGAAAAGGGGCTGGGGGGGACCAAAAAGAATGGGGGGTTAAAAGGGAAAAAGGGAAAAACCCCAAAAAGAGACATGAGATTGGGAGATGGGGAAAAGAAGAAGACCAAAAAAGACCCCAAAAAGCGTCCACAGAGCCAGAAAGGGGAAAGGAAAAAACGGGGAGAATGCACTCCAAAAAAGTCAAAATTTGGGAATGACTTTTGGGCACAGGGCCCCCCCCTTCGGGATCTTTTTCTTTTCCCCAGATCTGTTATGATTCTGCCCTCAAATGCAAACCTGGGGGAAGTGGGGGAAAACAACCCCCTGCATCCCCCTGCATAAAAAAAAAAACAGGGGGCATGTTTAAAGCTCTTTAAAAAGTACCCCGGTAAAGGGAAAGGGTAACATGGGGGCACAACCAAGTGCCAAAAAAATTTGTACAAGTACCCCGGGGGCCTAGTCCCAAACACACAAAAGGGGAAACGGGACTCCAAAAGCACCCGCAACAATTCTTCAGGGGCAGGAGGCAGAAAATCATGGCCAAAAAAAACAACAGTGCCACTCGAAACATGCGGGCCCAGAGTCTGGGGAAAAGGGGGCGATGACTGGGAGTAAATGAAACCCCTCCCGGGAAGGGAAGAGCCCACCCAAAAAATCACCCAGAAAGGGGGCATGAAACCAGACAAAAAAAGAAATCCACTCTAAGTAAAACCAAGCAGCTGCTCAGGGTCGAGCTCACGTGCCTTATGAGAACAGAAGGGAGGAAGCTAAAATTCTACAAGACTAAAAAGAAATGCTAAACGGGCAAACCCCCAAGGAAAAGGGCCTCGGGTCAAAGTCCTCACTGCAAAAAATTGGGCTGGGGGGTTTGTAGGAACGCTGCAAAAAGCCTCATAAACAGACTCAGTTGCGGGGAAAGGAAAAAAAACCCAGACCCCGGGGAAAGCAAGGGCAAAGCGGGAAAAGGTTTCAAGCTGGTCGGGGTCAAGGGGGAAAAAAAAGTAACTTCAAAAGGTTTTAATTTCCCTACAAATATCAGGTGCCCCTGTGGCTCAGGGGTTTAAAGCGGCGAGTCTTTAAGTGAAAAGGGCCATGTCCAGGGGGTGGGGGGTTCGAACCCCAAACCCAGGGCTCGTCCCAAGTTTGGGGAAAAAAAAAGGGGCAGCAAAAGGGACACCCGGGATCTTTAAACCGGGGGGGCCCCCCCCCCAAGAGGGCGGGAAAAAGGGGCCCCAAAAACATTTGTTTTGAAGGGGTTTTCCTCTTTTTTGGGACCCCTCGGGCTCCACGTCCCACGGTTTCTTTCTACTGATGCATGGGTAAACCCATTGATTTCCCCGGGAATGGGCCGGAGGACGTCCGGGAAAGACCGGGGGACACTGGAAAGACCAGAACCAAGGGCTCTGTGGGCGGGGCCCCCCACTTTCCCTTAAACATTCTACTAAAAAAAAAAGGAAAAAAATTGCCCCCAGGTTTTCCCCCGGAAAGGGGGAGAGAATGATGAATCCATCGGTGCTAAACCAATCACGCTGAAAACCCCCAAACGGACTATAAAACAGGGCCCAAAAGGAACATCCATGTGTCTGGGGAAAAGGGCTTTTTCGCTACCCCCCGGGGCTTAAGATCCACAGAACAAAGAGGGGGATGTTAAAAGACTCATCTGAATGAGCAGCAGCGAAACTGCATAAAGCAGATAAGACGTGGGAAAAGACCAGGCCGGGGATTTAAACCACAGTCCCAAAGGGACATCCACGCGGTTGGTTGGGATGGGGAAATTTACACAGGCCCTCCGATGCCGGGGCGCCTGAAACTAACCCTGCCACGAAAAAACAAAAACGAAGTTTGGGGGGGAAATTTAAATAAAAAATGCCCCAAAACCGATGCACTGATGGGGAAAAGCACCCTGGAAACAAATACCACAAATGGGGACTTGTGTATGCCACTTTAAGAGACGCCTTTGGAGTAAAACCCCCAAAGGAAAAACCTCCAAAGAAATCCAGACCCAAAAGAAAAGATGGAAAAGATCAGAGTCCAAAAGAACAACCTCAAAAGAAAATGAAGACCGAACTGCCACGAAAAACAAGGCTTGGGAAAAAAACTGGGGGAAGACCTGAAAAAAAAAAACACAGCCCCCCTCACAAAGCGGAACCCGGCGAGGAAGGGGAAAGAGAAAAGAAAAAGAACAAGAGCGCTTTTTCCCGAGCCCCCCTTCCCCTTTTTTTGGGGCCCCAAACACTGTTTAAGCAGCAAAACCCCTGGGCCCCAAAGGGGTTTTGGAAAAAGGGATTTTTGGAGCAGCATCTGAGGAAAAAAAACTCGACTAACGAGCAAAGCCCCACTCAAACATTCAAGATCTGGTGTGGCCAACCAACCCTGGGAAACAGTTCAAGGGCAAGCCCCCAACTTTTTGGGGGAAAATCAAAAGGGGGTCACAAACCCAACCCAAATCATCACCGGGGCCAAAGGGAATCCCTTTAACCATTTTTACAAGAAATGCCCCCAAGGGTGCTGGAGGGGTTTTCCACGGGCCCTGCTGCACCGGCTTGGAAAAACCCAGAAATCAGCGCCAGTGGAGGGACGGAAAGATGGTGTGTACACCCCCAAAGAGAAAAAACTCAAGTGACATCACCAGTTCGGGCCAATATCACTACTGAACGTCAAGGGAAATTTCTTCTTCCCCTGTCATGGCAGAAAGGGCTGCCCAAAGAAACCTGTAAAAAAACAGTACTTGGATGTGTCATTCCAAAAAGGTGGCACCCCAAACGTGGCTGGCTGTTAAACACCCACAATGATTGGGACCCCAACCCAAAAACAAAAACAAAAAGAGAGCCCCTGGACTTTCGTGTAGCTCGACTGGAAAACCCGCAAAAGGGATCTGTCCCATGAGATATACTTTGGCTCTTGAGAGTACCATTTTCCCAAAAAAACATCCGCGACATGCTCAAGAAGTACTTCAATGGCTTCTAAATGGGGTTTCCTCCCCAAGGACTACAAAAATGATGGATCAACTTGGAAGTGGCATTCCTGGGTTTGTGAAAATTTCCCCCCCGATATTTTCGTGTGGCAATGGAACCATCTTGAAAGAGCAACAAAAAACCGAGAAAAACGCCCTTTGGGCGAGGATCAAGATGCCTCCTCTAAAGGGCCCATGGATGACACAAACTTTTGATTTAAATCCAGAGAAGCCGAGACACGCCCAATTGCTGGAGAGGCTGGACGCATAGTTGCCTCATCAGAATGAAGTTCAACCCAAAAGGGAATCAGGGGAGTCTCTCACTGAGGAAAAAAAAAATTTCCCGAACCCGGGGTCTTCGGTTTTCCCAAACCGGGCCCCAATTCCCAACAGTCCAGAAGAACAGTAAAGGCCCTTTGGGAAAAGGGTATGATGTTTCGCTGAAAGACACACAAAAGCAAAAAAAAACCAAAAGCAATGGGGGGAAGAAGGCTTGGAGACCTTTAAACCAGGTGGGCTCCCGGGCCCAAATAAAAGGGTCTGGTGTCTGCAGTTCTTTGCTGATCCCAAAAGCCCCTAGGGGCCTCTGATGATATACGACATCTGCCCCCACCCCAGTGGGGGAAAGGGAACGCCAAAATCAAAAAAAGTTCCCCAAGGGAAATGGCTTGGTGTCCCACCCTGTCTATGACTCGCGTTTGAAACGGGCCGCCAAAGGGGCCAAAGTTTCAAACTACCAGAAATCCATCCTGGAGGAATACAAACGGGGAAGGGATCAAATTTTAAAAGCATGCTGGGGGAAACTCAGGAGAAAGGGGGTAGAAACAATAAACCCCGCTAAAAGACAGGCAAAAAATGGAAAGTTAAAGGGGCGATGGATTCTACAAAAGAAAGTCTCAAATCGGAAAAAAAGGGACCCCAAAAGACCAACAGAAAAGGGATGGGGGTGCCCAAAAATAAATGGTGGTAAAAGGGGCCAAAGGAAAACCAAAAGGGGGCCCTGATGATTCAGGAGATGAGAAAAAAAAAACCCAAAAAAAGGGACCCCAAAAAAAGAGCCCAGCAACCCCAAAAGGGGAAAATGGACAACGGGGGGAAAATTGCACTCCAAAGAAGTCTAATTGGAATAAAATTTTCCCCCTGGCCCCCTCAGGATAAAGCTTCATTCTCAGACTCAAAAGACCTTCTGCCTCAAATGCAAACCGGGTGAAGGGGGGGAAAACGGGGACACCCCCCCCTCCCTTTGCCCCCCCTCCCTTTAAAAAAAAAACAGTGGAGCATGTTCTAAGCTCATGAAAAAAAAAAAAGGGTAGCCCGGGCTCAAGGAAGGTAACATGGGGGCCACAACCAAGTGCTCAAAGAAATTGTCAAGTAGTCGGGGCTAGTCCCAAACCCCCAAAAAAAGGAGAATCAACCCCAAAAAGCCCCCCAAAACATTTTTTCACGGCGGGAGGGAAAACAATCCCCCCCCCCCCAAGAAAAAACCAGTCCCAATCGAAACATGCAGGCAAGTCTGCTGGATGGGGCAGATGACGGGGAGTGCACTGCAGACCCCCCAAAGAATGGAAAAAAACCCCCCCCAAGGGGACCCTAAACCCAAGAGTGGCATGAGACCAGACAAGTATCCACTCTAATAAACCAAGCAGTGCTCCTTTATCGAGCCACGGTGCCATATAGAACAAAGGGGGGCAGTAAAAACCCTACAAACTGAAAAGTATCTGATCGGGCAAACGGGCCTGAGGAAGAAGGCTATCAGGTCAAAGCCTCACTGAAAAAAATTTGGGCTGGGGGGTTTGGGGAAAACGTCTGCATACAGCCTCATGAAACGCTTCAGTTCCCGGGAAGGAAAAAAAACCGGGCCCTAAAGCAATGGCGGGAAGCGGCAGAGAGGTTTTCAAGCTGGATCTGGTAAGGGGAACAAAAGTAAAACCTTCATAAGGCTAATTTCCCCCACAAATTTTCAGGTGTCCCTGTGGCTCAGGGGTTTTAAAGCGCGAGCCCTTTTAAAGGGAGAAAATCCCCCTTCCCCAAGGGTCAGGGGTTTCGAATCCCAGCCATGGCTCGTCCCAAGAGGGGGAAAAAAAAAGGGGCAGCAGGGGACATCCAGTCATAAACCGGGTGGGGCCCCACCCCCCTAGAGTGCGGGAAGATAAGGCCGAAACATTTGTTTAAAGGGGGGTTCCTCTGGGGAAATTTTCTCTGCCACCTCCCCCCACGATTTTCTTTCACTGTTTGGGGGATGATGATCTCAGGCATTTACAAAAGTACTTCATCCAACTTTCGTTTTCCATGCAATTCCTTGAGGTTTGGTGCCATGTTACCCCAAAATTTTTGAGCGTGCATTAAGATCTCCACTATTTTGACATCCCCAAATTAAAGTTTTTTTCCACCTGAAAGGTCCAAACCGTTTTTAAATTGTGGGTACCTGGATTATATATGCATTGATAACAAAAGGCTTTTCTGTTACCTTTCCAATACCGGGTAAAATAAACTAGCGAGGCTAACCTGAAAGGGTTAAATTTGCCGAATAGGTTCTGCGCCCTGAAAAAAAACACTAAAAGAACACAAGAAAGAGGAGGCAACCGGGTAGTCAGGGGAAAGAAGAAAAACACACACCACAAAACCACACAACCCACCCACAAAAACACCAAAAATTGCACACCCGCGCACGGGCCACCACACACACACCCACACACACACAACAAAAACACCGAAACATCCACCCCCCACACACACACACGCGCCCCGCGTGCGCGCACGCAAAAAAAACCCGGGCCGGAAACAGTGTTTAAACTGGAAGTTTGCAGGTTGGGAAGTTATGAGTTCGATTTAAAAAAACTTTTTTTTTTGGGGGAAATTTCTTTTCGGCCCAAGTGTCCCAATGGCCCTCATAATTGTAGGAAGCCCACAAAATTCGAGTTTTCACCCACTTGAGGGCAGAGGGTCAAATTTAAAAAGACGATGCTTACTCAAATTTTTCAGCCCAAACACAAAAGGTTTGATCCCCCGGGCATGGGGGGGACCCCGGGAAAATAATATGAAAGAAAACCCGCAGAGAAAAACCCACCTATTTACCCTTCAGACCAAAGTGAACAATACGTTTTCCCTCTCATTAAACCCTGAAAGATTCGTTTTTTAAATTTTTGCTTAAAAGTGTTTCCCCCGGGGCAGGCCCTAAATTCGCTTCAAAATAACCGGGTACTGGAAAAATTTGGGGGGGACGGTCGCGGGTGGGGTGGGGGTTACGCCCCGGTTTGGGGAATGCTCGTTTTCGGGTTTGGGTATTTCGTGGGTCATACGGGGGTTTTCTGAGCTTGCTGGATAAAAGGGGCCCCACTACATTTTCGGGCTACTGACTCGGTGGGAAGCAGTGCCCTTTTTGGCGGGGTCGCCTCTTGCCGACCTGAAAATTAAAAACCGGCTTCCTGTGGGCTCCCCGCTGTTGACGCTGCGTTGGGAAATGAACCTGAGTGCGGCTATGAAATTAAAAAAAACTTTAAATTTCTCAGGGTTTTTTTATACCCAAAGCCCTTGGTTTAGTGCAGTCAGTTAAAATCCCAAACCCACAGGGAAATTGCATTCTTGGATTTCCCTTCTTCCCAATCGGGAATTTTAATTCAGGCCTGGGTGATCTTAAAAATTTTCTCTTAGAGAGAAAACTTTCAACCTTTTTGAAGAAAACACCCTAAACGTACCCAACCGGGAAACCAAGCGGGACTTACCAAATTACGGGGATATCATAAATTTCAGTCGTCTTTTTTGGGAGGTCTATAGTCAAAAGAAAAAGTCAGGCCCCTTGGAAGTGTAAAAACAACTTGGCCTTTTTTTGGATAAAAAACATACCAACTAAAAAAACTTAAGAAAGGGAACCACCACCCTTGGTTTTAAATAAAAAAAACCAAAACTTTTTGTTGAAAAGGGAAAAACATGGTTTTTTTGAAAAAACTAAAACTACCCCCAAATTTCAAAAAGATTACTATTATTATTGTTGGTCCCAAACTTGTAGGACTGTGTGTGTGCCCAAGGGTTTTACCCATTTAGGAATATGCATGCTGCTCCACCCTAAGCATCCTGGAAGGACCATTGTCGAGAATAAACTGCGCCATTTCTGCCGACTCCCCCCACTGAAAGACGTGTTCCTGTGGGGCCTCTTGGGGGAAATATTTTTTCCTTCGTTATCCTGCATACAAAGTGTTGTATGTTTTGGGCCCCCCCAACAAAAATGGTGTCAGAATTTAAAAGAACTGATTTCTCCTGTGAAGTGCATTTTAAAGTTTTTAAAAATGTTTTTTTAAAAACCCCCAAAAAAACTTCAATTTTGGGGAGCCTTTCCCGGGGGCCCCGGGGGGATGGAGAGACTATTTCCCCCGGGTTACCGGTTAGTGTCAGAGCTACACAATAAATCTGGTGAAGTCCAAGGGCCCGGGCCTGGTGAAACTGTAGGGGCCTAGAGGCAGAAAAGATCTTCAATAAAACTCTTAAATTTAAAACGGTAAAAAGGGTTAAAGGCCGCCCAAACAAAAACCCCTTTTCAATTGGAACAGTGTTTCAGGGGGACTTTTTTCGCCCCCCTAAAAGAAAGTCACCCATAAACCGCATGTTTCACAGACGGTCCCAAACGGGTTGGGGAAAGCATAAGGGAATTTTGTGCGGGCTCTCTATAAACTGTCAATTTAGCAAATTTCGAGAATAGAGAGGCTCTATCGGGGCCCAGATTTGGCTTGGAGTGTGTGCCCAAAATTTTCCCAAAAAGGGCTTCAAATGGAGAGTGAACTTACCCTGCAAGGGCAGTGCAAACACCCCGGGCCCCGTGAATTGACCAAATTGCAGCTAAAAACACAAAGAGCAAAGTGAGAGGGGGGTGTCTGCAGTTACCCGGGACCCCATCACCGGTCTCGGGGCCGAAAAAAACCCAGAAAAAAAGGGCGAGGCCATCCCGCACCGCGTGGTCCCAAGGCGAGAGGGGGCTAGCCTCCCAGCCCCGGGGTACCAGCGTCTTTGGCCCAAAAAATTTGGGGGCCCTATTCACAACGGCGGGGTTTTTGGGGGCTCTCACCGAGCGGCGTTGCCCGGGCTAGGGAAAAGGGACGCAAAGCCTTTTGGAAGCCAAACCACTTCGCGCGCTCGCCAGATTTTAAGGGCGGGCAAGTCTGTAATAAAAATTCCCTTAAACAGCCCCGCGAGCCTTTTGGGTTTAGGGGGAGGGGAAAGATGAGACTACCTCTGCCCCTTTTCCCAATGGTGATCTCCCTTGGATGTTGACTTGCCCCCTTTGGCAGCAGAAACGCCCCTTCAAAATAGACACGGGGTTTGATTTTCTCTATCATGTCACAGGCCCACCTACGATAAAACAAAAAACCTCAGCCCCCAATACACCACAAAGAAATCCCCCGCAGCCCTGGGGGGGAAAATTTGACTGAAAAAGGGGGAAAATTCTGATAGAAGCAAAATACAAAGAACAACTTTTCCCCATCCCCGTGTATAAAATGAAAAACAAACCCAGCAGAATCTCTTTTAGTAGAAAAAAGCAGCATGCCCGGATGGGTTTTAAAGGGAAAAAAGTTGACTTATGGGTTTGGGGGACTAGCGGAAAAACCCAAAAAAGGCCCCCCAGTCAAAAAAACAAATAAAAAAGACTCTGAACCCCTTAAAAAGGGGGTTTCGACGGCACGTAAAAGTTTCCCCATACCCCTTCTACCCAAATCAAAAACAAGAAATAGGGGGAAACTTTGAAAAACCCTTTGGGGTTTAAATTTAA
The DNA here is from genome assembly GCA_018398815.1 of Conus ventricosus. NCBI lineage: Eukaryota > Metazoa > Mollusca > Gastropoda > Neogastropoda > Conidae > Conus > Conus ventricosus. The sequence goes on from CM031609.1 coordinate 65,211,668, forward strand.
AAGGGGGGATGAACCGACAGGGTGGTGTGCACCAATGGGGCCAGTTTCAAGAAAAAGGTGAAATTAGGATCTGCACTGACTTCAAGAAATAAATGGCAAATGAAAGGGGGCGCATATTTCTACCCTCCTGGAAGATGTGTACAAAACCCCTTGAAAGGGGCCAAAAAATTTTAGCAACTGGGTGCGGGCGTCTGGGGGTTTTTTCCCAAAAACCTCTAACGACAGCACGCAAAAACCCTTTCCCCCTTCATCACACCCTGTGGTCGAAATTTCTACCACAGATTACCCCAGGGGACACTTTTGCCCCGGAAAACTTTTCCAAAAAAAAGATGGAAAAAATTTTGGCAGCCAAAAGAATGTCATCGCTTCTTCGATACATTCTTGGGCTTCGCGAAAACGAAAAGGCTCATTTAAGAACACTTGATGCTGCGCTATTACCCTTTTATGAATGGAGTCAAGCTCAAAAAAAGAGATTTAAATTTCACTCCGCAAGAAAAAAAAACGAATTTTTTGGCTTCACTTTCAGTGGGCCCGGGGGTTCCCAAACCCAAACAAAGGAAAGGTAGGAAACCATCATCAATATCCCAACCCAGAGGGAAAGTGGGGGAAACCTTTCCCTCGTTTTTGTTGGGGATTTAAATTTCCTTGGACGCCCCTCGCCTAACCTTTTTCCCAAAAGATCCAGCCCAAAGACAGAATTTCTAGAGAAGACGTGCGTGGGTCTGGGGGCCCACAGGCCAGTGCTCTCAGCAAGGGCAAAGGGGACACTAACTTTCCCCCCAGCGGTTTTGGGGTTCTAAAGACCCCAAAAACCAACCCTCGTCAGTGCCGAAGCCAGCCTTCGGATTGGTGCCGTGCTCCCCCAAGAGCACATGACATCGTGCGGGCCTGGGCATTCGCAACCCCCCCGCGCAGAAGGCCGACGAAAAGGTATGCCCAAATAGAAAAAAAAGTCTTAGCAACAAAAAAGGGGTTGTGAAAATTTGATCGCTTAAAACCCCGTCGGCCCCGGAACACTTTTAAAGTCGTCACCGGGCCACAACCCCCTTTTCCCTTTGGGTTTTAAAAACAAGGACCCTTTTTTGAGCCCCCAAGGGGGCAAACGGGCTCCTGTCCGGGTCTGCGGTTCAAAATTCAAGGCCACCATTGCCGGGGGAAAAAAAATTTCTGGTGGCCCAGCCTTTTCGAAAAAGTCCCCTGGCCGCCGACACCTAAAAATCACAGCAAAACGAAGTTGAGGAAAACACATCGACTCACCATTCCCCTCGTGGGCAATCACGGGCCCGGTTCAACAAAATCAGAAAGGCGAGTCTATTGAAGTCTGCATCAAAACTGCTACTAACTATACGTCAAAGGGTGGCCAGAACCCCCAAGGAAAAATGTGATACTACACCCGTGACTACTTTTGTAAAAAGGGGGAGAACTAGCATTTCCCTGACGGCATGCTCGTGGGAAAGGGGGGCAGAGTGGTCATACCTTTCTTATGAGGAAAAAAATGCTAAAAAGAAATCCCTGAAGGGCCATGGGGGTCCGAAGTGCCGGGAGGGCCCCCGCGTCTGTGTGGTGGCCCCCACAATCAGCAAAAACATTTAAAGGGCCTGTCTCCCGTTTCCGACATTGTGCCCCCAAACCCCAAAAGGCCGGGGAATCCCCCGTGAGCCCCCTTCAACCATCTGTCCCTTTCCCCCGGGCCGCCCATTCCAGAATGGGCCCTAACATCCCGTGACTACAGAACAAACACTATTTGGTGCAGGGAGACTTTTACTCTAAATACATCGACATCGCCTACCTCCCGAATATCAGAGCAGAAGGTGTGGTGGGGGAAAAAGAAGTCCTTCTTCGCCCCCCATTTGGGATTCCCCAGCAAGTGATTTCGGCAAAAGGAAAATCAGGTTTAAAGTCCCGTGAATTTCGGACTTTCCCCGGAAAAGTGGGGGGGTTTCCCGCACCCCCCACATCGACCCTCATTACCCCCCAAAATAATGGGTGCCCGCCCCCCCCCCAGGGGGCCGAAACTTTTCAAAAAAATTTTAGGCAGGACGACTATTTTTCGCCCCCCTAACCTACAGGGGGAAAACCCATTTTCCCGACCTTGGGGCGGGTCCCGTGATTTGCCATGGGCAAAAATTTTGTCAAACGTTAACCCCGCTTTCCTCTCGTTTTTGCCTCGCATCATTACTCCCCCCAGGTTTCCGGAGCGAGGGCCAATTGCCAAGCAACCCGGGGAAAACGCAAAAACAACGACCCCCCATCACGGAGCCCCAAAAATCTCCCGACTTAAGCCTGGGGGACCCTGTCCCCTGGAAAACGGGCAGGCCCCCCCCCCGCCTGGGAAGGGGCCGGGCAAGTCTGGAAGAATTGCCCCCGGTCATACCCGGCAAAACACCCCCAAAGGCCAGCTAAAACCCCAACCGCGTCATTTGCAGCGACTGCACCCAGAAGCAGGAGCCGGGGCATTTTTCCCCTTTGTCCCTCTACCCCCCATTCATCTCGGGGGCAACAAAAGGGGGGGGTACTCCGAATTTAAACGCAGCCACCGACACAGCAGGGCCCCCGACCCCCCCGTGGCCCCCTTTGGGCCCGAAACCCGATTTAAACGCCGGTTTCCCCCGACAGCTCGGTTTTGCTCGCCATCACCCACCGGCAGTGGAACATCCATTTTTGGCCACAACCCTACACCCCCGCCACCACCCCCTTTTTGCAAAAGGGGTTTGGTTTTGAGTGACCAAAGCCCGGGAAGATTCCCTTTATAGCCGGGTTATTTCACAGTTGCCGGGGGCCCAGTCCCCGGCGGCATACTGCCCAAAAATTCATTTTGATATCCAAAAAATTTTTAAAGGTTTGTTCTGTGTTTCAAATGTGAAATCAAAGTGATTGTTATTTCTGTGGTTTCCTGGTGCCCGTGTCTGGCAGGCATACAGTTGTATTCCCTATGGGTTACAAGGGAAAAGCCATATTTCAGTCCTATGGGGTTTTTTTTTTTAATCGGGCCTGAAACTTTTTTTTTATGCGGCTCTTTTTTAAAATTTTACCCCAAAAATCCCTTTTAATGGCATCTTGTGTTGTAGTTCCATTTAAAATGGGAAGTTTAATTGGAAACCAAATCTTTTATTAAAAATTTTTTGTGTGCTATCTTTATTCAAAAAAGCATCTGCCATAATTGTGCTTGAAAAGGATTTTGATGACAGCCACGTGGGGTTAAATTCTTTATTAAAGGCCCGGGAAAACCTTTTGTTGTTAAAATCCTTTTGATTGCAACTCTTTTTGGGTTTTGTGAAAGAAATAATTTTGCTTGCATCGTGTTGTAATTTTGGGTTCTATCTTTTAAAATATAAATCATGGGGCCCAAATACAAGGGGAAAACCTAAATTCAAAAAGCTGACAATCAAATTTTGTTCTAAAAAAATCTCCTTAAAGAAACAAAAGAATGAAAACTCTAACAAAAACCCCTAAAAAAAAATTTGGGTTTTCAAGAAAAAAAAATTTTGCTTTTATTTGTTACAGGGAAAAACCCGTATTGAATATGGGGAACATGGAAAAACTGTTTCAAACATCTTTTTGTTATTAAAAATAAAAAAAACTGTGCCCCGTGACAATTAAACTTTTTTAATTTTTATTATTTTCCCCCCAAAAAAGATTTATTCTCATTTAAAAGGACTCTAAAATTAAAGCACTAAAATTTTTTGTTTAATTTTTTATGTTTTTAGTTTAAAATTCTATTTTAAATTTTAGAAGGGGAAGATGGTTTGGTTTCCAACTTGTAGAGACTGTGGTGTGCGCCAAAAGGTTTTTTTCCCCCCAAAGAATATGCATGGGGTGACTCAAACCCACCCTAAGTTTCCCGGGGGGGACCCTTTTTCGGAATTTAAACTGGGGCCACTTCTGGCCCCGAGCCCCCTCCCCACGTAAGAAAAGGGGTTTTTTCCTGTGGTGTCCGCTTGAGGGATATTTTTCCTTCGTCTATTTCCCACATAAAAAAAGGGTGGGATGATTGTGCGTCTGACAAAACAAGGGATTAAAAAAATTTTTAAAAGGGGGTGGCAGAAGGAAAGTGGGGTTCCCCCTCCAATTATGGGTTTAATTTTAATGATTTTTAAAGGTATCATCCAAAAAAAGGGAAATTTTTGGTCTTACCCTAAGAAGTAAGAGACAGGACAATTTTGGGGTTCCGACCTGAGAAATATTCGAATAAAACCTTTAAAACCGGACCCCGAAGGGAAAAAAAAATTTACAAACAATCGTTTCGTTCGGTTTTTTCAAAACCCAAGCCTCTAAACAATGTTTAAATTTAAGGGTGACGATAAGCTCACCGAAAGGGAAAATATCCAAATAAGCAAAGCAGGAGTTTTTAAGTTTTCTGACCCAAAATTTAATGAAAAAAAAGTTTCTGGTCCTGATGGGATTTCCCTTTTTAAACTTTTTTAAAAAAATTGTGCCCCAAAGATTTTACTGAGGTATACCCAAATACTTTTCCAAGCTTCCGGACAGGGAAATAATTTCCTGATGATGGGGGAATGCTAGCATTGTCCCCTTTTTTCAAAAAGGATACAAAACAAAAGCAAGAAAAAATAGACCTGTATCACTTAAAATCCATTTCAGCAAAAAATTTTCTTGAACATATTATTTGTAGGGATTTAAAGGCCCCCTTTTTGACAAATTGACTTTTTAAATTAAAAACCCCCGCTGGTTTTAGACAGCGAAGAATTTTTGGGGAAATCAAGAAAAAAGAAACACCCGAGGGGGCTGGGGAGGGGCCCAAAAAAAGCACTGTCTTCACCTGCCTTTTTTGAGCATCCCGTACCCCCTTTGGGGGCCCCCCGGGGCTTTTGCGATGGGGGGACAGGACGCGCGGCACTCCATTAAATTTTTAAGGGGCATAACTGTCCCCAAAAGAAGGGGAAATTAAAACACAGGATGCACCATAACACCTTAAAAAGGGAAGGGATCCCCATGGGTGTACCAGCCCGTATTTCTGACAACTTATAACAACTCTCCCAAAGTTTTTAATAACTGTCCCTTTAAAAGGGGAGCAAATAGATGCAAATTTTTTTAGACCTTTTTTAAAGCCTTTTAAAAGGCTTACCATGAGGGTGCTACTTAAATTAAAAACACATCAGCATTGGGGTTCTTTGCTAAAATTTGGTTTTAGATCATTCCCCGGGGGGGAAAACCCGAAAGTTTTTTGGGGGAAGGGGGCGTCCCTCCCATTGTAAACCAGTCTTGTCAGGGGTACCACCCGGGGGAAAAATTTTTGAAAGGCCCCCTTGGGTTTTTTTAAAAATTTTATAAATAAATTGTAGAAAAAATTTTCCCCCTGGAATACAAATAAGGGGTTTTTTCAGATGAAAGTTTTTTGTATATAGAACAATCAGAAGCAAGAATGATGGGAGCATTTTTACCCTAAACGCTTTTCAAGAAAATGGGGAAAAAACTTTAAAAAGGGGTTTCATCCCCCAAATGCCCCAATGTTGTAAATATGTAATAAACCCCTCCCCCAACTAATTTTCAGAATACCTATTCACAATATTTTTCTTAAAGAAACCAATGGCAAAATTTTTAGGGTTTATTATAGATAAATCGTCTCAAATGGAAAAAAACATTACCAAATTTTGTATATAAGAAAAAAATAACAAACTTTAGCCCCCCAAAAAGGTTTTAAAGGGCGGCGGGTATAAAAAAAACTGGTTAGACCAGTAAAAGGAATATAGTTTTTCTCATCTGGGGTTCCCTTTCAATCTAAAGGAAAATTGATAAAACCCCAAAAAAAAATCAGAAGGGGGCAGCCCCGGTTCCCTAACAGGGAACCATGTTTAGAGAAAAGGGAATTCCCAGGAAGAACATGGGGGAATCAAATTTGGAAAAACCCCTTTGAAGAGAGAAAGCTTTTTTTTAAAATTAATACCTTTTTTCAAAAGGGAGAACTAAATTTACTGATATCCCAATGGAACAACTAGTATTTTTATAAAAAATAGCACCAATGTTTATGCCAAAAACCCGCACAAATCTTGACAGCCATTTTTCATTTATTTACCCTATTCTGTAAGGGGGGGAACTCCTGCCCGGGTGCCATCAAGATTGCCCCAAATGCAATTTTCTGTTTAAAAAACAAATTTAAAAAAATGCTATTGATTGATTTTTTTATTTTAAAAATTCCCCACATAGGTTTGGTTAAACCCAGGCCTTAACCCGGCCTTGTTTTTTTAACCTTTTTTAAAAATCATTTTGCGACCCCTTTTCCCAAAATTTTTCTCCAAAGGGGGCCCAAAAGGCTGAAATCGCATTTTTTTTTTTTTAACCCTTTCCGCTGGTGACCTACTCATTTTTGAGTGAACCAGTTTTTTTTTTTTGGAAGAAGAAGAAGAGGGAGGGAATGACTGGAGTGAGGGGGTTTTGAAAAAACTATACCACGGGGGGGCCTGGAATTGATAAAAGGAAAAAAGAAGGGAAAAAGAAAAGCAGAAAAAGGAACGGAAAAGCGGGGGGAATAAGAAAAAGAAAAAGAGAAAGGAAAGCAGAAAAGAAAAACGAAGGTGAAAAAAATGAAGAAGAAGGAAGGTGGAGGGAAAAGGAGAAGAAGGAGGGGGAAAGGGGGGAGAAGGGGGGAGGAGAAAGGGGGGAAAGGGGGGAAAAAGGAAAGGGGGAAGAGGGGGTAGAACAAAAAGAAAGAACCAAGGAAAAAGAGGAGAAGGAGGAGGGAAAAAAAAATAAAAAAGGGGAAGGGGGGAGCAGGGGAAAAGGAAAAAAAAAAAAACAACATGGGAGCAAAGGCCCAAAAACAAGGGGAACAACCCGGGAAAAGAGACAGAAAAAAAAGTATGAAAATAGAAAGAGAAAGAAGAAGAGAGAAGAAGAAAAGGGGGAAGGAGGAGGGAAAGAGGGGGGGTTTTTCCCTAAGTATACTATTTTAAAATGTAATACTTGACTGTGTTGCCGAGTCAGTTCAGCAAAGTTCAATGGGGCCCCGTTGAACAAAAATACACAGGGGCAAACCGGGCCATTAAGCTTTCTCCCATGGGGCCAAAGCATTCAAAAACAAAAAACTCCAAAATTAAAGGTTCGGGGGTAAACCCCTCCCCCTTTCCCGGTTTTTAAAAATGAAACACGCCGAAAAGACAAGAAGCCTTTTTCCCTTAAAAAAAAGGGGGGGGAAAATTAAAATTAAAAAAAAATTTTTAGGAACCACATTGACCCTTATAACCCAAAATTAAACAATAACTTTGAAAAGAAAAAAAAAAATCAAAAAAAAAATAACGATTTCTTTTAATCTTTTTGTGATTGTTTCGGGGGAATTTCCCCCAAAATGAGAAAGAAAAATTCGTCACGGCCTTTGTGTATTTAAAGGAACCCCTGACCCCGGGAAAAAAAAGCTACAAGGGACAAAAGGCCGAACCCGTAATTTTTTTACTATTTCCCAACCTCACCATTTGTCTTTGGGAGCCTTTTGGTTTTGGCCCCCCCCTTTCTTTGGGGGGTGGGGTTAAGAGCTAATGTTGGGGGGGGAAACCCGTTTTTGGGGCCTTTTCCCTTTTCGTCCTATCCTTTTTCCCCCCTTTTCTCTTAAAGCCCCTTTTTCCCGTTTCGCTTCACGATGAAGGCGATTTTTCAAGTTAATCCCCTTCTCCCCTCTTTCTCCTTTTCTCTCTCCCCTCTCTCTCTCTCTCTCTCTCTCCCTCTCTCTCTCCCGCGTTTTGGAATTTGTGTTAGACCCCGGAATTCCAAAAAAAGCAAAAAAGTTCATTTCAGAATTTTTAAAAACGGGTTTTTTGACGTTTTTTAACCCGAACTGGGACTCAAAAACGGAAAATACCGGGGTTTTTTTTTTTTTTCCCAATGTTTTTAAAGGGTAAATTTCACCGGATAAAAATTTCGCAGTTTTAGGTTTGAAAATTTAGGGTTTTAAAGCAAAACCAAAGAATATCCACAGAATTACCTTTTCTAGCCTGAACATTATTGACGAGAAGAGCACCCTTTTTGATGCTGAACATTTTAAAGTGGGGGGAAAAAAAAGTGAAGGGTAACAATTCTTCCCTCCATTTTCAGGAATAACTTTTCAAAAAAATTTGAACTTAAAGGAGAAAAAAGAGGGGGGGGGGTTTGAAAAAGCTGAGAAAATAAAATTAAAAAAATTAAAGAAAAAAAAAACAAAATACGAAAAAACCCTTTTTGGCCCTTTCTGTATGAAGGAACCATTGTAATCCCCCCTTTTGCTAGCGGGATAAGGGAAAACCTTTTGTTTAAACCCCCTTCCTGCTGCATGGGAAGGGGAAACCAAATTTGGGAAACCCTCCTGAACGCAGATCTGTTTATATTGCCTGCTCCTTCCTTTTTTTTTTTGTCCCCCTGGATCCGGTCCCTCAGGGGGACACGGCTGTTGTTTTCCAAAAAGAGACCACCCAAAATCCAAATTTTAAATTTTGTGGGTTAACACCCCCAAGGGGTTCCCAAAAAACCCCCAAAACCAGCAAAAGGGGTAAATAAACAAAAACGAAAATTGTGAGAGAAAAAGAGTCCGGGAAAAAACTAAAAAAATTATGCAAAAAAGTACAAAAAATGTTTTTTAAGGGGGTCAAAAATCTTTTTTTGGGGGTTTTTGTTTTTGCTTTTAGGGAAATTTCCCCATTCCAAAGGGTGCCCCCCCAAGGGAAGGTTCAAAAAATATGGGAAAAAAGTCTGAAAGTTGGTTCAAAGGCCCTTTTACAATGTGCAACTACGGACCATAAATTCAAAAGCGACAATCAATTGTTCAAACCGCTCTACAAACAAAAAATGAAACCTAACAAAAACTGAGACAATATGGTTACAAGAACAAAATTTTGACTTTTATTTGTTTACAAGTGAAAAACGCGTATGAATGATGAACATGGAAAACTGTACAAACATCATTGTGTTATTAAAATATGAAAGAACTGTGCCAGTGATAATTGGAAACTTTTAATTGATATTATCTCCCCCAGTAATAATAGATTTTTTCTCATTGAAAAGGACTCTAAAGATAATGCACTAAAGTTTAATGATAAATGTTATGTATTTAGTTAATTGCTATTAACTTTTAGAAGGGGAAGATGTGTTGGTACCAACTTGTAGAGACTGTGTGTGTGCGCCAATGGTTTTACCCACTATGAATATGCATGCGTGACTCACACCCTAAGCATCCTGGAAGGACCATTGTCGAGAATAAACTGGCGCCACTTCTGCCAGAGCTCTCCCCACTGTAAGACGTGTGTCCTGTGGTGTGCCTGCTTGAGGGATATTTCTCCTTCGTCTATCCTGACATACAAAGTGTTGTATGTATTGTGCGTCCTGACAAAACAAGGTATAAACATATTAAGAGAAGGTGACAGAAGGAATGTAGGCTTGCCCACTCCAATTATGTTAATTCAATGATTTCAGAAGGTGATCATCAAAACAAGCAATTATGGTCTTACATAAGAAGTAAGAGACAGGACAATATTGGGATTCCAGACCTGAGAAATAATCAGAATAACCTAATACAGGACCCTGAAGGAAAAGCAAATTTACTAA
>CM031609.1:65221289-65276289 GCA_018398815.1 Conus ventricosus
ACAATCAGTTTCGTTCGGTTTTCTCAAATCCCAAGCCTCTAATCAATGTTAGACTAAAGGATGACGATAAGCTCACCGAAATGCAAAATATCAAAGTAAGCAAAGCAGGAGTATTTAAGTTACTGACCAACATCAATGAAAACAAAGCTACTGGTCCTGATGGCATTCCTTGCAAGCTCTTTAAAGTTATGTGCCAATGAATTGACTGAGGTATACCAACTACTTTTCCAAGCTTCACTGGACCAGGGAGTAATACCTGATGATGGCGAGATGCTAGCATTGTCCCTTTATTCAAAAAGGATGACAAAACAAAAGCAGAGAACTATAGACCTGTATCACTTACATCCATTTCAGCAAAATTACTTGAACATATAATATATAGTAGCATAATGGACCATCTTGACAAATATGACTTCTTAAATAACGCCCAGCATGGTTTTAGACAGCGAAGAAGTTGTGAGACTCAAGAAAAAGAAACACCCGAAGGTGCTGGGAGGACCAGAGAAGCACTGTCTTCACCTGCCTTAGAGCAGTCCTGTACCACCCTTGGAGGCCTGCGCTGTGTTGACGATGGGTACAGGCACGCGCAGGACACTCCATTAAGATATCAAGGACATAACTGCTCCTGAACAGAGGTAAATTAGACTACAGGATGCAGCTCATAACAGCCTTAAAGTAGATCCCATGGGTGTACCAGCCCGTAATTTCATGACAATTATAACAACTCCAATGATTTAATAACTGTCTTAACAGCAGCAAATAGATGCAATTTTGTTAGACTTTTCTAAGCCTTTGATAAGGCTGACAGAGGCCTGCTAACTTAAATTAGAACACATCAGCATTGGTGGTTCTTTGCTAAAATGGTCTAGATCATTCCTCGTTGGGAACGCAGAAAGTTATTGGAAGGTCGTCATCCCATTGTAAACCAGTCTTGTCAGGCGTACCACAGGGAACTGTCTGAGGCCCTTGGGTTTTTTAAAATTATATAAATGACATAAGTAGAAATCTCTCTCCTGGAACTACTATAAGGCTTTTTGCAGATGACAGTTTAGTATATAGAACAATCAGAAGCAAGAATGATGCACGCATTCTACCCTAAACGCTTTACAAGAGTGGGAAAGAACTTGGAAAATGGGATTTCATCCCCAGAAGTGCCAAGTGTTGTAAATATGTAATAAACGCTCACCAACTATATCAGAATACTCTATTCACAATATTGTTCTTAAAGAAACCAATGCTGCAAAATATTTAGGCGTGATTATAGATAGTCGTCTCAAATGGAAAGAACATTACAATTTAGTATATAAGAAAGAAAATAACATCTTAGCCCCCAAAAGGTTAAGGACGGCTGCTATAAAACACTGGTTAGACCAGTACTGGAATATAGTTGCTCAGTCTGGATCCTTACAATCTAAAGGACATTGATAACCTTAAAAAGATTCAGAAGAGAGCAGCACGGTTCGTAACAGGGAACCATGTCAGAGAGAAAGGGAATACTAGGAAGAACATGAGGAGATCAGAATGGAAACCCTTAGAAGAGAGAAGAGCTTTTATTAAACTTAATACCTTCTTCAAAAGGCAGAACTAAATTTACTGATATCCCAATGGAACAACTAGTATTTAATAAAAGTAGCACCAGGATGTGTTATGCCATACCTGCATCAAATCTTGACAGCCATTTACATTTATTTTACCCTAGTTCTGTAAGGCTGTGGAACTCACTGCCGGGTGCCATCAAGATTGCCACAAATGCAATCTCTGTTAAAAATCAAATTGATAAGACTGCATATTGATTGATTTTCTATTTTAACTTCCCCACATATGTTATGGTTACCTAGGCCTTAACCTGGCCATTGTTTTTAACCTTTTAAATATCATGTGCGACCCCTTGTTGCCAAATTTTGCTCCAAGGGCCAACAGGCTGAGTCGCATTTTCTTTTTTTAACATGCGCGCTGGTGACCTACTCATTTTTGAGTGAACCAGTTTTTTAGGAAGAAGAAGAAGATGTAGGGAATGACTGGAGTGAGTGGTGTGAGAACTATACCAGCGGTGGGGCATGGAATATGATAAAGGAAGAAGAAGAAGAAGAGAGAAGCAGAAGAAGGAGACGGAAAAGCGGAGGAATAAGAAGAAGAAAAACGAAGAGAGAAGCAGAAGAAGAAGACGAAGGTGAAAAAGATGAAGAAGAAGGAAGGTGGAGAAGAAGGAGAAGAAGGAGGAGGAGGAGGAGAAGGAGGAGGAGAAGGCGGAGGAAGAGGAAGATGAGGAGTAGAACAGGAGAAGAAGTAGAAGAGGAGAAGGAGGAGGAAAGAAGAATAAAAAGGAGAAGGAGAGCAGGAGAAAAGGGAAAAAAAACAAACAGTGGCAGCAAAGTCAACAACAATTGCAACAACAGGAAATGAGACAGAAAAAAGAAGTGAAGTAGAAAGAGAAGAAGAAGAGGAAGAAGAAGAAGAAGGAGAAGGAGGAGGAGAAAGAGGGGTTACTCATAAGTATACTATTCAAAATGTAATACTTGACTGTGTTGCCGAGTCAGTTCAGACATGTTCAATGGCGCCTGTTGTGATACAACATACACAGGACACCGTCCATTAAGCTTGCTCTCATGGTGCCACGCATTCATACAAAAAACTCCAAATTAATGGTTCTGTGGTACCCATTCCCCTTGCCCGCATACAAACATGAAACACGCCGAACAGACAAGAAGTCTTTCCTTAAAAAAGGGGGAATTCCAGACTTACTTTTGTAGCACGCATTGACACATGTACAAAATAACAATAGCTGTTGATGAAAAAAAAAATCACATAACGATTTCCTTTCTAATCTTTTAGTGATAGTTTCTGGGGAATACATGAAAATGAGAAAGATAAAGTTGTATCTCGGAAAGGACGTGACGAACTAAAAGCTACAAGGCACAATGGCCGACACAGTAATTTTCTACTATTCCAAGCCTCACCATTGTGTCTGGCAGCCTGTGTGGTGCGCCCGTTACTAGGGCGTGGATTAAGTGCTAATGTGGAGATCCCGTTTCGGCCTTTCCCATTTCGTCCTATCCTTTTCCGCCCTTTTCTCTTACGCCCTTTCCTGTTTCGCTCTCACGATGAAGGCGATTTTTACACAGTGTAATCTCTCTCTCTCTCTCTCTCTCTCTCTCTCTCTCTCTCTCTCTCTCTCTCTCTCTCTCTCTCTCAGCGTTTTGGAATCGTGTGGATGACCCAGGAAGTGAAAAAAGAGCAACAGTTCATTGCAGAATTTAAAGACAGGCTTATTTGATCGTTTGAACAGAACTGGCACTCAAATACGGAAAATACGGTGTGTTTTTTTTCTCAATGTTATAAAGAAGTGCACAGGATAAATTACGCAAGATTCAGGTTGAGAAATGTAGGTTTAATGCAACCAAAGAATATCCACAGAATTACCTTGTCTAGCACGTAGACACATTATTGACGACGAAGAGCACTTTCTGATGCTGAACAATTTAGAAGTGGGGGAAAACAAGTGAAGGCTAACAATTCTTCCGTCATTACAGTAATAACTTTGCAAAGATTTGAACTTAAAGGAGAAAAAAGAGGGGGGGGGGTTTGAAGATGAAGAAAATGAGAACATAAAATTAAGAAAATATATCATAAATACGAAAACCGTTCGCTTGCTGTATGAAGGAACCATTGTAATCCCTCCTTCGCTAGCTGCATGAAGGAACCATTGTAATCCCTCCTTCGCTAGCTGCATGAAGGAACCATTGGAATCCCTCCTGAACGCAGATCTGTTTATATTGCCTGCTCCTAGGCCTTTCGTCCGCTGGATCGGACTCATCAGGGAGACACGGCTGATTGTGTCAAACAGAGACACACCACAGTCCATAATTCTGTGGTGTTAACACCACCAAGGGTTCAAAACACCCCCAGAGAAGCCAGCAAAGGTAGTAAATGAAACAAAACGAAAGTGTGGAGAGAAAAAGAGTCGCTGAAAAACTGAAAACATTATGCAAACAGTACAAAATGTAGGGGACAGTCTTTGAGTCTATGCTTGAGGATCCATTCAAGGATGCAAGGGAGATCAAAAGATATGGAATAGTCTGAGTGGTCAGCTCTGCTGTTCAATAACCCAAGCATTGTCAGCGACTGAGAATTGTGCAGAACAACCTTTACTTGGATCTCCTAAGAGATGCAATCTCCCACTGATTGACCAGACAATATAATGCTGAACAATTAAGTAGTGGGGGAAATCAAGTGCATGCTAACAATTTTTCCGTCATTACAGTAATAATAATAATAATAATGAATACTTATATAGCGCCTATTCTCGGCTAGAGGCTAAGCTCTAAGCGCTTTACAATCAACACTCGTTTACACAACGGGCTGCCTACCTGGGTAGTGCCGACTGAAGAGCTGCCAGCTGGCGCTTCATTCAGTCGTTTCCCGTGTCATCCAGTCAATATCGTTCAATAACGATCACTCATTTTCCTTACTTCCTTCATTCTTTCAATTTCTCACGCAGGGTGCATGCTTGTGTAACGTGTCATCCATACCAACGGCCAAACTGGCCTTCTCTTCCGAAAGTTGGTGATGGGATTTTACGTGTGTGCAAGATGTTATGCGTGCGTTCACACACGGAACCTCGGTTTATAGTCTCATTCGAAGGACTGTATGGGAAATGGAGTCAGAACCTATGTTAACTCCGAGGGAAAAATCCCCCTGTACCGAAACGCCCCGGCGGAGGTTCGAACCCGCAACCCCAGGATCACCAAGATTACGAGTCAGGCGCTCTACCACTGGGCTATACCGTGGTATCTTTTGCAAAGATCTGAACTTAAAGGAGAGAAGGAAAAAAAAAAAAGGGGGGGGGGGGGGAGGCGTTGAAGATGAAGAAAAATGGGAACATAAAATCAAGAAAATATATCATAATTATGAAAACCCTTTACTAGCTGTATGAAGGAACCATGTAATCCCCCCTGAAAGCAGATCTATGTGCATTGCCTGCTCCTAGGCCTTTCGTCCGCTGGATCGGACTCATCAGGGAGACACGGCTGATTGTGTCTGTGCTCTTGGTGTCAAACAGAGACACACCACAGTCCATAATTCTGTGGTGTTAACACCACAAAGGGTTCAAAAAAGAATCCAACAACACCCCCAGAGCAGCCAGCAAAGGGTAGTAAAATGAAACAAAACGAAAGTGTGGAGAGAAAAAAAGTTGCTAAAGAACACTTTCTGTTCCACTGTACTGCATATAATGAAGTACGGACAAATTGTCCATTTTCCCAGTTAGATATAGCTAAAAGACAAGATGTCGCTGTCGTGTTACTATCCGATGACGAAATTGTAATTAAATCAGTTGGGAAATTCATCGCGGAAGCATTGAAAATTAGACTGATAAAGGATAGTCAAAATTAAGATAATGCATTATAAGAGATATATAAATGAATGATATTCATCGCATGTGGTGGAGATCAGTAAGATACAATATCATCATTTAATTGAGTGGATGGTCGAGTCAGTCTTACGATTTTTTTTTAACATTACTGTATTACTCCTGTATTGGAAGACACGCGGAGATGTTACGATTGTATTTGTTTTTGTTAACCTTTAATTTGGTACACACTGGGGATAAATGTGTACTATTTGTTTGCAAGGAAAGGCAGAGGTAAATGCTATTATTCTGTTACCCCCCCCCCCCCCCCTTCTCCCTTGTCAAGAGACGATTTTTAATATCAAAGTGTCAAACGTCTCTCTCTCTCTCTCTCTCTCTCTCTCTCTCTCTCTCTCTCTCTCTCTCTCTCTAACCAATGGATTACTGATACAGAAATTCATGCTATTCACGTGTTATATCTGTACATTTAAATTCATAACGTTTCTCTCGATGCTACAGGAATTCATGACGTAAACCTTTCCTTTCTTTAATTCTATAATTAATCAAAGTTGAAGACGATTTACACACACACACACACACACACACACACACACAACACACACACCACACCACACACAACTTCTTACCATATCAGACTGGAAGAATAGCTATATGACAATATCAATATTCTATTTTCACAGCGATAATGATTTAACCATTTGAACTCACTGAACATTATACCAGTACGTGAAGTATAGACCTTTTATTCTCCATCATAATGTTAACTTCACAATCATCATTCATATCGCAGTGAGATTTTAGCGAATTTCATGTTTGCATTTTCATACAGTTCAGTAGTGTTTATGATAATCTTCTTTTCCATTAGTTTTTTTTTTTTTTTTTTTTTTTTTTTTTTTTGAAATTTTTTTTTTT
This sequence comes from Conus ventricosus, assembly GCA_018398815.1. NCBI lineage: Eukaryota > Metazoa > Mollusca > Gastropoda > Neogastropoda > Conidae > Conus > Conus ventricosus. The sequence goes on from CM031609.1 coordinate 65,227,570, forward strand.
TTTTTTTTTTGATAAACACGCTTTATTCAGGTAACAGGAGAACTACATATGCGCATAAGAGGACAGTGCGCAGAGGTTTTCACACATACATTAAACTGATAATACATATATATTTCTAGCTATTGTGAAAAATTGAACAAAAATAGACAAAACATGTATGAATACAAACTTAGGCACATTAAACGCAAGCATATTCCAGTAATTTCCACGAGTATGGAATTTAACATAGCTGATAATGTCAATGATACTAACAGAAGAACAATAGTCACCATACATTGCTTTGAAACATCATTTCAATTAATGTCAGGAGTTTTCATTTTCACAAGGTGGTTTTTTTTTCCCTTCTCTTTCCTTCTTCCTCCCCCCCCCTTCCCCCCCCCCCCCCCCCTCCCTTCCCTTATACTCGCACTTCACTCTAAGTCTCATTCTCTCTTTAATCCCACTCCCCCTCATATGCACACCTTTCCCTATCTTTTTGCAATGCTTATGGATGTCGACTATTTCTTGCGGTTGTTACCTAGTATCGAGGAAACATGGAACAAGATAAGATAATGTTGCTTATAGCCCAGCCGACCGCAAAGGGCCACATCAGGGCTGAACATGGAACAAACAACAACAAAAAAAAAAAAAAAAAAAGATACCAGGAGCATTTAGTTGAAGTTGTTGTTTCTTATGTGTACCGCTTATATTTAATTGCTGAGTATAATTCACATAAATAAGTCAATATACATGTTTAAAAGGAAAAAAAGGACAACAATCTTGGCTTTGAGACGATTTCCACTTTTTTAAAGGCATATTTTTAAAGAATTTGGCATTCACTCCTCAAGCAGACCTGAATAAGGTGCCCATTTTCTTTCAAACTCAAACAGCTGCATTTCGGAGCTATATATATATTTTTCAATACGATAGTTTCTTTTCAAATCTTCTATGAAAAAATTTAGTCTAGGCTTACTTTGATTAAATCTACATTTGTAGATGAAATATTTTGCCCATAGTATAATAATATTGAATATTTCGTCCGTTTGAGTGATTTCATCAGTGCCAAACAATATTAATTCAACGTTAAATGACATTCGCACATGGTGTGCGGTTTTCTGTTTAAGTAACCTTTCCAGATTTGCCAAAAAGTTTTAGAGTAAGTACATAGCCATAAGTAGTGGTGGATAGAGTCTCGTTCGCTATTGCAAAAAGTACATCTATCATTTTTAGTTACCCCCATTTGTTTCAAAACAACATTTGTAACAAGGATTCTATGACAAATTCTTAACTGAAACCATTTCAGTTTTATTTCTTTTATTTTATTAGCCAACTTTAAAACCACGTTCCAGTCAACCAAAGTATCAATTTTTTTCTCCCAGTTCTTAAACGGTTTTATATCAAAAATTGTCTGCATTTGTAGAAGATGATTATAGTATAATCTTGAACCTTTTTTTACACTGATTACTATTTGAAGTGTTTTTGGATGTTGATTACCAACGTTGCTGTCTATTTTGATATCTCTTATTCTCATGTATTCTTTTATTGCTTGTATACAACTGACATACCGTAGATAGTTCACATTTATTTTATATTTTCTGCAGAAATCCTCCCAGCTTAAAAAATCACCACTTTCGTTTAGAATATCTTTTACAAGGAAAACATTGTTAAGTGCCCAATTTCTCCAGAAAAAATATGTTCGGTCGATTTTAAATTTCTCGTTGTAAAAAAGAGGTTCAGAGACAATTTCTTTGCTTTCAGTTAGATCGATATTAGTATTTAGATCTGCGAATGCTAAAAACACATCTCTCCAGAAAAAATTACATCGGCTATTAGTGTAGCGTTTTGCTCCATAACTACTGAGATTGTTTACTTCTGGACATAGCGTCTGAATTACTATTTTCCATTTTTGAGATCCAATATACAGCTTTCTTATCCATGCTAGTTTTAATGACTTTATAAAAGTTTTTATGTCTGGGATTCCTAGTCCTCCGTGTTCAATGTCGTATGTGGAATATGTTTTGTTGACTTTTGTTGGTTTGTTGTCCCATATGAAATCAAAGCACATCTTTTGTAGTGATTTAATCTCAACATCTGGTGGGTTAGGTAATAAAATCCATAAATAAACTAACTTTGAAAGAATAAGCGACTTCAGTATTGCAACTCTGCCTTTTTTGCCCAAATTTTAAATAGAATTTTTACTTCCAAAAGTTTGTCCGCTACATTAATTTCCGTTAGATTTATTAAATCGTTTGAGAACCAAAGTCCTAGGATTTTGAATTTTCTGGGGTTCCATTCCATATGCTTATGTGGTAAGTATTTTACAGGTGAATTTTTCTTTTTTCCTAACCAAACATTTATTGTTTTTTCAAAATTAAGTTTCAATCACGAAATTTGTTCAAACTCGTTTAATATTTCAAAGACTTTTTCATACGACTTCTTGTCTCCATGCAGAATAAACGTCGTGTCATCAGCAAACTGATTTATTTTAAACTCGGTGTTCGAAATATCTATACCTTTTATTTCTTGTTCTTCTCTTATCTTGCATGCTAGAATTTCAGCACACAAAACAAATAGATAGGGGAGACTGGGTCGCCTTGACGACATCCTTTTTTAACATCAAAGCTTTGCGAAACTTTTCCATTAACTGTTAAATAAGATTTTATATTGCAATAGAAAATAGAAATCCAGTTACAGATATCTTCACCAAAACCAAATGCTTTAAGAGTTTTTTCTATGAACTTCCAGCTCACCGAATCGAACGCTTTTTTGAAATCAATTGATACAAGCAGTCCAGGCAAATTCTTCTGTTCTAAATAGTGCATCATGTCGTAGATTATTCTCAAATTATCTCCAATGTATCTGTCGTTTATAAACCCAGTCTGATCTTCATTTATTAACTTTGGAAGCACGGTCTTTATTCTGTTTGCTATACACGTTGACCCGATCTTATATGTAACATTTAAAAGTGTAATCGGTCGCCAGTTTTTCAAAAATTCTTTTGGCTTATCGCCTTTTGGCAGACATATTATAATCCCTTCCCTTTGTGTTATGGACATTTTACCGTTACTGAAACCTTCGTTAATGGACCTGACTACAAAATCGCCCAATTGCTTCCAGAAAAATTTGAAAAAATTAACAGTCATCCCGTCAGTTCCCGGACTTTTAGCATTTTTCATATGCTTTAACGCTATCGTTGCTTCTTCTTTAGATATTATACCTTCCATTTTATCAGATTCTAATTTAGTTAGTTTTGGTAAGTTTATGATATATTGTTCTAAGTCAACATTTTTGGTTTGTCTTTCTTCATATAATTCTTTATAGAATGTTTTAGTTTCTTCCAAAATCTCGTCTGTTTCTGAAAGTGTCCGGTCTCCATGTGTTACAAGTTTAAACATTTGTTTGCTCACGAAGTGTCTTTTCTCAAGGGAACAAAAGTACCGGTTTACTTTTTCTCCATCAGATACCCATCTCGCTTTGGAGCGCAAAATTATACCGTCCATTTTTATTTTTCTGATTTCTAACAATTGTTTCTTCTTTTCTTGTAAGAGCATTAAGTCACTTTTACTTTTGAAGCTATCTTTTTCCAGTTCTTGTATTTTGTGGTCTAACTCTCGCTCTTTCGCGTTAAGTTCCCTTTTCTTTTTTATTGAATATGTAATTGTTTTTGCTCTGATTTCCATTAGTAAAGTGTCTAGGAACAACTGGTCTGATATTGTAAATTGTATTTCGTTGTTTGGAATGTCAGTAATTTTTGTTCTTGCGTACGGTAACACTGCATACTGTTCTTTCACTCTTTCGATTATTTCATTAATAATTTCTACATAGTTGCGATCTTTCAGTAAGGAAGCATTAAATTTCCAAAACATTTTCTTTTTTTTCTTCTTTCTTAAAGTTCAATTCTAAGGTTATTAGTGAATGATCACTCCTGTATCCCACGAGAATATCAGCATTTTTTACATTACTGAGCAACGAGTCAGAAACAAGAAAAAAATCCAATCGACTTTGTTGAAACGGTTGCATTCTTCTCCAGGTAAAACGAGTAATTTCTGGGTTGAGTTCGCGCCAGATATCTACCAGCTCTAGATCGAAATCATTTGTAATACTGTATCACTAGCTTTAATGTTATTAATATGCTTGTAATTATAATAATCTAAATTTGGATTAAGTACGAAGTTCCAGTCTCCTGCTAATATTACATTTGTAACACATAATTCTTCTATTTTCTTTTGGATACTTTTATAAAAATCTGGGTCGTCTTTGTTTGGACCATATATATTCACTAACATAATCTGTTTATCCAGTGTGTTAATAATCGAAATTATATAATTACCTTCACTGTCTTTTATTGTTCTCTCTATCTTAAAATCGAAATTGTTATTGAAGAGAATACCTACACCTCGTGATCTACTATTATTTGATGAAAATACACACTCATATCCCCATTCAGCACGGATTTGAAGTTCTAGGTTTTTGGTAAAATGCGTGTCCTGTAAAAAGTATATTGAGTATTTTTTTTTTGCCTCAAGTACTGAAAGACATCCTTTCTTTTCTCATATTTACCCAGACCCTGGCCGTTCAGTGAACAAATTGTTATGCTAGTCATCGTGGAATGGTTTGTTTACTAACGAATAATCGCCCTTTTTATTTCACTATAATTATCCATGTGATGTTTCCTTTTGAAACACAAAAATTGGCCACCGGCTAGTCGGACTAATCTTTACACACTCGCTCGCATTCTCACCGCAATCTTTCCTTTTCTCATTCATGCTTCGCTCGTGAACGTCGCTCATGACATGCAGACCATGGAGACGTGATAGTTTTTTTCCTTGCTCAAAAACAGTTGCACGTGCCGGTGTAACCCCGCCCCCCCCCCCCCCCCCCCCGCCCCCCCCCCCCCCCGCCCCCCCCCCCCCCCCCGCCCCTTTACCAGTGTTTTGTTGAATTACTTCCTACGACATACACCCCCACCCCCCGAAGTCCCGCCCCCCATCCTGATGGAGAGATAATGAAGAGGAAAAACAAAAAATCAAGTAATAATAAATAAAAAAAAATATTAAAAAAAATAAAAATAAAAAAAATTAAAACATTGCAAAAACCTCTCCTCTCCCCACAAATACACCCCCCCCCCTCCCCCCAGATCATCGACACTCCATCCAAAGGCATACAGAGTTATACATTGATACATGTTTGTTGTATACACTACCATATACACATGAGCATGTCTACTATTCCAAAGACAGATTCACATCAAAAGGCATATAATTTTACACAATTGTACATGTTGTATAAATCAATATATACATAAACACATGTCTGCTGTTCTAGAGACAAAGCGAGAGAGAGAGAGAGAGAGAGAGAGAGAGAGAGAGAGAGAGAGAGAGAGAGAGAGAGAGAGAGAGAGAGAGAGGAGAGAGAGAGAACACCGGCTCGAACATGAGGGGGAAAAAAATCACATAAACAAGTGTAGCAAAATCTTTTCTCCAAGGGTTCTTGAGTCATCAGCACTTGGATCTCAACATGCTTAAGGGTAATGAAACCCAATAACGATAACAATATAACCACAGCAGTAGTATAGCACAAGAGAAGAAGAAGAAAGAAAGAAAGAAAAGAAGAAAGAGGCGGAGGAGGAGGAGCCAGACAAATGGCGATGATGACGACAATTATGACGAAAATCACGTACTGAATACGCACGCACGCACGCACGCACACACGCGCGGACACACACACCCACACACACAGAAGACACTCATTTGGTGCATCTCTCAGCTTGAAATAGCGTACACATCAACCAAACATAAAAAAAAGGGGAGGGGGGGGGGGGGCTGTTTTCTTGTTCTTTTCTTATCCCTGAAGGATTCCGTGTATGTGCGTACATACATCCTATGTGCAGAGAATGTGAATGCGAGCGCGCACGCGCGCGCGCGCGCGCGTGTGAACCTTTGAAACACTCGCTCAATTTGAAATGACAACACACCGTGAATAGGTAGTACATCCTTCCAAAAAACACAACATAACTGTAAGCAAGTTGAGAAAGAAACACACCACACACACACACACACACACACACACACACACACACACACAACACACACACACACACACACACACACACACACACACACACACAACACACCACACACACACACACACACACACAGAAAAACCTCCAGGAAACGTTTAGTGTATCCCTCAGTTTGTGTCACACCTCAACCAATGTAATTCACACATCATATAAACATCGGCTATCTTTGTTGCTATTCCTGTCTCACCAACAAATTATACATGTGTTCACACAACATTTGTAAGCAAAGACCATGTGTGTGTGTGTGTGTGTGTGTGTGTGTGTGTGTGGCAAAAGAGCGCCAGCGCGCGTACGAGACAGAGAGAGAGAGTGGGATAGAGAGACCCAGAGAGGGACAGAGAGAGAGGGAGGGAAAGAGACAGAGGGAGGGGGGGAGGGAGGAGAGAGAGAGAGAGAGAGAGGAGAGAGAGAGGAGAGAGAGGAGAGAGAGAGAGAGAGAGAGAGAGAGAGAGGAGAGACTGAGAGATAGAGACACAGACACAGAGAGTGTGTGTGAGTGTATGCGCGCGCGCATGCGTGGGTGAGTGTGAAAAGATGAAGCCCATCTGGGTCGGTGTTCTCTCATCCCAGCCCTCTCAGCAGTTAGCTATCAACATTTTACACCAGCTGTGATTACAAAATCAACAAGTAAATACACGTGAAGCAAAAAATAAAACCACTGATAAGGACGCACATCCGCCATAAAAATGAATAAATAAATAAATTAAAAATAAAAAAAAAATTTAAACTTAGTACACTGAAAAATCACATGGAGACTCAAAACCAGAGAGACACTTACTTGTTGCAAGTCACAGATTGAAACAGCGTACACATCAACCATGGAGAGGGGTTCTTTTCCATTAGTTATGTATTCACTCTTAGTGTGATCAATGCAATACTAATAGCCATTTAACAAAATATCCTACTGTTCCAGTTGTAGACATCGCACGGAGATGTCTTGGCAACAAGGCGCTTCGATAAACTGACAGTGAAGATTTTTTTTTTTTTTTTTTTTTGTGGAAGACTTGAAACTGCTTCACAATTTGCCTAAAACTTAAAGTAAGTGGACAACAAAGTTTCTCGAGTCATGTATATTCACTGGAAACCATTTCAAGTTTCGAAAAGAAATACGATTGAAAACAAAAAAATGGGTGAACTAACTCTGCTGCCGGGAGCAAAACAAAGCGAAGGCAACTTAGGTAAAGGAGGGACAAAATCACCCAGTCACACAAAGAAAAAAGATGACAAGAACAAACGGAGAGGGCGAAACTATGCTGGTGGAAACGCATCGCAAAGACGCCACAGTAATGCAAATCTGTTAGGTGCATTTGATGTCATGTTCATGCTGGCTGGAGTATTGCTTGGCACATTTTGTATGCCTGTTATTTGTAACGACTGACAAAGAAATACTTGTCAAAAATGTACTCACCCATTTAGTGCTGTATATTAGAAAGCAAGCTTTACTTTGCACCTCAGTGTGTGTGTGTGTGTGTGGTGTGTGTGTGTGTGTGTGTGTGTGTGTGTGTGGTGCGTGCGTGCGTGCGTGTGTGTTGACTTGTTTTTAGCAACGCTTCAGTCCGTGTCAGACTGCAAGCTGTCTCTTCACTGGTCTACGCATGATTAAATCTAACCCTATTCACAAAAAAGGAAGGAGGGAGGAAGTCCGGTCACCATGGACCCCCCTCCTCCCTCACTCCTTTCCGATCCGCCTCTGCCTAAGCTGCTGTTTTGAACAAGGGCCTGTCACACTGAACCTGACTGGGCGTTACAGGCACCGTAGTCTCGCTCACGTTACTTTCCACCGAGAGCGTGCGCATCGTTTCCAGAAACAACGCTCTTTTAAAGTCTTCACCCAAAGAAGGGTTTGAGGGTCCAGTTACCCCTGTTTCTTCGTCGGAGTTGTAGCCCCTGTTGACAGTGCCAGAACTAGGAGAGTCGTCTTCATCCGTCTCGGTGCTGAGTGCTGGTCTCTTTCTGGAGCGGACGGTGTTGTCCGTTACCTGGATGGAGTACAGCAGCCTGAAACCAGCGGAATTTGAGTATCAGTCACAGTTAGAGCTAGAAAGATCAACGAGGTGATTCTTTTCTTGTAGGCGTCATCTGATGTAATCAGCGGATAAAGAGACATAAGGATGATAGGGCCATTACTGGAGGTCTATGCGTGCTGTCTCATTTTTCAGATGACAGTTATTTCATTCTACAATCAATTTTGACAGCGATATTATCATTTCTTCTTTTTCGGATACAACAATAGCGACTCATGTCTTCTCGGAACATGTAAAGAAAACAAATTGTATTTATTTCGGATTGAGTCATATGCAGGACAATGAAAAACAAATTGATGTTCAACTTCCTTGCAACACATTAAGCACAAATCATCCCTTTCCTGGTCGTCACCACCTGTTAGCAGTCAATCCAAGAGTCTGGCAAAAAGGCCTCGATGCCACTTGTTTTCAATGACTGAGATGCATATTTTCAGCCTGAAGAATGCTTTTTAAATGAGAAATATCAGCCATGATTTTCTTAACATACAGTATGAAGAATGTTTTTAAATGAGAAATATCAGCCATATATTTTCTTAAACATTGGCATACCAGTTTTGCTTATATGAATTGATTAAACGGTTTTTAGATTCTGAGATAAAGGCAATATCACTTCCAACTCCCTGGCTGATCCAAACAATACCGAAACCGTTCTCAGTAAGAGCTTTTTTATATTGTCCACCCAATTTGCCTTCCCTCTTCTTGTCGCCGTAACAGCATTTCATGCACTTGCGTACATAATCTTTCCATTGAAAGCTTAATAGTTTTGTATCAATATGTTTTACTCTCAATAACTGTTCGGGTCTTAAGTAGATATCTGCCACTCTCACGATATGGAGAGAGGAGTTGAGTTGAGTAAGAGGAGTTGATGGGTATATCTAAAAAAAAAGTTTTATAGCAAAAGTATGCAGAGTTTCTGTCTGCTTATTCTCTACAGCACCTCAGATTTCTGCTGCACGTGTGTCGCACACGTGCCAAAACAATGACTTGTATCCCTCTAATGGCTCTGTACCTTTAATGCTGCTATTTTTCAGTACATTCCACAGTATATATCTATTCACCGAATCAATGGTCTTCCTGAAGTCAATGAATGCAACATACAGCTTACAATTTTCATTCGAATATTTTAAACAAATACATACATTTAAGGTGAATAGATTAATAGTGCTATAGCCTTCTCTGAATCCTGCCAGCTCTTTAATTATATTCCCCTCTATATTTGCCCAGTTAGTAAGCCTTTAATTAAGATATACGTATAAATTTTTCCTAGTACACTTATTAATGCAACTCCTCTGTTGTCGTCCGTATTGTTGATGTCTCCTTTTTTTCGTATATTGGTACTATAATAACTGTTGACTAGGCTACTGGAAATGTTCCTTTCTCAAAGAGAACGTTAAAGAGATCCACTGAAATATCAATAACAGCAGCATTCGTCAATTTCTATATTTCACTTAAAATTTCATCGACACCAGTACTTTTACCCATTTTAAAGGTTTGATGTTGTTCGTAAGTCACTGTTATAAATTCGGCCATTGAACAGAGGTTCTTCCACATTGTTGTCTTCTTCTGTTATAACATTTTTGTGTTGATCTGTGTCTTCCACATCATTGAAGTCTCTATAGAAATAATGATGCCACTGTTGAGAATTATTTGCATGACACATTACGCTTTTTATTTACAGATCTGATGGTTGACCAAAATACCTTTGGGTTATTGATGAACTATCTTAATTTCTGATGCCTTATCTCATCATATTTCTCTTTTTACTCCTTTCTGAATTTATTGTATATCTTTCTTTCGTGGAAATACATCTCCTTACGTTTAACTGAATCTGGTTTTGCCTTCGCCAGTTCCATAGGAGACGTTCAACAGTTCTTTTCTTTTGAGTACATTCTCTATCTAACCATTTATTCGTTTGTCTTTTCACATTCTCACTTATTCTAAACATACACGCTGCCACTACATATAATGCATTAACAAAAATAGTAATACGTTCATTGATATTATCCTTCAAAATCTCTTTCGCTCTCTTCAAGCATTTTTAAACTCAAATGAATCAATTTCATTGTAGCAAATCTTCACATTTTCATCAGACCACGCCATTCTTTCTTCTTCATTTTTTGGCAACACGTTCCCTCCTTTTCCATTCTTCTCACACTTCTATGTCAACTCAACCGGAATATGCCACAAGTGCAAACCGTCTCCTGCACACATGTCACAAGTCATGAATAGTTCTGATAAAACAACGACATAATCGATCACACTTCTCCCATGGGATGACACACAAATAAATTCGCCTTTAGCATCTCCTCTGCAGCTTCCATTATCTTAAGCAGATCAGACACAGAAAAAAACTCAATAACAGAAGCTCCAAACTTATTGACTACTGCATCTTTTGAACAGTGCTCTACAGACCCATCTTCCTCATCAGGTTTCAAGCTAGCGGTGTGAAATGTCATTCCTTAGCCTTCAGATTGTTCATTTCCTGTTCTAGCATCCACATCAGCAGTCATTATAGTATACATTTCTGCTCTCTCAATGCTTTGCATCCGATTTTCCTCCAGGCTGACAATGCCATCTTTTATTTCATTATTCTTATAAACTGGATTCTATCAGGTGCAATATAACACGCCACCAGCAAAATATATTTAACTACATTAAACAGCATCTTATCAACTTTCATAGCAACAATATTTTAACAACTTCTTTTACACATTGACTGCAGCATTTCTTCACAGGCAAGAGAACTCCGCCCGAGTTTCTCCATTGGATAGACAGCTTTCTTGCTGGCGCACTAAACTTTACATAATCAGTGAAGACGCCGCTGAAATTAAAATTACAGTCAACGAAAGTTTCAGTCAGACACACAAACTCACAGGTACGCAGTAATTAACAAGATCAATGCCATTCAATTTTCTAGTTCAGGAAGGACAACTGAGGCAATGATGGCCAGGCCTGTCCAATTTGGAGTCACTGGCAGAACGCAGTGACCTGTCACTGTCCCGATCAGGTTGTTGTGGTTCCATGCAACAGGACACAGAACTCCACCACATCACTTTTGCTCTTCCGTCGTTGTGCAATGTTAGTTGCCGCAAGTGACTGCAAAAACATTCAGTGTGCATGTCTTTCTACTAAAATGTTTGGATTTTCCCGAAATTAAGTTTAGAAGCTGCTTACTTTAAAGTAGCTTAAAGTTTGCTTTCATACAATCTAACGTGCTGAATGCGAAAATGAGCAAGTTCATGGTTGGCAACTTTCGCGTAATTGTCAACTATTTTGGTAAGGTTTCGTGCAAGAGACCACTGATTCCGTCTCTCTCTCTCTCTCTCTCTCTCTCTCTCTCTCTCTCTCTCTCTCTCTCTCTCTCTCTCTCTGTCAGAACATAGCGTACATATACCGTCAGAAATAAGGGAAACACAGGGGGGAAATGTACCTGTCCCAGAAAAAGGTGTCAGACACTTGAAGATAGGTGAAGGTCTTACAACAGCGACGTAACACTGTCCCCATCTGGCTCTGTGGCACCTCCTCCAGGACAACCAGCACAAGGTGGCGCCTCCGCTCCTCTATGGATTGACGATACGCATGCTCCAGTTCTTCCATTGCCCACCCGCTTCTGCCACGGGACAACGAGAATGAGAATTCCTATCATTCCGTCCTCCAATCAGATAACGTTATTTAGTACAGAGCATGGTAAGAAACTAGTGATTGTAATTACTGAGAAAACATTTGCTTATCGTTATCCTGGCGTGTGTTTCAAATCACATCTTTGACTCTAGAGATCTGTTTACTTGACCCGTAACCCGAGAAAAGGTTATTCTGTTTCCAGTGAAAAGACAGGCGTTATCTTCCTCTTTTTTCCGAACAGTCTATTCACCGAATGTGGAAAACTTCGTCATGATTTATACTGAGCCATGAGCGCATTAAGCTGTTGCATGGGTCCACTCTGATTTGTTGGAGTACTGGAGTACTCAGTCTTTGAAGCCGTGGTAGCAAAACAAGTGAACTGCAGTCTTATCAAGTAGCAACTGGAAAGAAGTTTACAGGTTTCGGCGTATTACGTAGTATTCACATATTTGTCTGTCGGTCTGTCTGTCGGTCTGTCTGTCGGTCTGTCCGTCTGCCTCTCTCTCTCTTCTCCTCTCTCTCTCTCTATATATATATATATATATATATATATATATATAGAGAGAGAGAGAGAGAGAGAGAGAGAATAGTACGGAGGATCATGAAATGAACTCATGCAGAAAGCTCAATAAGCTTGGTTTTAACTTGTTTTTAATACAACAAATACACACACACACACACACACACACACACACACACACACACACACACACACATATATATATATATATATATATATATATATATATATATATATATACTGAGAGGCAAAGAAAACGCAATTCCATTGTCAACTGACAATTTTATTGAAATGAAACAAACACACATCCAAGCAAATACGTGTGACAAAAGTGCGACCACTGTACATTAGTTTGCCTATAACAGGTGCACATTCGCCTGAAGTGAAGCCCATTTAGGCGCGACAGAAAGAATACACTGTCAATATCTGGTGTGTCCCCCTTGAGCACGAACACAAGCTTGCAAACGTCGGGGCATTGAAGCGCACAAACGACGGATGATACGGATCGGTATCACGTTCCAGTGATGCTGCAATGCTTGGGTGAGCTCAGCAACGGTAGTTGGGGATTCTGCTGACCTTGCACACGTCGTCCAAGTTCGTCCCACAAATGTTCAATGGGATTCATGTCTGGGGACACGGAGGGCCACTGCATGACATCCACATTGCTGTCCCGAAGGAAATTTCGTGTGAGAACGGCTGTGTGGGGTCGAGCATTGTCCTGCTAAAACACTAGTCTGTTGCCACCATGCTGTCTCCAGAGAGGAAGAAGAACTGGCTCAAGAACAGTGTCAATATAACGCCTTGCCGTCAAGTTGCCTGGCACAAACACAAGCTCCGATCGAAATTGAGCATTTATGGCACCCCAGACCATTACCCCTCCACCCCCATAACGATCTCGCTCAATGACACAGGGTTGCGCAAAACGTTCACCCTGACGTCGATACACACGATCACGGCCATCCGGGAAAGAGACATTGAACCGGGATTCATCCGAAAAAACAACATTCTCCCAAACCCTGTTCCCCAGAAAGCCACCTGCGGCAGCCCATCGCTGGCGTGCTAGTCGATGGCGATGGGTTAAGATCTGACCTTGGTATGGTCGACGTGCCTGTAGCCCTGCTGCTGCCAGACGCCGACGCACGTACGGCTGCTGATTGGTCTTTCTATAGTCCCAATAGTGTTGCGGGCTGTTTGTGCAGCTGGCTGGAAACGATTCGGAGGTGCTGCATGACAATGTAGCGGTCCTGTCGTGCCGTCGTCACACGTTGGACGCCTGGGCGTGGACGGTCGTTTACACTTCCATGGTTTGGTGCCGAGTCGCAAGACGGGTTATGGTTGATGGGTGTACATTGAAATGTTGTGCGGCCCTGATGTGAGCAGTGCCTGCCCTCAGCATGCAAGGGCTTGATTTCTCTGGTCTGTAGTTAACCGCGCATGGTGCGTACGAGTGTCAGTAAACGCCAATGTGTGTTTTTATAGGGGACAGTCATGGCTGTTTGCATGCAATCACAGTATGCCTGTGTTGCACGTGTTTTGCAGTTATCAGTTAAAAGATGTGTTGGAGTGGTTTACTCATGACGTCATGAACCCAACTGTGCCTGTCAATACAGATCGTCGCAATACAACATACGCGTGCTAGGTTGCATGCCTCGTGCATAATTCACATTATTTTGGCTGAGGTGACATTTTTCGGGACGAAATGGGGATTGCGTTTTCATTTGCCTCTCAGTATATATATATATATATATATTGAATTATAAACAAAGCTTGCTCTTATGTCTTAGATTGTAGACATAATCTCCCTATGTCATAGTCTCCCCCTTGGAGAGCTTGCTGAAGGCTCATTTTGAGAAGCATTTATTTTATTTTTCCCCATTCACCCACTCAAGGACATACTGTTAGTTAGGCAGAATTATCTACCACTGCAGATATGAATGCTTATCTCCCCCTATTTCTACAATCTAAGACATAAGAGCAAGCTTTGTTTATAATTCAATATTTCTTGCAGTCGTTGCAACACCAAGCTGCTCTGTAAGTTGCTGGAATGGTGCTCGGTACTTATCCTTGGAATTTATTAGTTCATTGTAATTTAGTCCCTTGCGGATTCATTCCAAGAACTGGCCCTCAGCACTTGTGCCTTAAGAGGATATCTTTTTATATTTTCTACTTTTCACAAGAAAATGTACCCTGTTTTGCTCTTTCATAATTTTCTTTTGCTTCTATATGGCACCTTTGGTTGGTTTTTGAAAACTCAACAAACATACTACGGTATTGCACACCAGCCTTTTCTGGGATAGCATTCTTCTTAAAACTGAAAAGGCAGTGGAGTCAAATTACCGCTTTCCGCGGTCACTGAGGAGAAACAATCAGGTTTCGAAATATCGGTATCTGACCAGGAGTTACATGGTAGTGAATTTTCCTCCCTATTGGAGGTTGTCTCCCCTTGGAGACTATAAGCTTGCTGAAGGCTCATTTTGAGAAGCATTTATTTTATTTTCCCCATTCACCCACTCAAGCACTACTGTTAGTTAGGCAGAATTATTACCACTGCAGATATGAATGCTTATCTCCCCCTATTTCTCAGTCTAAGACATAAGAGCAAGCTTTGTTATAGTTCAATATTTCTTGCAGTCATTGCAACACCAAGCGCTCTGTAAGTTGCTGGAATGGTGGTCGGTACTTATCCTTGGAATTCATTGTTGTTGTATATATATATATGTGTGTGTGTGCGCGCGCACAATCAAATATGATGTTTAAACAGTGTAATGTCTGATACGTTTCTGTCCGTTTAAAATCCACTTCATCTCCATCACAGGATAAATGCTGTCTGAAACTTAGGGTCACGGGTCGGAAGGAAATCTTTTCCATTTGTTCACAGCCAATCATTTCTTCCGTATAACATAACATGACGTCCTCTTGTGTGCATAAAGTATCGGAATTTTTACTTGGTATTGTTCATTAGCCACTCCAGCTATTGTTTTTATACACCAATCATTTATTATTTGCATAGAGTGTGACCATCTGAGGTGTTTAAATGAACTCATTTAGAATTCAGTGATCAATGCAACCTGACAAATCTCACGATGTCCCCACACACCCTCACCCCACTTATTGCCCCTCCAGCCTTCGTCTGTCTCCCTATGTCATCGTCCCTTTTCATTTTTTCCAAAATGTATCATTTCAACAATCTCATATATTACGACCAAACGCACTCGCTATCTGTGGGCTTCATAATCACCATTGACCTATTGCCTTTTTGTGTATTTCCTCATAACACACTGGAGAGAAAGAAAGAAAAAAAAGGAAAGAAAGAAAGAAAGAAGAAAATAGACATGAAACGGAAAAAATGAATGAAGAAAAACTTGGAGCTTCCGTGTTCTTAGATATGGTAATATGATGTTGTGACTGTGCTAAGTGTGTGACAGAAGAATCGCAAAGAGCTAAAGAAACGTTAGATTACTCATAAACAGAAAGTTAACAAATGAAAATACGTTTTGTTCTTATTCTTCTTGCAGAGAGAGAGAGAGAGAGAGAGAGAGAGAGAGAGAGAGCAACGGACGCAGGTGAAAATCTCTCTGAATGAAGGAAATTATTGAGAATGAGATGTTGGATTTGTTTGATTCTTATGAAACGAGAGAGAGAGAGAGAGAGAGAGAGAGAGGAGAGAGAGAGAGAGAGACAGACAAACAGACAGACAGACAGAAGAGAGAGAGAGAGAGAGAGAGAGAGAGAGAGAGAGAGAGAGAGAACACTGACACTTTTTATTGTCCAATAGCTATACAGCCCTTTCAGACAAGGGGGGACAATCATATATAAATAAATGTTTTGTCATAAGTGATCTCAAATCTTTATCAAAAGACTATACACACACACGCATGAAAGAAAATATGCACGCACATGCAGGCGCATGCATACACGCGCGCTCGCGCGCGCACACTCACACGCGCGCACGCAGAGATAAAGAGAGGGGAAGAGAGAGAGAGAGAGAGAGGAGAGAGAGAGAGAGAGAGAGAGAGAGAGAGAGAGAGAGACAGACAGACGACAGAGAGAGAGAGAGAGAGAGAGGGAAGAGTGCGAGAGAAAGAGAGAGAGACAGAGACAGAAACAGAAAGATGCATGCGCGAACGCGGGTATACAGATGGTGGATCATCTTGTAATTTGTTGACTTTGTTCAATTAACACTTTCCTAATCTTCATTGCTTCTGCTAAAAATCTAGCCAGGGATATCGTTACATTTTCATTGTTATTTGAAAGAATATATGTTACCGATCTCTGATCAGGATTTCCTGTAAAGGAATTTAGAATACTACAGCTTTTACGTTTTTCATTATAAGCAGAGCAATTGAACAGTAAATGAATTTCATCCTCTGTTCCATTTCCACACGACGGGCAAACGTTGTTTTTATCTTCTTCAGTTTGAAACCAATGTTTGACATTTTTTAGGCCGCTAACTCTTAGTCTGAATCTGATAAGACTAACCCTATGCCATTTATCCAATACAAATGATAAATATTTTTCTGCTTGAAAAACATTTTTGAAAGAATAAAACCACCTATATTTATCATTAGCTTCCAATTCTGAATGCCAATGCTGTTTATAGCAGGAGATAAGTCTATCTTTGAATTCACTAATAAAACCATACTCACAACCTGCACCTTGGCTTAGCCATACAATTCCAAATCCATTTTCGCATAAAATTCTCTTAACATTTGACGCCCAATTTAAGTGACCAGATTCATGTTGTATAACAAGCATTTCATATGACTGTCTGCAAATTCTCGACATTGGTAGGTTAGTAAGTTTTAACCAATATTTAGTACACTTTACAGACATTCGAATACAGAGGGGATATCTTCCGGTTTCGCCATAAACTAAAGTATTAGAAGTGTGGAGGGGAAGACCTAAAAGTCTTTTTATTGCAAAGGTATGCACTTTTTCAACTTTTTTCCCATCTTCTTCCAGTCCCCACACTTCAGCTGCGTAGGTTAATATGGGCTCTATTTGTGTGTCAAATAGTTTCCAAAACAGATCTACATCCCCAGTGTTCAATTTTCTCATGGATCTCAATATGTCCATTACCCCTTTCTTCCCTTTTCTACAGACGTCTAATAAACTGCTACCAATACTTACTTTTGTAGTAAAAACCATTCCCAAATATTTGTAAGAATTTGTAACCATCACTTCTTTATCTCCATAAAACCATCTCTCCCTGGCAGCCAAATGACCTCCCTTTCTAAACACCATTACGTTTGTCTTTTTAAGATTAATACTCAGATGTAGTCTATCTGTTTCTCTTTTTAAGCTGTCAAGCTGGTTCTGAAGACCTATTATTGTATTCGACAACAGTATGACATCGTCTGCAAACAAGAGAAGAAAGATTTCGGCTGCCCCAGGAATCAATTGTATTCCATGCTTTCCAGTCACAGACAATTCTACAGCTAATTCATTAATGAAAAAGGAAAACAATATGGGGCTCAGTAGGCAACCTGTCTCACTCCCCTAGGACAATTGAAATAATCAGAATAACAACATTTGTCACGAACACAAGCCAACACAGAATCATAAATACTCCTTAAGGCCCTATACATTTTGCCATTCACACCATTCCTCCTCAAAACTGCCCACAGTGAATTCCTGTTCACAGAGTCAAACGCTTTTTTAAAATCAATAAATGCAACGTACAGTTTAGAATTCTTTTGTAAAGACTTCTGTATAATAGCATAGAGGGTGAAAATATGGTCAATTGTACTATACCCTGCTCGGAAACCTGCCTGCTCTTCAAGAATTTTTTCTTCTTCTTTTGCCCATATGGATAGCCTTTTCGTTAAAATGTGTGTATAAACTTTACTTACAACCTTGTTAAGGCTATGCCACGATAATTATCTGGCTGATTAGCGTCTCCTTTCTTATATATTGGTACGATAATGGATCGTGACCATTGTTTAGGGAAAATTCCATGATCAAACAATTTGTTGAAAAAGACAACCAGAAAATCGATAACAACAACATTTGCATGTTTCAAAATTTTACCTATGATTTTGTCAGGGCCTGCGCTTTTCCCAGACTTGAGATGACCAATACTGGCAAGGACCTCTTGTCTGGAAATCGCTTCATTAAATGATGCATCAGAAACACCTAATGTTTGTTCATCACTATTGACTTCGCATTTCTCATGATGTGGCATTATATCTAATTCATTAAAGAGTGAGAAGAAATGTTCGTACCACTGATCTATAGGTATAGAATTGTAGATCACTGATTTTGTGTTCACGGACCTGACTGTCTGCCAGAATAGTTTCGAATCATGTACTGACTGCTTTAATTTAATCAACCTTGCTTGATCATACTCTGTTTTCTTTTGGTTTAACAAATGCTTATATTCCTTTCTTTCCTTAACGTACGCCTCTCTTTTTCGCTTAAGTGCATTCTTTGCTCGCTTGAATTTCCATAGTAACCCCCTAACTGCTTTCTTTTTACGGTGACATTCAGCATCAAACCAGTCACTCTTTCTCTTCTTATTTCCTGTTGTTCTCATCATACACGCAGCTGCGCTGCATAGCGACTTTGTAACTATTTCAAGAGAAGCATCGATATCTGTATCAAGAACTAAATAAGCGTTATCTAAATTTTGTTTGAAATCAGCAGATTTCTGCTCATTTTGCCTCTGACCATACATAGTGATTCTCATTACTGGTTTGAACTGTACGTAACTGAATGAATTCTTGCTCCACATTTTTCCAAATAAATTCTACAGGCAAGTGCCAGGAATCGATTCGATCACCAACACATAAATCACAACTGCACGCAGACAACATGTCTTTTGACATAATGATATAATCAATCACACTTGCACCATGCGGTGAAACAAAAGTAAAATCGCCACTAGAATTATTGTCAAAACCTGCCGTTCAAAATGACACAGTTAAACATGTAACAAAAATTCAACAGCGACTGTCCAAAATTATTCACAACGTTATCTTTCGAGTTCCTGTTCCATGATTCCTCATCATTACCATCATCATCATCATTATCATCCATACATGGTGTATAATTACTCATGTCTTCCATCCTTGGCTGTTCACACCCAGTTCTTGCATTAAAATCACCCATAAGCATCAAATGCACATTATCCTTTTGAAGGACGTGTAATAAACTTTCTTCCAAATTAACTATACCGTCCTTAATTACCATCGTATTATATAGAGGCCCATTTTCTGGCACAATATAACATGCAACCAGAAGTACATCTTTGTCACTTTTGAAAACAGACTTGTTTATGTTGACAGCAACTACATTTTCACAATTGACATTGACAGCTGAGACGAATTTAGATATGGATTTTCGGATCATGAGCAACACAACCGCCTGAGTGTCTTCCGTGTCGAGAAAGCTTTTTTGCAGGAGCAGCAAATTTGATATAATCATGGAATATACCACTAAAGTCAAACAGTTCATCGACAAAAGTTTCTGTCATGCAGACAACATCAAACTTAGAAATGTAATCAATGAAAGAAGCATCACTAATCTTATTATATAAATTTTCAACATTATAAACAAGAAATTTCATATTTACAAGATGATCCGGCCTGTCCTAGCGTACTTGCCGTGTTGATCGCCTTGGGAGGGGATGACCAGTCAAGCTCCTGTTGGCAGGAGAGGAGGAGGAGTGGGGGGAGAAAAACCGACGAAGACCCGTGTTGCTCTGTCCTCCACGCCCCGTATCCTCTTTACCACCGCTACCGCCGCACTGAACACGTGTATTCCGTGAGCTGGTCTTGCTGCCCTGGTTAAAGCGATGAGGGGAATCCCCGTCACGGCTTCCGCGTTCTTTCGCCTGCTGACCTCTGCCCCCTGTTGCGTTGGTTGTCGCTTCTTTGACTGCTGCGTTGGTGACGGTAGTTGTCGTTGCAGCATCCGCATTGGTCACATGGTCATCTTTGGCAGCCACCACCTCAGCGTAGGTTCTTGGGTCAGGTCGTTTAGGTCCCACCACTAATTGGCCCTTCTTAAAGTAGGCCACCTTGCCCTCTTTTCTGGCCTCTGACACCACACTGGCCTGCTTTCTGGTCAGGTCATTAGCCACAGTCACTCCCTTTGCCCTCAGTCTTTCACGATAGTCACGATTGGTAATCACCGTCATTTTGTCCTTCCAACGATTGAACTTGACAATCATTGGTTTCGGTCGGCCATCTCTACTCTCACCCACTCTGTGCGCTCGAGCGATATCATTAGTTGTCCATTCTTTTGGTCCGGTCACGCTGTTGAGAACATCAGTTACTACTCTGGCACATGTTTCGTAACTTTCGAACGCTTCTTCTTGGGGGACACCATACATTCTGAGATTGTCTCTTCGAGAAAAACTTTCAAGCTTCTCACAATTTTCTTGAAGTGTTTCTACCTCCTGCTTCGCCCTCTCGATGTCGGAGAACACATTGTGGAGATTGTCACTATTTCCCGTGCAAATGCTGAATAGGTTACTGATATCTTCTTTGTTTCTTTTTGCAGTGCAGCTAACTCTTGTGTGTCTCTTTCTAATCCTTCACATCTTCTGCCAATTTCATCACACTTTGTTATGAGTAGCTCAAGATCAGTCTTAATGTCACTCAAATCATTCCGCATGGAAGCCAGGTTAGTATCTATAGATTTAGATCTCTCCTCTTGCACTCTCAATGCCTCCATGATCTGAGAGAGAACATCCACAGGGGCAGTTGAGGAATCCATACATGAAGAGAGGGACGATCGGTAGCGCTACTCCTGTCCGCTGAACTGGTACACGATGGCGCTGTCGTGTCGTTCTTTGCCGTATTCACTTGCTGGGAAGGGCGATCGCGATCCGTAGGGCCAGGGTTCAGTTCAACATCGCCACAACACAGAAGGTAGGCAGCGACAAACACAAACATCACGATATCCAGTCTGTTCCGCACAGTCACAAGTCTCGTGCGCATGATCAACGCAAACCTGACACGCTTTGCCATGAAGGTCAGGTAAATGGCCAGAAACAGGCCACACCTGACACGAAAACACACACTGTCCACCGGCATGGTCACTGACAGTCACAAAAACTACACCTCTGTGATCAGCACAACGTCACATACCACACTGCATGAATATCCACTTTCAAAGATCGCTAATTATTAGACTAATTAACAAAATACTCTAAATTTCTGAGAGCGGCGAAAACATGCGTGCTATCAACACCGTGAGATCGTCTCACCCCCGAGAGAGAGAGAGGAGAGAGAGAGAGATGAATATGTCAGACAAAGAAAAACAGAAAAGAAAACACAAGAAAGACAGAAAAGACAAGTTTCATCTTCACTTGACAAAGCTGCTGGTGAGGATGACGATGGTGTGTCGGCTGGCCGCGATGCAGTCGACGATGTTGTCGATGATGGGTTTGCCCACCACGAAGTCTCGCTGGTGGATGCACAGCTTGCAGGGTCGGCGACCCTTGGGGCTTCCAGCGGGCTCTTCCAGACGCTTGAGCAGGGAGCCCAGAACCCAGTCGCTGTCCTGGTGAGCGTACGCCACGAAGGCATCATAGGTCTTCTCCGGAGAGGAGTCTGAGGGCTGTTTGGGATGTCCGCAGGGCAGCAGGATGTGTACCCGTGTGTAGATTAAGATACGTACCTGATGAAAGGTGAAGGTGGTGCTATCACAATTTCTGTTATATTCATTATTTCATCAATGAGGTTCACGAATAAGTACTAAAACTTACCTTTTCAGAACGAGCACGATCTACGCCATCACCACCTCACTCTTCCATTGTCAAAATAATTGCAACTGCAAAAGAATACTACATTCAGCATTTCTTTTAAAGTCTGCAATGCTAAGACATAAACAAGGGTCATGTGCTGATCGGAAGATGTGGGAGGCGAGGGATATAGGTTGTTTATGTGAGAAATGAGAGTAGGGCTCGAGAAAAGGGAGTGGATTGATTAAAAAACAAAATCACACACACACAACACACGCGCGCGCGCGTGCGCGCACGCACGCACGCACGCACGCACAAACATACGCACACACACACACGCACACACACAAACGCGCGCGCGCGCGCACTCTCACACACACAACACACAACACACACACACACACACAACACACATACACCACGCACACGCACGCCGCACACACACACCACACACACACACACACACACACACACACACACACACACACACACACACACAAAAGGGAAGGGGGGGGGGGGTCCTGGAGCTGGGGTGATAGGGTGCGTACATGTTTGTACACGGAAACTGGTCGGACCAACTGTATTTTCCCTCACGCTGAAGCCACAGTACTGTGGTGTTGAAATCCGACTGTTTTTTTGTTTGTTTTTTTCTGTAAGCAATACATTGCCTTGAAGAAGACCCAAGCTGAAATGCCATTTAAAAAATCGTCCGCTCGTCGTAATGCTGACCCCCTCCCCCCCTCCCCTCTCTGTCTGTCTGTCTGTCTGTCTCTCTCTCTCTCTCTCCTCTCTCTCTCTCTCTCTCTCCTCTCTCCTCTCTCTCTCTCTCTCTCTCTCTCTGGAGTGTATAAAAAACAAAATGTGAAAACAAAAATGTTTGAATGCCCATAGGAGTAAGACAAGGATATTTTTTCAGTCCCATATTATTTGTAATGTTTGTTAACCATTTTGTAAAAGATGTTGAAAAAAATTGTGTAAATAATGCTGCAGATGGGAGCTGCAGATTTGTTTTAGGGAACATGCCGAAAAATGATTCGAGGATGTACTGCAATACAGCAGATAAATGTGAAAAGGGGGACAAGCAATTAAAGAGCAATCCAAATGAGGAAACATCTTACTGCATACTTTTCACAACACAAGAAATATGATACACCATCGAGTTACAACGTTACATTGTGGACATAGTTTCAGTTTCAGTGTCATCAAGGAAGTGTCACGGCGTGCGGACTAGTCCATGTACGCTATATCACATCTGATAAGTTTTGAGACACACATCGCACGAATTACAGCTGATGGATAAGTGAATTAATGACTAAGACGAACCAATTTAGGAAGAGAGTCTCGTAGATACGACTCACCAGATGTCTGACCAGCGCATTAACGCAACGTGGTGATCAGACCTTCGGTTACTACCTAACATTGTCCGCTCCATAATTATTATCATCGTGTCTATGTGTTTGCATGAGTGTACACATATATGTGCATGTACGTGCGCATGGGTGGCTGGGCACGAGCCCATGTGTGTGTGTGTGTGTGTGTGTGTGTGTGTGTGTGTGTGTGTGTGTGTGTGTGTGTGTGGCATTTAGACACAGAAATGGTGGCCTCATTAGCCGATGGGACATATTCTCACCTCTTTTCGAAATTTGACAGCCAGGGCCAACAAGCCCAGCAGGATGACCACTATGACCAGCAGCACGATCATCACAGGACGGAAGTCTGCAGACGACACCGGACACGGAAGTTGGTCAGCACTGAGGGAGCCAATGGGACGACCCGACAGTTCCGCGGGCGTCGCGCAGATCAAAGCTGACACGTGCTCTCTGTAATACTTCATTCCGGGGTTCTCCCACAGCTTGTCATTCTGCAATTCACCCAAAAATTCCTTCATCTCGCATGGGCACGCTAGTGGGTTCCCACGGAGATCCACGGTAAAGTCTGGAACCCAAGCCAGCTCCTGTAACATTTTCAGGTTAATCCTGGTGATGTTGTTGTGTCTCACAATCAGTCTGGTTGGCACACCATGAGACGGGTACACCGGAATCATTCCCAGGTCTTGTACGTAGTTGTGAGAAATATCGATGACACCTAGCTTCGATCCATGAAACTTTCTCCGTGATTCCCGGAATTCCAGTGGGATTTCTGTCAGACCAATCCCCGTGAAGTTGAGGAGCCTCAGTTTGGGAAAGACAGAATCTTTGACCATGAACTCGAAGTGGTTTCTGTTGGTGTCCTGGCTGAAGCTTTCATCATGAACCTGCAACAACAACAACAACAACAAAATCAACATTGCAGCGAATGGTTTGACACTTTATTAAATACAGTATATTACCCAAGGTAAATGTTCCTTTCGCAACCTTCTTTTTCACTGTAGATTATAATTCTGTTGAAACAGATCACATCGATAACGACAGCACAAGCATACGTCCGACTGCAGATTAACTAATGCTCATTACGGAAAATTTATGACGGGGACAACTGTTTGTTTATGAAACTGTGAGTATACATCAATTCCGATTCATTGGGGAATCCATGCAGATATGGGGGTTATTTGAATCTACAATGGTTTTCACAGACCCATAATCACTTAACACCTTCTAAATGTGCTGAAGCATCTTTCAAGGGGTTCGTGTAAAATGCAAATCATAAAGGATTCTCAATAATGAAACTAAGGTAGTAGTGCAAGCACGCCTTGTATACCAAGTTGACATGGTCAGCAGTGAGTTGTTCCAGCACAAAACGTCACACGAACTATGAACTTTCACATAGCCCTTTAAAGGGCACAGACGAGTAATTACATACGTCGGAGTGCAGGAAAACCCAAAGTAAAGACTACCGATACTCACCTCCAACTGTTCGAAGACACACGACGCTCTGACCTTGTCCAGGTCGATCAAAGTCTGGAGCACGTCGTCAGCTGTCTCTTCTGTGGAATTCCCGTGATTGACGTTGTTGCCTTCTGTATTGCCAATGGCTCCAAGGAAGCCTTGAGAGGTATTCAGCCGATTTCGCCCATTCCCATCAGTGGTAAGGGCTAACGCCAGACCTACATCGTCCAAAGCGTTTAGCAGATCCGTGCCATTTCCACCCGTAGATCCTGAAAGCCTTGTAATATCCGGATCCGATTGGTTAATGTCACCCACAGAGGGATCCAACGCTTGATGATCCCCAAGCATGTCTTCCTGCCTCATGTTCTGGGCGATGTTGTAGACCAGGCTGCTGTCTTGCCCACACTCGTAATGGCTGTTCATCTTGTCCAGGTTGAGCATGACGAATTGCAGCTCTGCCGGGTCGTTGACCCATGTACAGTTCCGCAGGTCCTGCATGCGCAACCAATCGCCTAACTCCTGAGCGGACGTGGCGAAGTCGGCCCACTTGTCCATGAGGCGACAGTTGTGGACGGTCAGTTTGACCAGCCCGGGGCCCTGAACGGAAAGGGCAAGCTGATTGTCCCCCCTGTCTCACACTGGATCTTTACAGCAATCTGGAACACAATGGTGATGGTGATCACTCTCATCAGTCTGAAAGACTTCTTGTAAGGCAAAGCCATAACATTCCAGTATGAGCACTTGTAAGAAAAACACATGGTATATGTTAATGACAATATGGATTACGATGGTGCTCAAGATGGTGGAATTGCTGCCTTGTTTCTTATTCTTATGTCAAGGTGTGAGTGTGCGTGCGTGTGTGTGTGTTGTGTGTGTGTGTGTGTGTGTGTGTGTGTGTGTGTGTGTGTGTGTGTGTGTGTGACAGATAGAGAAGAGAGAGAGAGAGAGAGAGAGAGAGAGAGAGAGAGAGGAGAGAGAGAGAGAGAGAGACAGGCAGACAGACAGACAGACAGACAGACAGACAGAGACAGAGAGAGGTTTTTTTCTGAAAAGCATGCATTTTATTTTACTCTGTTGTTTTCACTGGGAAAAAAATCGTAATAAGGACCAAATGCTCTGTCTCTCTCTCTCTCTCTCTCTCTCTCTCTCTCTCTCTCTCTCTCTCTCTCTCTCTCTCTCTCTTTCTTTCTCTCTAGGAATAGAAAACAGCGCCATCATTGTTATAAATAAGAATTTCTCTCTCATCCGATCTCTTTCTCTGTCTCTGTCTTTGTCTCTCTCCTCTCTCTCTCTCTCTCTCTCTCTCTCTCTCTCTCTCTCTTCTCTCTCTCTCTCTCTCTCTCTCTCTCTCTCTCTCTTCTCTCTCTCTTCTCTCCTCTCTCTCTCTCTCCTCTGTATGTATGTGTGTGTTGTGTGTGTGTGTGTGTGTGTGTGTGTGTGTGTATGTGTTGTGTGTGCGTGTGTGTGCGCGCGCGTGTGCGTGTGTGTGTTTGTGTGTGTGAGTGAGTGAGTGAGTATGCGTGTGTGTGTATATGTGTGTTTATGTGAATGAGCGTGCATGGTGTGTGTGTGTGTGTGTGTGTGTGTGTGTGTGTGTGGTGTGTGTGTGTGTGTGTGTGTGTGTGCGGCGCGCGAGTGTGTGTGTGTGTGTGTGTGTGTGTGTGTGTGTGTGTGTGTGTGTGTGTGTGTGTGTGTGTGTACGTGCGTGTGTGTGTGTGTACTGCGTGCGTTTGTGTTGAGAGTAAAGTCTTGGTTTAGATCGGACATCGAATAACCAATTGGTGTATGTTTTTTGCTAACATCAAGCCATCAATTAGAATAAAAACTGTGAAGAAGGAATCAAAAAAAGAGAGAATGAAGAAAACGAAGGTAAACTAACTGGAAATAATGAAGGAACGGAGGGACGAAGAGAATGCAAAAGACTTAACATACGAAGAAAAAAACTAGAAAGAAGAAAAGGAGAGAGAGAGAGAGAGAGAGAGAGAGAGGAGAGAGAGAGAGAGAGAGAGAGAGAGGAGAAGAGGAGAGAGAGAGAGAGAGAGATGAAAATTATCAAAAAGAGATGCACATAGATATGAACTGCGAATGCATCTGTTATGCACAAATTTGCCCTTAGTTTTCTTTTAGCAGGGCGCGCGCGGCGCGCGCGCGCTCGCGTTTGTGTGTGTGTGTGTTGTGTGTTTTGTGTGTGTGTGTGTGTTGTGTGTGTGTGTGGTGTGTGTGTGTAAATGAAGATAGAGGAATGTTACCGGCCGGGGGGTAATGGTAAGTCTATCTTATGAATGATCTTTATTGAAAGGCTCTCTTGCCTTTGTTTCTAGGTACGACTTGCCCGCCATTCTGTTACCAGAACGCCATCATTCAGTGATGGCTCACACCAGAGGGACAAGGTCGCTATCCGGAATAGCACAAAGATGGCACAGAGTCAGACTCGTCATTCTGGTGATCTGTAGTGCGGGTTCGAATCAAACCCGGGCCGTGTCAGTTACAGGAGGGGCAGGATGGTCCCTTGGGTCCCTTGGAGTGATCATTGGTTCCGACTTAATTTCCCGAAAAGTTCTTTTAATGAAAATATTAGATAACAATAAATTTAAAAGGTGGTTTCTGTGTGTGAACGCATGCATAATATCTTACGCACAATGTAAATGTCAATCAATCACTTTCAGAAGAAAAAGGGTCTCAGTCTTTTGGATTGTTTGTTTGGATGACACACTATTGTTGTGTTGTTGTCTCGTTCGGTATGTCTTTTGATGGATTCCCCCGTTCCTCGACAAGGTGGCAGTACGTTCGAAGAGTCCTTGTCCTCCAGTCCTCGTGAGCTTCGGGCATGGGCGGGCGGTCGGGCAGGTTTTCTATCGAGCGCTTGGTGGAGCGGGCAGGACCTGCAGCAGATGTTTGTTGTCTGGCTGCTGTTCTGCAGGTGCACTGCTTGTGTTGCGATGCGGAGTTTAAGAAAATAGTGGTGTTTAGCGGTTGTGGCCCCTTGTCCTGAGCCTGAAGATACTGTACCTGCTCTCGTCGAGGTCAGCCAGGTTAGTACGGGTTCTGTTGTTGTGGCGTGGATGCTGTGTTCCACCTGTTCTGAGTTTGCCTTGATGATAAGTCCTGGATTCGTGTGCTGGTAGATCTGTCCATCTGCTCCTTTGTAGTGACCTCTTTGCAAGGAGTCAGCCAGTCTCCATTGCCGAGCACCTGCAGTGGGAGGGTATCAGGCAGGGTGACTGTGTGGCTTGTGCAGGGACACTAGGCGGGAGATGAGGACAGATCGTTGAGCTTGAAGGGCCTGCAAGTGGAAAGCGGCGTCGGTTGGGAGACAACATTGTGCTTGCGTAGGAGGTGACCTCGATGTGGGCTGCTGCATGTTTCAGGGTTCTGCTTCAGCTTGTAATTTGTGGAGTACAGGGCCGGTTGTTATTAGCGAGGCAGATCTTTTCTTCTTGCCTCCTGGATATTGGCTAGCTCTGCCCCTCCATTTCGAAAGGTCATCTGCCTGCAGAGCCGACGGTTGTAGACATGAGTCCAGGGACTCTTTGGGGAACTGGGTCTATGGAGATGTTCCAGGGTGAGGGACTTTCTTTCAGGGCCGCTTTGGGAATCTTTTGGGCCAACATCAGGGATGCTGCACTGGGATGAGGGAGGGAGTCCTTCGCTCCAGGGAGGGACGGCAAGACACCGGGGGTATCACTTTGGGGTTAATGGTCAAGGAATATCTTGATGTTGCCGTTCTAGGATCCCTGCACTGGTGTACGAAGTCCCTCTCTTCAGCCGTTCCTATTTGTTGGGTGGGGGACAGTCTGTCTTTCATAAGAGGTGGCCTTTCAGCTCTTGAACATTGGCAGCCTGGCGTCAGGACAGAGTTTGGCGTCTCTGCGGTCCTCAAGGGGCTGAGAGCTATGTGAATGGTTTCAAGGCTCTGGATTGGTGTAGACTTCATGGCTCCTGTGATGTTACGCGCAGGCTTGGATGCTGAATCTTGCTGATCCGTTCAAAATGGATTTGGCTGTCGTGCCCATGCAACTCTGCTTACTCCAGCACTGGCCTTGACTCTACCTGTGTACAGTCTCTGAGGGGTTGGGGTTGTCTGCGCCCCATGTTGTTCCTGCCTGCATTCATCATGAGGGCAAGGGCGTACTTTTGCTCTTAATTCTGGTTTTCTCTGCTTGCTTCTTAACGTCATGCGTTTGTCAAAGGTGACTCCAGGTACGTGGGGTTATTTTCAGCAAGCAGTGTTGTCCACTGATGCTCTTGGTTGGCCTTCTGTTCTTTGGGTTGAGAGGCTGAAAACAGCGTTAATGTGGTCTTCTTGGCATTAATTGTTACCTCGCCACTGTTTCGTCCAGGCTTTTCAGAACATTCAGCGCTGCTGTAGCCTGTAGTTGGCAGTTGTGAGGTCCTCTTCGAGCACCTGGACAAGACGTCTGCATAGATGGCTCCTTGACTTTGGTGGCACAACTCTGACGATGTCGTTGACAATGGACAAGGAATGGGTAGGGCTGAGGACACTCCTTGAGGGACTTCCTTCTCTCAGTGTCTTCTTCCGACTGTATGCTCGATGAACATGGACTGGGCACCTTCCTATTTGTAGTACTGCGAGATCCATTGAGTACATACAGCCAGTCACACACTCTTCTTGAGTGTTCTCCGGAGGCCCATCCTTCCAGACTTTGTCGTACGCCTTTCCATGTCTATTCCACACGCCGGAGTTATGCTGGTTTGTCATGGAGCCATCTCGATCTTTGGCTATGTAGGTCACTTGAATCCTCGTGGATTGATGATTGGGGAGCCTGCCTGCTCTGTGTGATGATGTTGTCTCTTCTCCAGGTCCAATCTAGCCGCGAATTGATCATACGCTTAGGAGCTTGCCCACGCAGCTGATGTGGCTGATGGGGCGATAGAGCTGTCAGCCTAAACTCTGTCTTTGCCCTTCTTATGGTATGGGCACCATATCCGCTTCTCGCCAGCTTTGTGGACACATGCCCGTCTTCCTGTGTTGTTGTAAGAGAGCAAGGTAGTTTGGTCTTTGCTTTGGTGCCGAGTGTTTGGCCATCTCGTTGGTGACTTTTTCAGGACCTGGGGATTTTTTGTCAGTGAAGATTTTGCGGCTTACCTTTAGTTCTTTTCAGTTTGAAAGGCCTGTCCATGCAATAGGTTTGGTCTTGTCATCCTGATGATTCTTTTACTTCATCATGGACTTGTTGTTCTGTCCTCTGTCACAGAGATGTTGCTGGTCTGCTCATAAGCTGTCTATGAAGCCAGTTCGATGCCTCTCACCTGTCACAATTCTCGGATCTTTTGGAGGTGACAGGACAGACCGTTTGTCTCTTCATAATTCATGGCTTTGGTCAGTTTCCAAAGTTGTTGCCATTGCGGGGAATGGTGGTCACCCCGTCCCGGTGAGAGGAGCAGGCATCGGAGGCGGAGGAAAAATGTTTTACTGGCCGAAAAAAACATCTGACCCGGAGAAACCCCTTAGACCACTCAACATTATCCAGTGGGAATGCAGAGAAAAGGGCGTCTACAAAAAAGATCCCACTTACGAGGTGAATTTACAAGAAAAAATTGATGTGGCCTGTATCCAAGAGAGGACACACCTGAAACCCAATCACAAGTTCAGAGTCAGAGGTTACCAAACCTTCAGATAGACAGAGAAGGAAGAACCGAAAGGGAAGGAGTGCAGATGCTGTCAAGAACAGTTATTCCAGCCTCAGGAAATTTACAGTGGACACAAATCAGGATGCTCGAAATCCACGGAATCAAGATTACAGAGTGGACAAGACTGGTCATCACCATCGTCAATGTGTACTGCCAAACAGACTGGTCTTACAGAAAAATGGAGCATACCACGAGATTTGCCCTAGTAGTAGGTGACTTTAAACAGCCACTCAAATGAAGGGGTCTACAGTGAGAATGGACCGAAGGGGAGACGAACGTGGAGGACGGGAGATAGAGAGCATCCTGCTTCTGCTGATGATCCAGAAGACCATCAACCTTCTTCTCTCGCCGATGCTACCACGACCACCCCAGATCTTGCCTTATGCACTGACGACTTGCCAAAAAACCAGCAGGATGGTACAGAACCAGTTGGCAGGCAGCCGACCACAGACCAGTACTACTGGCCATCCAATTTGCTGTACACATCAAGCAATGCCAATCTTTCCCAGATGGGAAACTACAAGAAGGCGGCTTGGGGAGATGTTCGCGGGCTCCTGGACGAGTACTGTAAGACATCAAAGTGGATGATTATAACATCAAACAGAGCCACAAAAAAACTTCAACCAAGCCATCATGAAAGCAGCCAAGAGGCAATTCCACGTGGCGATCGAAAAGAATACAGGCCATATTGGAAGAAGAAACTGCAGGAAGCTTTAAGATGAAGTGACAAGGACTAGAGAGAGGTGGAAGGGAAAACAACCCATCACAAGAAAAAACATCTCTATCAAAAGCCTGACTATGCGAAATACAGAAGCTGTGATGGAGAAAACCAGCAAAGTTGAACCTGGACAGAGATGGGCAACACCACTATTCATATCATGCACGACGTAAAGATCGAAAAGGAATGAAGTGAGAAATTGAGAAAACTGATTCTGACGATAACATAGGAAATATAGCGCCTGCAGGCAGATTTTAGTCGGCTCTACCGAGATTGGCTAGCCGTTTTGCGAATGTGAGCGTGGACTGGGCAGAGCTTAGAGCTGGTTCTAACGTGATAGGTTGGTGTTACAGGTTACACGTAATCATCTTCATCATCATCATTCATCATCATCATCATCATTTCATTCGTCAGAAAGGATGCATCAAGAAACATATCGATATCGAATTTTCGCATGTGTCCAAGAGACAACATTTTGACCGTAAACCATCGCTTTCAAGTGAAGGGTTACGAGGGACCAGCAGGTTGGACCGTGAGGAAAAAGAAGCAAAGGCAAGGGTGTTATTTTGGTGCGGAATTCCATCGCCGCACCGCACAAGAACTCAGATCACACACCAGTCAAACAGGCAGAGATCCAAGGGCGTTGATATTTGTCCTTAAGGAACGCAACTTCTGGATCTACAATGCCTATTGCCTCAAGTCGTTGAACTTTCCCTCACATACATAGAACATCCCAGAACAACTGAGTGGTTGGTGGGTGATTTTAACAGTCACTCAGAGAGATGGGGCTATGAGAGACGGTCAAGAGAGGCGAGAGTTGAGAATTGGGGTTTGACACACATCTTCATTTTGTATTTTTTTATTTTTTTTGGTGAGGATTTGGCTCAGTTTATCGGATCATTGGAGCGAAATACAAAAAAAATGAGCACTATGGCGGTGAATTTTTTTTTTCATTTTCTTCTTCCTAATTGCAAAATCACCTCTTCTATTTTTTGGTGCTTATCACTGTCTCTTCATCTGCCAAAAAAACAAAAATCGGAAGAAAAGAATACAATTTCCACTACTGGGTTTGTTGTTGTTGTTGTTGTTTTTTTCCCTCCAACCAGTCTCTTTCACTCCTGCATAGTCTGTATTGTTCTTTAAAAATGAACATCTTTTTGCAGATTTTTAGTGTTTTTGAGTTTGATACAAAGTGTCTGGGTTTATTAATGTTCACTGTGTGGTGTACATGGCACTCTCACTCTATATTGTGCTGTTTCTCAAAGAAAGAACATAAGCTTAAACAATAGACTAAATTATTTTCTTTTCTTTCCTTTTTCCAAGAGAGAGAGAGAGTGAGAGAGAGAGAAGAGAGAGACGAGTGAGACAGAGACGAGAGAGAGAAGTGACGAGACAGAGACAAAGAGGAGAGAGGCAGGGAGAGAGGGAAAGAGAGGGGAGACAGGCGAGCGGAGAACGAGAGTGGGAGGGAGAGAGAGATAGACTGACAGACAGAGGTGGCATCGTAGCATGAATGCAAAATTATGTTTCCAAATTCATCTTAACAATTGGCTATTCCACGTATGGGCCAGCCTCACAGCGAAAAGAAAAGAAGGGTCCAACAAGGAAGATCAAGGGAAGCCAATAGCATAACAACAAGTACTTAGGAGTTTTGCTGTTGTTGTTGCTTTCCATTTTCTTTCTCCCTCTCCTATTGCCCCCCCCCCCCTCCCCAAAACGTCCACCCCCTCCTCCCTCACCCCCCCCCCCCTCCTGTATGTGTGCACACCTTAAAGGATATCGTGGTCCAAATTTTCCGTCCTTCCCCTCAAAACTCTCTAAACGAAGCGCTTGAGCGCTACTACGCACACACCACCAACACCATCCGGAAAAAAACAGAGAGAGGAGAGAGAGAGGGGGGGGCGGGGGGGAGCGAGGGAGCGAGCAGCAACAGCCAGACGGACCCACCCCCCCCCACCCCCCCCTAGGACAGACAAAAAACAGATGATAGGTAGGCAGAAACGGGTCGTTGAGATGAAATTTAGAGGTCTGTTAAATTCGTTCACCAATTGAATTGTTCCCCCGATGAAGCCAAACCTTACAGCGGAAATGAGAGTATCGTTGTAGGATTACTGACGACGGAAAGGAAGACAAGAGGAAATCCAAGAAAAGAGACAACAGGCATATTTGTATTCCTTCACTCCCCCTCCCCCCTCCCCCACCGAGTCTCCCTCCCTAGATAACCGGACCCTCCCTCTCCCCCACTCCGCAACTCTCCCGCAGAGATCCTTTCCCCCCCCCCCCCCCCCCTCCCCCCGCCAACACACCCACCCCCTCTTTTCATATTAAACACATGAACAGTGTATTTTTTCCTTCCTTTTTTCCTTTCTTTCCTCTCTCCTCCCTCTCCCCCTCCCCCCCCCCCCCACCTTACTACCACCCCCCTTCCACTAAGCATATTGAGACTTACACTCTCTTGCCCACCTAGGGAAGTTTTTTCCCTTTACACCCCTAGAGAACTAATAAATGCCGCTTTTAACTCACTTGCTTCACCACCGAGTTTTTGGGCGAAAGTGGCCTAAAAGCCGCCTTTTCCTGTGGCGGAAGAGAGAGAGAGAATCACCGGCAGACAGACAGAGAAGAGAGAGACAGAGAGAGAGACAGACAGACAGACAGAGAGGCGGGCACACACACACACACACACACACCACACTCACACACTCTCTTTCTCTCTCTCAATTAAATGACATAAAATCCGCACACTTCTTCTGACTAATTTCCACCTACAAACTTTGTACACGGGGCTGAAACCTGATCACTTAATTTACGGCTCGCGGCAGTTTGCACCTAGCCTGCGCTGTGTAAACGAAGCACACTCGCCGGGTTGCAACCCATTGCATCAGAAAATGATTGCCACGTCGACACACCGAATCGAGGCTGTCGCGTGACACGACGGGTCGCCATTGTTGCTTGGACTATTGAACAAGAAGGCTGTGTTTTGTTTGCGCTCTGTTGTGACCACTGTGTTTTACTTGTGTTATTTTAAAATGGCTAAAACGTTACTGAAGAACAGTTTGTTATTCGAGGCCATAAGTTTTACTTTAACTGCATGTTGTGAAACCGGAGAGATTGTTTTTTAGAAAACGAAAAAAGTGAACTAACTGCTTTGGAAATGAACGGCTATCTTAAAGGTTTATTGGTTAAAGGAAATGAAACAAGATGTAGCCAGTTTTAATACGTGTTTGACTATTGATGAGATGGTTCCTTATCTAATAAATGGCGCTGCATTGTTGAAAGTGGCCGAAGCAAAACAAACCATCACGCGTTGATTGTTGGGGAGCTGGCTTGGGACAGCTAAAGCCATGTTTAAAAACATGGCGTTCATTTCTTAAGGCGTAGGTAAACACGGCTGATTCGTATGCTAAAAAACTTATATTTGAAACATTTTTGCTGTTCCTCCCAAGTAAAAATGTTCTTAGTTTGTATCAGACTTGATGATTGTTAACTACAGATTCAGTGTTCATGTGGCAAGCTGATCTGTGTATTAAGATGTGTATACTTTTCTACTTTTTAATTCTAACCAGTTCATCTGCCTTCAAGTGTGCCCTTATGCAACTGAATGGCGATTTCGAATGTTCTGGCAAACAAACTAGATAGGGTTAGGCAGACCTTAGTACATCTACCAGTATGGAGAGGAGTAGTGTGTGGCCAGCACTATCTTCATATAAATGCTTCAAATATACAATGACGGATGTACTACTACTGGCGATTAGAGCCGCCATAAAAGCTTGGCTACGGCAGTAATTGCTGTAACTCTGCCAATTTTCAAGCCTGGTTGAGAAAAGAGGAGCACAGCAAACTAGGCTAAGTGATAAGTTTTATATTTTTGACATAAAATCCGCACACTTATTCTGACTAATTTCTAACCTACAAAACTATGTGTAACAGATAGGCTGACACGAGGCCGAACCTAATCGCTTAATTTACGGCTAGCGAGACGCGCGACCTTGTTCACACAGCGCACGGCAAGCGACCAAAAAATCAATAAAGCGGGAGACTGGGCTTGCCAGGTGAGGGGTGGGGGTGGCAGGTTGGACAGCGCGCCAGTGTCGTTAGCGAATGTTTCTAGACTGATTACGTGTCACTCCCACTTTGTGGCCGCCACGTTAGCAAGACTGGGTTGTATTGTCATTGAAGGTGTGTGGTGTAGTGAGAAGATTCAGTGACAGGTGTACTACCTTGTAGTTCAGAAAACTTCTCCACCTTGTGGTGTTGTGTGAAACAACGGCAAAGCAGACGACACGGACACGACTCGGGCCGGAGATTCGGAAGTAGTTGAAACCCCGCACGCTGTTAGGCTGTATACGGCAGCCAACTTGCTGCTCTGACGTGGTTCTAATATAGTAACGATCATGCATGATCGGTAGCCATCTTGCTGCTCTGACGCGGTTCTAAATATAGTAACGATCATGCATGATCGGTAGCCATCTTGCTGCTCTGACGCGGTTCTAAATATAGTAACGATCATGCATGATCGGTAGCCATCTTGCTGCTCTGCAGCATTTTACCTTCACTTTCCCACAAGCACTGTCCTGTCTATTGTTTGTGTGTGTGTGTGTGTGTTTTGTTTGTTTGTGTTTGTGTGTTTTGCCCTGCCCCACGCCATGCACACCCCCACCCCCACGCATGCACACCCCCACCCCACGCATGCACACCCCCCTACCCCACCCAACTCCACCCCACCCACCCCCACCCAAACTCCACCCCACCCACCCCCCACCCCACGCATGCCACACACTTAAGTCACTTTTAAGTTCTTAACTTAAGTCATCCCCAAGTCATCCACAAGTTTTTACTCAAGTTATTCACAAGTCATCCTCAGTCATTCACAAGTTCTTACCCAAGTTATCCTCAAGTTATTCTCAAGTTACTTCTAAGTTTTTATTCAAGTTGTCCTCAAGTCATCCTCAAGTTCTTACCCAAGTTAACCTAAGATCAAACTAAGTCATCCTCTAAGTACAACTAAGTTCGTATTCAAGTTATCTTATAATTATCAAAAAAAATACAAGCTATGTTTTTATCTTAAATAGTAGATGTCTAATATAGTACACACACGCCTCAAAAAACGCGTCATCGTTGAGGATGTCTTGCTCAGCGTTCTCTGCATAGATCTTAAGGAAGGTCTTACATCCGAAGCAACCGCATTGATTACAATTCTGGTCTATGGAAATGCCTTTTATAGACTCCATGTCTTTATTTATTGACACCATCATTTTATAATACCCATGATCTATTTTTATTAAAAAATTTAAAATTAAGTTCTTAAATATTATTCCATTATAAATGGATCAAAATGATGCTTTGTTATTGGCGGTTTTGGCGTGCTGGTGTCTTTTTCTGCATTTAGTGGCTCAGATTTTTTTTGATTTCTTTTGTTTCTGTTGCCATTGTGTATATATTTTATAGCCGTAATAACTGCCCCCAACAGCAGCAATGGCGCCAAAAATGGCAACAGTTTTAAGTTCAATATTCCATGAAGACTTTGGGCCCCTTGTATCACATGGAGTTTTTATAGCTGGCATTGAATCAACTTGTTCTGGCGTTGGCGGTGTTATGTTTTCATGATGAGTCATATTCTGTAACATTAATTTTTTTTGTCTGTTCCACTCTGCTAATTTTCTTCCTGCTTCAACACGCCCAGGATTTTTAATGGTCTCCGCCTGATTCAGCGTTTTCTGCTGATTTTCTGGCTTGGTTACTTTCTCCACCTGGTTTAGTGTTTTTCTGATTCTGCTGATTTTCTGGCCCGGTCATTTTGAAGGGAAATAAAATCTATATGATTAAAAGTTATTAATCCCATGATTAATGGCGATAACAATGTTTCCAAATCTGTAGTATAAATCACATCCTAGAGACTCTAATGACTTTGTTAAAACTGGATCTTGCGTTAAATCATACGTAAGATCTTGTTCAGAATCAATGGGAGCAAATCTACTGACTAGTTTAGTGTACAAACTAAGAACCGTTTGCCCCACACTTTCACCATTCTAGACCCTAGCTGCGCTCCCATACCTGTTATGATACTTTATAATGTCTTGCGGCGACATCTGTTGAATCTGTTCAATGCTGAATTCAGTTCCGAGGAACTGTTTTGTTTTTCCACACGCTGCCAAAGAATACAACCTCCCTTTTGGGGCATAACAGCTTGGCCATCAACTTGGTCATTCATAAGTCAGGAAGGTTAGGCTGCCTTGTAGCTGTAGGAGATCATCACTGTTCAGTTTTTTAATAATTATAATTATTTATTTTATAAAAATGAGCACCGAAAAAACTGTTACAACCTTGTATACCATTCTGCTGTTATTGGAGGACTAAGTGTAGGATACTCAATGCTGGTAAAAGCTTGTTAAGAATTAAACCAGCAGATCTTGGCAAACTAGACTTTGAGGATTCAGCAATAGCTGATTGCTATCATTGCAGCTTCGGTTGCCACGAAAGATTTTCTAGTCAAGCAAGGAATAATTCCAGACAATATAAATAGTAAGAAAAAAAATACATTTATAAAAAATGGCTTCACTCGCAATAATGATAGGCGGCGCTGGGGAATGCGCTTGCTTTTAGCGGAAGTAATTTTGCATTTAGTAAACTGGGAATGACGGCGAGAGAAAAAGACATAACAAAGCTATGGAGCAACTAGCAGCTGCACAAGACGCCTATGAAAGGCAGAGACTTGAGCAGTTAGATTTTATTAATGCACACTGAAAAGACAGGGCATGCAGCTTACACATTTAAAAATGTTGATCAAGCAATAAAACAATATTATCTAGTAACAGGCAAACCAATCGAGACATTGCCCCCACCAAAATTCAGTGACTTTTATCAACCATCAAAAAAAAAAAGATCAAGAAATGGGGTTTATTGTCGTTTATGACCGTCGTGTAGGGGTTGCAATAATTGGCTGAAAAAAAAATGAACAAATCATTTTCCCCCAAGGATTTGGGGGTATCACAGCTTTAAAAAACTAACCCAAGCAGGGGGGAGTCAGTGAAAAAACAGCAAAAAAATGGTTTCAAAAAAGCGTTTGGAAAATTTATTTCGCACCTAGGCGAATACGAGGCCACACTTTGTGAACAAATCCAAAGACACCCAAAAAAGGATCTTCTATATTACCTTATAGGTTGGGGACAAAAAAAAGATTTAAGACGCCTCCAGTCATTGATTTTGGCTTAAGATACAAAGATGCGGAGCCTTTAACAAAAAAGAGTGTTTGCTGTTGCTGTCGCTATACAATGGTATACCAACGAGGCCCGCTAATTTACCCTCCATGATTAAGTTGATGAGGGAAAAAGATTTAAAAGGGCCCAAGTAAATCAATTTTGTTAAAACTAGGTTCCCATTAAAAAGAGGCATCCCGGGATTTCACAGATCACGGCTTTAGTTAAAAACTTTAACAAACAGTTAGCCAAAAAGACTTTTCCCTCCCAGTATCACAGGAAGCGATTGAAAAATTCCGCAACACAGAAGGGGTTTAGAAGACTCCCCCTCATTTTGGCGAAAGGGAAAAATAAAATTTGGCAAAAACCCATAAGAATCAAAAGAAAAACAATAAATTTTGTGGACCCCGTACAGCCAGCAAACATTACCTTTTGGTTTGAAAGTAAGGTACCTTTATTTACCGGGGGGAAGCAGAAGGGACCTGCACAGGGCAACCGACCATTTTGGAGTGTTGACCCTATAAATAAAAAGAATTGTAAAAAAAGAATCCGCCCCTGTATTTTTTTACGGAAACGACACAACAAAACAACCCCTCAAAGATCTTTTTTGAAGAGAACTGCAATAATCCCCCAGACACAGTTCCCTTTTAAATTAAATTTTGGTTTTCCCCTGCCCAATTGATATGAAAATCCGGTTAACAAACCCCTTTTTTGTTTGTTCTATCTAACGACTTCTTTGTTACAAAAATTTGTTGATCTCATGAGATTAGATCGCAGTTTTACGTTGTCATGAGAAAATTTATTGCCAAACAATGCTTCTTTGTAGTTGTCATGCGATATGCTCGACTGCACAACGCTGCGGGATATTCCCTTTGCTTTTTTAATAGTTTTCTCCTGGCTTGAAATACTGTACATTTTTGACCTTAGCCCCACATACTCCTTGATCACCTTCCAGATAATTC
Organism: Conus ventricosus; assembly: GCA_018398815.1. Classification (NCBI taxonomy): domain Eukaryota; kingdom Metazoa; phylum Mollusca; class Gastropoda; order Neogastropoda; family Conidae; genus Conus; species Conus ventricosus. The sequence continues at coordinate 65,266,837 of CM031609.1, forward strand.
ATCCTTCATCTTTCCTAAAACCTTCTTGTTAGTAATTGAATGTAAAGGCGACTCTTTAGGGTAATCGGACGTGTCATACCATCCTGCATGCCCTTTAGCTACTTCTAATTCCATGTCTTTATAGATGTCTTCAGTAGGGATATCTATAACAAAACTATCTGTATCTGTGTAAAGTACTCTGGACTCTGGATACAGGGGCTTAAAGTAGTCATAAAGAAACTCTAACATCAAAAGCTTTGATAATTCTAAAACAGTAAACCCAATAAATACAGGTTTGTCCAATTGACTTTCTTTTTTTCATCATTATGCCAAAAAGGTGATCATGAAATCTTCTGAAGTCCTGATAATTAGGTTTTGAAGTCAGCTTAATTGCTTCGTTCTCTTTGGTGACTAATCTGACGTCTTTGCGCTTGTGCGGATTCTCCATAGTCTTTCCAAAACAGCTGTTGTTCATCAGCTTGAAAAAGTCTTTTTCTGAAGCATCTGTGGATTTAGTTCTGAGATCAGTGTTCTTCATGATGTATGGTTTCATGAACTGTTCTTGATCAAAAGCAATTATGCGATGAACTGCTGTCAACTTCAAACCATGTCTTAAATAAAATTGTAGAAGTCTGTAATGACAGACATAATTTTTTTTTGCCTCGAAGATTAGGCACAAGTTTAGGCGGCTCTCTTGGATCCATCTTTAGACTTTCTGCTGCTAATGGATAGTCATTATGCAGGTCATGGAGTTCATGAGGATATCTAAGTCAACTTCTAGAATGAAACCACGCTGTTGATCAGGCGTTAAACTGCCCAACCACTTTAATGCCTTTTGAATATTATTCGTACCTGTGTACATCTTGAAGTTACGTAATGGAAGTGATTGCGCCATTGCCCCAACCATACAGATTGTTTGCGTCTAAATACATGAAATAGTTAGACCTTTTACTTGGATCATAATCATCTAGGTATTTGTTGTTTGCTTTACAGTAATGATGCGACGCCATACTAATTCCCCCACGCAACCCGTTTTCAATCATCTGAATCATTGGTAAATCTGACAATAAATCAATCTGTACTCCAGTAAACTTTAAGAAAGCATCCCTGCTCATCCCGGGCGCAGAAATGTAATGCGCGGGATCCAGGCTATAATGTTTCATGCAGGTCTTTCTATAATTTTCAAAGACGTCCGCCAACAAACATACATCTGCCTTCAAGTATGAATCAGATAGTCTCCCATCGTTTTACAATCTAACTTCTGCCACGCATCTTGAGCATGCTCGTAATCAGAATCACTAATGTCCTTTCCTCTGAGACTAGAAAAGAACGCGCCTTTAGGAGGAAGTGTGTCTTCGTCAAACCTTTCCCAACTGTTCATGTACTCATAAGGATAAACGCCCTTTCTAACAAGAGTTGAGTCAAAATATTCTTCCGTTTTTGGGGCAGGACTTTAAGGACATAGCCAGTGACTCTAATGATCCCATCATGTGTTGCATAGAGTCATAAAAAGACATGTTATTTAGATTAAAGCACATGTACTTTTCTGATGACTGTGCAATGCATGACACCCTGAAGGCATCGTCCACTGCTTTCATTATAAGATGAGAGTCGTAACCTCGCAAGTTGTGAAAGAAGATGGGCAGCTTCCATGTCTTAGGATCAAACTTTAGTTGAAGATTGCATTTGTTATGCGCCGCTCCTCTGAACTTTCCGCTAATGTGATCATGGTCTCTTACTGTTGGATTCTCTGCGTTTGATGAGAGACCTAAACCGCAAATCCAACAATGTGTGGCTGAGTCATACTGTTGTTGGTCTTCAGGTGTCATTATGATTTCAGATAAGTTTAGATTATTAGAACAGTCATTGCGCACTTGCTGCATGCGTTCTAAGAAGTATTCTGCAGCATTTGGCCCTCTATAATTTTGGCTTTGAATGAACGCCATCCGACCTGACAACGATGAAAGCAAATGAACAAATTTGATGATTACTCATTAAGACCGTTTTTCGAAGTTTTTGTGGCGCTGGCCCTTCATAAGGAACAATGAGTGATTCAAAGTCTGCGTAAACAACATATGGTGAATTTTGCAGTTTTTTCCAGTTCTTAAAACTAACTTTAGATCCATGTGGGGGCCGTTATTAGTTCTGTTATTACAATTACAGATCTTTACAGTTTGATATGTTCCAAACTCCGGGGGTGGCTTGCACAGATGGAATCTTGTTAAACCATTTTCGGCAGAATTCTTGTTTATGGTGAATGCTTTGAGTAGGCCGCAATAATCTACTCATTCAGTGCGGTATTAATGTGTAATGCGGTAGCCCCGCGGGTGAAAACTCAGTAGTAAGTCAACATGATTTTTGTCTGGTTAGCTTTGGATTGGATGTTCTTGGACACTTTAATTGCACAGAATTGTTTCCTCATCCCTGGTGTATTCCATTTAACAGTTAGTGGTTTGTTTTGTTTTTAAAATGTATCAATTTGGTCTACACTAACTCAGGAAAGGACACCCCCACTAAGTTATATGATAATTTAGGTAGGGTGTAGTTGACATCTCTCTGCGTTTTTGCGGCGTAATGCCGCCCTTGCAAGAAATACACACACTAAAACATTTGTTGTTCTGTATTATTTATGTTAGAAACTGCTCTTTTTGCACACTAATGCTGGAGGTTGTGGAATGTATGCCTTACGATTCAATCGGCGCATACTAGCCTGTTTTAATCTGATCTCTAAGACTTCGCCCTCTGACCTTACTCGAACTCTCATTTTGGCTTCTTCTGTCCGCAGCGTCAAACTGTGGCAAGCAGTTCGTCTGCCCAACGGGTGTTAAGTCCCATTATTACCCAAAGAATAGTTTGTTGTTTAGTGAGACCCAGACTTCTAGTTTTTCTATTTATTGTTACATAGTCATTTATAAAACAGCTAAACATTACTTTAACTGGCGGGTCTATTGTTAGTTACCTGGAACTTGAGAAATTGCATGATACAACACTTGCCTTGTTCGTTTGTTGGGATCAATGACTTCTAAATCAACTCATTCAGCGCTCTTGATAAACGCTCTCTCTCAAGCTTTCCTTCAACAATTCGTCTTGTCTTCAATATTATCTTATCCGTTTGAGTTTCTTTTTCTATACTCAAAAAATATTTATTTAAATAAAAAAAAATACTTAATCAGAATCAATTTCGGACGGTCTTTTTGACGTTGGACTCATTAAAGAAGTATAACACCTTTGGTTTTGATAATGTGAGCTGGTTAGAACAGAGTTTCATGTCTCGTTTACTTTTTTAGAGCATTCCTTTGTTATTGCTCGGCGTCTGGCTGTTGAGATAAATCTTGCCCTACGCCTTTTCTTTGAGATCAAACTTTGTCTTTTGTAGTCAATCAAAATCGGCCCTGTAACGATGAAATTCTTCAATCCGTGATGTTTGAGTCAAACTAGCGCTTTATTGTATTGTCAGTTTAAACAGCTTAGTTTTAGCGGTTATTAGATGAACCATCGCTGTATGCTTTTGGAGTTTAGTTTTTATTTTTTGCCGGCCGCACTTACAGACTAATGAACAAGACCGAGAGCTAAATGACAATAACTCCTAGAGGTAAGGCTGCGGGTGCGCTCTGCCGTTGCTAAGAGACCATCACTCGTTCCTGCTGTAGAGCGCTTTTGTCGATGCTCCAGAATTACGTATGTAACTGCATTATAAGGCAGCAGAATACCTTCGTTATGGTTTTGCTGATATTTTGAAAGGTCCTGCTCTAGTTTTTGTTGCATTTGCCGTTACTGTGGTTATCTGAAGGTTTTATTCAGGGGTTTCTATATACAGCAGAATGCCTGCTATCTCTTCTCTTGGCATCTCGGTGCTGAGGGCACATTTGGATAACCTTAAACAGACATGCTTTTTATAAAATGAAAATAATTTAGTAAAATACATAATCTAATCTGTTTTCGTTGAATATTCAGCTGCGCATCTTATAATAAAAAACCATATGTACATTAGCGGTTTATCGGCTTCTTCTTCTTTATCAATTTGAATGTTTATTAGTCTCTCTCTTTTCTCCGCTTCATACAAATGTCATTATCTCTGTTGACCTTAGGTCAATCCATTAAACCGTTTGTGTTGTTAAATAATCATCAAGGCCTAATAGTGAAGATGTAAATTTTAGACCACTTGGTCTTGCTGTTGGATTTCTACCCTCCCACCCCAATCAATTTTATTATTCGTTCAAATGATGTGATAAGGTCTAGACCGGCTAGCGTAGATTTGGTTTAGGACTAACCGTCATGTGTACATTGCCACTTTCGTTATTTTAGGTATTAAAAAACTTTTCGCTTGCTATTTTGGAGTTATTCATATTCACACTGCAATAAAATACCTTTAAGCGATATTGATAAGACGCTAAAACTAAAATTCCATATAGTGTCTGCCTGCTTCTGGGATATGTTGTATGATGAATCACTCTTGTAATATATTGCTAATCTTGCCTTATATTGGTCCTTAATCAGCTTTAGCTAAATCAGGGTTGCTATCAACGTTCAACCCTCTAACGAGATGTCAGAAATGCTGTCTTTGACTTCGGTGTCTGATGATTTGATAACACGTTTGTATTCGTTATAAGTAGGTTCATATGACAACTGTCTTGTAATGCTCCTTGAAAGTTATGGTGCATGCCTTTTAACATATTCTCAAAATCTAACAGAGAATGGTAAAGCGTTTCCATACGCATAACTTTACAGTAATACTTTTGCCCGTCTTAAATATCTTGCAGCGCCTATTCTATGTTTTAGCGCTTCTTCATTTTCAATTCCTTGAAACGCAAAGTAGCCCTTTCATTCCAGTTAGCCATAGCTCAGAATTGGTTTAAAAATTATGTCTGCAATTGTGTAAAGAAAATATTTCTTGCCCTCAAGTTTTATAGAATTTTCTTAACGATTGCCCGCCCAGATTCTGTACAACTGTCCTGTTGGGGATTGTTGGTGATGTGTGTTCTATTTTGAAGATGTAAGACGCGCAGAGCCTGGCACAATCCATTACTCCCCGCTCCTAGGTTGGAAAATTTGACAGTAAGAATTTGATCCGCATCAATAGTAGAGGATTAATTTGGAACTGTTAATATTCCGCTTATTTCCCTTCACGCCGCCCGGGCGGGTTCGTTTCAGTCTTCTATCGGTTAAGAATCGAGCCATGGTGCTAGTGCATTTTTTTATAAATACCAAGAATAAAAAGTTAATTATTTAAAACATGGCAGAATTGAAGCTGAAGAAGCTTATGATGTTTTTGAGTCCTGGAGACGACATGAGTGAAATGATCCTTTGACGCGGCATCGTCAGCGCTCTCAATGCGGGTGAATTTACAGAACGTACGGTCGGTGATTTTACAAAAGTTTAGGTCAAGAACCTCCCGAATTTATAGGACAAATGATTTTGAATTAGAAGATGGTCATTGTTTGTCGAGGCGATCAAGGAGAATCTGTTCGGCTTACAACTAAACCAGCCATCTAAGTTTTTAGCCAAGAGTACAATTATACAAAGATCAGTGTGAAAGATCAAATCGCCTTGGTCTTGTTAGACCAAAATTAGATAAGGATGCGTTTGCTAAAACTTCAAAACACACTGCAGGAACTCCCAACAGCTAACCAAATACAAAAATGGAACTTTAAAGAATTAAATCATTCGGCAGATGAAATAATTAATGCCAATTAAAAGCAGAAACCAGTTTTTCAGAAGAAACAGCATTAAAGACATATACACGACTCGGGCCGCTACCCCCATGCGAAGAAATAGCGGGCCTTGATCATGCTTTGAGAAGCATCAGAGGCGAATAACAAACAATTTATGCAAAATGGATGAACTAGATGAAGCATATAAAAAGAGAAAAAAGAAAAAACTCGTGAGGCTGATGACGCCAACTTAGGGCCTGATATTAAAGAAAGAATATAGACAAAGACTAAAAAATCTTGAACAAGTAAGATCTGCAGACTAGAAGCGCTGACTACTAACCGAGATCAATTACGAACTTCAAGTAAATAGAATAAGAGAAAACTATCGAAAAAATTTTATATGAAGCACACAACACTAGCAGAACGAATAGATACAATTGTTTAGAGGCAGGGTGTCACATTTGAAGCGTTTTATAAACGGCCTTAGGATTTGCAATAAGTACTCTGGTGGATGGCTGATTCAGGCGGCAGTAGCCAAATGTTCAGTACCTCCCCTCCATCGCCTCCGCCTGATAAATCATGGGTAAAAAAAAATCAGCTGATCATCTTGCAAGTTTATTAAAAAAATTAGTGGTAAAGACGGAAGCTTTACCAGGATATTGGGGGAGTATTGTCAGCTGGCTTTAGTTCTATGCAAGCAAAGTTGTTGGCTTTATGGCGAGACTTATGGACTTAGTTCTCGTTATAGTGGGGTTTACTATTTAGTAAGATAGACCAAGTAATCCTATGCCAGTTAAGCCAAGAACAAGCGTCTGTTCTTTTTCATTATTCATGGTCTTCGCGACAGACGTCGCGAGCTTTGCTGAGTCTGCCAAGGCTTTGGGGTTTGGATTCGGGAATTAGATGACTTAATCTTGGATGTGTTCTTTTCTGTTTGTAATATACTGGCTCAGACTTTATGTCGTTTTTCCCAACCTTCTGTTCATTGCTGCTTTAAGATTTCATTATTATAGTTTTTATTATTCCTCCGGAGTCTGAGGTCAGAAGGCAGCATGTATAAACCAGTGCCAACAGCAAAGTCTACTTTCCGATCTTGCGTATTGTAAACATTTTGGTATCTTTCAATACTTGAGGTAAATCAACTGTAGAATTAATGGCGTCCTCTAAATTTGCTAATGTATTGTTTTTGTGCGGTCCCCCAAAGCCAGTAGAAGGATCCAGTTATGCGTCGATCTGGCCTGTGCTTGCGACCCTAGCAAACACCAAAACGTAAGTACGAATAGAGTGTTTATTGTTTATTCCCGCCCTAGTTAGGCCTTAGAAGTGTCTAAGATAAATGTTGTCCCATGCTGTTTTATGCTCTTGCTGTAGGGACCAGGCTCGAACAGTTTTGCCTGAAAGAAGTTTGAAAGGAGGATGCCAGTCAATAGTTATACTTCTGTGCTGCCGAAATAAAGTCGCCTAGGCCATGATTATGTCCAACTTTTGTCTAAAGCCTGTCCTTGTTGTTAATAGTGAATTTCGTACAAATCTTTCAAAAGCCTTCATGTCTATTATGTTGCTGAGGGATTAAATGGTTTGTCATTTGGTAATGGCGCTCGCAGTTCAGTCAAAAATACGTCCTGAAGGTGTTAATAAAAAATGAAATCTGTACCAACTGTCCTCACCAAAGGATCATGGTGTGATTTAATGATCAGCATACGACACACCACACCAGTGATGCGCAAAAACACAGCCCCCCAAAGTTTAACTGGTTCTGATAAATGCTTGGATGGACTAATACCACGCTTTCGTGATGTGGTCGTTTCATTAGGGGGGTAAGATATCTGCTTATTGGAGTACAACCTTTTTATGAAAAAGAGTCAGTCTGGGTCACGCATGTCAAGAGTATCAGTTGTGTATTTTTAAGATTGTAGTGCGGCCAACAGAGTATTTTGTCCAGCTATTGTGTATGCACACATTTTTTTAATTTGTTTTAAAAATTGTTTGTAACAATAACAACCAAGACCGTCCTTCGTTTTAGAACATGCTATTGATAAACGAATGCGGGGCCAAAATTGGTTGGCTCCATGAAATATTCTCAAAGTCGTATGGTTTAATATAAGCGAAGCCAAGGAGAATTAATAAGGTTCTCAAAGTTGACAAAACAGGGGAACTAAGTTAGCGAGTTAACAATAGCTCTATTGGTTATTACGGGTTTTGCCTCGCTAAAAGAAGCAATGAGTAACTTTGGGACATTACTTCAAATTAACTATGCAATCATAAATAACCAAGCTGAAGAAGAAGGAGGTTACTATTTTTGATTAAAGAGATAGCTAAAAATGTTAGGCTTACGGCTAAACTTATAGATTTAGAGTTACACCACCAAAACTACTTCTGAGGGGGAAAGTCGGCTCGATCTTGCATTACATTCATACTTCTATGTCATTTGGATGAGTGAGCATGATGAAAACTTATATGATGGAAGGCCCTCACTGTTTGAAGAGCTCTGCCGTAGGAAAGTGCATATTGCGATTATGAAAATTATACAAATCCCTAATTTACAGTTTAAAAGATTAGTTTTGTGGAGGGTCGGATCTTTAATATAAAGATCAAGACAAAACGGGGATAGTCGTAATAAGATGTGATACCCTGCACATTGTTTTGGAAATAAAATAATAAACTGTACTAAAAAATGTCGCGGGGGCCAGAAGATCAGGAGTTACTTAGCGCCTGTGAGGTGTATATCCTTAGATTAAAAGACCTTGCAGACGTTGCGGGTCTTTGAACAGGAATGGCCGATATAGGCACTTTGTAGGTTTTGAGTCCACTAAAGATGGTGATTATAAAACGTAAAGAGGTTGGCGACAACAATAAAGTTTCCTAAACTAGAAAACAACTGCGCAATCTTGAGGCAAATAATGGTTGGCCAGTATGAATATAAACTAGTCCGAAAACCTGACCTAATGGCACTTAGTTCCATATTTTGATTGGGACATAAAATTTGAATTCATAAGCATTTACATTTTTTGGCCGTCAAGAAAGTTTCAGAAAAGCATTCAACTATGGCCTTTACTTGTAAGTCTTATGCCAGACGACAATAGGCGGAAGAAATTGAAATAACGACGTATGGGAAAAAAACAGTACATCCTCCACAGAAAGAAACAGTTGTAAAGAGTATGCTTCTACAAAAAATTACAGTATGCGCAAATGAAATTAGGGGGACACGATTCACATAATATTTGAAATTTATGTCTTTAAAGTATAAGGAGAGGATGGGGTTGTGGGCGTTGTGACGTCTTTTTAAAGGTTCGCCTAATTAGCTGGCCAAAACTTAGACGTTGAACAGTCTTCAAGTTACTGTTGTCATTCTTCACATGGTGGGTTATTAAGGTCTATCAACAAGGCAACAAAAATCAAGTGTAGTCTAAATAGAAACAATCTTACAGCTCTGATTGGATTAATCTACACTTTTAGAACTTAAGAGGATTGTATTATACTGAACATGTTTTAACAGGAGTGCATGATAAAAACAATAACGGATTAGATTAAGTTCTGTTATTGCTCATTGATTTTGTGGGCAGACTGGTTGTGGAAAAACAATTTTTATCCTCGGACCTGTTGACAAACAGTTGATCGTTATAATTTTATTCCTATTGTGGTTTTCGGTCCACACTTAAAGGGAAAGCTTATCATGATAGAAGGTTTATTTGGACAGATGATGAATATAATTTAGTTGATCTAGTCTCAATAAACTGAGTGCGTGTTGAGAACAGTTTTATAGACTGTTTGAAGGAACGCAGACACTTTTTAATTATAGATGATGTTCAGCAGGGAGAAAGAG
>CM031609.1:65281289-65293789 GCA_018398815.1 Conus ventricosus
GTCTTGAGCGTTTGAGTCTCTCTCTCTCTCTCTCTCTCTCTCTCTCTCTCTCTCTCTCTCTCTCTCTCTCTCTCTCTCCACCACACTCACACACACACACACACACACACACACACACACACACACATACACACACACACACACACACAACATATACCCATACCCCCCCCCCCCCCACACACACACACACACACACAGATGCAACACAAGTACCCACATGCATGCACACACTCATACAAATACACACGCGCATGTGCGCGTGCTCTCAGAGAGAGAGAGAGAGAGAGAGAGAGAAGAGAGAGAGAGAGAGAGAAGAGAGAGAGAGATCACATTAGTTCACATTAGATTTAAGGTTCAGTATGTAGACTGAAATCTGGAACAATGTATACTTTAAGTTAGCGTGAAGAACTGGTAAGCGCTGAAAGGTTGAAAATAGCAAAAAGTCAAAGCAAGCGAGTAAAGCAAAGACAGAGACCATGGTTTTGATATCACGAAAGCAAACAACAGAATACAGATTCCTTTCCGGTCACATTCTGATCATACCTCACGCCCTCCTGCTTTCCCCTCCCAACCAAAGACACATAAATAAATGAAATTTTAAAGATCACAGCTTCTAGCTTCTAAGCAAAGTTTTCTCAAAGGAGTCAGACTGACAGTCAATGAACTGACAAATAAAAATGGCAACAGTTATGTATTTTTTTGTAATCGATGGAGTGTGTTTTGAATGCTCCTGCTTCGCAAGGTTAATGTCTTTCTCTCTTACCCCCATCCCATCCTTCCTTGTAGCTCATGTCGCAACAACAACAACAACAATAAATAAAAACAATAAAACAAACATAAGAAATATAAAACAAACATAAGAATAATAACACCATCATCAATAATAGCTACAACAGCCACAATACTAACAACAATAAGAACAGCAGCAACAACAACAAATAGAAGTCTTCGGTTACGTTAAGTATGCGAAATCCCTCATATAAGTCTTTTGACCTTCAGCGTCAAACACCAAAATATTACAGTTCGCATGAGAATGTCAATCAATAACAAAACACATAGATTAGCATTGTGAGTGAGAGTTCATGAAGCAAAAAGAAAGGAAAAAAAAAAGAGAATTAGAAAATAATAGAATGATGAAGGCCCCGCCCCACCGAGAAGAGAGAGAGAGAGAGAGAGAGAGGAGAGAGAGAGAGAGAGAGAGAGAGAGAGAGAGAGAATATTTTTTTTAAGGTGAAGAAGCTGGGAAGTTGGTGGTAAAGAACAAAGACAAAAAAATTGCTTTTTGGTCTAATATCCACACCCAACTCAGCAGCTGAACAGTGGCTGATCGCAATAATCGTCCTTGGAGACTGGGGATAATGGGTCTGTACAACAACACCTCATATACCGCCAGAATGACAACTTGTTATGTTGGGCAGCCAATACGTCATTTTCGTTTATTGGACATGAGCGGGATTCGAACGCTTAGCAGCTGACCGAACACGCTTATCAGGGCAGACGTCTCCATCCCTCTTGTACCCCCCCCCCCCCCCCCCCCCCCTCTTCAGTGCTATGTTATATGCATCAATGACAAACCTCTCCACAAATCTTGGATCACGACTGGTGTATCCATCCACGGTAACATCCCATTTGGTCTACTCCCATTTCGTCTACTCCCATTTAGGAGGGTAGGTTAGGGTTAGGGTTAGGGTTAGTGTTAGGGTTAGGGTTAGGGTTAGGATTAGGGTTAGGGTTAGGGTTAGACAAATGGGAATTTTTCCTTGCTACGAAAGGGGAATTTCTGAGTAGGCGAAATGGGAGTAGACCAAATGGGAACAAACCGTATCCACACCCTGTGAATCATGTCACACACAGCCATTTCCATTTCCAGCGGACCTCAACTGAGCTTTAGAGTTGCCCTCTTTTTGTCGCACAATGGTTTTTGAACATAGTAAAGTCCTCTTTCCGTCTGAATTAAGGTGCATACAGACAAACCATTCCAAATATTCCGAAAAACAAAAGCAGCACGCGAGTCGACACGGTTCATTGAAATCAACCTTCACGTTTTGACGGGAAGAAGTTTTTCAGACGGACATTATCATGTCCGTTCTGAGTAGCATGCCCCTAAACTTTACAACGCATGACCCTTTCACGTCCGTCCAATGTCTTACCTGCTGCACACACCTGGAGCTTTCTGACGTCGAAGTGCTACATCAACATGTCGCCTGTCAGCCGAAACTGTGCTGTAAACTGTCGATCGAACGCACACTACTTTCCCTTCTTGTCACGATGGCGGATGGACTACTACTGGAGGGCTGAGGAGTGGCCGAAAATGTAACGGTTCACTGATGGAAAGGGGGGGGGGGGGGGTTGGGGGCGCTCAGGGCTGGATAGCCGGTCACATTTGTCGAACTTAGTTTTAGCCTCGTAGCAGGATGTCAGCGGTATACTGACGCCAAAAACATTAAGGATGTAAAAGAAGCAGGGGGTAAGCAAAAAGCATGTGCCAGCAATGCTCAACATACAGCTGCGTCAAAGGGCCTCTCAGGTGGCCGCCAGTGGGAGAAGGAAAGACATCAGTCCACAACACGTTGACATTCAGGTGCAACGTCCACTCTGTGTACAGTTATACGGCCGAGATAACTGTCTCAGGACAGTAGGAAGAGAAGGAGGCGGGGGGGGGGGGGGTGGGGGGGGGCTATGTTGCATTATACGATGCCACCAGAACGAAACACCTTAAGACGGGACGCAAATTCAGGGTTTGGTTGTTTGTTTGTTTGTTTTGTTTGTGGTTTTGTTTTTTTAAAGATGGGCATAAGCGGGATTCAAACTTGCAACATTTGAATGTCGACTCGGTCCTCTAGCTACTGAGCCATCCATTGAGTTTAATGACAGGAGTTCCTGGCTTCTTCTTGTCGGCAGTATGATGTGTAGTCCAACTAAACACAGCAAGCTTCAAAGGGAACATCCACTGATTTCAGTGACATGATTCCCCAGCCTCTCCCTGTTGCTGCTGTGCGCTGTCTGGTCCAACTGAGCATAGCAAGCATCAAAAGGAAACACCCCATCGTGTTCAATGACAGGAGTCCCCGCATTCTTTCTGTTGTGCGTCTCCACCAGACATCAGTCTGGGATAAACTTTGTCTCAGCCGTTAAAATTATGATGCCAGTTGTGAAACCCCAGCAATTGCCAGTGTCAGTTGACTTAATAGCCACTATCTTTACATGCTGAAGGCTCCCAGATCAATGTTGATCCGTGAGTTTCATCAAAATATATCAATAAAAAAATCTGCTTTTAAAGATCAACGAAAAATCCTGACAGGAGGACAAAAAGTTGCAATGAAAGAAGCGGAGAGATGGACGTGTCTTTTGGCCTACTAAGAAACGACAGGGATGTTACATGATCTGGTAAACAGTAAATTTCTTTGTAAGAGCGGAACGGTTGCCATTTTGTCTACCTGTTTAAGGCAACGTAACGCCACACTAAGACGTTGAGCGTCGGCAAGACGCTGCCAAAAAGAAAGATTGACCAAAGCTTCATCAATAAAAGGTCCTGGTTGTGGCTGACCGAAAAGTGGCAATAGACCATGCGATGCGCAGATTGGCGTCAAATTGTACGATTATTATAGCAAGTGTCCACGTTTTCATGTCGCAGGACTCTTGCAGATTTTCAGTGATTTCTGCTTTTCCTCAGCCGTGTCCCAGTTTCTGAAGCCATTCCCCTGCTTGTTTCTGTAGAAGCAAAAGAATCGTGGTTTAAAATCTGTTGTATCATGAACTTTGTTTTCCACAGCAGTGCACTAGCATGGATTGAGCTGAAGCATCATCATCATCCTGTGCTTATGCTTTGCTGCCACAATATCGCTGAAATATCTGTTAACCTTAACAGACGTTAATCTCACGACCCCCTTTGTCTTCCCCGGTTTCCAGCAGTTTCTATGGATTTCTATAGCTAATGCATACATAAAATTTAATCTCACCACGAAGAGTCATTTAAATCTTTCTCCACACAGAAAGAAAAAATATCAACCTTTAATTTTTAAACGTCATGTTTCTTTCCGCAGATGACTTCTTCACGACACGCACATAATGGTGTAGATTATGACATGGTGACAACCCTGATATGGCCTGTTGCGTTCAGTTGGTATATAAACAATATGAACTAAATCCCTGATAACAACCAGCCGCCGTGGCGAAGTGGTTAGCGTCGCGGACTCCCGGCTGGGAGGTCGTGGGTTCGAATCCCATCAGAGTCATGTGGGGTTTTTCTGCTCCGACCGGCTCCTACCCAGAGTTGAGTTTGCTGCGGACTCAGTTGGGAAGACTGGGACCACACAGTCGAGTTTCATCCACTTAATGGATGCGTTTCTGAGAGTGTTGCTCAAATTTCATGACCAACACTGCAGGTGCCTGTATCTCTCGGGCCTGGTTGACGCCAGGATATATTATGAAAGGAAGCGTAGAGTACAGCCCTGTCATGTAGTCTCAGACCGAAATGGAAATCCGTAGCATCATCTTAATCATCCTCATTCCCATTGATCAGCATTAAAAGAAAATGTCTCAAATTCTGTGGCCCTTCATGCCCTGCTCTCATGGTGACCTCAATTTCGATGTCCTCTCCACGTCTGTGGCCTTGGTTTGCTTCCGTCGGGGTCACCGGTATCGGCGAGTCCATACGGGCTGTCGTTGGACGGACGTGGTGGCGCCCTCCGGAGGGAGAGCTCACTCACGCCGGCTCCGCGACTAAGCAATTATTGTCGTCAGTAGGGGGCTTAGTAGGTGGTGTCCTGCGTATGTTAGATCAGAACAGGCGCCACTGAACACCACCGAAGTGACTCGGCAGCAGTGCAGTGTCTCCTCCGGTGGGTCGCCTCTTGACGACTTGATATTGACTGCTCCCTGTGGATTGCCGGTGCCGGGGCTGCGGCGGGGCCAGCCGGGCTATGGCTGTGGACGGGGTGTCGGAATGAGCGGCGTGGGTGCACTGCCTCTGAGGTGGCGCAGAGGTTGGGACAGCAAAAAAAAAAAAAAAAAAAAAAAAAAAAAATCCCTGATAACAGCTCCGATAATGCGATCCACATGCCTGTCGCTCAATGTAGGAGAAATATAAAACATTATGCCCCTATAAGGAAAAGTGACCACGAAACCTTAATCTTTGATCTTTATACTGAAACAGAGCCACCGGAAATTAATGCTGAGTATAGTTTTGAACTTGGAAAAGGAGACTATGTATCAATGAGAAGAGACTGTAAAAATATTGAGTGGAGTGACTTACTAAAAGGCACTGCTGATGATTGTTGGAATAAAATAAAGAATGAAATAAGGAATTTGATGAAAAACCATATACCCATAAAAGATTTTTTTTTTTTAAAGTACATTTAAATCCCCATGGATAAACAAAACTATTAAAAAGAAATGCAAAGAAGAAATACAATTTATACAAAAAGTATATTAATTCTAACAAATATATATTATCAAAATTATGTGAAAAAGAGAAATGAATGCAAACAAATCATTAAGAAAGCAAAACGAGAATATGAAAAGAAAATAGCAAGGGAAAGCAAAAAAACCCCCAAAAAACCCTAAATATTTTTGGAAGTATGTTCAGTCAAAACTAAAGTCAAAAACTGGAGTCAGTCCTCTCTATAAATTAAATGGAGAAATGGCAACAACAGATAAGGACAAAGCTGAAGAATTAAATAGGTTTTTTTTTTCAAGTGTATTTATTCATGAAACTACTTTTAACTTACCAAATGTTGAAGAAGGAGAAAATTCAGGTAGTACAACTATTACTGATTTACAAGTAACGCCCAAAGCAGTTGAACATAAATTGCAAAACATTAACCCTAATAAGGCCCAAGGACCAGACCTCATTTCCCCTAGAGTATTAAAAGAATGAAGCCAAGAGCTAAGTTGGCCTCTGTGTATACTATTCAATAAATCTCTTGACTCAGCTGAACTTCCAATTGATTGGAAAAATGCAATTGTGACAGCAATTTTAAAAAAAGGTACTAGATCCAACGTTGGAAATTATAGACCTGTACGTTTGACTTGTGTCACCTGTAAAATATTATAATCTTTAGTTAGGGATGGTTTGATTCAATACATGGAAGACTATAATCTTTTTTCATCTTGTCAGCGTGGCTTTCGCAAACATAGATCATGTGTGTCTCAGTTATTAGAAGATATTGAAGATTTTACTCAAATTATTGATGGAAATCAAAGTTTGGATGTTATCTACTTAGATTTTAAGAAAGCTTTTGATTCTGTACCACATAAACGTTTATTGCAAAAAACTAGTAAGCTATGGTATAACGGGATCCATTTATAGTTGGATTAAAGACTCCACTCAAGAACACAAAAGGTAAGAGTGGGTATGGAATATTCTTCAGAAACTAAAGTACTAAGTGGTATTCCACAAGGCAGTATTTTAGGACCTATTTTATTTACTCTTTTTATATACGATTTACCTGAAGACACAAAGAGTTGTTGCAAAGTGTTTGCTGATGATACAAAAATATATAACTCAACTAAAAATAGTAAAATCTTACAAAACGATATTGATAAACTAAACGAATGGTCAGATAAATGGAACTTATATTTTAATGAAACCAAATGCAAAGTACTTCATATAGGTAATAATAACCCAAATGAGACATATACTATGAGAGGTAAAAATGGTATGCACACGATTGCAGAGTGTGAGGAGGAGAAAGAGTTAGGTGTGATTTTCGATTAAAAATTAAAATTTGACTCATATATCTCAAGTGCTATAAACAAAGCCAATAAAACTCTTAGAATAATTAAAAGATCCTTTAACTTCCTTGAAAAAGATACTTTTTGTGTTTATGCAAATCAGTGGTGCGACCCATTTTAGAATATGGAAATACTGTTTGGAGTCCATACTTAAAGAGGCAATCCATAGCTATAGAAAGAGTACAAAAAAGGGCAACTAGATTATACATAAAATAAAGGATTGGGAACATGCAGAACGACTGTCATATTTAAACTTACCATCTCTGAAATATAGACGTTTCAGAGGAGATCTTATTCAGGTGTATAAAATAATAAATAATTTAGATGATTTAGATTTTAATAAATTCTACAGTATTAATACTGCACGATTAACAAGGCACTCTGATTTCAAATCATTTTTTTAGTTATAGCCGTACTAACCTTCGAAAATATACATTTAGCAATAGAGTTGTTCAGTATTGGAATGCACTTTCAGTAACTACTAAAATGCACCAGATATTAATCAATGCAAGAATCTACTAGATAGAGACCCAAATTGCTTATTAGGAAATTTGATGTGGATTAATATTGGAAATTTGCATGCATAAAAGCAGACCTATACATTTGTTATACTGATAAAGATGGGACGAATAAAGACTCGTGAGAGCCTAACCTAGTCCTATTTTACTACTACTACACTACTACTATACTACTACTACTACTACTACTACTACTACTACTACTACTAAACTTCCAACCAATCAGAGGGCGTGCATGGGGGAAATGGGGAAAATCAAAAAAAATCAATGGCTGAACAAATTAGAAAAGATTTTCGTTGTGACTTCTAGCCCTAAAAGACAAGGTCGTCTATCTTATAATAAATGTCTTTGAGGATTCTCAGAAAATTAATTTTAAAAAAAGTGGGGAAACAGAACAACTATCAGCAACGTCATCTATCTTGTTTCTACCAAGATGAATTGGATCTTAAACAGACGCCAAATCAAAATCACATTGTTTAACATTTTCCTTGTTTTTCATCTCTGTCTCTCTTTTATATACACATATTGATGTATATGTCGGGCAAACGTCCACACGATTCCCCAAATTCTATTCACTTTCTAACAACTGGCAGGGAGAAATGTCAGAGTTCATCTGTTGGTCAATGATGTCAGGTTCAGTCGATGTCAGCCATTCCATTTTCTGAAGTTCAATCGTTGTCAGCCATTCCATTTTCTGAGATTCAATCAATGTCAGCCATTCCATTTTCTGAGATTCAATCGATGTCAGCCATTCCATTTTCTGAGGTTCAATCGTTGTCAGCCATTCCATTTTCTGAGGTTCAATCGTTGTCAGCCATTCCATTTTCTGAGGTTCAATCGATGTCAGCCATTCCATTTTCTAAGGTTCAAACGTTGTCAGCCATTCCATTTTCTAAGGTTCAATCGTTGTCAGCCATTCCATTTTCTGAGGTTCAATCGTTGTCAGCCATTCCATTTTCTGAGGTTCAATCGATGTCAGCCATTCCATTTTCTAAGGCTCAATCGTTGTCAGCCATTCCATTTTCTAAGGTTCAAACGTTGTCAGCCATTTCATTTTCTGAGATTCAATTGATGTCAGCCATTCCATTTTCTAAGGTTCAATCGTTGTCAGCCATTCCATTTTCTAAGGCTCAATCGTTGTCAGCCATTCCATTTCCTGAGGTTCAGTCATTCCCCTCTGGATTGGTGAAGTAGCCTATCTCTTTGCCTTTTCGTATTCCGCAGTATTTTTGAAGGAGGCAACGGGTGTATCGGCGGAATTTAGCTTGAAATGTAAATTCGCCATATCGCTGGAGTCGATTCGCCGTATGACATGCTGTTCTGCCGTTTCCGTCTTGCGTTTGACTGGTAAGAACAGAACGATAAAATCGTTCCGTTCGTGATTTCTTGTTGACTTTTTACTCCTCCAGATTTTCAACAATTAATCCATGAGCTGTGTTCCTTTTCTTTCTTTTCTTTTTAATGACTTTCCAGGTTTGAGATAGTGATTATCAGTCTATGTCGGCGCAAACATGGTGGTCATGCAGAGAAAGCAGAGGATCTTGAGCATGCGAAGTTAAAGGATGAATATAGTGAGCATATTTATCTAGATTAAATATGGGCTTATACTGACATTGGCTTGTGCGGAACTATGACTAAAAAGTGTTAGCAAAATTTCTACTTTTTCTTTATCTGTCGGTCGGTCTGTATATCTGTCTGTCTGTCTGTCTGTCTTCTCTCTCTCTCTCTCTCTCTCTCTCTCTCTCTCTCTCTCTCTCTCTCTCCTCTCTCTCTCTCTCTCTCTCCTCCTCCTCTCTGCGCATCGTTTCTTTGTATTATCATATTTCACAATGCATTTAACATTTTTCAAGTCGAAAAAACCCTGCTATGTTGGTTTTGTAATTCACCAATGTTCTTGAATTAATGGACTATAGACAATTTAGCAATACATTCTACTCTGTGCTTTTGTCGTTCTTCCTAATAACTCTTCTTCTTCTTCTTCTTCTCTCTCCTCCTCTCTCTCTTCTCTCTCTCTCTCCCTCTCGCATCGTTTCTTGTTATCTATTCACATTCTTTAACTTCTTCATCTCACGAACCCTCTAATGTGGTATGTGTATTAAACAATGTTTCTTGACATTAAGAGGTCATTAATCGATAGCAATGCGTATGACTAGTGAATTGTAGTCTTATTTCCATTACAGAACTCTCTTCTTTCCTACTACTAACAACGCTGAAGCGTAAAGACTCTGAATAGTTCTCTGTCCGCAGGATACCTCTCTGAAAGAATGAGTGTACTTGAAAAATGTTATGACATGAAATCTGAACTAAGTTCGATAGCAGATGTGATGACATGAAGACGAAAGCTATATGTCTATTTACAGGAGAAGTTGCAGTTAACCTAAGAAGATACACAGATGAAGGTGAAGGACAGTCTGAATGAGAGGTTGAAAATGTCCAGATAGAAAAGTGGACGATCTAGAAGAGGAAAGAGGAATAATGTAATTGTTCAAGATATCCCTCGCAGAAAGAATGAAACATGGCAAGATTGTGAAGACTAGGTACGCGAAATGATCTCTGACAAATTAGAACTCGTATACAGTTTGACCGAGTCCATCGATTCAACTCGAAGCCAGATTCTCGCCGATTGTTGCGCGCCAAAAAGAGGCTTAAAGCAAGCGACGTCTTCATCGGTGAAGACTTCTCTCCTTGGGTCACAAAGATTCGAAAAAACTTGTCCCCCATTTAAAGTTTGCTAGATCCCAGAGCAAAAAAATGTCAGTGGTTCATGACCACCCGGCAACTGACGAAAGAAAATATGGTTTAGGAAAATCTGGCAGTGGAAAATCTGTTCAACGTGGATGGAGTTCAGGCCGGCCCCGTGACTGGATATTCTAATACAGCCAAGTTCTGGAGGTAGCAAAAATACGTTGTCTTCGTGCAGTAGTATGTTTCAGGTTAGCGAGGAGGGAAGCATTAACTGTGAACTCTGTTGACACAAAATAAGTATGCAACGAAAATCCCGTGCGTGATACCTGTGTTGGATGTGTGTAGACGGCAGTGTCTAATCACGTGAATAATGTTGAATCTGATGATCCGTTGCATGAAGCTAGTGTTATGAATAAAATTATTGATGAATTGAATTGCCATGTTGATTTTCTATTGACAGGAATTGTAGAGGATGTTTATTTATTGTCTGTGCCGAATGATATTTTATGTTCACCTCACACTAATATTCAGAAAACACAATATTTTCACTTGAAGGAGAAACATTTGTGTGCTCATGATATATTTTTCAGTGCACATTACCGTCGTGACAGATAGCTGGATTTCAATTAAATATTAATACAGATGATGTGTGTCGGGATTTATATCTTAGTAACAGTGGTGATGGTTGTGCAACAGTCAGAAAGACAAACACGATGATTGCATGTATAGGATCATAACAAGAAGCAGTGGTAATTTTAAGACTAGGAAAAAAGTGGTAAGTAGATATACGAATAGAAAAGACAATGATGGTGGCAGTGTGACGAATAATGAAACTGCCATGATGTTGACAGTGAAATAGAAATTGTGGTGACAGTGTGTCGACGTACAAAGCAGACAGAGGTGTTCACAGTGTGACAGTGAATGAACCCATCAGTTAAAGTGACAGTATCACGACAAAGAAAACAGAGTGGTACTGACAAGAGGAGTGACAGTATAATGACAAATTACACAGGCTGTGGTGGTGACGGTGGTGGTGAAAGTGTGAGAGTAAATTAATCACATGGTGCTGGTGACAGTGGGACGGCGAGTGAATCAGAAAGTGGTGGTGACAGTGTGACGTGAATCAGAAAGTGGTGATGACAGTGTGACGTGAATCAGACTGTGGTGGTGACAGTGTGACGTGACGACTGAGGTGACAGTGACAAGAACCGACAGTGGTGGGACAGGTGACGTGAATCAGACGTGTATGACAGTGTGACGTGATAGACAGTAGGGTGACAGTGTGACGCAAGTGAATCAGACAGTGGTGGTGACAGTGTGACGTGAATCAGACAGTGATAGTGACAGTGTGACGTGAATCAGACAGTAGTGGTGACAGTGTGACGCAAGTGAATCAGACAGTGGTGGTGACAGTGTGACGTGAATCAGACAGTGGTGGTAACAGTGTGCAGGCAAATGAATCAGACAAATATGGGCTCAAAGTGATGTGAATCAGACAGAAGTGGTGACAATGTGACGTGAATCAGACAGTGATGGTGACAGTGTGACGTGAATCAGACAGTGATGGTGACAGTGTGACGTGAATCAGACAGTGGTGGTAACAGTGTGACGACAAGTGAATCAAACAGTGATGGTGACAGTGTGACGTGAATCAAACAGTGGTGGTGACAAAGTGACGTGCATCAGACAGTGGTGGTGACAGTGTGACGTGAATCAGACAGTGGTGGTGACAGTGTTACGTGAATCGGACAGTGATGGTGACAGTGTGACGTGAATCGGACAGTGATGGTGACAGTGTGACGTGAATCAGACAGTGATGGTGACAGTGTGACGTGAATCAGACAGTGATGGTGACAGTGTGACGTGAATCAGACAGTGATGGTGACAGTGTGACGTGAATCAGACAGTGATGGCGACAGTGTGATGTGAATCAGACAGTGGTGGTGACAGTGTGACGTGAATCAGACAGTGGTGGTGACAGTGTGACGTGAATCAGACAGTGATGGTGACAGTGTGACGTGAATCAGACAGTGATGGTGACAGTGTGACGTGACTCAGACAGTGGTGGTGACAGTGTGACGTGAATCAGACAGTGGTGGTGACAGTGTGACGTGAATCAGACAGTGATGGTGACAGTGTGACGTGAATCAGACAGTGGTGGTGACAGTGTTACGTGAATCAGACAGTGGTGGTGACAGTGTGACGTGAATCAGACAGTGGTGGTGACAGTGTGACGTGAATCAGACAGTGATGGTGACAGTAAGATGTGAATCAGACAGTGGTGGTGACAGTGTGATGTGAATCAGACAGTGATGGTGACAGTGTGACGTGAATCAGACAGTGGTGGTGACAGTGTGACGTGAATCAGACAGTGATGGTTACAGTGTGATGTGAATCAGGCAGTGGTGGTGACAGTGTGACTTGAATCAGACAGTGGTGGTGACAGTGTGACGTGAATCAGACAGTGATGGTGACAGTGTGACGTGAATCAGACAGTGGTGGTAACAGTGTGACGGCAAGTGAATCAAACAGTGGTCGTGACAGTGTGACGTGAATCAGACA
>CM031609.1:65298789-65308789 GCA_018398815.1 Conus ventricosus
GGGTCAGTCTGGAGAGTCTGAGTGAGTCCACCGCTTCTGTGAATCCCCAGCCCCTGTATCTTACTTACTCTGAGTGATGTCGTGACGACTATAAAACCATTTGGCGACCAGATGAACGCAAAGTTGGATGAAGTGATGAAAGAAGTGCGTGAACTACCCGACGATCACTTAGCTCTGCAAAACGAACTGAAAAGACTAAAAGAGGAGTTGAACGAGCTAAGAAAAGAAAACCAGGAACTAACAAACGACCTGTGGAAGAGTCCGGCCGACTGTGACAAGAAGATCAACGATCTGGAGGGCGTTCCAAACGCAACACTCTCCTTTTCTACGGACTTCCTCGAAGGAAAAACGAGACCAGCGCTCACTGCGATGGAATGTTGTATGACCTGATCGCCGACAGACAACGTAGAGTTTGACCGAGTGTAACGTGGTAAAACCGCTCCCCTCCCAGTTTAACTCCCGGGAGTCAGTATGGCACTGTCTCAGATTAACTCCCGGAGTTAATCTGGGTCTGCATCAAAGCAGCCTCCCAACAGGTTCAGAACGCCCCCCCCCCCCCCCCCCCCCCCCCCCCCCCCCCCCCCTCTCTTCTTTCTCTTTATTAGGCCTGTTTCAAAATGAACCCCTACTAGTCTCGGAATAACTCCCGGGAGTTGTTTTGAACCTAAAAATCTTAACTCTAAACTAACTCCCGGGAGTTCATATGGGGCAGTGCCAAATCAGCCCCCCAACCCCTTGGAGAGTTAAAGAGGTGCTGCTCCAAACTAACTCCCGGGAGTTCTTCTGGGCCCAAACTTTTGACATCAAAATGACTCCCTGGGAGATAAACTACCACAACTGGAGAGTCATTCCAGGACAGGCCTGGAAAGCCACCCCCCCCCCAACCCCTACCCTCTGCCTCAATTAATGAAGAAATGGCCAATAAGCGCTCCAGTGGAGAGTTACTCTAGCACCGGCCAAGAACAACCCACCAGGAGAGTTAAATTGGACCTGGCCCAGAACAGCCCCCCTTGTGGAGAGACTTTGCTTTAAACAAACATTATTCAACCAGGAACATTGTGCAGCGAACATCAGAACATGGAGCACAACAAGCGAAAGCTTATATGGGGAGTTAATCCAGGACCTGCCCACAACTGACCCCCCCCCCCCCCCCCCCCGAGAGTTACAAGCCCAAAACAGCCCCCAGTATGAAGAGTTAAACTGGACCTGGCCCAGAACATCCCCTCCACCTCCTCCTGGGGAGTTAATCTAGCACCGGCCCGGAACAGCCCTCCCTAGAGAGTTAAACTGGACCTGCCCCAAAACAGCCCCCTTGAGAGTTTAAACTGGACCTGGCCAAAAGCAGCCTCCTTCCTGGGGATTAATCTAGTACTAGCCCAGAACAGCCCCCCCCCCTCCCCCCCCCCCTCCCCCCCCCCCCCCCCCCCCCCCCCCCGCCCAGAGAGTTAAACTGGACCTGGCCCAGAACAGACTCCTAGAGAGTTAAATTCGATATGCCCCGAAGCAGCCCCACCGGGGGAGTTAATCTGCCACCGGCCCAGAACAACCCACCAAGAGAGTTAAATTGGACCTAGCCCAGAACAGGCCCCCCTTATGGGGAGACTTTGCTTTAAACAAACATCATTCAACCGAAAGATTTTGCAGCGAACATCACAACACAGAGCACAACAAGCAAAAACTTATGTGGCACCTGCCCAGAACAAACCTCTCCCACCCCCCACCCCCTTGCCCCCTTCCTAGGGAGCTAATCTGGCACTGGCCCTGAACAGCCCCCGTCCCCCCCCCGGAGAGTTAAACTGGACCTGGTTCGAAACTGCCCACTTCCTGGGGAGCTAATCTGGCACTGAACAGCCTCCACCCCCCCCCCCCCCCCCCCGCCTCCCCCCCCACCCCGGAAAGTTGGAAAGTTAAACTGGACCTGGTCTAGAACAGCATCCCCTGTAAACCGCTGTTTTATCGCACCCTACCGGTTTGTCACACATGCGACTAAACGGCGGGATAGCGACAAAACAGCGGTTGAAGGTCCACCGTTTTGTCTCTGTGCGACAAAACGCCGGTTGTGCGACAAAACAGCGCTTTACGGTGTAACAACCCAAAAGTACTCACCGTCCAGAAGTACTCCCGGGGGGGGGGGGGGGGGGGGGGTACCACTGAATGACTCCCAAGAGTACATCTGGGTCGGGTAAACAATGGACCCCCTGTTTTCATAAAGTACTCCCGGGAGTCATTCTGGGCCGGTCACAGAAGTATCCCCCCCCCCTCCCCCCTCGGCATATCTCCGTTAAGGTGTTGAGGGTTGTTATTTATTAGTCATAAAGTCATACATGCACATTCTATCTGAATCAACATTGGAATATAGTCTGAATCAACTTGAGGGGAGTACTTCTGGGCCGGTCCCAGAAGTACCCCCCCCCCCCCCTTGCATATCTCCTTTATTAATGTGTTCAGGGTTGTTATTTACTGGTCATAAACTCACACATGGACATTCTATCTGAATCAACATTGAAAACCAGTCTGAATCAACTTTAGGGGGAGTACTACTGGGCCGGTCCCAGAAGTACCCCCCCCCCCCCCCCCCCTTGCATATTTCCTTTATTAATGTGTTCAGGGTTGTTATTTACTGGTTATAAACTCGTACATGGACATTCTACCTGAATCAATGTCGAAATATAATCTGAATCAACTTTAGAGGGAGTTGTTCTGGGCCTGTCCCAAAAGTACCCCCCTTGCATATCTCCTTTATCAATGTGCTCAAGGTTGTTATTTAATGATCATAAGCTCACATGTGGACATTCTGCCTGAAACAACATTGAAAACGAGCCTGAATCAACTTTAGGGGGAGTACTTCTGGGCCGGTCCCAGAAGTGCCCCCCTTGCATATCTCCTTTATCAATGTGTTCAGGGTTGTTATTTACAGGTTATAAACTCACACATGGTCATTCTACCTGAATCGACATTGAAATATAGTCTGAATTGACTTTAGGGGGAGTTGTTCTGGGCCAGTCCCAAAAGTACCCCCCTTGCATATTTCCTTTATCAGTGAGTTCAGGGTTTTTATTTAATGGTCATAAGCTCACACATTGACACGCTACCTGAATCAACATTGAAAACGAGTCTGAATCAACTGTAGGGGTGTAGTTCTGGGCTTGTCCCAGAAGAACCCCCCTCGCATATTTCCTTTATTAATATGTTCAGGATTGTTATTTACTGGTCATTAGCTCACAAATGGACAGTCTAACTGAATCAACATTGAAAACCAGTCTGAATTAACTTTAGGGAGAGTACATCTGGGCCGGTCCCAGAAGTACCTCCCTTGAATATCTCCTTTAATGTGTTCAGGGTTGTTATTTACTGGTCATAAACCTCACACATTGACATTTTATCTCAATCAACATGAAAGTATAGCCTGAATCTACTTTAGGGAGAGTACTTCCGGGCTGGTCCCAGAAGTACCCCCTTGCAGATCTCCTTTATTGATGTGTTCAGGGTTGTTATTTACTGGCCAAAAACTCATACACGAACATTTTATCAGAAAAAAACATTAAAAACGAGTCTGAATCAACTTTAGGGGGAGTACTTCTAGGCCGGTCCCAGAAGTACCCTCCAATCCACCCCCCACCCCCTTGCATATCTCCTTTATTATTAATGTGTTCAGGGTTGGGTTTTTTTTACTGGTCATAAGCTCACACATGGACATTGTATCTAAATCAACATTGTCATATAGACTGATTCAACTTTAGGGTGAGAACTTCTGGGCCGGTCACAGAAGTACCCCCCCCCCCCCCCCCTTGCATATCTCATTCATTGATGTGTTCAGGTTTGTTACTTACTGAGTATACATGGACATAAACTCATACAAGACATTCTATCTGAATCAACACTGAAATATTATCTGAATCAACTTTTGGGGGAGTACATCTGGAGCCGCGCCAAAGTTACTTCCGGGAGTACATTTGGGCTGGGCCCAGACGTACTCCCGGGAGTCATTCTGGTGCAGAGGGGGTGGGGGAAGGGAGGGGGGGGGGGGAATCGGGGGTCAGTTTTGGATTGGTACCAAAAGTACTCCCCTGTCTAAAGGAATTATCGTTATAAGATAGTTACATAAAACAAACATTTATCTGCAAAGTTGTCAATAGGGGGGAGTACTTCTGGGACCAAGGGGAGGTATTGTCCCAGAAGTGGGAATCATTCTGGCGCGCGGGGAGCACTTTTGGGGTGTTACACCGGGTCAAGCTAACACTCCAGGAAGGCTGTTCTGGACTGGTGCCAGATTAACTCCCCAGGTGTGGGGCTGTTTTGGGGCAGGTCCAGTTTAACTCTCTAGGGGGCTGTTTTGGGCTAGTACCAGATTCAATGCCCAGGAGCGGGCGGGGAGGGCTGTTCTGGGCTGGGTCCAGATTAACTCTCTAATCTCTCTGGGCTAGTACCAGATTAACTCCCAGGTGGGGGGCTATTTTTGGCCAGGCCCAGTTTAACTCTCTAGGGGCCTGTTTTGGTGCAGGTCCAGTTTAACTCTCGGGGGGGGGGGGGGGGGCTGTTTTTGGCCGGTGCCAAGGGAGGGGGGGGGAGGGGGGCTGTTCTGGGCCACATCCAGTTTAACTTTCCAGGGGAAATATTCTAGGCTGTTGCAATATTAACTCCCCAGGAGGAAGTTTGTTCTGGGCCAGGTCAGTTTAACTCTCCAGTAGGCTGCTCTGGGCTGGTGCCAGATACACTCTCCAGTAGGGGGGCTGTCCAGGGCCAGGTCCAGTTCAACTCACCAGGGGGGCTGTTCTGGGCTGGTGCCAGATTTACTCTCCAGGATGGGAGTGGGATGTTCTAGATTAGGTTCAGTTTAAAACTCCAGTAGGGCTGTCATGGTCTAGTGCCAGATTAACTCCCCAAGATGGAGGGCTGTTCTGGCCTTGTCTAGTTTAACTCTCCAGGGGGCTGTTCCATGACGGTGCCAGATTAACTCCCCTGGAGGAGGGCTGTTTAACTCTCCAGAGGGGCTGTTCTGGGCTGGTGCCATATTAACTCCCAGGAGATGGGGGGGGGGGGGGGGGGGCTGTTTTGTGCCAGGGCCAGTTCTACTCTCCAGGGAGGCCTGTACCAGGCTGGAGCCAGATTCACTCCCAGGAGAGGGGGGGGGGCTGCTCTAGGCCAGGTCCAGTTTAACTCTCGCGGGGGGGGGGAGGGGGGGGGGGGGCGGTGCCAGATTAACTCCCCAGGAGGGGAAGGGGGCTGTTCTGGGCCTTGTCTAGTTTAACTGTCCGGGGGCGGGGGGGGGGGGGGGGGGGGCTGTTACATGATGGTGTCAGATTAACTCCCTGGAGGGGGGCTGTTCTGGGACAGGTGCAGTTTAACTCTCCAGAGGGGCTGTTCTGGGCTGGTGCCAGATTAACTCCCAGTAGAAGGGGAGGGAGGGGCTGTTTGTGCCAGGGCCAGTTGAACTCTCCAGGGAGGCCTGTACCAGGCTGGAGCCAGATTAACTCCCCAGGAGAGGGAGGGGGTGGGGCTGTTCTAGGTCACGTCCAGTTTGACCTCTTAGGGTGGGGGTGGGGGGCTGTTTCAGGCCAGTGCCAGATTAACTCCCAGGAGGGGGAGGGGGCTGTTCTGGTCTTGTCTAGTTTAACTCTCGGGGGGGGGGGGGGGGGCTGTTCCATGACGGTGCCAGATTAACTCCCCTGGATGGGGGCTGTTCTGGGACAGGTGCAGTTTAACTCTCCAGAGGGGCTGTTCTGGGCTGGTGCCAGATAAACTCCCCAGGAGGGGGGGGGGGGGCTGTTTTGTACTTGTGCCAGGGCCAGTTTAACTCTCCGGGAGAGGGGTGGGGGGCTGCTCAAGGCCAGGTCCATGTAATCGCTCCAGGGGGCCTGTTTTGGGCCGGTGCCAGATTAACTCCCAAGGAGGGGGAGGGGGCTGTTCTGGGCCTTGTCTAGTTTAACTCTACAGAGGGGGGGGGGGGGGGGGGAAGGGGCTGTTCCATGACGGTGCCAGATTAACTCCCCTGGAGGGGGGTCTGTTCTAGGACAGGTCCAGTTTAACTCTCCAGAGGGACTGTTCTGGGCTGGTGGCCAGATTAACTCCCCAGGAAGGGAGGGGGCGGGGGATCCTGTTTTGTGCCAGGGCCAGTTTACCCCCAAGGGAGGTCTGTACCAGGTGGAGCCAGATTAACTCCCCAGGAGGGGGAGGGAGGGGGGGCTGGTCTAGGCCAAGTCCAATTTAACTCACTAGGGGGACTGTTTTGGGCTAGTGCCAGATTAAACTCCCAGGAGGGGGAGGGGGCTGTTCTGGGCCTTGTCTATTTTAACTCTCCAGAGATGGGTGGGGGTGGGGGGTGTTCCATGACGGTGCCAGTTTAACTCCCTGGGAGGGGGCTGTTTTGTGCCAGGGTCAGTTTAACTCTGCAGGGAGGCTGTAAAGGCTGGAGCCATATTAACTCAGGGAGGGGGGGGGGGGGCTGTTCTAGGTCACGTCCAGTTTAACTCTCTAGGGGGACTGTTTCAGTCCAGTGCCAGACTAACTCCCCAGGAGGGGGAGGGGGCTGTTCTGGGCCTTGTCTAGTTTAACTCTCCAGAGGGGGGGGGGGGGGCGGGAGCTGTTCCATGACGGTGCCAGATTAACTCCCCTGGCGTGGCGGGGGGGGGGGGGGCTGTTCTGGGACAGGTACAGTTTAACTCTCCAGAGGGGCTGTTCTGGGCTGGTGCCAGATTAACTCCCCAGGAGGGGGGGGGGGGGGCTGTTTTGTGCCAGGGCCAGTTTAACTCCCCAGGAGAGGGGTTGGGGGCTGCTCTAGGCCAGGTCCATTTAAACGCTCCAGGGGGCCTGTTTTGGGCCGGTGCCAGATTAACTCCCAAGGAGGGGAGGGGCTGTTCTGGGCCTTGTCTAGTTTAACTCTCCGGGGGGGGGGGGGGGGGGGGCGTCCATGACGGTGCCAGATTAACTACCCTGGAGGGGGTCTGTTCTAGGACAGGTCCAGTTTAACTCTCCAGAGGGGGCTGTTCTAGGACAGGTGCAGTTTAACTCTCCAGAGGGGCTGCTCTGGGCTGGCGCCAGATTAACTCCCCGGGGGGAGGGGGGGGGAGGGGCTGTTTTGTGCCAGGGCCAGTTTAAACTCTCCAGGGGTGCCTGTATCAGGCTGGAACCATTTTAACTCCCAGGAAAAGTGGGGGGGGGGGGGGGGGGAAGGGCTACTCTAAGCCAGGTCCAGTTTAACTCTCTTGGAGGGCAGATTTGGGCCGGTGTTCAGATTAACTCCCCAGGAGGGGAGGGGGCTGTTCTGGGCCTTGTATAGTTTAACTCTCCAGGCGGGCTGTTTCAATACGTTGCCAGATTAACTCCCCTGGAGGGAGGTGTTCTGGGACAGGTGCAGTTTATCTCTCCAGAGGGGTTGTTCTGGGCTGGTTCCAGATTAACTCCCAGTAGAAGTGGGGGGGGGGGGGGGGGAGGGGGTGTTGGTCTGTTTTGTGCAGGGCCAGTTTACCCCCAAGGGGGCCTGTACCAGGCTGGAGCCAGAAGGGGGGGGGGCTGCTCTAGGCCAGGTCCATTTTAAAACTCTCTAGGGGGGGGGGGGGGGCTGTTTTGGGCCAGTGCCAGATTAACTCCCAAGGAGGGGAGGCGGCTGTTCTGGGCCTTGTCTATCTAGTTTAACTCTCCGGGGAGGGGGGGGGGGGGAGTTGTTCCATAACGGTGCCAGATTAACTCCCCTAGAGGGAATTCCCCTAGAGGGGTGCTGTTCTAGGACAGGTCAAGTTTAACTCTCCAGAGGGGTGTTCTGGGCTGATGCCAGAGTAACTCCTCAGGATGGGGAAGGAGGTGGGGGGGGGGGCAGTTTTATGCCTGGGCAAATTTGACTCTCCAGGGAGGCCTGTACCAGGCTTGGAACCAGATGACTCCCTAGGAGACGGGGGGGGGGGGGGGGGATTGTTCTAGGCCAGGTCCAGTTTAACTCTCTAGGGGGCTGTTTTGGGCCGGTGCCAGATTAACTCCCCAGGAGGGGGAGGAGGCTGTTCTGGGCCTTGTCTAGTTTAACTCTCGGGGGTGGGTGGGGGGGGGGGGGGGTGGCTGTTCCATAACAGTTTAACTCCCCTGGAGGGGCTGTTCTGGAACAGGTGCAGTTCAACTCTCTAGAGGGGCCAGTGGGCTGGTGCCAGATTAACTCCCCAGGAGAGGCGGGCGTGGGGGGGGGGGGGGGTCTGTTTTGTGCCAGGGCCAGTTTAACTCTCCAGGGGGACCTGTACCAGGCCGGAGCCAGATTAACTTCCCAGGAGAGGGGGGAGGGGGGGGCTGCTCTAGGCCAGGTCCAGTTTAACTCTCTAGGGGGGGGGGGGGCTGTTTCGGGCCAGTGCCAGATTAACTCCCCTGGAAGGGGGGGGGGGGAGGAAGTGGGACTGTTCCGGTTCTAGGACAGGTCCAGTTTAACGCTCCAGAGGGGCTGTTCTGGGCTGGTGCCAGATTAACTCCCCAGGAGAAAGGGGGGGGGGGGGCTGTTTTGTGCCAGGGCCAGTTTAACTCTCCAGGGAGGCCTGTAGCAGGCTGGAACCAGATTAACTCCCCAGGAGAGGGGGAGGGGGCTGTTCTAGGCCAGATCCAGTTTAACTCTCTAGGGGGGGGGGGGGGGTGTTTTGGGCCGGTGACAGATTAACTCCCAGGAGGTGGAGGGGGCTGTTCTGGGACTAGTCTAGTTTAACTCTCCTGGCGGGCTGTACCATAACAGTGCCAGTTTAACTCCCTGGAAGGAGTCTGTTCTAGGACAGGTGTAGTTTAACTCTCCAGAGGAGCTGTTCTGGGCTGGTGCCAGATTAACTCCCAGGAAAGGGGAGGGACGGGGGGGGGGGGGCTGTTTTGTGCCGGGGCCAGTTTAACTCTCCAGAAGGGGGAGGGGGCTGTTCTGAGCCAGTTTAGTTCAACTCTCCAGTGGATGGCTGTTCCAGTCCGGTGCCAGATTAATTCCCCAGATGTCTTAGGGGGCTGTTCTGGGCCAGGTCTAGTTTAACTCCTCAAGGGGAGGGGCTGTTTTGGGCCAATGCCAAATTAACTCGCTGGGGGGGGGGAGGGGGCTGTTCTAATCCTGTTGGGGGGCTGATTTGGCGCAAATCCCGGGAGTTAATCTGGGACAGTGCGAGACTGACTCCCGGGAGTTAAACTGGGAAGGGGGACAGTTTCACCACGTTACACGGGTACATCGGCTTAACGGGAAGTCTGATTCTCCCATCATTGCACGGTGCACCTTCTACAAATAGAAGGTGAACATTTTGAAATCAAAACAGAAACTCCGGGGATCGAAGGCTTTCGTCGGCGAAGACTTCTCCAGAGGTGTGAGAGACGTTCGTAGAAGACTGACGCCACACCTAAAGACAGCTCGCCAGGACGGGAAAAGAGGGACAAAGATATATGATCACCTGTAAATCGACGGCAAGAAGTACTCTGTGGGAAGCGCGGAGAGGTCGGTGGAAATCAAAAAGGAAGGTGGCCGGTCCCTGTCGAATGTTTCTTCCGCGGAGTCATCCGCGGAGATTTTCAGCCACGAGTCGATGACAGCGTGAACTGTGACTCTTCGTGCTGTGATTTGCCGTGTGCTGAACTGACCTGTGGAAGGAGGCGTATCCAGTGGCGGAAGAACTCGTAAAGTTTCCGAGTGATCACTTAAATAATGACGTTTTTAGTTTTAATGATGACAAGAAAGGAAAACGTGCCGTATCCATTCTGCACTGGAATATTTATGGTCTGTTTTCTAAATTGAATGATAAAAATTTTGTTTCATGTTTGCCCTTTTGATTTCATATGTCTAGTGGAAACATTTCTTGAAGAATTTAAGTGAACCGCCAAGAAAAACGTGGACAAACGAGTCACAAGACAAAACACGACGCGTTTCGACCTCTTAGGTCTTCTTCGGGCAAGATGCAAACAAACAGAAAAACGAGAATGAACGAGCAAATCATTTATCTTCAATCACTTCAGCACAAGATAGGCGTTGAATGAAAATGAGGCTATCAGAAGGGAGATAATGTGTGAGTCA
>CM031609.1:65311289-65323789 GCA_018398815.1 Conus ventricosus
TCTGATTCTGTATAAGGTTATGTATGAGATGGAGTTCGGAATATGGCTACAGACGGTACAGACATTGGTATAAAGCTACATACATTGCGGGCAGACAATAGCAAAGATTACATATGGAGCAAACTTGAAAATAAGGTTTCATTATTGGAGAGACACTGGAATAAGACTACATGCAGGAGAGAGACTGGAATTAGGCGACATACAGGACAGACATTAGAATAAGGCTACCAATGGGACAGACAGTGCCTACATAAACTTGCTTTTCAAGTTTGTGTATCTTCTTTTCCAAAATTATTCGAACTTACAGAGACGAAAAGCAGAAGTATGTACACGGACCTCTGTCTTCATTGATTCTCAAGCTCCTATCACTTTGTGTTGTTTTATCAATGATTAAGGAAAGAAAAGTTTAAAAAAATAACTCCAGGAAAAAGTTTAATTCATTGTAGAGAGAGTATCAGACCCGTTAATTTTCTTTCCCTCTGACGCACATTGTCCCTGTTGGTGGATCGTGATCTATGGATCTACGCAGGGTCTGCATGGCAGTGCTTACAAAACTGCTGCTGCTTTTTTTCTGGCAAGCAACCACAATTCAGCCGATTTGTTGGTAGGTGAGGGGGAGTGGAGTAGGGGGGGGGAGGGAGAGCCTCAGATGAGCCAACCAGGCAGGCTCCATTCAGCAGGCCCCAGCATACTGCCAAATCATACTGGGAAAAAATGGGAGAGCTGTCTGTGGGATCCTGTCTTCACTCTTGACTGGAAAATGTCCAGAGTGATGGAACTGACAAATCCCCTTAGGCAGTTCATTCCAGTCCATAGTACTCCTGGAAAAGAAAGAGTTCTGCCGGTTTGTGCGCGGCACTGCAGGCAGCAATGCTTAGTTACAAGCTCGTCTTTGGCAGCTTAAAGTTGATTGCAATTTGGTTTTCCCAGACGATGTTGTCCCGGGATCTTTAAGTGCATTGTCGATTTTATAGTTTGGCGCACGCACACACGCGCGCGCGCGCGCGCGCGCGCGCGCGCGTGTGTGTGTGTGTGTGTGTGTGTGTGTGTGTGTGTGTGTGTGTGTGTGTGTGTGTGTGTGTCCCATATCTGGCCATATCTCAGTGTGTGTTCTGTATGCATTCTTATACCACTGTTCCTATGTGCAGTCTCATTCCAGTGTAGCTTTATACCACTGTGTGATCCATATGAAATCTGAAGTAATGCACGGATACAGTGCGCATAAGCACTCCGTTCACAGTCGGAACCGGTAGTGCGCTTCGCTTGAGAAATACTCACTGGCCGCCAGCAGACGACAGGGCCTGCGGATCTCCAGTCAGACGACTTGCCAGTTCCGAGAGAGGCGGACACAACCTCAAGATTCAACTTTCCTCGGAAGTCTTCAACTGTACACATAACAAATGACGAAGTGCCATGCGCAAGAAGTTGGGGGTTACAGGCACCAACACTGATTGGGCAGAAGGGGATAACTATTCTTGGGAAGAAGTGGTGGAGGAGGGCCTTTCTAACACTGGTGTGTGTGTGTGTGTGTGTGTTGTGTGTGTGTGTGTGTGTGTGTGTGTGTGTGTGTGTGTGTTTGGTGTGTGTGTGTGTGTGTGTGTGTGTGTGTGTGTGTGTGTGTGTGTGTGTGTCAATCACAGCAACACCCAGTCCTCAGTTCCATCTCTTCTCCGTCTTGTAAGACATCCACCCCCTCCACCACAGGTAGCTGCAGACTACTGCTACTGCTGTTTCTGGTACGCTGATACTGGCGTTGCTTATGCTGCTACGGATGACGTGAGTGGATCGAGGCAGGGAGGCTCCAACGCGGGGGTAAAGACAATGTCCCAGCCCTCTTCCGAGTAGCACGAGAAGTGATGTGGTTGTTCTGTAGTGGTATGGGTGGCTGGCGGCCGATGGAGATAATACCTGGGTTTCCGCCCGCTATTGTCTCGTATGTTGGGGTCCGCCTCTGGCACATACATTAAAAGACATGCTGAAAATTTGCTGAGGATGCTTTCTGTAGCTTCACAAAAACACATATGAATACATTTGAACACCAGAAATACATTGAAGACAGAGAAGGGTATTTGTGCTATAATTCACATTTGTCACAGGTGGACATAATTTTTTTAAATTAAAGCATGCTGTGCTACAAGTGCTTGCCACTCTAAAGCCCTCTTAGTCACAGTGCCTATATCCGCTGTGCTTTTTACTGTATCTTTGGCAAACTGAAGGGCAACAGATCAAGCCATACATAAAGAGGGCAGAAGACAAGTAGGCCTATCTCACACTATTCACCCTTGTCCTGAGTGTTGTTTATCTTGCCTGAAGAAGACCTAGGTGGTTGAAACGTGTCGTGTTTTGTCTTGTGATTCGTTGTTCGATGGAATCATAATAATTACTCTTAAATTTGTTTACATGTCCGTCTGCAGTCGCCTCACTTTGCAAGTGTCCACCCATGTCCGCTCATGCAAGTCAGTAACCACTTCCGTGCGCCCCAGTTCCTGTGCCACTCTAAAGACTTGTTCCACTGGGCGGGTAGCTCTCTCTGGTCACTACACATGCCAGCTTGTTGGTTGCTATTCAGCAAGGTCGACCAGCTCCATGCACACAGCTTTCATCCGCACAAACCAAAGTGTGTGATTTTCCAATTGGACAGTTGGACACTATCAGCGGCAAGGTGAGGCGAACAAATAGCCTACCCGCCAGTACAGGAAGTGGTAAATGCCTTTGGTATGCGCAATGGAACTCTAACTTTTTAAAAAGCGGAGATTTTGATCCTCTCGCTCTTGATTCATGAGCAACGGAGGTGAGACAACCGAAGCGTGACCTATGGCGCAGAATGAATAGGAGTCAGTGGACTTTACTGTTTGTGGTGCATCGGGAACAAAGTAGCCGCGATCCAACTGTGGTCAATCCCTTCCAGTTTCTGACTCGCTGATCTTGTTTGTATCAAGACGCAACATTAAAAGGATTATAGGTCACTGGGCTGTCTCTCTCACACACACACACACGCACGCACGCACGCACGCACGCACGCACGCACGCACCACGCACGACACGCACACGCACCACACCACCACACACACACACACACACACACACACACACACACACACACACACATGCACGAGACAAAGGCATTTTATGCACGCGGAAGCAAGCGGTTTGCCTCCGTTCAGTCCATCTCGATTAAGTTGAAACTCTCTCTCTCTCTCTCTCTCTCTCTCTCTCTCTCTCTCTCTCTTCTCTCTCTCTCTCCCCATGGTACAATACGGAGCTGAGTTATGGGGTCTCGATACTGCTTCTATACAAATTGAAAAGATTCATGTAAAAGCATTGAAAAAGTTTCTTGGTGTTTCACTACAAACGCCAAATGATTTAGTTTATGGGGAGACCAGTAGGTATCCAATTCATTTAAGGGATTAATTGCTGTAAGTGGGATTAATTTCTGTAGTAAGTGGGATTAATTGTAATACAGGACAAGACAGAACAAAATGAACTTCATTTTCATCACCTTCGTGACAGAGCGGACATGTAAAATTAACATTCGTTAATGGCTAAAAATAACCCGGATGGCAACTAATAGACTACCACATAAAGCATGTAAATGTTAGTTCAGCTAGATACTAAGGGTAGGAGTAACTGGGCCTCTAAAGTGAGGTTAAAACTGTACGAATCTGGTTTGGGCTTGGTGTGGGAGAATCAAGGTGCTGATGACAAATAGTTCTATTCGTATGTTCCGACTGTAACTGGCAGAGATGGAATTATCGTATTGAAGACAGTCTCCGATTTGATGTTTACAGAGTGTTAAATCCTACACACTGTATTCCAAAGTACTTGTCAGTGCAAATTTACAGACATATTAAATATATTGTCACTAAATTTAGATTTGGTGTATCGGATATCTGTGTACATTCTAACCGTTATCGGCCTTTAAATGATCGTAATTTTACATGTCCGCTCTGTCACGAAGATGATGAAAATGAAGTTCATTTTGTTCTGTTTTGTCCTGTATTACAGTTATCAGACAGCAAGTAATCCCACTTAAGTATCTACGAAAACCTTGTTTCTTCAATCTCATTATGTTAATGGCATCATCGAATGAAAACACTACCAAACAGCTCGCTTTGTATTTCTATAAAGCTTTTAGAATGCGAAACGATGTGTTAAGATAACAAATGTTAAGTTTGTTAGGTTTGCATTGATGAATGGCGCGATTTGTCATTCATTTACCCCCTTCTAAGGGGCTATAGCCTTTACGAATAAACGTCCGCCTCTGCATCTGGATCTCTCTCTCTCTCTCTCTCTCTCTCTCTCTCTCTCTCTCTCTCTCTCTCTCTCTCTCTCTCTCTCTCTCTCTCCCTCTCTCTCGTACTGTTCTCTACACAACATCGTGCATCTGCCCCCCCCCCCCCACCTCCCACACTTCTTTTTTTTTAATTCGTTCTCTGCCCAGTTACCAAACTATTTGGTTTACTAAGTATTTAAACTAACCAACTACTAACCGGCTTGGTAATTTACTAACACACAGCATTTTTTTTGGTGTGTGTTGAGCTGTCTGTTTCATTTTTCTTATTCCTCTCTTCACTTTCTCCCCGTCTGCAACGGTTACATACCCATTGACACTACAAAACTACCATAAATTCTAAAATACACACGTACACAATACCGTGAACACATTAACTCCCCCCTCACACACAAACATATAATGATGACAAAGATAGCAACGATAATGACATTAAAACTATGCATAGTATAGCAAAGCAATAGCAGTGCTTGTGATTAGTCAATAATCAATAAATGGTATATATTCTCACATGATTCTGCACTACACAATCATTACAAGACATTCCAATAAATCAAGAGAGAGAGAGAGAGAGAGAGAGAGAGAGAGAGAGAGAGAGAGAGAGAGAGAGAGAGGAGAGAGAGGAGAGAGAGAGAGAGACGTTTCATTTTTTTCTGGTGCACACTTACTATAGACATTAAGAAGCAGCTCCATAATATCAAAGTGACCTTGCATTGCTGCCAGATGCATCGGCGTGTAGCCCTGCTCAGTGATTTGGACATCATAGTTAGCCATGGACATCACACTCAATCATACATCACACTCAGTCATAGCATCACGGTCAGTCATAGCGTCACGTTCAGTCAAAGCATCACCCCAGTCATAGCGTTACGTTCAGTCAAAGCATCACCCTCAGCCATACCGTCACGTTCAGTCAAAGCATCACCCCAGTCAGAGCGTCACGTTCAGTCAAAGCATCACCCTCAGTCATAGCGTCACGGTCAGTCAAAGCATCACAGTCAAAGCATCACAGTCAGTCATAGCGTCACGGTCAGTCATAGCATCACGGTCAGTCAAAGCATCACAGTCAGTCAAAGCATCACGGTCATGTCGTAGCATCACAGTCAGTCATAGCGCAACGTTCAGTCAAAGCATCACACTCAGTCATAGTGTCACGTTCAGTCATAGCCATCACGGTCAGTCATAGCATCACTGTCAGTCATAGCATCACGTTCAGTCATAGCATCACGGTCAGTCATAGCGTCACGTTGAGTCAAAGCATCACAGTCAGTCAAAGCATCACACTCGGTCATAGTATCACAGTCAGTTATAGCATCACGGTCAGTCATAGCATCACACTCGGTCATAGTGTCAAAGTCAGTCATAGCATCACAGTCAGTCATAGCATCACGGTCAGTCAAAGAATCACTGTCAGTCACAGCGTCACGTTCAGTAAAAGCATCACAGTCACTCATAGCATCACGTTCAGTCATAGCATCATGGTCAGTCATAGCGTCACGTTCAGTCAAAGCATAACAGTCAGTCAAAGCATCACACTCAGTCATAGCATCACGGTCAGTCATAGCATCACGGTCAGTCATAGCATCACGGTCAGTCATAGCATCACACTCGGTCAGTCATAGCATCACGGTCAGTCATAGCATCATGGTCAGTCATAGCATCACGGTCAGTCATAGTGTCACAGTCAGTCATAGCATCACGGTCAGTCATAGCATCACGGTCAGTCATAGCATCACAGTCAGTCATAGCATCACGGCCAGTCAAAGCATCACAGTCAGTCAAAGCATCACGATCAGTCATAGCGTCACGTTCAGTCATAGCATCACGGTCAGCCAAAGCATCACGGTCAGTCAAAGCATCACAGTCAGTCAAAGCATCACGGTATTTCATAGCGTCACGTTCAGTCAAAGCATCACGGTCAGTCAAAGCATCACAGTCAGTCAACGCATCACAGTCAGTCAAAGCATCACAGTCAGTCATAGCATCATGGTCAGTCATAGCGTCACGTTCAGTCATAGCATCACGTTCAGCCATAGCATCACGGTCAGTCAAAGCATCACGGTCAGTCATAGCATCACAGTCAGTCAAAGCATCACTGTCAATCACAGCATCACAGTCAGTCATAGCATCACGGTCAGTCATAGCATCACAGTCAGTCAAAGAATCACAGTCAGTCATAGCGTCAGGTTCAGTCAAAGCATCACAGTCAGTCATAGCGTCACGTTCAGTAAAAGCATCACAGTCAGTCATAGCGTCACGTTCAGTCAAAGCATCACAGTCAGTCAAAGCATCACAGTCAGTCAAAACGTCACGTTCAGTCATAGCGTCACGTTCAGTCAAAGCATCACAGTCAGTCAAAGCATCACAGTCAGTCAAAGCGTCACGTTCAGTCATAGCGTCACGTTCAGTCATGGCATCACTGTCAGTCAAAGCATCAGAGCCAGTCAAAGCATCACGGTCAGTCATAGCGTCACGTTCAGTCAAAGCATCACAGTCAGTCATCGCATCACAGTCAGTCAAAGCATCAAGTTCAGTCATAGATTCACAGCCAATCAAAGAATCACAGTCAGTCATAGCATCAAAGTCAGTCAAAGCATCACACAGTTAGTCAAAGAATCACGGTCAGTCACATCGTCACGTTCAGTCAAAGCATCACAGTCAGTCAAAGCATCACGGTCAGTCATATCGTCACGTTCAGTCAAAGCATCACAGTCAGTCATCGCATCACAGTCAGTCAAAGCATCAAGTTCAGTCATAGATTCACAGCCAATCAAAGAATCACAGTCAGTCATAGCATCACGGTCAGTCATAGAATCACTGTCAGTCACAGCATTATGGTCAGTCATAGCATCACGGTCAGTCAAAGCATCACGTTCAGTCAAAGCATCAAGTCAGTCATAGCATCACGTTCAGTCAAAGCATCACTGTCAGTGAAAGCATCATGGTCAGTCAAAGCATCACGGTCAGTCAAAGCATCACAGTCAGTCATAGCATCACAGTGGTCATAGCATCACAGTCAGTCATAGCATCATGTTCAGTCACAGCATCACAGTCAGTCATAGCATCACAGTCAGTCATAGCGTCACGTTCAGTCAAAGCATCACGGTCAGTCATAGCTTCACAGTCAGTCATAGCATCACGGTCAGTCATAGCATCACAGTCAGTAATAGCGTCACTGTCAGTCATAGCGTCACTGTCAGTCATACCGTCACCGTCAGTCAAAGCATCACGGTCAGTCATAGCATCACTGTCAGTCATAGCATCACTGTCAGTCATAGCATCACAGTCAGTCACAGCCTCACCGTCGGTCAAAGCATCACGTTCAGTCATAGCATCACAGTCAGTCATAGCGTCACCGTCGGTCAAAGCATCACGTTCAGTCATAGTATCACAGTCAGTCAAACCATCACCCTCAGTCATAGAATCACGGTCAGTCAAAGCAATACGGTCAGTCAAAGGATTACAGGTCGGTCATAGCATCACGGTCAGTCATAGCACCATGCTCATTCAAAGCATCAGCGTCAATCATAGCATCAGCGTCAGTCAAAGGATCAGCGTCAGTCATAGCATCACGGTCAGTCAAAGCATCAGCGTCATAGCATCACTGTCAGTCAAAGCATCAGCGTCAGTCATAGCACCACGCTCAGTCCAAAGCATCAGCGTCAGTCATAGCATCACAGTCAGTCATAGCATCACGGTCAGTCATAGCATCATGGTCAGTCATAGCATCACAGTCAGTCACAGCATCACTGTCAGTCAAAGCATCACGGTCAGTCATAGCATCACGGTCAGTCATAGCATCACTTTTAGTCAAAGCGTCAGCATCAGTCATAGAATTACGGTCAGTCATAGCATCACAGTCAGTCATAGCATCACAGTCAGTCATAGCATCACGGTCAGTCAAAGCATCAGCGTCAGTCAAAGCATCACATAGCATCACAGTCAGTCATAGCATCACTGTCAGTCATAGCATCCATCACAGTCAGTCATAGCGTCACGGTCAGTCATAGCATCACAGTCAGTCAAATCATCACAGTCAGTCATAGCATCACAGTCAGTAATAGTGTCACTGTCAGTCATAGCATCACTGTCAGTCATAGCGTCACCGTCGGTCAAAGCATCACGGTCAGTCATAGCATCACTGTCAGTCATAGCATCACAGTCAGTCAT
Source organism: Conus ventricosus (assembly GCA_018398815.1). Lineage (NCBI taxonomy): Eukaryota > Metazoa > Mollusca > Gastropoda > Neogastropoda > Conidae > Conus > Conus ventricosus. The sequence continues at coordinate 65,319,751 of CM031609.1, forward strand.
AGCCTCACCATCGGTCAAAGCATCACGTTCAGTCATAGCATCACAGTCAGTCATAGCGTCACCGTCGGTCAAAGCATCACGTTCAGTCATAGTATCACAGTCAGTCAAACCATCACCCTCAGTCATAGAATAACGGTCAGTCAAAGCAATACGGTCATTCAAAGCATTACAGTCAGTCATAGCATCACGCTCATTCAAAGCATCAGCGTCAATCATAGCATCAGCGTCAGTCAAAGGATCAGCGTCAGTCATAGCATCACGGTCAGTCAAAGCATCAGCGTCAGTCATAGCATCACTGTCAGTCAAAGCATCAGCGTCAGTCATAGCACCACGCTCAGTCAAAGCATCAGCGTCAGTCATAGCATCACAGTCAGTCATAGCATGATGGTCAGTCATAGCATCACGGTCAGTCATAGCATCACAGTCAGTCATAGCATCACTGTCAGTCAAAGCATCACGGTCAGTCATAGCATCACGGTCAGTCATAGCATCACTTTCAGTCAAAGCGTCAGCATCAGTCATAGAATCACGGTCAGTCATAGCATCACGGTCAGTCATAGCATCACAGTCAGTCATAGCATCACAGTCAGTCATAGCATCACTGTCAGTCAAAGCATCAGCGTCAGTCAAAGCATCACGGTCAGTCATAGCATCAAGGTCAGTCATAGCATCACAGTCAGTCATGGCATCACGGTCAGTCAAAGCATCAGCGTCAGTCATAGCATCATGGTCAGTCATAGCATCACGGTCAGTCATAGCATCACAGTCAGTCATAGCATCACAGTCAGTCATAGCATCACTTTCAGTCAAAGCATCAGCGTCAGTCATAGCATCACGGTCAGTCAAAGCATCACGGTCAGTCATAGCATCACTGTCAGTCAAAGCATCAGCTTCAGTCATAGCATCACGCTCAGTCAAAGCATCACGGTCAGTCATAGCATCACGGTCAATCACAGTCAATCAAAGCATTACGGTCAGTCATAGACATAACGGTCAGCTCGTCACGAACATCATAGTCAGCCATAGACATCACAGTCAGTCATAGACATCACAGTCATGGATATCATAGCCAGTAAAAGATATAGTCAATTATGATATCATAGCCAGTCAAAGATAATCGTCAGTCACGGACATCACAGTTAGTCATTGTGAGTGGAAAGTGTAGCGCCGGTCTCGGGGGAACAGGGGATAGCAATATACTGATTTCGTTGTAGTTGTATCAAACTGTCGTTAATGTAGTTTAGTTTTCACCACTAGAAGTACGTCGTTTAATATCGTTTCTTTATGATAAAAGCAATAGGAAGAGAAGTTGGAGCCATATTCTATGCTCCCCCCCCCCCTCCCTCGTGCTCGTGTACATATGTATGTGTGTATGTGTATGTATGTATGTATGTATGTATGTATGTATGTATGTATGTATGTATGTATGTAAGTATGTATGCATGTATGTGTATGTATGTATTATGTATGTATGTAACTTTGTATCTATCTGTCTGCTCATTCATTCACGTGTGTAGGATGCATGATATGCATCACACACACACACACAACACACACACACACACACACACACACACACACACACACACACACACACACACACACGCACACACACACGCACGCACGCACGCACACACACATACACACACACACACACACACACACACACACACACACACACATACACACCTCTCTCTTTCTCTCTCTCTCTCTCTCTCTCTCTCTCTCTCTTTCTGTCTCTCTCTTTTATATATATATATATATATATATATATATATATATATATATATATATGCATATATGTATATCTATATATATATAGAGAGAGAATCTTCTCTCTTCTCTCTCTCTCTCTCTCTCTCTCTCTCTCTCTCTCTCTCTCTCTCTCTCTCTCTCTCAAATTATTCAACAAATTGGTGTGATGATTGTGTGTTCCCAAATAGTTGGACAAAATCAGTAATTGTACCTATTTAAAAAATGAAGATTCCAAGGAAAGGAAGAAACACGGGCTGTTGCAATAGACGTGGAAGATGTATACATAAAGTCCAGTTCTGGCTTCTCACGGAACTACTCCTTGACTATGGAGTCAGCAAGACACTTACACGATGGATAGCAGCAGCACTTAAGGAGCGAACCGTCATTCTACGATTTGGAGACGGGACGTCGGAGCCTCATAAACTTTCATGGGATTACCTCAAGGTTCTCCTCTCTCCCCTGTTTTATACAATGTTTACACTAAAGGCCTTGCAGACCTCAATAGAAACGGGATTGTTCGAGTGTTGACACTAGCAGATAACGGTCTGATTTTAAAAACATCAAAGAATGCTCAAGAAAGAACGAAAGAAAGAACAGTTGAACAGCATTGCTCAGTGATGTCATGAAACTGGATCGTCTATCAACCCTACAAAAGCCCGGACATTAGTCTGCACTCTCAACAACAAGACATCAGGACAAGTACCCTCGCCAGTTTCCTTCAATGGAATACCAATTGAATCAACTAACAATCTACGTTATTTGGGTGTAGGCTTTGACAGAATGCTAACCTTTAGAAAGCATGTTGAGAATATTGTTCTTAAATGCAAAAAAGGCCTATCTGCCATGAAAGCAATGGCAGCTAAAGGCATTGAACAGCGCTATCTCTGCCGACCGTATCACGCACTTGTACACAGTGTGATTGATTATGGATTAGCGCTTACAATACTGTCCAACAACAATCTTCTTAAATTAGAAAGAATTCAAAACGAAGCAATGAGATTGATCCTGGGAACCACGAAAGACACACCAGTTGAAACTATGCAATACCTGCTCGACCTTCCTTCAATGCAGGCAAGACACAAGCTAGAACAGATGAAGGCATATTTCAGAGCTCTTGAAAATCCGCAAAACCCACTTCATGCGGCGGTCAAAGAAACAAGAGGCACTCGGCTAGGACGTGGAAAATCATCGATGGGACAGGCAGAAGACAGTATACAGCTTGTGTGCCAGGTAGCAGAATTCAAAGAAACGAAGGAATGGGAAAAGTATCCAGACGACTTGAAACACCTATACCAAATTGCCATCGCTCCAGAACTTGGAAGACATTGTCAAGAATGGCCAGAATGCAAAACCAACGCAGAAATTCAGATGCATGTAGAAGACCTTGGCACAAAAGATGATACTGTAATATACACTGACGGTTCTCTCACCAAAGATAAGTCAGGCTGGGGATACACAGTGAAGCAAAACGGCCGAACTATCCAGGAAGACAATGGCGCGCACAGTTTAACAACTTCAAGTCTTACAATGGATGTAGAAGCAGTGACACAAGCACTCTACAGGCTTTCATCCACAGGCCAGTTTAAAACTCAACAAGCCATGATACTGACTGACTCCATGAACCTACTTCAGACAGCAGTGAGTGACACTGGAAGCCCTGCTTGGAATGAACTAATACGCAGCCTTCCATTGGAGAGACTCATATGGATGTACTGCCCTGGACACGCTGGAGTCAAAGGAAACGAGAGAGCAGACACACTGGTTGGCAAGGCAACGATAAGAACTGGATTACAGCTTGGCCTATCTGATGTGATAAGAAATCTGAAGAACCCCTGAAGCAAACAAGAGCAAAGCCACTATACCATAGACCATCTTTGAGATCTGAATATCAAGAGTGGAAGTGGCCGCACATCCAGACTTACAAGAAGATGCAAGAAGCATCACCAACCAAACAACCAAACAACCATTATAATAATCTAAAGGCCAACACTGCGAAGACTCCTATATATTGGGGCAAACTCATACTGGGCCTTTCCAATGACAAACACAAATGATCAAACACATGTCAACTGAGATAAGCCTGAGAATCTCTCAGGGCCCCCAGCGTATAATGTTGACGTGTGTTCTCTGATGTGTGTTCATCAATGGTGTGATGCACGCATGTTAATTAGAGAGTCCATGGACGTGAGTGTGCAAGCGTGTGTGTGTGTGTGTGTGTGTGTGTGTGTGTGTGTGTGTGTGTGTGTGTGTGTGTGTGTGTGTGGTGTGTGAGGGAGGAGAGAGA
>CM031609.1:65328789-65333789 GCA_018398815.1 Conus ventricosus
GAGCAGCATTCATCATGCTAAAGAACATCTGGGCCTCAGGAGAGATCAGAAGAACAATAAAACTGCGTATGTTCAATTCAAACGTGAACTCGGTTTTGATGCCTGGCTGCGAAACTTAGAGAATGACCAAGGCAGTACAGCAAAAAACTCAGACCTTCATCAGCACCTGTCTGAGGCGCATCTTCAAAATCAGATGGCAAGAGATCAACAATGAAGATCTATGGATGCAAGCAGGACAGGAACCAGTGGCCAAGCAGATTCTGCGAAGGAAGTGGGGCTGGATTGGACACACTCTCAGGAAGCCAGCATCCAGCACCATACGCCAAGCCCTGACATGGAACCGCAGGGGAAAAGGAAGAGAGGCCGACCTCGCAGCAGCTGGAGGTGAGACACTGAGGCAGAGATGAAGAGGCAGGGGACCAGCTGGACAGGCTTTCAGCGAGCAGCCCAGAACCGAGTGCAATGGCGGAGTGTTTTCGATGACCAATCCTCACCCTTGAGCCTAAGTAGTAAGTAAGTAGCCAGCACGTACGTAATTGACAATGCTTGGGTTATTCAACAGTAGAGCTAAGCACTCTGACTGTTGACACATTTGACTTCCCATGTATCTTTAAATAGATCCTCAAGCATAGGCTCAATGATTTACTCTTACATTTTATACGGTTTACATAATGATTTTAGTTTTTCAGCAACTTATTTATGCTTTCAATTTCGTTCAACAGCAAAGATTCAGTAACAAACTGATTATTCCTCTTCAGGCATTGCCGGTCATGATGGGCAGTAAAAAACAATTCATCAGAACAATAAGAGAACAATACATGATTTCATGCAAAACCACTCCTAATATTAAATTCAGGGGTTAAGAAATAGACTGGGACATTCCCAGTGGGCGCATTACCTTACAATATCACCAATTTTTTTTCGGGCTGGTGATATCTATGTGCCTGTACCAAACTCAGTCGAAGCTGGACTGAGAATTTGTCAAGCTGACAGGAATAGGCTATACTGCTGTACAGAAATATTCAGTACCGGACTATATGAAATGGAAGATCGCGAGCGCGCCCGTGCGTATGTATGTGGTGTATGTGTATGTGTGTGTGTGTGTGTGTGTGTGTGTGTGTGGTGTGTGTGTGTGTGTGTGTGTGTGTGTGTGGTGTGTGTGTGTGCGAGCGTGCGTGCGTGCGTGCGTGCGTGTATGCGTGCGTGCGTGCGTGCGTGCGTGCGTGCGTGCGTGCGTGCGTGCGTGCGTGTGTGTGTGTGTGTGTGTGTGTGTGTGTGTGTGTGTGTGTGTGTGTGTGTGAGAGAGAGAGAGAGAGAGAGAGGAGAGAGAGAGAGAGAGGATAAGGTAATGTTGCTCGCAAAGGGCCATATCAGGGCTGGTGTAAGAGAGATAGAGAGAGAGAGGCAGCATCTGGATCGCCTTGTGCATGCGTGAGTGAGAAACAGAGAGACAAACGGATCACAGTATATTCGTGCGTTTGTAGCTTAATTCATGCGGTCTGACGAGCGTGCATGACATCCGAGTATTGCTGTTCGTTATAGAAAAACACAACTATACATGAAGGAAGGGGGGAGGAGGGGGGGGGGGGGGGGGGGGGGGGCTGGGGAGGCAGGGAAAAAGGTAGGAGGCATAGAACTGTGACCGAGAAATGAAGCGAAGGAAGGAATACTTTTTAAATCATGCGTAAATGAGGCATTTACAGGTCATGGCCACACATCCAGAATGCAAACGGATGATACATGGACATGCGGTGAGAGAGAGAGAGAGAGAGAGAGAGAGAGGAGAGAGAGAGAGAGAGAGAGAGAGAGAGAGAGGAGAGAGAGAGAGGGGGGGGGGGAAACAGTATAAGTGTACATAGAGAACAAAATAAATTATTACTCACCCCCTGATTACGCATGTGCAAGATAATGTAGACATTGCCATTATATTATAATACAGTTTGTCATGGCACACACACGCGCGCGCGCGCGCGCGCTCACACACACAACACACACACACGACACACACACACACAACATCCACCAACTCTCCTTCTCTCCTCTCTCTCTCTCTCTCTCTCCTCTCTCTCTCTCTCTCTCTTCTCTCTCTCTCTCTCTCTCTTTCCCTCCTCGACAACGGTCCTGCAGAACTGATCAAGAATGGAGGAGAGTCAGTGAGTGATGACCATCACTAGCATCTGCAATCAGATCTGGCAAACTGTGAATGGCCAACACCACGGGCACAATCCCTCATCATCACCCTCCCCCTGAAAAGACAAACTGGAACCATGCCAGAATTATAGAACGATAAACCTTATCAGTCATGTAAGTAAAGTGATGCTAAAAGTTATTCTAAACAGACTGAGACCTTAGGCAGAAGAAAAAATCGCGAGAGAACAAGCTGGCTTCAGACGGGGAAGGAGTACTACAGAAAAAAAATCAACCTCCGAGTTCTGTGTGTAAAATACGATCAACATCAGCAAGATATGTTCCATGTCTTCATCGACTTTAAAAAAAAGGCGTTTGACCGCATATGGTATGATGCACTTTGGGCCACTTTGAAGAGCTACAATATAGGCCAAAAGCTGATTCAAACATGTATAAACAAGCCAGCAGTGAAATTCTTGTCCAGTGAAGAGACTCGTTTCACACATCCGTACATCGTACGTCAAGGCTGACTATTGTTCCCCCTCTCCATCCCCACCGCAGTGTTCAACATCTTCCTTGAACGAATAATGACTGATGCCCTGAAAGACCATATCGGCACAATTAGTATTGGAGGACAAACAATCCCCAGTCTCAGATCTGATGATGACATCGACGGCCTGGCAGGAAGTGAACATGAGCTGGCTAACCTGGAATGTCTGGACAAAGCCACATCCAGAAACGGTATGGAAATCAACAGCCGACACGACTAAGCTGATGTAAAATAGTGACGAACCCATCAGGACACCAATCGACGTCAGTGGTCAACAACTTGAAACAGTCAACGAATTCATATGCCTTGGTGCTATCATGAGCCGAGAGTTATCCAAGCTTAAAGTCCATGCAATAATTGCGCTGACAACAGTTGCGATGGCAAAGTTAAAACAAAGGGAGATTAAAAGGTCATCCTCCAAACCAAACTGAAGCATGCTCTCGTCTTGCCAGTTCTCCTGCATCCATGTGAGTCATAAACTCTAACAGCAGAACTCTAAAGGAATATCCAAGCTGCAGAAATGAGGTGCCTCAGCCGTCTCACTGGCATTTCATACACTGACCACATCACGAATGAAGAGATGCGTAGAAGCGGGTCAATAGATGCGTCACTATGAAGACTTGCAGTCAACCATAAAGAAGATGAAATTGAAGCGGTATGGCCAGATACGCAGATCGCCAGGCATCTGCGAGACTGTTTTACAAGAAAGAGGAGAAGCGAATACCAGAGAAACAGATGGTCGAACAATATGGAATGGACCGGCAAAAGTGTGACCCATACTTAGGCGCTAGCGTAGAGGCTTCTTGCTGGGCAAGCCACCCTGCAGAGCCCCTACGACCCGGGCGGGTTATGGGACAGGTTATCATCATCATCATCATCATCATCATCATCATCATCATCATCATCAATCATCATCATCATCATCATCATCATCATTATTATAATTATTAGTATCATCATTGTTATTATCATTTGTTGTTGTTGTTGTTGTTGTTGTTGTTGTTGTTGTTGTTGTTGTTGTTGTTGTGTTGTTGCTGTTGTTGTGGTTGTTTTCACTTAAATGTTCTTGTACGTCTTGTGATTCTCAGCAGCCAGTAACTCCAGCTCGTGATCTTTCAAGGCAGGTTATTTCAAGGAGCCAAGACAGGAAAACGATTTGTTGGAGTTTCCCTTTCCAGACAGCAGCCTAGATTAGCAAACCTGTATAGTTCTCACAGGAAGAAACAGTCATTACGTGCCATTGTGTGACACTCAATGCATTTCCTAGGGTGGACCTAAAATGAAAAAGAAAACGATTTTTCCAAAAAAGGTTTTATTTTTATTTCCCCCCTTGATTTGAGGGGTTGCAAACTTCAGGACTGGAACTGTAATTGAGGGGGAATTATGAAGCGACAAGCAAAAGTATATTGTAAAAAATCTTTTAAATTTTTTTGCTTTTTATTTTTGCGGCCCCCGTTGAAAAACTAAAACGAAGGCGAAGGAATCTCACGGGAAAAAAAAAAGAGACTCCAAAGGGAACAGCACATTTTTAATTTCGACTAGGTTACAAGACCCTTTAACGCCAAAAACTTTCCCCATCAACACTTGTGAACTTCAAAAAACCCTTTCACAATGTTTTTGGGCACGAAGATGGAGATCTAAAAAAGTTGTCATTTTAAGCAACAACCCCCAAGTCTCATTCATCTTATGCATACGTTTGTGGTCGTGGGACGCTCCACTCCCAATTTCTCCATCGCGGCTGTCTTCTGTTTTAGGAATTCTGAAACTGGGGTGGCCCCTTTCCCCATTGCGTTCCCCGCCCTGCTCTTCTCTGTCTGTCCCGCGCCTTCCCCCTTGAAGCATGTTTGCAGGTTTGTCTTTGCCGGCAGTGTGCGTGTGACGTGGCCAATAAAAGTTTTCTCCTCTTGACGCAAAAGCCAAGGGGGTTTCCCTGGGGGTCTGCCGGGGTATTCCCCTGTTTCGGACAGAATCGTTTTTTTTAAAATTGCACCTCAGGATGCAAACGCCAGTCCTCTAAGATCATCTGGGGGTTTGTCTTACAAACGGAGTATGCTTTGGGGATGTCTCCTTTTTGCCTTTGTGTTCAACATCTACCTTGGGGAAAAACCCAGAAACGTTGTGGACTCAATATCTCCAAATCATCCGAGGCAGAAGATTAGGAGCTGCGAAACTCCCGAAAAAGGTCCCCAGACTGGAAAAAAAACCCCAATAGATATCGAAAGGAAGTTTTTTAGAGAAACGAAAAAATTTTGGTCACGAGTTACAATCACCTAAACCAAAAATAAGCTGAACGGGTGAGCATTGAAATAGTGGGTCACTACAT
>CM031609.1:65338789-65399960 GCA_018398815.1 Conus ventricosus
TGAGGGAGAGAGTCAGAGAAAAAACGTACTGACAAATTGCAGAAAGAACAGAGAAAATATTGCATAGGCCCAGGCGTTGACACAGAGCTCACAGAACTGGAGGAATCTGGACAATTGTTCTTCAGTATGGTGCCCCATATATAACCAGTGAAGTTGGTGACGATGAAGAACACGACGGGAAAGGGGGAACAAGGGCAAGGATGAGGTGAGTGACAAGGGTAGGAGAGGTGGTGAAGTTAAGGGGGAAGCGGGAGGCGACAAATAAAGCGGAATGGCAGGTATCCCCGGCACAGTCTATTTTCTCTGGTTTAAGGAAAGAACCAAATAGATATCGAATGGAAGTTGTTATAGAGAAACGCAAAGATTTAATCACGAGTTACAATCACCATTCAGCAGCTAACTTATGTTAGCTGAACGGTGAACATTGAAATCAGTGGGTCACTACAGTTTCCGTCCAACACCCCTGACCACCTGTCACTGGACAATACTCCTCAATATGTTTTATCTGTTGACCATAATCACAAAGAATGATTCACATCGCTCATCAGCCATTTTCAGAAAACCGGATTGGAACAAAAAACCAAACGTAGACGGATGAGCGGACAAGGCCCACCTTTTTCAGCAGAAATCTGCTCATGGTGTACACACTTTTACAGCGTTCAATGCATGCGTCACATCGTATACGCATTTACTTAACATACCCTCCTGGGAACATTAGCAGATAGGTTAGCCAACATCTTATTTACTGGATGTAAATGTAGTCTTCCTTCAAAGTTTCTTTTTTCAACATTTTCAACACAACACAGTGCAGTATTACTATATAACAAAATACAGTCAAATCAATTCAAATCAAATCAAATCTTGTTGCTTACAGCCCAGTTGACCGCGAGGGGACAGATCAGCGCCGGTACAAAACAGTACAATGCAGCAAATCATAGTACAGTTAATACAATAAATGGCCATATCCAAATGGTCCGAGTGTTCGCAAAGCGTGGACGTGAGTTCGAACCATTAGTGGCGGTCGGAATTTTGGGCTTGAAAATCCTTTCCATCAGGGAAAGTATAAGGCTGCAGAAGGAGAGAGATGGGCCCCGCATTCCATCAGCCATGTCCTGGACACGGTGAACCTCTGAGAGTTAAGTTCACTTCCCCTGCGGCCATTAGGCTGTGGGATCTTTAACCTATGTAATTTTTAAAGTACAATACAATACCACACCACACAGTATAATCTTGTGTGTAAACGCACGCGCACACACAAACACACACACGCACGCACGCTCACACACGCGCGCGCACACGTACACACACACACACACACACACACACACACACACACACACACACACACACACACACACATAGACATCGCCACCACCAACATCCCCCCCCCCCCCCAACACACACACACATTCTACTCACACACTCTCACTCGCTCACACACACACACACACACACACACACACACACACACACACACACACACACCACACACACACACACACACTCACACACACACACACACACACACACACACACACACACACACACGCGGCGCGCGCGCGCGCGCGCGAGTGCGCGCCCGCGCGCGCACACGCACACACACACACACACACACACACACACACACACACACACACACACAATGTGCGCTCGCACATACTACGACCACCACCACCACTACTACCATCTCACACACACACACACACACACAACACATACACACACACGCGCACGCGCACGCACGCACACACGCGTACGCACGCACGCACGCACACACACACACACACCACACACACACACACACACACTCTCTCTCTCTCTTTCTCTCTCTCTCTCTCTCTCTCTCTCTCTCTCACACACACACACACACACACATACACAGGCACACACACACACACACACACACACACACACACACACACACACACACACACACACACACACACACACACATACACACCACGCTCGTTCGCGACACAGACTCTCACAAGGCCACACACGTGCACAAAATGTCACGCCCGCAGACGCCATCCACACTAATACTTACATACTGTATATCGGGGAGCAGATCCAGTCACACGCCATCAGGACCAAAAGCAAACAAACACAAGATGCAAAGCATATAAACGTACTCCCAGTTTATCTTGAATACGTGTGAGATATTCCATAAAGAGGAAAAACCGTTTTGGGCCGTTATAGCCGCTAGTAACGGATATTCTCGTAAACATCGGCCATCATCTGTGACCCATAATAAAAACATACCTACAAATTTTCAGAAAAATCGGCCAAGTACTTTCTGAGATATTCCACGAGGAAGAAAAACCGTTATGGGCCGTTATAGCCGTTTAGTAACGGCTATAACGGTAAAATAAAAATGAACATACCTACAATTTATCAGAAGGATCGGCCAAGTACATTCTGAGATATTCCACAAAGACGAAAAAACCGTTATGGGCCGTTTAGGCCGTTAGTAACGGCTATAAAGGTAACAAAACATCGGGCATCATCCATGACCCATAATGAACATACCTACAAATTTTCAGAAAGATCGGCCAAGAACTTTCTGAGATATTCCATTAAGAAAGAAAACCGCTATGGGCCGTTATAGCCGTTAGTAACGAATATAACGGTAAATAAAACATCGGGCATCATCCGTGACCCATGATGAACATACTTACATATTTTCAGAAAGATCTGCGAAGATCACTTTCTTCTATTAAGAAAGGGAGAAACCGTAGTCGCACCTTCTCGCCACGTTAATGTGGGTGTTTCCTCAGGGGGACATGGGGCAGGTTGGACGCAACCTCTGTTGTGACTAACGCGGCACGGGAGCGGACGACTGGCGCTTATTAAAACTAGATCTCGGCCTCTCCAATCAAGGAAAGCCGCAGGCTAGACCAGTCCAGATGGAGGAGTAAGGCCCCCACCGAGAAAGGAGGAACTCTGTGCAGGCCCACCCGGCGTGTGGACACGCCCTGACACTGCTCCAAGCCTTACCCCAGCCATGGGATAAATGGCAAGAGCCGAAGTCGGATGTGCTGCCCTGACTTGTCAGGGGCGTAACGGCAGCACAACGCATCCCCGCTCACATGACAGACAACCTTGGAGAATCTCGATATGGTGCTCGACCGTTGAGGACCCGCCAGGGTGGAGAGTGCCGGGCCCTGTGCCTCAAAGGGGCCCAACCAAAGTACTGGTGGTCCCGTGCCCCGTTTCGTGGTAGAGCCAGACGGCGGGTGTCTCGGGTAAAAGCTACTGGCTTTGACAGGAGGGAGGTGGAACCAAGGCCATTGGAGATACTGCAGTGGAATGCTGAGGGAATTTCCAGGAAGAAGCTCCCCTTTACTGAAAGACTCCACAAAGAGGACATTGATGTTGCTTGTGTCCAGGAGACCCACCTTACAGAGAACCTTCGTTTCACAGTAAGAGGCTACCAGACCTACCGTGTGGACAGGGAAGGAAGACACAAAGGTGGAATCCTCATCTTGGTGAAGAATCATTACCAGTGGAATCCTCATCTTGGTGAAGAATCATATACCAGCGAAGCACATCACAGTGGATACTGAGGATCAGGCAGAAATCACTGGAGTGGAGATCACACTGCGGGAGAAACAGATCAGGATATACATGTATACTGCCCATCAGATCGACAGCTCTCACTACATGCAATGGATGTTCTACAGAACAGCTGCCTGGTTGTCGGCGACTTCAACAGCCACTCCACAAGCTGGGATACAACGAAACAGATCAAGAGGAGAGGAGGTAGAGGATTGGCAGATTGACCAGCAACTACATCTACTAAATCAAGCAGATGACCCCCAACATTTACTCACGCAGGTGGCTATCGTCAACAACACAGACTAGCCTTTGCCACCAACAATCTGCAGGCGAGTGCAAAAAGAACAGTATTGGACCAGCTGGCAGGCAGCGATCAAAACTGTGAAACTTTCCTTCGACCTCAACCACCATCCTGAGGATTGCAGACCACTGCCCAGGTGGAACTACAGACAAGCTAAATGGAAGATTTCTCCATCCTCACTGACGAGTATGCCGCCAACATCAATACTCGTCAGAAAGATGCGAACAACATGACCAAGGCCTTCAATGCGGCAATACTGAAAGCAGCCATAGAAACTATCCCAGAGGAGCCAGAAAGAACTACAGGCCCTATGGACTGAAGAACTCCAACAGCTGGAAGATCAAGCGAACGAAGCAAGAGAAAAGGCAGAGAAGGAACATCAACAGAAAACAACATCAACCTGAAGGAAAGAACTGCCTTGTACAAAAGGCCTTCATCCAGGCAGCAAGAACCAACTGGAAAAGGAAAACAGAAAATCTCAATTTGGAGAAGGATGGAGCAAGACTGTGGAAACTTGCCAAAGCAATGAACGACGAAAGAATGTCAACTTCACCAATCGTTCTAGAAGACAACGGAGGGACCCTCACTGGAAAGCAGGCTGCAGACCACCTCATAAGCAGCTTTGAAAGGATCAGTAACATCAAAGTCCCAAAAGATAGAGAGAAGGAAGTGTTGGAACAACAGAAACACTACAAAGACATGGACACAGAGGAAGAAGTGATGAAAGAACTCTTCTCAGAAAAAGAACTGAAGGAAGGGATAAAGCAGATGCAGAAAGAGAAATCACCAGGACCTGATGGCATTACAAATGAGATGCTACCACCTTGGGACCATCAGCAAAAGAAAACCCTTCTTAATATTTCAACGCCAGCTGGAAAAATGCATTCAGTACCTCAGGCATGGAGAGATGCTATCATGATCCCGATTCACAGAAAGGAAAAGACAAGACCAAGGCAGACAGCTTCAGACCATTAGTTGACAGCTGCGTAGGGAAGCTCATGGAAAGGCTAGTCAACAATAGGCTGACATGGTACCTGGAGAAAAAAAGAGATCATTCTGACAAGCAGGCAGGATTCAGGCAACACCGATCCACTGAAGACCAGGTCGCTTACATTGCGCAAGAACTGGAGGATGCACTATAAGACAAGAAGCATACCATTACAGTCTGGATCGACTGGAAAAGGCCTTTGATAAAGTGTGGAAAGATGGGCTGAAGCTGAAGATGCACAAGTACGGTATCTCAGGTCTCATGTTCAAATGGATCAGCCAATACCTACCAACAGAAAAGCCCGGGGTTACAGAACAGAAGGCACCAAGCAGACAGAAGATCATGAAGGAAGGCGTTCCACAGGGTGGAGTTCTCTCCCTACGCTTTTCATCATCTTCATGAACGACATCCTGATGACATCCCTGCATGGATCCATGGTGCAATCTACGCAGACGATCTTGCCATTTGTGTGTTCTGAGCAGTACATAACAACAGCCACTGTAAGGATCAGGAAGCCCTGAGGAAGATCGAGACATGGACAAAAAAGTGGCTCGTAACCATCAATGCAGAGAAAAACCACATACACCATCTTCAGCCTGGCTTACAAAAGAACAGAGTGCACGCCTCCAGGTGAATGGTCACGTCCTCCCAAGGATAAGTCACCCACTTACTTAGGAGTCACATTTGACCCCAGGATGATTGGAGACACCAGATCAACAAGTGCACAGAAGAGCCAGGCTACGTTTGGCATTGATGAAGAGTTATCAGGAACTTCCTGGGGAGCGACCACAACATCCAGAAGAAGCTGTACCTTGGACGAGGTTAGACCTGTCCTAGAATATGGTACAGCTGCCTGGGGGACAGCAGCCAAGACCAACCTAGACAAAGTTGCCAAGGTCCAGAACCAGGCGTCCAGGATCATCACTGGCGCTCTCAAATCAACCCCGATCCAAGCCATGGAAACTCTGCAGGTCTTCAAAGCCTTGAAAGCAGGAGAGATGCATAATCCTCACCCAAGCTGCCAAATTCAAGAGGATGAAGAATCACCCCATGAACAAAAGAATGTCAGAGCCAACCAAGTGCAGACTGAAGCGCAGCAGTTTTATGCACAACGCTCGTAGACTCGAGAGGCAGGACCCTGAACTGCTACAGCAAGGGAACAAGCAGATCCCAACTCACAGCTCTGTACCCGCTTGGAGAAGGGACAGTTTCCGGAAGTCAGAGAGACAATCCCAGGCATTCTTCAAAGGCACACAATCAGAACCAGAGAGAAAGCACTAGCTCTAGACATATAGAACAGTCATACCCAAGGAGCTATGGACGTACGCATACACAGACGGCTCAGCAGAGGAGGCTACCGAAATGGAGGTGGAGGAATATTCCTAACCTTGAAGGATGGAACTCACGTCCGACAAGCCATCCCCACTGGCAAAATTCTCCACGAACCTACAAAGCTCAGGCAGACGCATTGCAGACAGCAGCGGAGACACTGTGTGCGAATAGAGAGGCCATACATCCAAAATCGTCATCTTCTCTGATGCACTGTCAGTACTGCAGGCTGTACAGAACCCAAAGAACAAGGACTCAACCCCCTTGTCTCTGCCCTTGCCAGACTGCAACAGGCCACTGAACTAACTGTCATTCAGTGGATACCCTCACACTGCAACATAGCAGGCAATGAGGAGGAAGACCGACTGGCGAAGGAAGGAGGACAGCAGCCACAAGAGGAACAGGAAATCTCCTATGAAGAGGCCAAGACGATCATCAAGGAGAAGCAGAGGAAAAGATGGCTTCAGCTACATCCAGAATATAACCAGACAGATCCCTACTACCTCCTACCCAGACCAGACCAAGTGAACATTGTGAGGCTGAGGACGGGCCACTCCAGGCTACACCATCACATGTTCACAGGTTCCGCATTGGCGAGTCTGCAGTGTGCCCCTGCGGTACAGCCCCAATGACAGTGGACACTTCCTACAAGACTGTCCAACTCACATGACCTGAGAGCAGAGACCTGGCCTGCTGACCAACCGATGAGGGAGAAACTCTACGGATCTCTGGAGGACCTCCGCCGGACGGCAGCCTTCATCAGTGCATCTTGGGGTTCCTGTCTGAGCGAACGAAGAAGAAGAAGAAGAAGAATTTTCAGAAAGATCGGCCAAATACTTTCTGAGATATTCCATAAAGAAGATAAACCGTTATGGGCCGTTATAGCCGTTAGTAACCGCTATAACGGTAAAGTAACACATTGGGCATGATCAGTGACCTATAATGAACATATCTTCAAATTTTCAGAAAGAACTGCCAAGAACTTTCTGAGATATTCCAATAAAAGAAACCCGTTATAGCCGTTAGTAACGGCTATAACGGTTAAAATAACACATCGGGCATCATCCGTGAACCAGAATACAATTTTCAGAAAGATCGGCCAAGTGATTTCTGAGATATTCCATAAAGAAGGAAAACCGTTATGGGCCGTTATGGCCGTTAGTAACAGCTATAACGGTTAAAATAACACATCGGGCATCATCCTTGACCCATAATGAACATGCCTACAAATTTTCAGAAAGATCGACCCAGTAGTTTTGTCTTAGAGCGAGTGGAACACATTTTGACCACGGACGGACGGACACACACACACACACACACACACACACACACACCACACACCACACACACACACACACACACACACACACATGGAATGTTACCAGGAAAATAAATCATTGCCCTTTTATCATTTTGCCGGGGAATACACTTTGCTACCAGACTGTCAAACAATCAATCAACCGCCATTGGGAATATTTCAGAAATGGGCAGAACAACGCTGTTATTCATGTTCAGACACAAAATAATCCTCTTTTTAGTATTGATCATTTCAAAAGCATCCAAAATCTGCACATTTATGATATGCATCAATACAGAAACTTCGTTTCAATATTCCATCGATTGAAACTGGATGCTTTTAGAACTAAATATAGCTCTGCAACAAAATGCATATGCGGGGAAACAAAATTGACAAGAGATCATGTTTTGTTCGAATGTGTGCCTCTCAAGGCATTTCTGCCATATTTATCAGGCGCATCTGTGACAGATATTTTTTCTGATATTGATTTTGCTTTGAAAGTTACTTTCTGCTTGATTTGTAGTCCAGTCAGGTATTTGCTTTAATCTGACATTGTTAGTGTGTGTAGGTTTGTTTGTTTATTCGTTTGTGTGTCTGATTGTTTTCTGATTTTATGTACACCACCCTCCGCTCACTCCCATCTCCACCCCCTCCCTACACACACACACACACACACACACACACACACACACACACACACACACACACACACACACACTTGTATGCAACATGAACAAACTCTATCTATCTCCCTCTATTTGCCTGTCTATCTCTCCTTTCTTGTCTAATATCACATAGTTTGTGAAAAGACGTAAAATTAAAGTACTACTACTACTACTACTACACACAGCGCGCGCGCGCGCGCGCATGCACGCACGCACGCACGCACAGAGAGAGAGAGAGAGAGAGAGAGAGGAGAGAGAGAGAGAGAGAGAGAGAGAGAGAGAGAGAGAGAGAGAGAGAGAGAAAACGAATACGAATACGAATCTTTTATTCAGATTAAGGCCACAGCTCCATACTGAAGGGGTTTGATAATTGCCCTATACAACATATCCTAATACGTAAGAAAATGAAATCATGAAAAAGTGTAGGTGTGTTACAAAAAGCAGAGTACATCAAGGCATTACTGTCTAAATTCTCTTGTTTGCTTCATAAATATACATGGATAAATTCAAGAGTGTGTTCTCATTCTTTGTCAATAGTAAGAGAATTAGCTTGAAATTACATGGTTCGGTGTAAAATTTGGATTGAGTGTTTCATTCTAAGATCGTTCTACGCAGGACAGCAAAACAAAAAAATGTATTTCATCTACTCTCGCTCTATTACACAGTCGACAGGTCAGTTCATTTTCAACAATATTACTATAGCTGAGGCGATCGCATGCGATGTCGGAAAAGCGAAATCTAAATTTTGTCAGTGCACATTTGATAAATCTATTCGTTTTTATCCTAACATAAGGTTCTAACATATGTGTCGATTTGAACAGTATATCTATTATACACATGGGGATGCCAGTCTCTTGCAATCAATAATCCTCTGTTTAAAACTATTCAGACATTTTGATACCTTGGTTATCCCCCAAAAAAATCCACATCCATATGAATTTAAACACTCTCAAACATGAAGAGCCCATAATCATCTTACCGTTATCATCTAAACTTAACAGCACTCTGTAACCTTTAAAGGGTATTCTGCCGTCATTCATTCTTGTTAACTTGAACCAGAATTTCATACATTTCAAAGCGAAAGTTGAACCAGTTGGATATCTTCCAAATTCACCATAAACCAAATTATTAGGCGTTCTACTGTCTATATTAAAAAAAAGCGGATCAGCGCATATCGGTGAACTCTTTCAATCAAGGCACTTTCTCAAAAACCCACATTTCTGCTCCCTATTGCACCTGTGAATCAAATGATTTTGCTAAGACATTGAACGAACTTGTCAAATATTAAGAATACTGTTGACCGCCTTTTTCGCTCTGTTGATTATATCTTGACAAGCAAAACCAAAACTAAGTTAGGTTGTAAAATAGATACCAAGGTATTCGTAGGCATTAGCCACATCTATTCTCTCACCTCCGTAGGTTCATTTTTCAGTACGGGCCCAAATTTCCTCCGACAAGATTGGTCTTCATATCAACATTTAATTCTAGTCTGCTTGTTGCAGAATACAAATTCTTTTGTTGTCTCTGGAGACCAGTCACTGATACTGATAGCAAAATAATGTCATCAGCAAAAAGCGGCATAAACACTTCTAAAAGGTCAAAAGTTACTCCGTGTCTGCCATTATTTCCAAGGCTAACTCATTAATAAATGGGGGGAATAAAATCAGACTACAGACATCTCCTTGCTTGACTATACTTGTGCACATGACAAATTCGGATTATTTTGCGCCTGGTCGTAGTTTTGCTTTTACCTCACAATACATAATACATCTTACCTTTCCATTCTGTAACAAAACAGGCCACAACAATTTTCGAGATATGGAATCTAAAGCCTTTTCAAAGTCAGCAAAGGCAACATACAACTTCTGATTATTTACAAATTGTTTTTGAACAGCAGCAAGCAAAGTAATTATATGATCGATTGTGGAATCAACCTCTTTTGAATCCCGTCTGATGTTCTCCAGTTACATTGTTCTGACTTATCCATTCAGGCAATCTACTATTAATAACAGAACTGTAAAAATTTGCTACGAATATTACATAATGAATATACCTCTATAATGAATTACATTGTTAACGTCACCCTTCTTGAATTAGGGATTCTTTCCTGGTGTTTGGGTAAATGCCATTATCAAAGAGAAAGTCAAACAGCTTTACCAAGAAGCTGAAGACGGACTCGCCAGAGTACTTTAAAATATTCACCAATTAGACCGTCAGAACCAGCAGATTTACCATTTTTCATTTTGCTACTTGCGAGCGACTCTTCTTCTCTAGATATTGCTTTGTTAAAAAGACATTACTCATCTTCATTATCGTTTATTATGATCTCTTGATATTTTGGGGGTCAAAGTTTCTCTAGCAAGCTTCTCAAATGTTCGAACCATTCAGATGTAGAAATATTGTGACGCTTGAAATTATCTCTGTAATATCTTGTGCATATTTTTTTTTAATCCTGTTGATTCTCCACGGAATTTATCAGTTCATTCAGCAGTATGTGTGTGTGTGTGTGTGTGTGTGTGTGTGTGTGTGTGTGTGTGTGTGTGTGTGTGTGTGTGTGTGTGTGTGTGTGTGTGTGTGATGAGAGAGAGAGGAGAGAGAGAGAGAGAGAGAGAGAGAGAGAGAGAAATACTCGCACGCACATGCGCGCACACACACACACACACACACACACACACACACACACACACACACCACACACACACACACACACACACACACACACACCGCACGCACGCACGCACGCACGCACAAACGTACACATTTCTCAGCTCACCTTTTTCTACCCCCAGAGAACATTTTAAAACATTGGACAAGAGTACTAAAGGCTTCACTCACACACACACACACACACACACACACACACACACACACACACACACACACACACACACACACAAACGTACACATTTCTCAGCTTACCCTTTTCTACCCCCAGAGAACATTTTAAAACATTGGACAAGAGTACTAAAGGCTTCACACACACACACACGCGCGCGCGCCGCACCACACACACACACACACACACACACACACACGACGCGCGCGCGCGCGCGCGCGCACGCACACACACACACACACACACACACACACACACACACACACACACACACACACTGCACAGACGCACGCACGCACGCACACACGCACTGTACTCACCCCTGTCAGGCACAGTCAATGAAGGATGCAACAAACAGAGGAAGATGGAATTAGTCGTTTGAAGTATATGGATGTACAAAAATAATATGGGAAAAAAGAATAAAGTAAACGATCTAAACAATCAAAGGACACCAACGGGCACGTGTATTGAAAAGTGCTCATAATTGTCGAAACAGTTTTATTGTTGTCTGCTGTCAGGCAGCATCCAGATTCAGATTCAGAGAGACTGGATCGAGCAATGATCAGTATTGGTGTGTTTGGTTTCTTTTTCATCTTTTAAACAACTGATCTATTAATCCATCTATTTTTAAATACTATCTTTTAATTATTGTTTTACGTGCTTTGATCTTACAAGCGTGGACAGCTTTGCACTTTTGTTTGAGTTGCTGTGCCACATAACTCCGTTATCATCATCATCTTCATCATCATCATCATCGTCGTCGTCGTCGTGTCGTCGTCGTCGTCGTCGTCGTCGTCGTCGTCGTCATCTCATCATCATCATCATCATCATCATCATCATCATCATCATCTCATCATCATTTCTCGCGCCTCATCATCATCATATCCATCATATCATCATCATCTCTCCATCGTCGTCGTCGTCGTCGTCGTCGTCGTCGTCATCAACATTTTTCTTTTTGTTGTTGTTGTCGTCGTCGTTGTCGTTGTTCATTTTATAAACATTTTTACATTCTTCCCACGTCAACCGTCTTTAACCTCTCCGAAATCCGTCATGAAAAAAATCATGATTTCGAGTACTGACAGACACACAGATCACTACAGCACAGACACACACACACACACACCAACAAAACAACACACACACCCAAAACACACACACACACACGATCGTCTATATCACGATTATGATTTTCCAGGATATATTGTAGTTTGTTTTTGCGTCTTTAAGTTTCCAGATATATTTGCTCAGTTCTGTTTGTTTTTTTCTGAACCCAAATGCAGTTCTGTTTGGTTTTTCTGAACCCAAATGCAAAAAAAAAGACGGACAAAAACACCTACGATTTCAAATCATAGCGATCACCACCAGCCATAGACGAAATGAACCCCTTTGAAGATCGAATGAAATAGAATGATAACCAATATTGAATTCAAAAAATCCTACAACGGTTTTCCAACAACACTAAAAAAAAACAAATAAAACAAGTTACAAAAATGACAAAAAATATTTGTGAAGGCTGAGAAAAACTAGTAATTACTACAAATGAAACCAAAGAATAATCATCAACTCCTGACAAAAACATCCAGAAAAACTACAAAAAGCCGAACAAAAATATCAGATCAGTATCCGCACTAAAGAAACAGAACTTGCAGAGCGCATAGACCTAATGACAGGATAGAAGCGACAGCAACAAAAAAAGGAAGCTTTTCATAACACTCAAAGACCACATGCCCAATTTTCATAACAATTCCAACAAGTAGACTAATAAACCCATCCAAATCTGAATTAGGCAAAATAAGCAAAGAAAATTCTGGAAAAAATACATAAAAGAACTAAAATCAAACTCTGAATACAACCTCTGGAGAACACATAACGAAGTTATCCAATGGTTCAAAAACTCATAAACAAAGTAATACAGTATTCATCCATTTGACATAGTAGACTTTTACCCATCTATAGATGAGGAACTACTCACCAAAGCCCTGAAGTTTTGCCAGTAACCACACAGACATAACAGGGTCAGAATGGAAATTCATTCTCCACACCAAGAAAACATACTCCACACAAAAATGAAACCGGATCAGGAAAACCCCACCCGCCAAGAAAAAAAAAAAACTCAGACATTCGACTAAACCATGTGAATCATATGATGGGTCAGAACATGTGAAACTGTCGGACTATTCATGCTGTCCAACATCAAAAAAAACTCGGAAAACCTAGTCGGAACTATACAGAGACGATGGCCCTTGCTGCACTAACCAACAATCCCAAGAACCATCGAAAACAAGAAGAAAGAACT
Source organism: Conus ventricosus (assembly GCA_018398815.1). NCBI lineage: Eukaryota > Metazoa > Mollusca > Gastropoda > Neogastropoda > Conidae > Conus > Conus ventricosus. The sequence goes on from CM031609.1 coordinate 65,352,063, forward strand.
ATGCAAAATCTTCCAAAACCCACAACTTAAAGATACCATTGAAGCAAACAAAAAAAAAAAAAAGGTAGTAAACTACTTTAGACATAACACTGGATCTCAACAATCATATAATAAACCATACAAAGAAACCCAACGATACCCTCTTTATACACACCAAAAGTAACCATCCACCATCTGTATTAAAGACCATAACCCCATGGCATAAACAAGAGACTATCCAAACCTGTCAAGCAGTGAGGAAGTGTCACAATGCAGCATAGAATACCAGGATGCACTACTACAAACAAGTGGAAACAAATTACAATATTACAATACAACCCAGACAACAACACAAATAAAAGCAAGAAAAAAATAGGAAAAGAAAAGATCATATGGTATAACCCCCCCATACGACGGAAACTCAAAACAAACATAGGGAAAGAATTCTTCAAAAATCCTAACAACTTCATATTTCCAAAAGAAACACAAACTGTCCAAAATATTTAACAAAAACACTGTCAAACTATCGTACTCAATGTATGCCCAACCTCAAAAACCTGATGACCATCCAACAAAATGAAAATCACAACAGCAAAAGAAGGTGAAGAAGGAAATCTTTGCAATTGTCACCAAAAGGAGCATGCCCACTAAACAATAAATTCTTCACAACAAACATTGTGATACCAGGCTACTGTGACATCAGAAAATGAAAAAGAAACATACATAGGATCACTGAAAACCACTTCAAAACCCAATATGCAAACCAACAAACAGTCATTTAATAAAGAAAAATATAAAAACCAAACAGAACTGAGGCAAATATATCTGGAAACTTAAAGACGCAAAAACAAACCTAAGACAATATAACCTGGAAAATCATAAAAAACATCACCATACAGCAAATGTTTCCAAAAAGGTGCAACCTCTGTTTAACTAAAAATGGTTAATACAATGCAAACCACACTTTAGCAACTTTAAAACACCAAAACAGAAATTAGTAAACAACTGCACGCATAAATGGAAATCGTTGTTAGTGAACACAGGGCCCAAAGACAAAAAGCCTTAAAGCCCCTAAAAACACGTGCAGCCAACCCGCACGTGCAAACAACCGCAAACGGGAGTCCCACACGCTAATATAACCTCGGCGGTGGTCAAACCAAAAAACCATCCTGATGCCAGCGCAACACGCTCGAAACAAATTTGTAGATAGTTTTAAGGATTCCTCTTTAACTTGTTTTTAACAAACGTTTTGCTCCCCAAGGGGTTGAGCACTCAAAAAATTGTTTATAAGGCATTTTAAATAACGATCTACATCACTCTCACGTTGCGCACTGTGGCATGAAGGATTTTAAAATGGAGGAAACCAATTTTAGGCAGTCAACAAAAAATATACCGTTTTTCAAATCCGCAATCAAATATAAAAAAAATAATAGAACAAAACAGGAAAAAGTTTGTACATAAATGTGATGGAAAGCATTCTTTTTTCTGAACCCAAAATGCAAAAAAGAGACAAAAACACCGTACGATTTCAAATCAGGCGATCCCCACCACCATAGACGAAATAAAACCCTTAAGATCGAAGAAAAAGAATGATAACCAAATTGAATTCAAAAAATCTAACAACGTTTCCAAACAACACTAAAAAAACAAATAAAACAAAGTACAAAATGACAAAAAAAAATATTTGTGAAGCTGATAAACTAGCAATTACACAAAATGGAACCAAAAGAAACTCCTCAACTCCTTGACAAAAACATCCAGAAAAACTACAAAAAAGCCGACAAAAAATAAATGACAGTATCCGCACTAAAGAAAAAGAACTTTGCAAGCGCATAGACCTAAGGACAGGATAGAGCGACAGCAACAAAAGAAGCTTTCATAACACTCAAAGACCACAACCAAATTTTCATAACAATCCAACATGTAGACTAATAAGAACCCCATCCAAATCTGAATAGGGCAAAATAAGCAAGAAAATTCTGGAAAAAATAATAAAGAACGTAAATCAAACTCTGAATACAACCTCTGGAAGAACACATACTAAGTTTTATCCAAATGGTTCAAAAACCTCAATAAACAAAGTAATACAGTATTCATCACATTTGACAGAGTAGACTTTTACCCACTATAGATGAGGAACTACTCACCAAGCCCTGAAGTTTTGCCAGTACCCACACAGACATACAGGTCAGAAATGGAAATCATTCTCCACACCAAGAAAACATTACACGAAAACAGCAAAAATGAAACCTGGATCAGGAAAACCAACAAAACTCAACATTCGACGTAACCATGGATCATATGATGGTTGCAGAAACTGTGAACTGGTCGACTATTCATGCCTTTCCAACATCAAGAAAAAACTCGGAAAACAAGTCGGACCTATACAGAGACGAATGGCCTTGCTGCACTAACCAACAATCAAGAACCATCGAAAACAAGAAGAAATAACTATGCAAAATCTTCCAAAACCACAACTTAAAGATTACCATAGAAGCAAAACAAAAAGGTAGCGAACTACTTATACATAACACTGGAATCTCAACAATCATATATACTCAGAGGCTAAAAAAACGCGAAAAAAATGGAGACAGTGCACGATTGTTCACATTGTGAACAGGAACGTAAGCAATGACTAGGCACTGGATGGGCAAGCATTTACCAGTGTCGAGGTGTCTTGGCCGTTATGTAACCTCTTAACAGTGGTTGATTTGCCGGGTCAGCGTTTTTGGCACGAGGAGTGCATTTGCCATGTGGACTACCTACGCCACTGCATCAATGGTGAATTGCAACTCAATGTGGCCCCCTATGTGGGCTATAAATTTCCAAAACTCCAAAAAGTTTCAAAATCATCCCTTCCAGAGCGCCAACAAATGCCGAGAACTTTCACGTCAATCGTTTGCATTAGCAATGGGGCAACTGCAGGCCGGGGTTCCAATAGGCATTCGCTAATCAGCATTCGGAGTCCACATTTTCCAACCGTCTATCGCCTTTCTGACCGCTTTCAGCAAGAAACACCACTGATGAACAGACCGAGGGAGCGGCAGCCCGAGGACCCACCACACAGCCAAGACCGCCATCTTCTTCGTCGCACGACGGGAAGCCTTACCAAACCGCTGCCAACACAGCCAGGAACACGTCGGAAACCATGGCAGGCCAATCAGCAACAGGACCGTGCGTCGCCGACAGAACACGTTGGTCTCCAATGCAGGCGTCCAGCCCGGCGACCAAACCCGACACTCCAGCATCGCCAGAACCGTTCTGCAGTGGGCACGATCCACGTGCATTGGCGCCATCGGGACTGGGGCCGAGTCTCTTCGTGATGAAAGCGGTTCTGCATCGACCCAGGCGATGGCCGCATCCGGATTGGAGAAGAGCGGGGAACGCTTCACAGATGCCAACATCCCGAAAGGGACCCATGGGGTGGTTGAAAGCATCATGATCTGGGGGGCTATCGGATAAATCCCCGTATTGGGCCAGTCATCTTCAGAATGTGGGTCCGGGACTGGTAACGGGGGGGGTCACTGCTGTTCATTACATCGCCCAAGTTCTGAGGCCCCACTTTCCTGCCGCATTTCCAGCGGCATCCACAGAACCTGTTTCAGCAGGACAAACGCAAGGCCAGCACACGCCCGTGCTACGCGAATTTCCCTGAGGCAGAACAACATCAATCTGTGCCTCACCCGGGCCCGTTCTCCCAAACCCTTAAACCCCAATGGGAGCATTTGGGATGCCCTTCAGAGGCAGTTGAACCAGCTCAACCCCAGACCCAGACAGCAGCTCAGCTTGCTGTTGCTGTGGGCCAGGTGGGGTTGGCAAGTCCCCCAGGGCAGACCAACACTCTGGTGCGCTCGATGTACCGCAGGTGCACAGCTGTGATCAATGCTCGAGGTGGCCACCAGTACTGACATTCTGCTGTTAACACAGGGTCAAGGTCAAGTTCATGTGACCTTATTTTCTACCAGAATGAATTTGAAAGGACACTTTTGAGGTGTTCGATTTCTTTTTCTCACTTTCTATTACCAGTTCAAAGGAATCGGTAGCCAAATTACATCAAATTTCTATACAGTTTGTTTTCGCGTTTTTATCCCTCTGAGTATATAATATTGAATATAACCAAAGAGCCTAAAATGATTTTAAAAGTGCTCGACCCCTTGGGGAGCAACATTTGTCAATGATGTTAAGAAGAAGGTTAAAATCAAGGTTTAAAAATCGACAAATTCTTTTTCTAGCGGCGTTGAGTTTTAACCCTTCCTTCTTAACTCATTGATATATATATAATATTATATATATATATATTATTATATATATATATATAAAATAATATATATATATATATATATATATATATATACATACACACATATGCACACACATGTATACACATACATATACACACACATAAAATACATACAATTATACACATATTATATACATAAACATATATACACATATATATATATATATATTGTCACGCACGAACTGACAGGGTTGCTTCAGTGGCATTTTTGGAGTGTGGCCCCTCCATTGCCAGGTTGGCAGTGACCGTGAAGTGCGTGAATCCCGCCAGGAATTTGCTTACCTGTTTAATCTTTGGGGGGGGGGAGGGAGGAGAGTGTCAAACTCGTCGGAATAGTGAGGTTTACGTGTGTAAACTAACGCTCGTGAAACTAGAGTTCTTCGATGTGAGTGGGGAATTCCGTGAATGTGAGTGCCTTTTAAATTTTTAAAGAAAAAAAAAAAAAAAACCAAGGTATTTGTGGGCATTAGCCACACTTTCTCTCACCTCCGTGGGTTCTTTTTTTTCAGTAGGGGCCCAAATTTTCCTCCGACAAGATTGGTCTTCATATAAACATTTAATTTTAGTCTGCTTGTTGGAAAATACAAATTCTTTTGTTGTCTCTGGAGACCGTCACTGATTATAGCAAAATAATGTCACAGCAAAAAGCGGCATAACACTTTAAAAGTCAAAAGTTACCCCCGTGTCTCCCATTATTTCCAAGGTAATCATTAATAAGGGGGGGAAAAAAAAATCAACTACAGCATCTCCTTGCTTGACTATACTTGTGCCATGACAAATTGGGTTTATTTTGCGCCTGGGGGTTTTTTTTGGCTTTTACCTCCAATCTAATCATCTTCCCTTTTCCTTTCGTAACAAAACAGGCCACAAAAATTTTTTCGGTTGGGAATCTAAACCCTTTTTCAAAGTCACAAAGGCAACATAAAAACTTCTGTTTTTTTTTCAAATTTTTTTTGAACAGCAGCAAGCAAAGTTTTTTAATGTCGTTTGTGGAATCAACCTCTTTTGAACCCCTTTGGGTTTTTCTCCATTACATGTTCTGACTTTTCCATTCAGGAAATCTATATTAATAACAGAACGAAAAATTTGCTACGAATTTACATAATAATTTACCTTATAATAAATTTACATTTTTAAACGTCCCCCCTTCCTTGAATTGGGGATTTTTTCCCGGGGTTTTTGGGTAAAGCCATTACAAAAGAAAGTCAAACAGCTTTACCAAAAGCGAAAAACGGACTCGCCAGAGTACTTTAAAATATTCCCCAAATTAGACCGTCAAAACCCAGAAATTTACCATTTTTCTTTTTCTATTTGCGAGCGACTTTTCTTCTCTAGATATTCTTTGTTAAAAAGACATTACTCATCTTCATTATCGTTTTTTTATGATCTCTTGATTTTTTGGGGGGCAAATTTCTTAGAAAGCTTCTAAATTTTTTCGAACCTTTCCCAGATGTAGAAATTTTTGTGACGCTTAAAATTATCCTTAATTTTTGTGCATATTTTTTTTAACCCTGTTTTCTCCACGGAATTTATCATTCATTCAGCAGATTGTGTGTGTGTGGGGTGGGGTTTGTGTGGTGTGTGTTTGGGGTGTGTGTGTGTGTTGTGTGTTTTGGGGTGTGTGGAGAGAGAGAGAGAGAGAGGGGAAAAGGAGAGAAGAAGAGAAATACTCGCACCACACCGCACACACACACACACACACACACCACCACACACACACCACCACACACACACACACACACCACACACACACACACCGCAGCACGCACGCACCACGCAAAACGTACACTTTTCTCAGCTCCCCTTTTTTCTCCCCCCAGAAACTTTTTAAAACATTGGACAAAGTACTAAAGGCTTACTCACCAACCACACACCACACACCACACAACACACACACACACAACACCCACACACACACAAACGTACACATTTCTCAGCTTACCCTTTTCTACCCCCCAAGACATTTTAAAACTTTGGAAAAGGGTACTAAAGGCTTCACACACACAACACGCGCGCGCGCGAAAGCACACACACCACACACACCACACACCGCGCGCGCGCGCGCCGCGCGAAGCACACCAAAAACACACACACACACCACACAAAACCCACCACACCACATTGACAACGCCCACGCACGCCACACGCACTGTACTCACCCCCGTAGGCACAGTCATGAAGGTAAACAAACAGGGAAGATGGATTAGTCTTTTTTGAAATATGGATGTACAAAAAATAATATGGGAAAAAAAATAAAGTAAACGATCTAAAAATAAAAGGACCCAACGGGCACGTTATTGAAAATGTCAAAATGTCGAAACAGTTTTATTTTTTGTCTGCTGTAGGCAGCATCCAGATTCAGTTTTCAAGGAGGGATCGAGCAATGACATATTGGGGGTTTTTGGGTTTTTTTTTCATTTTTTTAAAAACTGATCATTAATCATCTATTTTTAAATACATTTTTTTAAATTTATTTTTTTTACTGCTTTGATTTAAAAAGCGGGACATTTTTGACTGTGTTTGAGTTGCGTGCCCAAAACTCCTTTATATCATATCTTCATATCATCTCATCGCGTCGTCGCTGCGTCGTCGTCGTCGTGGGTCGCGCGTCCCTCATATCATCATCTAAATCATCATCATCATCTTCATCATCATCTCTCATTATCGTCGTCGTCGCGTCATCATCTCTAATCATCACATCATCATCATCACATCATATCATCGTCGCGTCGTCGCGTCGTCGCGTCGTCTAAACATTATTCTTTTGTTGTTGTTGTCGCGCCCGTTGTCGTTGTTCTTTTATAAAAAATTTTTTACTTTTTTTTCCCCGCAACGTCTTTAACCTCCCGAAATCCGTCATAAAAAAAATTCATGATTTCGAGTACGACAGACACACGACCACGACACAGCACGACAAACACAAAAACAACACACAACACACACACACACATGTCTAAAAAAAGATTTGTTTTCCCAGTATATTGTTTTTGTTTTTGCGCCCTTTAAGTTTCCAATTTAAATTTGCTCATTTCTTTTTTGTTTTTTTCTGAACCCAAAATGCAGTTTTGTTTGGTTTTTTTGAACCCAAATGCAAAAAAAAAGGGGACAAAACACCTACGATTTAAAAATCTAGCAAACCCCCAGCCATGACAAAATGAACCCTTTAAGATCAAATAAAAGAATGATAACCATATTGAATTAAAAAAATCAAAAAGGGTTTCCCCAAACAACCTAAAAAAAAAAAAAAAAGTAAAAAAGACAAAAAATATTGTAAAGGCATAAAACTAGCAATTACACAAAAGGGAACCAAAAGAATATCTCAACTCTTGCAAAAACACCAGAAAAACTACAAAAAAGCCGACAAAAATATACAGACATATCCCACAAAAGAAAAAGAACTTCAGAGCGAAACCTAAGTGACGGGATAAAGCGACAGCAAAAAAAAGTTTCATAACACTAAAAAGCCCCAAAACCCCAAAATTTCATAACAATCCAACATGTGACAAAATAAACCCATCCAATCTGTTTTAGGCAAAAAAACAAGAAAATTTGGAAAAAATAATAAAAGAACGAAATCAAATTTAAATACAACCTCGGAAGAACACTCCCAAATTTTATCCAATGGTTCAAAAAACTCAATAACAAAGAAACAGTATTCATAAATTTGACATGTAAAATTTAAACCCATCTATAATGGGGAAATACTCCCAAACCCTGAAGTTTGCCAGAAACCACACAGACAAACGGGGCAAAAATGGAAACTTTCCCCTCACACCAAAGGGGAAGAACTAAAAAATGCTGTTCGGGCACTTGCCCTCCACCAAGTTTTGGGGCGAAATGCCCCAGGATTGGCTTTTTAAACGTTCCTAACAAGCAAGACTAAATAACCAAAAATAACGTTATCTACAAACAAACATACTGTGAGGTTATCCGTTTTCAAAAAAAATTTACTAAACTTTTAGTTTAGTTTTTGCTTATCCTGTTTTTTCCTGATTTTTTCAATAAATTTTCCGCAAACATTCTTCAAAAGTCCTTTTTCATGTAAAAATAAACTACGCTTTAACTGTTCTCAAAGTCTTTAAAAACTGATTATATTTCTGACATAAAATCCCACATTTATCTACATGCTTCCCATAAAAGCTAGTTTCGAAAAAGTGTTTCTCTTTTTAACTATGTCTCTTTCTGCTGAACAGTCATCTTAATAAATGTGTCTGCGTCCTTAAACAGTCAAAAAACTGTTCAACACCCCCTTCATTTATTGCTAGATTAACAAAAAATTTTGTTATCTCAGTCCAATAAACCTTCATCATGATATTTTTGTTCCATTTAATGTTGGGCGAAAATCAAAAAAAAATGAAAAAATTTTTAAAGCGATAAACTGTTTGAAATGGGTCGAGGACAAAATTGTTTTTCCAAAACCATCTTTCCACAATCAATAAACAATGAGGGTTTTGTCAAAATTTTAAAGCTCCTGTTTTATAACGAGTTTAATCTAATCCAGTTATTGTTTTTTCATGCTCTCTGTCAAAATTGTTCAGTAAAATAAAACCCATAAGGTCTAAATGTGAAAGTTTAAATCCAATTCGTGCTGTAAGTTGTTTCTTTTTTAGACAATTTTGTTTTTTGTTGCTTTTGTAGCCCTTTTAATATCCTCACCATTGTGAAGAATGACAACATAATTTTAAGACTTCAACGTCAAATTTTTGCCAGTAATTAGAACCCTTTTTAAAAAGGGGGTCACTAACCCCAAAAACCCCACCCTTTCCCTCCTTATTTTTTAAGACAGAAATTTCAAATATTAGGGGAAACGCATCTCCAATTTCATTTGGGGGAAATGAACGTAATTTTGTAGAAGCATCTTTAAAAACTGTTTCTTTTCTGGGGAGGATGACTTTTTTTTTTCCATGGGCGTTTTTTCAATTTTTTTCCCCGCTTTGTCGTCCGGCAAAGATTTTACTGTAAAGGCCAGAGTTGAATGTTTTCTAAAATTTTTTTGCGGCTAAAAATGTAAAGGGGGCTTAAAATTTTCAAATTTTTCCCATTCTAAAATGGTTCTAATGCCATTGAGGCAGGTTTTCGAACATTTTAATTTTTCAACGGGCCAACATTATTTCCCTCTAATTGCGCAGTTTTTTTAGTTTGGGAAAATTTTTTTGTTGTCGCCAACCTTTTTTTGCTTTTTAAATACCATCTTTAGTGTACTAAAAAACCATACAAACGCCTTTTTCCCCCGTTCGTTCAAAGCCCGCAACGTCTCAAGGTTTTTAAATTCTAAATTTATCCCCTCACGGGCGCAATGAATTGATTCTTCTGGCCCACGCCAGTTTTAGTACAGTTTATTTTTTTATTTCCCCAAAACATGTGCAGGTTTATCCATTTTAAAACTTCCCTTTTTGTCTTTGTTTTTTTTTAAATGATCCGACCCCCCCAAACTAATCTTTAAACTGAAAAAATTGGGGGAATTTTAAATTTTCAAAATCGCAATATCAGTTTTCCCCTGAGGGAAGAGCTCTTAAAAAAATTGAGGGCCTTCCATATATAAGTTTTTCAGTGCTTAGTTTTCCCAAAGAACAAGAGTAATAAATGTAATGCAAGATCGAGGGGACTTTTCCCTAAAAGTAGTTTTGGTCGGTGTCTCTAATCTATAATTTTTAGCCGAAAGCCTAACATTTAGCTGCTCTTATAAAAATAGTAACCTCCTTTTTTTTCGGTTTAAAGTTAACATTGTTTTATTTTTTCATTGTTAAGTTTAGAGTAATGTAAAAGTTACTCATTGTTCTTTTAGTGAGCAAAACCCGTAATAACCATAGTATTGTTAACCCGGGCTAATTTTGGCCCCTTTTTTTCAACTTTTAGAACCGTATTTTTTCTCCTTGCTTCGCTTATTTTAAAAACCAACGATTTTTAGAATATTTCATGGGTGCGACCATTTTGGTTCCGAAATCGTTTTCCAACGCAGTTCAAAAAACAAGGACGTCTTGGGTTTTTAATTGTTCAAACATTTTTTTAAACGAAAAAAAAATGGTGCTTTTCAAAATAGGGGTGCAAATTTTTCTTTTGGGGGGCCGCACTACAATTTTAAAAATAAGAACTGACACCCCGACATTGCTGTGACCCAGACTGCCTTTTTTCAAAAAAGGTGGTCCCCCATTAAGCAATATTTTAAACCCCCATGAAACGGCACATCCAAAAGGGGTTTTTTTGGTCACCGATGCGTTTTATCAAAACCAGTTAAACTTTGCTGTGTCTTGTGCATCAACTGGGTGCGGAGGGGCTATCCCATTTAAATCACCATGATCTTTTGTGAGGTCATGTACAGATTTCATTTCTATTACACCTTCGGCTTTTTTGACTGAACGCAAGCCCCATTAAAAAATGACAAACCATTTAACCATCGCAACATAATGACAGAAGGTTTAAAAAAGGATCGTAACGTTTTTAAATATTAACATCAAACGGCTTTAGACAAACGTTGGATATAATCGGGGCAGGCGACCTTTATTTGGGGGCACCACAGAAAGTATAATATACTGCATCCTCCTTTAAAACTTTTTTTTCAGGCAAAACTGTTTCAGCCGGGTCCCTCCCGAAAGCATAAAACAGCATGGACAACATTTTTAGACATTTCAAAGGGGCCCTAACTGGGGCGGGAATAGACGAATAAACGCTCTTTTCGTATTTACGTTTGGTGTTTGCTGGGGCGAAAGCACGGGCAAGACAACAAACTGACCCTTCTAGGGGTTTGACGCCAAAAAAATCTTAGAAAATTTAGAGGACGCCAAAAATTCTACAGTTATTTACCTTAAAGTATTAAAAGGGTACCAACATTTTTACAATATGAAAGACAAAAAGTAACTTTGCGTTGGCACGGTTTTAAATTTTTGGCCTTCACCTCAGACCCGGGTAGGAATAATAAAAATTTTAAAATAAGAAATTCTTTAGCAGGCAATAAAACAAAGGGTTGGGAAAAACGACATAAATTCGGCCATAATATTACAAACAAAAAAAAGAACGCCCAAGATTAAGTCATCAAATTTCCCCGAATCCAACCCCCCAAAGTCATTGAAACCAGCAAAGTCGCGGGTTTGTTCGCGATGACCATGATATGAAAAGACAGCGTTTTTTCTGGTTTAAAAACTCATGGGATTATTGGTCTTTTTTACTAAATAGTAACCCAACTTTTACAAAAAAAAGCCCAAAAGTGCTCCCCATAAAGCCAACTACTTTGCTTGCGAGAAAAAAAGCCAGCTAAAAAATACCCCAATTACCGGTAAAGGTCTATAGCTTTAGGGAAAAATTTTTTTAAAAACTCCAAGATGATCAAGTTTTTTTTTACCCATGATTATCAGCGGAGATGGAGGCGATGGCGGCGGGGGCACTGAACTTTGCCCCACCACCGCCTGTAATAGCCTCCCCAGTGTACTTATTGCAAACCCTAAGGCAGTTATAACGCTTCTAATGTGTCCATGCTCTCAACAGCGTTCGTATTTTTCTGCTACGTCGTGTCTCATAAAATTTTTTTTCGATAGTTTCCTTTTATTCTATTCACTTGAGTTCGTAATTGGTCTCGGTTAGTATTAGCATTTTAGTTGCTGATCTTTTTGTTAAAGATCTTTTAGTCTTTGGGTTATTCTTTTTTAAATATCAGGCCCTAATTTGGGCGTCATCAGCCTCAACGGTTTTTCTTTTTCTCTTTTTTTATGCTCATTAGTTCACCTAGTTTGCTAAATTTTTTGTTAATGCCCCTAATGTTTTTAAAGCTAAATAAAGGGGCCTTATTTCTCGCAGGGGTAGCGGTGGTCGTATAGTCTTTAACCTGTTTTTCTGAAAAACTGGTTCTGCTTTTTACATTTATTAATTCCCTGTTGTTTTATTTAATTTTTTAAGTTCCATGTTTTGCATTGGTTATCTGTTGGGAGTTCTTCAGTGTGTTTTGAAATTTTAGAAACTCCCTCCCCCCTTAAATTTTTTGCCCCTAAAAACCCCAAGGCGTTTGATTTTTCACACTGATTATTTCTAATTTAAAACCCCCGGCTAAAACTTTGATGGGTCTTTTTTTGTTGTAAGTGAACAAGTTTCCTGGTCGCTCCCACAAACAAAAGATCATCTTTTAATTTAAAATCATTTTGGGCTATAAATTCGGGAGGGTTTTTGGCCTAAAATTTGGGAAAATATTTAACCTTCTTTTTGTTAAATAGCCGCATTGAGTGCATTGACGTGCTGTGTCAAAGGGAAAATTTCACCATGTCGTCTCCAGGGTCAAAAACTATAATCTTTTTCAGCTTCAATTCCTGCCTGTTTTAAATAATAATTTTTATTTTGTTTATAAAAAATGGCAAACGCACATGGGTCGATTTTTTAAACCCCCAAAAAAAGACTGAAAGAACCCATGGGGTGAAGGGAAATAAGCGGAAAATTCTGTTCCAAAAATCCTCTATTTTGATGCGGGGGTCAAAAATTTTTACTGTCAAATTTCCGACCTAGGGCGGATAAGTGAAGTCCCGCTCTGCACGTCTTTCTTTCAAAATAGAACCCTTTTAACAAAAACCCAACAGACAGTTTTACAGAATCTGGGGCGGGCAATCGTTAAGAAAAAAATTTTAAAAACTTGAGGGCAAGAAATATTTTTTTTTACACAAGCAACATATTTTTTTAAACCCTTTTTGATCTATGGCTAACCGGGAATAAAGGGGATCTGCGTTTCAAGGGAAACGAAAAAAAGAAGCACTAAAAAATAAATAGGCGCCCCCAGTACTAAAGACGGAAAAATATGGCTGTAAAATTTTTCGTATGGAAAACGCTTTTTTCCCTCCCCTTAGATTTTGAGTTTTAAAAGCCAGCGCCATACTTTAAGGCATTAAAAACAGATTGCATATGAACTAAATTTTAAAAATACAAACGTGTTTTCAAATCAACAGACACCCAAGCAAAGACAGCATTTTTGACATCTCTTGAGTTTGACGTTGTTAGCAAAACCCAAATTTGCAAAGCAATTGGGGGTCAATTAAGTCACTATTGAATAATTCGAAAGATGTTCATCAACAACATATTTTAGAAGAGGGGAGACACTATATGGAAATTTTTTTTTTTGTATTGCATCACATTACTTAAAGGTATTTTTTGCTGTGAAGATGAAAACCGTTTAAAAAGAGCAAGTGAAAAGTTTTTAATCCTAAAATAAAAAAAGTGAAAGTACAATTGACGGAACCTAACCAAACTACGCTACGGCTTAGCCTTTCATCATTTTGACGAAATAAGAAAATTGTTTGGGGGGGGGGGGGGTAGAAATCCAACACGACCCATTCTAAAGATTTACTCTTTTCCAATTTTGGCTTGTTTATTTTAACAAAAAAAATACGGTTTAGGATTGACCCAAGGTCAACAGAGGGGGTAATGATTGTATGGAAGCGGGGAAAAGTGAGAGCGAAAAAACATTTAAATTTATAAAAAAGAAGCCCATAAACCCCCTTAAAGTACATTTGTTTTTAAAATATGCGCGTGAATATTCAACAATAAGATTTAAATATGTATTAACTAAATTTTTTTTCATTTTTAAAAACATTCTGTTAAGGTTTATCCAAATTGCCTACAGCACCGGGGATGCCAAGAGAAAAAGCAGGCAATTCGCGTTAAGAAAAACCCCCGACTAAAACCTTTAATTAAAACATTACGCAAAAGCAGCAAGTACTAGAGCAAGACCTTTCAAAAAACAGCAAAACCAAACAAGGTATTCTGCTGCCTTTAAGCCGTTACTAGTTAAAACTGGAGCATCGCTAAATGCTCTATCACAGAACGAGGTTGGTCTCTTAGCAAAAGGCATGGGGCACCCCCAGCTTTTCCTCAGGGGGGTTTTTTTTTAGCTCTTGGCCCGTTTCATTTGCTTAGGTGCTGCTAAAAAAATTAAAAAACTAAACTCCAAAAAAACCACTATGGTTCAAAATAATAAAGGTAAACTTAGTTCTTTAAACTGACAATAAATAAAGCGCTTGTTGACTCAAACACACGGATGAAGAATTTAATCGTTTCAGGCGATTTTGATAAACAAAAACAAAAGTTTTATCTTCAAAGAAAGGCGAGGGGGGAAATTTTTCTCAACAGCCCAAACCCCAGCAGAAAAAAAAAGGGAAAGCTTAAAAAAAATAAACGAACATTAAACCTTTTTTAAACAGCTCCATTAAACAACACCCCAAAAGGGGTTTTTTTACTTTTAGTTTAGATCCAAGCGCAAAAGACCGTTTATTTGGGTTTTATTAAGATTTTTTTTTTTAATTTAAAAAAAATATTTTTTTTAAAAAAAAAACACATGGGTAAGATATATGAAAAGGGCAAGACAATTTTTTGAAGGGAAGCTCGAGAGAGGCGTTTATCAAGAGCACGAATGTATTGATTTAGAAAACATTGACCCAACAAACTACAGGCAATGTTTTCATGCAAATTTTTCAAATTCCAAGTAAAATAACAAAGACCCCCCAGTTAAAGTAAAGTTAGCTTTTTAATGCTATGTAACAATTTTAAAAGAAAAAAAACTAGAAGTCTGGGTCTCGACTAAAAGCAGACTATTCTTTCCCATAAGACTTAACACAGGGTTGGGCAAAAGAACTGTTACACAGTTTTTACGCTCTGCTGAAGAAGCTAAATGAGAGGCTCTGGTTGGGCAGAGGGCGAAATCTTAGAGATAGATTAAAACAGCTAAGTTTCACCGATTGTAGGCAAGGGCCCTTCCGCTACCTCGGGATTTTTTTTAAAAAGAGCATTTTTAAACATAAAAATTCAGACAAAAAATTTTCATGTGGTGTGTTCTTGAAGGCTGCTCTGCCGCGAAAAACGCAGAAAGAGTGACTAAATTTGGCAATACGCCAAAAAAACTTAACTTCAAAGGAATATTTTTTCCTGAAAAGTAGACCAAATTGATCAGTTTGAAAACAAACAAACCCCAAAAACGTTTTTGTAAACACATGGGGTGGAAACAAATTTGGGCCAAAAAAAAATGTCCAAGAACAGTCCAACAATAGGGGAACCAGCCAAAAGTCAGTGGACTTTCTCAATGTTTCGCCAGCGGGCTGCCCCCTTACACATTGATAGGGGGGGGGGGAAATGACAATTATTACGCATACTTTAAAAAACACAACTACAAGAATTTTGCGAAAATGTTTAAAAAAGAATTTTCCCTCTGTGCAAGCCGCAGTGAACATAAAAAACATTTTAAAAGTTGTAACTGTAAGACAGAACTAACTACGCCCCCGCCAGGATCTAAAGTTGTTTTAAGAACTGGAACGGCTGCAAACAATCCATACTTGTTTATGCAGCTTTGAATCACCCTTGTTCCTTATAAAAGGGCCCCACCACAAAAACTTCGAAAAAAAAGTCTTAATGAAACATCAGATTTGTTCATTTGCCTTCAATTGTCAGGTCGGAGGGGTTTTCGAGCCGAATTATAAGGACCAGAGCGCAGAACATTCTTAAAAAACGCATCAGAAGTGCGCAAAGACTTTCTAAAATCTGAATTTTCTGAAATCTAAGGGGCCTGAAGACCAACAACAGTATGACTCAGCCACACATTTTTTGGTTTTCGGTTTAGGCAACGCCCAAGGTGTAAAAACCCCCAGTAAAAAAACCATTCACATTGTGGAAAGTTCAGAGGGGCAGCGATAACAAAAGCAATCTTCAAAATAAAGTTTGAACCCAAAACAGGAAGCTGCCCATTTCTTTTATAACTTGCGAGTTACCTCTCATCTTTTATTGCAAGCATAACCAAGCCCTTCAGGGGGGCACATTGCACAGTTCACAAAAAGACTGTGTTTCCTTTTAAAAAACATGTCCCTTTTACGCTCTAGCAACACATATGGGCCATTAAGGCACTGGAAGTCCTTTAAAATCCTCCCAATAACGGGAAGAATATTTTGACTCAACGCTTGTTAAAAAGGGTGTTTACCCCTTTTGATACAGAACAGTTGGGAAAGGTTTGACGAAGAGACGCTTTTTCCTCCTAAAGGGGCGTTCTTTTCTAGCTTGAGGAAAGGGCATCAGCGATTCTGATTTTCCAGCATGCCAAAATGCGTGGCAGAAGTTAGATTGTAAAAAAGATGGGGGACTACATGACTCCTACTTAATGGCCGATGTATGTTTTTTGGGGGGACGTCTTTTTAAAAATTTTTAGAAGACCGCATGAAACATTACAGTTTGGATCCCCCCATTAAATTTTTGCGCCCGGGATGAGCTGGGGCCTTTCTTAAGGGTTTTTTGGGACAATTGATTTTTGTCTGACCTACCATGAAACAGTGATTTAAAACGATTGCGTGGGGAATTATATGGCGTCGCATCATTACTGTAAAGCAAACAACAAAAACTTGACGATTTGACCAGTAAAAGGGCTAATATCTTATTATTAAATGCAACAAACTGTATGGTGGGAATGGCGCAATCGCTTCCCCTTACGAACTTTAAAATGTAACAGGTACGAATAAATTCAAAAAAGGATTAAAAATGGTTGAAAAGTTTTAAGCCTGATCACACGTGGTTTTTATTCTAAAGTTGATTTAGAAATCCCATGAAACCCATGACCCGCATAAGACTATCCCTTCCGCAGAAAGCCTAAAGATGAAACCAAAAGAGCCCCCTAACTTTGCCTAACTCGCGGCAAAAAAAATTTGTCTGTCATTACAACTTCTACAATTTTTTAAGACATGGTTTAAAGTTGACAGCAGTTTATCGTATAATTTTTTAATCAAGAACATTCATGAAACCCAAAACCCTAAAAACCTGATCTTGAAATAAATCCCAGATGCTTCAGAAAAAGCTTTTTCAAGCTGATGAACAACCTGTTTTTGGAAGACATGGGAAATCCGCACAACGTAAAAAAGTCGATTTGTCACCAAAGAACGAAGCAATTTTAAACTGACTTCAAAACCTAATTTCAGGATTTTGAAGATTTCATGACACTTTTTGTATAATGATGAAAAAAAAAGAAAGTCAAATTAGACAAACCGTATTTATTGGTTTAGTTTTTGAATTTCAAAGCTTTTGATGTTAAGTTTTTTTATGACTACTTTAAGCCCCCGTATCCGATCCCAGAGTATTACACATACAGACAGTTTTGTTAAGATTTCCCTACTGACGACATCTTAAAGACATGGGAAAACCCAAGACAAAGGGGATGCGGGGTGGTTGATACATCTGATTTCCCTAAAAATTCGCCTTTGCATTTATCCGTTATAAGAAGGTTTTGGGAAAAATGAAAGGGTGAATTATCGGAAAGGTGATCAAGGGGTATGGGGGGTTAAAATCGAAAATGTACAGAAATTTCGAGCCGGGGAAAAAAAATTGAAAGCAAAGGGGGTATTCCCCAGGTTTTGCGTCAAAAATATCACTGGAAAACAAAGAAGCATTGTTTTGGGATAAAACTTTTCCATCAGACAACGTAAAACTGGACTAATCTACATGAATTTAAAACAACTGTTGTAACAAAAGTCGTTAGATAGAACAACACAAAAGGGGTTTTGTTAACCGGAGTTTTTTATATGCAATCGGGACTGAGGACCAAAACAGGGGGTTTTTTATTTCATCAACTTTTATTTTAAATCAATCATAGCTTTATCCAAATTATTTTAAAATTTTTTTATTTTCTTGACGGTCGAATTTTTTTTATTATTTCAAAAATTTTTTTTCCCAATTTTGGGGGTTTGGATTTTTAGGTGATTGGGTATTTAGCGCATTGATTAATCCTCGAAAATGTTTCCTTAAAGCATTACAGCATGAAATGATTCCCGTATATTTTCATGGGCTCTTCCTTTACCATTCTTGTTTCGTTCTCGTCCTTTTGGGGCCTTCCATTTTAAACCAAAATTGTTAGTAAATTAATTAAAGCGGAAGGTGCCCGGGGGGATTTCTGCTTCTTTTTTCCAAAGATCTTGAGGGGCTGGGGTTTTGTTGGTCGTTTTTCGAAATAAACACGGGCGGGTTCATCTTTCAATTCTTTTTATTTCATATGGGTCAACACTCCAAACTGGATCGGTTGCCCTATGCGAGTGTCCCCTTCTGCTTCCCCCGTTTAAAAAAAGGACCTTACTTTTAAACCAAACGGGAATAGTTGCTGGGGGACGGAGTCTTTAGCAACATTTTTTTGTTTTTTTTTTTTTATTTTTTACTGGGTTTAGCCCTTTTAAAATTTTTCATTATTTTTTGCCGCAAAAGGGGCGTCTTTAACCCATTCTGTGTTTCGAGAATTGGCAAAAACTCTCTGTGATATGGTGAAAAAAGTCTTGGGTAATGTTTGTTAAAATTTTCAACTAAAGCCTTTATCTGTAATCCTGGAATCCCCTTTTGTGGTAACTCTGTGTTTTTAAAAATAATTGGGTTTACTGGCCTTTTAAAATTTTTTCCCCTCATCAAATTTAATCATGCGAGATAAAATTTTGTGGCCCTCGTTGGATATCAGTTGATGGCAAACACAAAAGCAAAGCACTCTTTTTGTGTTAATGGTTCCGATCTTTAATCTTTAAGCCCTATCAAAGACTGGAGTGCGTACTTAAATCTTTTTCGTCTAATCCTATCAGGGGAAATATAAAGATCCTTTGATGGCTGTCGTTTGGATTGTATTCACAAAGTGTTCCTGTATTCTCTAGGGGCGGGAAAAAAAATTTGCCAAAAGCTTGTTTTGTAACCAATTCCCTTTGCTGTTTGTTCACTACTCCTGCTGCTTGGGTTAGCTTTTTAATTGCTGTGATGCCCTTTTCCCAAAATCCCTTTTTTCGAAAAAAAGATTTTGTTATTTTTTTTTAGCCAAATTAGCGCAACAAAATACACGCGGTATACTAACGACAAAAAAACCCTATTTCTTAATCTTTTTTTTTTTGAGGTTAAATAAAATCACCAAATTTGGTGGGGGAAAATGTCCGTTGGGTTTCCCTGTTAAAGATAATATTGTTTTATTCTTGATCAAATTTTTAAATGTGTAAGCTGCATGCCCTGTTTTTTTCAGGGTGTCAAAAAAAATTAACTGTAAGTCTTCCCTTTCATGGCGTCTTGTGCACTGCTTTCCCCCCTTAGTTTTTGTTTTGTTTTTTTCTCTCGCCGTCATCCCGCAGTTTACAAAAATGCGAAATTACTTCCACTAAAAAAAAAGCGATTCACCACGGCGCCCTTCATTATTGCGGTAAAAACCATTTTTTATAAATTTTTTTTTTTCTTACTTATTTATTTTGTCTGGAATTATTCCTTGTTAAACTAGAAAATCTTTCGGGGCAAGAAGCTGCAATGATAGCAATCACTTTGCTAATCCTAAAAGTTGTTTGCCAAGACTGCTGGTTTAATTTTTAAACAGGCTTTTACCAAGCATTGAGTACCCTACACTTAGCCCTCCAATAACAGCAGAATGTAAAAAAGGTTAGCAAATTTTTTTTTCGGGCTCTTTTTTTAGAAAATAAAAAATTATAATTATTAAAACAGAACATGATGACCCCTAAGCTACAAGGCACCCAAAACCCCTTCCCTGAATTATAAAAGACCAAGTGATCCCAAGTTTATCCCCAAAAAGGGAGGCGTATTTTTAGCAGCGTGTGGAAAAAAAAAACATTTCCCTGGGAACTGAATTCAGATAAAACAGATTAAACAGATGTCCCCCAAAGACTTTTTAAAAGTTATAACAGGTATGAAGCGCAGCTAGGGTCTGAAGGGTAAAAAGTTTTGGGAAAAGGGTTTTTATTTTGTACACAAAAACTAGTCATAGATTTCCCCCTTGTTTGAACAAGATCTTAGTAGATTTAACGCAAGACCGTTTTAAAAAAGCATTAGAGTCTCAGGTGTGTTTTTTCTACAGTTTGGAAATTGTTATCCCCATTAATCAGGGTTTAAATAACTTTTAATCCAATGTTTTTATTTCCCTTCAAAATGAACGAGGGGAAATCAGCAGAAACCGGGAAACACTAATAGGTGGAGAAAGAAACCCAAACCCAAAAAAATCAGCAGAAAACGTGAATCAGGGGGAACCTTTAAAAATCCTGGGCGGTTTTGGAAGCAGGAAGAAAATTAGCAAGTGGAACAGAAAAAAAAAAATTTAAATGTTACGCTCAGAAAACATAACACCCCCAAACGCCAGAACAAGTTGTTTCAAGCCAGCTATAAAAACCCATGGATAAAGGGGCCCCCCCAAAGTCTTCTGGAATTTGAAATTTAAAATTTTTTTGCCATTTTTGGGCCCTTGCTGTGGGGGGGGCGGTTATTATGTTATAAAACATATAAGAAGGGCAACAGAAACAAAAGCAATAAAAAAAAATCTGACCACTAAATGCAGAAAGAGACAACTGCACCCCAAAACCCCCCAATAACAAAGCATCATTTTATCCATTTCAAAGGGAATAATATTTTAAATTTTTTAATAAAAAAAGTCATGGCGTATTTAAAATGATGAAGTCAATAAAAAAACCTGGGTTATAAAAGACATTTCCATAGCCCCGAATTGAATAAATTTCGGTTGCTTGGGATGAAAGACCTTCCTTAAAAATTATGCAGAAAACGCTGAGAAAGACAATCAACGATGCACGTTTTTTGAGGCGTGGTGTACTTATTAACTCTATATTTAAGATAAAAAACATGCTTGTATTTTTTTTTAATTTAAGAACTTAAATAAAAACTTGGTTGTTTTAAAAGGGTGGATTAATAAAGAACTTATTAAGAATTTTGATCAAGAACTTTTTAAAAATTGAAGTAAAAAATTAAAAACTTAATTAAAAACTTAAATTAAGAATTGGGGGTGACTTGAAGTGATTGAGGCAACTTAAGTTAAGAACTTAAAAGTGACTTAAGGTTGATGCGTGGGGGGGGGGGTGGGGGGAGGAGGTGTGCATGCGGGGGTGGGGGTGGGGGGAGGGGGGGTTGCATGGGGGGGTGGGGGGGGGGGGAGGGGGTTGGCAGCGGGGGTGGGGGGGGGGGGAGGGGTTGCATGCGGGGGGTGGGGGGGGGTGGGGGGGGGGGTGTATTTTTTCCCTTCACCCTATTTAATGTATCGGCTTTTATTTTCTCTGTTGGGTGTCCCACCTCTCCCCGGGGGCCGCTTGGTTAATCCCAAAGTTGTCCTTAAAAGAGGGGTTTTGGAGTGGGGCCCAAATTTAAACGTTTTTCGAAAACTCCCCCGCCTGGGCGCTTGGTTTAAATTGCCAAATTGCTCTTAAAGAGCGGTTTTGGAGTGGGGCCAAAATGAACGTTTTTCGCGACCCCAAACCCGAGTTTGGCCGCACAGTTGTTCTCTGATCGAGTGGGGGAAGGGGGGGTTTAAGTTTTTGTGTTAAAAATTGTTAAGAAAGTGTGCAAAGTGAAAAAAGATGAGTGAACCCGGGAGTTCCAGGGGTTGACTTACTTAGAGAAATAAAACCCGAGCAATCAACAGGACTTAGCCAAGAATGAAACAATTTGAAAATGATGATGAAAAAGACTAACTATTGATTGGGAAGTGAAGCCGCTGGTGAACCCCATAGCGAATCAACAATTAATTAACCCCTTACTATTTTGCCCCTATTCAACAAAAAATTTGGGAAAAAATGCAAACTGTTTTGAACGAAGAGGAATTAAAGAGGGGAAATTACAACAAAGAACATAAAATCAGTTCCAAAGAACCTGTGGTCTTTTAGACAAGGAAAAAAAAAAGGAAAAGCTTATACACTTATCAGGAAAAAATCTTTAGAAAAACTAAGATTTTCGAAGGTTGAAGACAGGCTGTTGTTGAAAAAACCTAATTTTTCCCGAGTATGATGAAAACAAACTGTTGAAGAAGTAGAAACAAACATCCCACAAGGGCAAAAAATCCTTTAATTGAAGGAAAATCAAAATCTAAGAGCTATTAGCAAGGCAAGGGTTAGAAGGCTGTTGAAATTGAAAAAGAAGAATTTTGTAAATTTGTAGAACCCATTGCGATTCTTGGGTGGATAAATAACTGAGGAGAACTACACGCCTGTTGGAAAGTACAAGCCTTTCAAAATATCAAAACAGTTTCGAAACCATTCTTTAAACCGCCAAAAAAAAATTGCACTTCGAAGAATCCTGCCTTTAAGCCAATTGGAAGTGAATAACCCCTGCTCGTGCTGAAGAAAGGGAAAAAACAGGTAAGATTATCTTTTCCTCGAATATTTATTTTCCCTTTTAACTCACGTTTGTTTACCTATAGTTTTCCACCCAAAGTACGCACACCAAACCCCAAAATAACAACACAACTGCCAAATAGCGTTTAAGAAGGGATTTCATTTTTTGGGTGTCGTGTCTTTTACAACTAATTTGTGTGCTGTGTTCTGTGTAAACAAAGCCCTTTGTCTGCGCCCGGGCGTAAGGCCCTAGCATAAATTAAGCGATCGGTTTTTCCTAATGGCGGGGCTCTGCATTTTGATAGTGCGAATCGTGGCGTTCACTGGAGCCTTGCAGAGCGTTGTCGGAGGGCATTAGCAAACAGTGTACCCCACTATAATTACCATAACAAACACCGGCCCTGTTTGGGGCCCCGCCGGTTTGGGGTTCCCCCCGTCGTTGCTTTGCCGTTGTGTCCAAACACCACAAGGTGGAGAAGTTTTCTGAATACTAGGTAGTACACCGGTCATGAACAGTGGACTTTTTGAATAGGATCTTTCTTCAAAAATTAAAAACTTTCAAAGTTTAAAAAACATCTTTTTAAAAATTCAGCTAAATCTCGTCTTAATTAACAAATTTCAAGGGCTTGTGTAGTTCGTCATTAGTAGGTTCTGTTTTTTCTTTCCCCACCTCCGAAAAGCATTTTTCTTTGGTTTAGAAGTTTTAAAACAATAGGTCCCCCGGGTTTTTTTTGTTTAGATACTCCGCCATACAGTGTAATAAAACCAAACACCTATACAAGAAAATTTCCCCTGGAACAAACACAAACCCTCGTATTGAAAAGTAAAACTGATGGCGTTGGTTGGGGGCGTGCTCTAAATCGCATATCCGGTCGTGGTAAGCACCTTGCCATCATAAGGCCCCCACATCGCAAATTAAATTATCAGGTGTCAACCCATGCGGGCCCAGGCGTATTTTGATAGTGCGGATTCTGAGCTGGTCGACAATTTGCAATTTAAAAATTAATGCTCTACCGTTTGTGTATGGGGGGCATTCAAACCCCTTTCCCCCCCGGCTTTATTTTCACCACTATTTTTTTACTTTTTTGAAAAGTTTTAATAACGTTTTATTTTTTGGGTTTAAAAACTCTTACTTGTAGAAACAGGGGAAAAAACGGCTTTTGGCATTTTTCACCCCCAAAAAATTGGGGGCGGAGCAAGTGGCCAGAAACAGACATTTTTAGTTTCTCCCAAAAAAACTTACTACACAGCAAAAATGAAACCGGATCAGGAAAAACCCCGAAACTCAACATTCGACGTAACCATGGGTTTTATGAGGGGCAGAACATTGAACTGGTCGGACTATTTTGCTGTCCAAAATCAAGAAAAAACTCGGAAAAAAGTCGACTATCAGGAACTTTTCCTTGCTGCCAAACCCAACAATCCAAGAACCATCGAAAACAAGAAGAAAGAACTATGCAAAATCTTCCAAAACCACAACTTAAAGATTACCATTGAAGCAAACAAAAAGGTAGTAAACTACTTAGACATAACACTGGATCTCAACAATCATATATATAAACCATACAAGAAACCCAACGATACACCTCTTTATGTACACACCAAAAGTAACCATCCACCATCTGTATTAAAGACCATACCCCATGGCATAAACAAGAGACTATCAAACCTGTCATGCAGTGAGGAAGTGTTCAACAATGCAGC
Organism: Conus ventricosus; assembly: GCA_018398815.1. Classification (NCBI taxonomy): domain Eukaryota; kingdom Metazoa; phylum Mollusca; class Gastropoda; order Neogastropoda; family Conidae; genus Conus; species Conus ventricosus. The sequence continues at coordinate 65,376,114 of CM031609.1, forward strand.
AGTAGAATACCAGGAGGCACTACAAACAAGTGGATACAATTACAAATTACAATACAACCCAGACAACAACACAAATAAAAGCAAGAAAAATAGGAAAAGAAAAATCATATGGTATAACCCCCCATACGACGGGAAACTCAAAACAAACATAGGGAAAGAATTCTTCAAAATCCTAACAACTTCATTCCAAAGAACACAAACTGTCCAAAATATTTAACAAAAACACTGTCAAACTATCGTACTCATGTATGCCCAACCTCAAAAACCTGATTGACGCATCCAACAAAATGAAAATCAACACAGCAAAGAAGGGTGAAGAAAGGAAATCTTGCAATTGCACCAGAAAGGAGCAGTGCCCACTAAACAATAAATGTCTTCACAACAACATTGTATACCAGGCTACTGTGACATCAGAAAATGAAAAAGAAACATACATAGGGATCACTGAAAACCACTTCAAAACCAGATATGCAAACCACAAACAGTCATTTAATAAAGAAAAATATAAAAACCAAACAGAACTGAGCAAATATATCTGGAAACTTAAAGACGCAAAAACAAACTACAATATATCCTGGAAAATCATAAAAAGAGCATCACCATACAGCAATGTTTCAAAAAGGTGCAACCTATGTTTAACTGAAAAATGGTTAATACTATGCAAACCACACTTAGCAACTTTAAACACCAAAACAGAAATAGTAAACAACTGCAGGCATAAATGGAAATCGTTGTTAGTGAACACACCCAAAACAAAAACCTGAAAGCCCCTAAAAAACACGTGCAGCCCAACCCGCACGTGCAAGCAACCGCAAACGGGAGCCCACACGCTATATAACATCGGCGGTGGGCAAACCAAAAACCATCCTGATGACAGCGCAACACGCTCGAAACAAATTTGTAGATAGTTTTAAGATTCCTCTTTTAACTTGTTTTAACTAACGTTGCTCCCCAAGGGGTTGAGCACTCAAAAAATTGTTTTAGGCATTTTAAATATACTGATCTTAATCGCTCCTCACGTTGCGCACTGTGGCCTGAAGGATTTTAAAATGGAGGAAACCAATTTTAGGCAGTCAACAAAAAATATACCGTTTTCTAATCGCAATCATATATAAAAAAAATTAATAGAACAAACAGAAAAGTTTGTACATAATATGAGATGGAAAGCATTCTTTTTTCTGAACCCAAATGCAAAAAAAGAGGACAAAAACACCTACGATTTCAATCATGGCGATCACCACCAGCCATAGACGAAATGAAACCCTTTGAAGATCAAATGAAAAGAATGATAACCATTATTGAATTCAGAAAATCTAACAACGGTTTCCCAAAACAAACACTAAAAAAACAAATAAAACAAGTACAAAATGAACAAAAAAAAATATTTGTGCAGGCTGATAAACACTACGCAATCTACTAGAAAAATTATGTAAATGGGTAACCAAAAAGAAGGAACTCTTTCGAACTCCTTGACAAAAACAAGTCCAGAAAAACCTACAAAAAAAGCCGACAAAAATATACAATGACATTATCCGGCACGTAAAATAAAAAGAACTTGCAGGAGCGCGATAGAACCAAAGTGGACATGATAGAAGGCGACAGCAACAAAAGAAGCCTTGTCATAAACACTCAAAGACCCACAAGGCCCAATTTTCATAACAATCCAACATGTAGACTAAAAAACCCCAACCAAATCATGAATTAGGCAAAATAAGCAAACTCGAAAAATCTGGAAAAAATAGATAAAGAACGTAGAATCAAATCTCCTGAATACAACCTGTCTGGAAGAACACCTAACGAAGTTTTTATCCAAATGGTTTTTCAAAAAACTCAATAAAACAAAGTAAAACAGTATTCCCTCAACGATTTACCCATAGTAGAACAACTTATTATAACACCCCATCTTAGAGATTGAGAACTCTTACTCACCTAAAGCCCTGATGAAGGGTTTGCCATTAACCCACAATACAGAAGAACAGGGGTCAGAAATGGAAATCATCTTCTCCACATCAAAGTCCAAGAAAACAATACTACAAACAGCAAAATGAAAACCTGGATCAGGAAAACCAACAGAAACTCACATTCGACTAACCATGGATCATATGATGGTGCAGAAACATGTGAACTGGTCGGACAATTCATGCTGTCCAACATCCAAGAAAAAACTCGGGAAAACGATCGGACTAATACAGAGACGATGGCCTTGCTGCACTAACCAACAATCCAAGAACCATCGAAAACAAGAAAGAAAAGAACTAGGCAAAATCTTCCGAAAACCACAAATTTAAAGATACCATTGAAGCAAACAAAAGGTAGTAAACTACTTAGACATAACCTGGATCTCAACAATCATATATATAAACCATAAACAAGAAACCCAAGATACACCTCTTTATGTACAACACCAAAAGTAACCATCCACCATCTGTATTAAAGAAACCATACCCCCATGGCATAAACAAGAGACTATCAAACCTGTCATGCAGTGAGGAAGTGTTCAACAATGCAGCAGTAGAATACCAGGGAGGCACTACAAACAAGTTGATAACAATTACCAAATTAACAATACAACCCAACAACAACACAAATAAAAGCAAGAAAAATAGGAAAAGAAAAAAATCATATGGTATACACGCCCCCCCCCATATGCGACGGGAATCTCAAAACCAACCATAGGGAAAGATTCTTCAAAATCTAAACAACTTCATTTCCAAAGAACACAAACTGCCAAACTATTTAACAAAACCACTGTCAAACTATCGTACACATGTAATGCCCAACCTCAAAAAACCTGATTTACAGGCATCCAACAAAATGAAAATCAACACAGCAAAAGAAGGGTGAAGAAGGAAATCTTGCAATTGCACCAGAAATGGAGCAGTGCCCACAAACAATAACTGGCTTCACAACAACCATGTATACCACCATCCACTGTGACATCAAAAATGAAAAAAAAACATACATAGGGAATCACTGAAAACCACTTCAAAACCAGATATGCAAACCACAAACAGTCAATTAATAAAGAATAAATATAAAAACGAACAGAACGTGAGCAAATATATCTGAAACTTAAAGACGCAAAAACAAACTACATATATCCTGGACAAATCATAAAAAGTGCATCACCATACAGCAATGTTTCAAAAAGGTTGCAACCTAGTTTAACTGAAAAATGGTTAATACTATGCAAAACCACACTTAGCAACTTTAAACACCAAAACAGAAATAGTAAACAACTGCAGGCAATAAATGGAAATCGTTGTAGTGAACACACCCAAACAAAAAACCTGTAAGCCCCTAAAAAAACACGTGCAGCCAACCCGCATCGTGCAAACAACCGCAAAACGGAGCCCACACGCTATATAAAATCGCGGTGGGGCAACCAAAAACCATCCTGATGACAGCGCACACGCTCAGAAACAAATTTGTAGATAGTTTTAGAAGATTCCTCATTTAACTTGTTTTTAACTATATAATATATAACTCTCACACACATGCAGACACACATACATACAATACGCACTACTTAATGACGTACACATACCTATACATACGTATATATACAGACACACAATACTTACACTATGCACACCATATGTGTAATGCATACATTCACACTAATTATATCCATGTTTTCAGTTTACTTCTATACTAATAACTGTTTATAAAAGTGCCAATTAACATGAAAATTTCTTGGATTGAAGCATTGTGTTATGCTATATATTTTTCGGTTTCATATCGCTTTTTTCAGAATTATTTTGAATGTGTTGATTTGAGGCACTGGTCGCATTTTACATGTGTCAATATCAAATTTTGCAAGAAAAGAATCAAGTCGAATACACCGCCCCCTGATTTAAAACTATTGTTGTTACCAAAAGATAACCAATTGTCCACTTACAAGAAAAAGATGTGATGGTTTAGACATTTTTTCTTTGACAGCGTTTTTCATAAGTCTTTCCAAAAGTGAATGACATATTCACAACCTCCAAAGCATTTGCCTATACTATCTTTCTTACTCGACAGAAACTTCATCTGTCTTCGGTTTTACTTCCCACATAGATGAAAGACTGGCAGCTTTTCCATTCATATTTGTTTGCAAAAGAAATAAATAACAAGGGCCCAAAGGCGCTGCATCACACTGTCATGACTTTGAGAGCTGTCTCATAAATTCCTATACCGCCTACAATTCAGATCAACAAGCATTCGCTGGCACCGTCCATTACATGTACTTATGAGGAACATTCAGGTTCAAAACAATGTCCCAAATTTCAAGACTGTAATACGATAACTCGTTAGGGCTCACCTTTTTTCAGAACACTAAAGCAATACTGACAGAAATAACTCATTCTTTTTTTTGCTTCAAGAACGCGTCCGGACAGACGTTCATACTTTTTCTCATGTGCCATGAAGTTTATGAAATAAACGAGCCTTTCTTTTTTCCATCATTGGGTCGGGTACTGTGATTTAATCTGCGTGTTAATTAGTATTTTGCCATGTCAAACATGAGTTACTTATGTTCTAGCACGTCAGATCCTGTGTAAATGTTCTGATGTTGCACGCGGATCTGTTGTATTGTTTATTTAGGCAATTGAAACTCTCTCTCTCTCTCTCTCCTCTTCTCTCTCTCTCGTCTCTCTCTCTTATCTCTCTCCTCGTCTCTCAGACACAACACACCGTACACGCACATTACATACGCACACACAACATACCGGCACATCATGCACACGCGCACGCAAGCATGCACGCACAGCGATAGCTCAGCACATTTAGAACATACATATCACGAGCACACACACACACACACTCACACACACGCGCCGCGCCGCGCGCGCATTGACGCACACACACACGCACGCACGCTCGCAAGCGCGCACGCAAGCACGCAAGCACTCACACACACAGACACACAGACACAGCACCCACACCCACACCCACACACACACACTGTGATTAAAAGTTCAGCTAAAAATGTCCAAGATGAGGACTCACATTTGAAATGTCCTGTAAACGAAAAGGAAAAGACACGGAATGTTACCAGTAAAATATATCATTGCCTTTTTCCGATTTTGGCCGCTGAATACACTTTGCTACCAGACTGTCAAACAATCAATCAACCGCCACAAGCCAAATAAACGTCAACAAATAAGTCAATCAATCAACTGATAATTTAACTGACTATCCAAACTTCAATCAATCGATTAGTCCCGATCATTCAACAACATTATTGCGAAAACGTGTGTACTTACAAACAATCAAAACAGCAAACGGACGGATATAAACCATGAACCATAGAAAGGAACCATTCTCTCTCTCTCTCTCTCTCTCCTCTCTCTCTCTCTCTCTCTCTCTCTCTTCTTCTCTCTCTCTCCTCTTCTCTCACTTCTCTCTCTGGTGTGTGTGTGGTGTGTGTGTGTGTGTGTGTGGTTTGTGTGTGTGCGTGCTGCGTCGTGCTCGTGCGTGCGTGCGTGCGTCGTTCGTGCGTGCGTGCAGTGCGCGCGCTGTGCGCGTGTGTGTGTGTGTGTGTGTGTGTGGGTGTGTGTGTGTGTGTGGGTCCTTCAAATAACCTTTACATCTTCTCCCCCTTGTTTACTTTTAATTTCCGGTCTCTTCCTCTTTTTTGTTTCCCTTTGCCCATCGGTAATTGTCTCACATTATTCAAGGCTTCAATTTCATTCAACTTTTTGCAGTAAGACTTTTAACTTGCTATACTTTTTTTTTGAGGGTGTGTGCGTAATTTTGAAAATGAAAAAGAAATTCTAAGCGTTTTATGAACAAAGAAAGAAACATGGTATGAACATACGATTCAACAGACGAACCGAGGTAGTACAAAATAAAACGTACCAAACAACACACTGAGGAATTCAAAACACAGTAAAAAGAACGGAAGGAAGGCATGGAAACACAAGAATCCGACAAAACGACAGAGGAATAGAAGACATGAACAAAGAACAGAGCACATGTATCAACCATATAATCCCACGTTTGAGATGCAACCATCACAAAGAACAAGCAATGGTTAAACCATGATAACCCACGTTGAGATGTCACCACACAAAGAACAGAGCAATGTAATAAACCAAATAATCCCCACGTTGAGATTCACCTACACAAAGAACAGAGCCAACGGTATAAACCATATAATATCCCACGTTTGAGATGTCACCACAACAAAGAACAGAGCAATGGTATAAAACCATATAATCCCACTTGAGATGTAACCACACAAAGAACAGAGGCAATGGAATCAACCCATATAATCCCATCGTTTGAAATGTAACCACACAAAGAACAGAGCAATGGTATAAACCGATATAATCCCACGTTGAGATGTAACCACACAAAAGCAGCTATGGTCAATACCTTCAGCGTCCAGCAAGTCGGCTATTGTGGACCAGAAGGCGGAACCATGCCATGATAATCAGCCCGTTTGCGCTGGCCACCATCCATTCTTTCTCTTCTGCACTCAGCTAGGCATGACAGGATATAACACGAACATGACAATGCATGAATCTGATGCAACCACATGAAGTCACAGAGAAAGACACTGTGAAGTATCTTTGTCTTACAGCTGTGAAAGTATGTAAATGTATTTCAAAATGATACACGTCACAAAATTGTAAATAAACAGGGTTTTATTGACATACTATGACGATCACTGACAATTACACCCGATCGGTCCCAAACCCCATCTTGTACAAATGTACAAACTTAAACAGCAGAAATAGATTTCAAATCTATGCACACTCTCCCCTCTCAACCCGTCCCTCTCTCTCTCTCTCTCTCTCTCTCTCACTCGTCTCTCTCTATCTCGTCTCTCCCACTCTCTCCTCCCTCTCTCTCTCTCTCACTTCTCGTCTCTCTCTCTCTCTGCTCATCCCCCTCACTCCCTCGTGTAGCGCGTGACAACAGAGAAAAATTTACATCACGTCGCAACCATGGCTCGTCTCACCTCCTTAACTCCGCCCCCCCCTCTCTCCTCTCTCTCTCTCTCTCTTACTACAAGCGTAAGCCGCCCAGCTTAAAAAAAAACATTTTTTGATAAGTTATGAATAAAGGGTTTCTTTTTTTTAATTTTATTTCAATTTTTCTCCTCCCCCTTGCTTTACATTCTCCTCTGCTTGAATAAATACACTTATGGCCAAATAAACGTATGCATGTCCAGTGATTTCCATGAATATGGAATATAACATGCTGATAATGTCAATGATATGAACAGAATAACAATAGTCCACCATACATTGCTTTGATACATCATTCATCTTTTCCAATTTAATTTCAGGAGTTCACATTTTCACAAGTTTTTTTTTTTTTCTTCCTTCTCTTTCCTTCTTCAATCTCCCTCCCCTCCCTCCTCCCTTCCTCCCCTCCCCTTCCCTCTCCTCCCTCCCCCTCTCCCTCCCTTCCCTTTTTAAATGCAAAAAAAAAGAAAGAAAAAAAAACGGGAAAAGAGGAAAGCGAAAAGAACAAAAGTAAGGTAATGGGACAGAATATTACTAACAAACAAAAATTTTTGACGAAAAAGGAAAAATAAATAAACAAACAAACATAAACAAACGCAGAGAACAGAAGGTAAATTACCCTCACACTTACATACACACTATAAAACAATTCCTTGACTAAACCAGTGTACTCATAACTTCACTTAAGTCTCATTCTCTCTCTTTAATCCCCACTCCCCCTTCAATATGCACCCCCTCCCCTACTTTACAATGCTATGGATGGTCTATTTCTTGGCCAGTTGTTACCTAGTATTGAGGAAACATTAATGGGAAAAAAAGAATACCAGGAGCATTTTGGTTGAATTGTTGTTTCTTAGTGTACCACTTATATTTAAATGCAGGAGTGGGGGGGGGGGGGTACTTGATATAAATAATCAATATACATATTTTAAAAAATGGGACAACAACCTTGCTTTGTGATGATTTCAAAATTGTTAAGGCATATTTTAAAAGAATTTGGCATTACTCCTCAATCAGACCTGAATAAGGTGCCCATTTTCTTTCAAACTCCAAAAGGTCGCATTTTAAGAGCTATATATTTTTTCAAGTATGATAGTTTTCTTTTCAAATCTGAGGGCATAAATTTTTTTTCTAGGCTTACTTTGATTAAATCTAATTTGTAGATGAAATATTTTGCCTATATTATAATAATATTGAATATATCGTCCCGTTTAAGTTATTTCATCAGTGCCAAACAATATCAATTCAATGTTACCATGACATTGCACATGGTGCGCGTTTTCTGTTTTAGTAACATTTCCAGATTTGTGCCAGAAATTTTAGAAGTAAGTACATAGCCATAAGTAGTGGTGGATAGAATCTTGTTCGCTATTGCAAAAAGTACATCTATCATTTTTAGTTACAACCCATTTGTTTCAAAGCATCAAAATTGTAACAAGGATTCTATGACAAATACTTAACTGAGCCATTTCAGTTTTTAATTTACTTTTAAATTTTATTAGCCAACTTTAAAAGCCACGTGTCCAGTCAACTAATAGGTAACTTTTTTTTCCTATCCAATTCTTAAACAGTGTTATATCAAAAACTGTCTGCATATTTGAAGATGATTATAGTATAATGCTTGAACCTTTTTTTACACTGCATACTATTGAAGTGCTTTTGATGTTGATATCCATAAACGTTGCTGTCTAGTTTGATACCCTCATTCTCATGTATTCTTTTAACTGCTTGTATGCAACTGACATAATGCAGATAGTTTTCACATTTATTTTATATTTTCTGTAGAAATCCTCCCAGCTTAAAAAAATTACCACTTTCGTTTAGAATAGCTTTTACAAGGAAAAACATTGTTAAGTGCCCAAATTTCTCTAGAAGAAAAATATGTTTCGGTTGATTTTAAATTTCTCATGCAAAAATAGGTTCAGACAACAATTTTCTTTGCTTTCATTTAAATCAATAGTAGTATTTAGATCTGCAAATGCTAAAAATACATATCTCCAGAAAAAAAATTACATCGCTATAAAGGTGTAGCGATTTGCTCCATGACTACTGAGATTGTTTACTTCTGGACATTAGCGTCTGAAGTACTATTTTCCATTTGTTGGAGATCCAGTAATACCGCTTTTCTTATTCCATGCTAGTTTTAATGACTGTATAGAAAGTGTTTATGTCAGGATTCCTAGTCCCCTGTTGTTCAATGGTCGTATATGAAATATGTTTGGTTTTTTTAATACTTTTTTTGTTTGTTGTCCCATATGAACTCAAAGCACATCTTTTGTAGTGATCTAATCTCAACATCCTGGTGTGGTTCGGTAATAAACTCCATAAATAAACAACTTTGAAAGAATAAGAGACTTCAATATTGCAACCTGCTGGTGTGTACACATTCTTTTTGCTCAAGATTTTAAATAGAATTTTACTTCTAAAAGTTTGTCACAAATTAATTTCGTTGATCTGTTAAATCATTTGAGAACCAAAGTCCTAGATTTTGAATTTTCTGGGGTTCCGATTCCCTATATTCTATGTGGTAAGGTAATTTTCAGGTGATTTTCTTTTTTCCCTTACAAACATTTATTGTATTTTTTCAAAATTTAGTGGGTAAGCCCGAAATTTTGTTCAAACTCGTTTAATTTTCAAACACTTTTTCAACGACTCCTATCTCTAATGTAGAATAAGCGAGTTGTGTCATCAGCAAACTGATTTATTTTAAAGTCAGTGTTTGAAATAACTATACCTTTTATTTCTTGTATCTTCTCTTAGTTTGCATGCTAGAAATTTTCAGCACACAAAACAAATAGATAGGGGGAGACTGGGTCGCCTTGACGACAACCTTTTTTAACATCAAAGCTTTGCGACACTTTTCCATTCCGTGAAATTCCAGCTCATCGATCGAACGCTTTTCGAAATCAATTGATACAAGCAGTCCAGGCAAAGTCTTCTTTTTCTAAATAGTGTATCATGTCGTAGATTATCTCACATTATCTCCAATGTATCTGTCTTTTATAAACCCAGTCAGATCTTCATTTATAAACTTTGGAAGCACTGTCCTTTACCCGATCTTATTATGTTACAACATATAAAGTGTAATTGGCTCCAGTTTTTTCAAAAATCTTTTGGCTTGTTGCCTTTTGGCAGACATATTATGAGCCCTTCCCTTTGTGTTTTATGGACATTTTACCTTTACTGAAACCTTCGTTAATGGACCTGAATACAAAATCGCCCAATTGCTTCCAGAAAATTTTGAAAAATTTAAACAGTCATCCCGTCAGTTCCTGGACTTTTATCATTTTTTCATATGCTTGAACACTATTGGTTGCTTCTTCTTTAGTTATTATACCTCCATTTTATTCTAATTTAGTTTAGCTTTGGTATGTTTATGATATATAGTTTTAAGTCAAAACATTAGTTGTGATTTGTATCTATTCTTCGGATGTGACATTCTTTATACAAACTTTGTTTACTTGGGCTGGACGCAGCCAAGCATATGAACTGTCTGTAGCACATTGCTGAGGTGCCGAGCGAAAAGTCTGCAAACCGGCCAAAAAAAAAAAAAAAAAAAATATATATATATATATAAAATATAAATTTATATATATATATATATATATTTCTATAATATATAGATATATATATATATGTAATTGTATATATTTGATATGTCAGTTTAGAGAGTGACAGTTAAAAAGCTCCTTGGTGTTTGTTGCACGCTCTGCCTGGTGTGGTACATATTGAAATTTCTTGCGCCTGCTATATTTTGTATTATGGTAAATATGTTGTTTGTAGTTGATTTATTGGTTCAGGCAGCAATAAAAAGGAAAAAAAATGAACTTGTGTTTGCCTGCTGTCTATGTTTCGTGTGGTGTGTTGTGTGTATGAATAAAGTCGTTAAACGCATCCAGACTTTTTCTAGTGAGAGTTCAGACAGTAAAACACGCTTTACTACACCATATCCGTAACACTAACTACCTATTCTTCTGTCCAATAACCTATTGGCAAACATTAAACAACAATTACAATCCATAACCAGCGCAGTAATACCTGCTCAACATTAAACAAACGCTCCATTCCCACTGTCACATATGAAGGGGCGATTGAATGTGCAGTCTGAAAATCTTGTCTGTCCTGCAGTACATAAAATACAACTGATGTGTTCATAGAATTAAATGATATTGCATCTCCTCTCTCTCCGTCTCGTCCTCTCTCTCTCTCTCTCTCTCTCTCTCTCACTCCTCTGCTCTCTCGTCGTCTCTCTCTCTCTCTCCTCCGTCTCTCTCTCTCTCTCTCTCTCCTCTGGGTGAGTTCAAACGTGCTTGTTGGAGCAGGACATGTGTGTGATCTCTTAAAAGTTTTCCTATAATTTTGTGACGGTTTCTGTTTTGTGTTGGTGACTCAGGTTTGCACATGTAAGTCAGTATCGAATGATGCCATTAGCACTTATTTCAGGAGATCGTGCTAAAACCCGGCGAAATGAGGATTTCCATTTTGACACCACGTCGATTGAGTGACGGTGTGTTGGCAGTTTTGTTCTTTCTTCTTGTGTGGCGGACTATCATTGCGGGTATGGGACGAGGAGCAAACCCTGGACCGCGTCCCCGATCAAGTCAGACAACGTGAAGCCAGACACACCTGATTTACGCGTACATGCAGCGCTCATGCGGACAAGTGTGCTGCTCCCTCTGATGACTCTTCTGTATCTAAATCGAAACGAAAACTGAACCCACCATGGCAACATAATGACTATGCCTACAAGAATAGACAGGAACTAGCTGCATTGCAAAAATGATATGAAGGGTATCAGGGAGGAGGGTGGCTGAATTACTGTTCCTTTACGTTCCCAAGAACAGTGATCTGAAGAGAGTGAACTCTGAACAGGTGACAGAATTGGGTTATTTGAAAAGAAGGCAGATGACCTTGAAGTCGATCAAAACATTTAAACTTATTGTTTTATGGTATGAATAGGAGTAAGAATGAAAACATGATGACTGCAAGCGGATGTTGAAGGACTTGACAGCTAAGAAGCTGTGCGTTAATGGGGTCGAGTTTGAAGAAAGTGCATCGTTAAAATGCAAAGCGTGACACCCAATCATGCTATATGTTTTCTTCTCCTTTTCCTCCTATAAGGGACAAAGTACGTATTTTTTATAAGCTAACCAACGTAAAAGGAACTAAACATCTTATCGAGAAGATTTTAACTAAAGGTCCGTGCTATCAGACAGAAGCACACTCCTCATTTCAAAATGGACGAGGACAGCTGCAAGAGGCAGCGGGGGGGGGATGCGTTGACCATCTCCTTGTGGACGGCCAAGAAAGTTCGGGATCGATGTCTCAGGTCAACTAGCCAAAGAGGCATAGGGTTTTGGCCGTGTCCGTATATAATACGTCGCTCATAAAATCGTGTCGCAGCGACAGTATTTGTTCCCGGGAAACACTGCAGCTGGTTCATGAAAAATTATCGCTGAGCGAGCATAATTTCATAAAAATTGGTAGCGCGACAGGATTTCACGAGAAATGTCCGTGTTTTAGTTAAAAACGTGTCGCTGCCTAAAAATAAAATCATGTCGCACCTGACATCATTTCATGCAAAAAAAAAAAATGGCTGCCGTAAAAGTTGTACGCTCTGAACAGCATTTTCGTAAAATACACGTCGAAGACATGTTCGGTTCTCTGCCCCAACTCTGCCCCACCTTCCCTCTCTCATGGTTTTACGTATCAGTTGCCCCATTGTCTTTCTGTCTATAATTTATTTGCGTCTTCTTGACTGTCGTCTACCTTTCCTCTGTCTCTATTTGTTTTTCTCGCTCATTCTCTCTATGTATCGCCGCGCCCTCGCCTCTATCTGATTGACTCTTTTAGTTTCACTCTGTCCACCAACTGTCTGTCATTTGTCTCTGCCTTTCCCGCCCCCCCACCCCCTCTTCTCTTTGTCTCTCTCTCTCTCTCTCACTCTCTCTCATCTCTCTCTTCTCTATGTCTCCTCTCTCTCTTCTCCTCGTCTCTCTCTCTCTTCTCTCTCTCTCCTCACTCACTCTGAGACGTTGCAAGCAAGTGTGCATGTATGTGGATAGAGCGTGACAGTGTGTGTGTGTGTGTGTGTGTGTGTTGTGTGTGTGTGTGTGTGTGTGTGGGTTGTGTGTGTGGTGTGTGTGTGTGTGTGTGTGTGGTGTGTGTTTGGAGCCTGAAACAACTGCATTCATGCTCAAATAGAGTTGTGATTCATTTGTCCATAATCACCAATCTCTCTGCTCTCTCCGGTCCCTCCTCCCTCTCACTCTCTCATTCCTCTTCTCCCTTCCTCTGCCCTCCCTCCTTCCTCTTTCATTTCTGTCCTCTCACCCTCCCCCTCTCTCCTCTCATTCTCTCTCTCTCTCTATCCCTCCCTCTTTCTCCTCTCACATTCTCTCTCCTCTCTCATATTCTCTCTCCTCTCTCTCTCTCTCTCAATCTCTCTCCTCTCTCTCTCTCTCCTCTTTTGATATTCATCAAGCATCGCTCACTGTACAAAAGGCGGCGTGACCTTGAACCTGATAATGTTTTGAATGCATGTGGCTGCAGGTAAAACCCTCCAACTCAGCCCCTCTTTCTAGATTGGATAGTGTAACAGGAATCCCGCTGACACTTTCCATGGTATGACAACTTGTACACATGATGGATTGATGTATATCCGAGCCTATCCAAAAGTCATTCTTCCTCGGTGATTTTAACATTGATAATGTTAAAACGGCAGCCCTGCCTGATGCGACCACCACTCTCTTTGGCCTTGCATCAGCTTATTCATAATCCAACAGAATCGCAAAGACAACTTCTACAATTGCTGATCATATCTACACAAACAACAAATCATGGTATCAAACCATAACAGTGGGCAACAAAAAGCATAAGCGAACCACTGTCTCAATTTGTGCACATTGGTCCTTTTAAACTTCCAAGCAACAGAAAAAGGGCCACACAACCATTCAAATATCGCTGCTTTCAAAAAATTTCAGTAAGGTGAAATTTTTCCACGACTTAAGCTTTAGCTCCCTTTCTACAGTTTACTCAATTACACAGATCCAAATATGCGTATAATACCTGGTTAAAATATCTTTCTCACAATCGTTGATAAACATGCCCCACTTAGAAGAAATAGGTAAAACACAGAGTACTTCCGAGCTGACTGACAAAAGACATATTAAAAAATGGCACTAAGGTATGCACTTAAAACCGCAAAACAAGTAGATGAATATAAAAAGCAGAGAACAGAGTATCAGATCTAGTTAGAAAATCAAAATCTGAGCATTTTAGGAAACTGATAAACGCAAACAGGATACAGCATCATTATGGCGTGCTGTTAATGAAATAACTGACAATCGAGAAAAGGAAATCAGATCATACAAGCGACTAAGTGGTCTGCCTAACAACCTTCAACAATCATTTCCTCAGGTAACTCTGAAATCAGTTACAAACGGCTTGCATTCGAGTGTTCACATTTTTAATCGATATGAAACTCCAGCTGTTCTTTCAACATTTTGTCAAAAACGATTAAATACTAGAGATTCATTTAACATCCCTTACTTGCTATTAATGAGTTGGTTCGCTTAATATTCAAACTTAGAATAAAAAAGCAATGGTCCAATAACTTAACTGCTTCTATACCAAGCTTTCTCTACCTTACATTGTGATACCCTTTACGTAATGTTTATAATTTGTGTATTGATCAGAATGTCTTCCCCTTGTGGTCTAAAGCAGCAAAAGTGGATCCCAATACCCAAAATCAAGAGATTCTCACTGAATTTAAACGAATTTTAGACCAATATCTCTTTATATCCGTTGTATCGAAACCTCTAGAGATCATGTTCACAAACACCTAACTAAACAATGGAACATCACAAACTGTTTCCACGCAATTCAGCAGGCTTTCGTCGAATCACTCATTGCCACTCGGCCCCTAACACGCCCTCTTTGATACATGGGCTATCAGCCATCAACAAAGAAAACTCACTGGAACGTTTTCCTCGATTTTAAGAAAGCGTTTGTGATCTTGTAGACCACAAACATAATATTTTAAAAAAAAAAAATGACTGCATGTTCAAAATCCGGCAGTATTCACCTTCTTTCCAGTCATATCCATTGAAAGCAGACCCAGCGGTTTTACTTAAACGGTACCTATTCTCTGAAGGAATAGTGAGCTGTGGCGTTCCACAAGGCTCTGTCCTTGGACCTCTCTCTTCTGTATTTATTATAAATGACCTACCGAAGCACATATCTCACAATGATGTCAGCTGTGATCTGTTACGCTGACGATAGTTCTCTCACGTAGTGATACAAAACATCATGTCTGTATACAAATATCGTTACAAACAAAGTATCACTGTATGTCTTATAATGGTGCAACCAAACCGAAGTGGTCCTTTAATCCGCACAAACAAATTAAATGCCCTAGCATCGAGACAGATAACACACAACGACAGCATCTATGTGAGCCTAAAAATGAGTGAAACCTTGATCGAGCGGTTACCGAACACCGTGTCTTAGGCGTGATGAATGATGAGAACTTTAAATGGCAATCACATATAAATCATGGTTTTCCAAACAGTTGGCTCGCAATTTGTTTATTTTACTCAATAAAACCAGTTATTACGTTGAACACACATAATCCGGAAATTAATTTTTTGAAGCCCAATGCCTTTCTCACATCGAACTATGCGTCCACTGTCTGGAGTGGTGCCGTGAAACTCACATAAAAAAGATCAACTCTAAGCATAGACTTGGGATTAATCTGATTCTTCCCGACAAGTCTTTGTCTCTATCAACCACTGGCAAATTTCGCAAAACTAATGAGTTACCACAGCAAGCCAACTGACCTATAATAAGGCAGTACGAAGTTTTTTTTTTTTTTAAAAAAGGTTTCCCATGCAAACGATGGCGCCAAGCATATCTTGCTTGAGTTTTTATCCAAATGGCAACAACGCGATATGAGATCAAATAATTACCTTTTTTCCACGTGTCCGCATTGATTTGTTCAAATCTATGTTTTGGCATTTTTTTGGTCCTTCCTGTGTGAACTCTCTTCTCCGTCTGCCCCCAAACATGTCAATCACTGCCGTCCTTCAAATCAGCAGTACTTAAACATTTACTTGAACAATAAATCTAACCTTTTGATTTATAGCGTCACGCCCCAACTTTTATGCTTGCCTCTATATTATAGCTAATGAAAATGTGTGTGTGTGTGTGTGTGTGTGTGAGTGTCTGTGTGTGTGGGGGTGGGTGTGTGTGTGTGTGTGTGTGAGTGTGTGTGTGTGTTGTGTGTGTGGGTGGATGTGGGTATGCGCATGCGTGCGTGTATGTGTGGGGGCGGTGCATGCATGTGAGCGCGCACGCGTACGTGCTGACTGTGTTTTGTGTAATTTTGTCATATTTTGATTTATTTTTTTTTTTAATAATTATTATTCTTATTACTATTGTTATTGTTAATATTATAATGTTTGCTAATATTCTTCATTGTTTCTGTCATTATTATTATGTGCATTCTGTTTTAGTTGAATGTTGTAGAAGTAGCAAGGGACAGATTTGGAAGAATAGGCACGCCTAAAATCTCTATCCTTGAGTAATACCGCCGCCCACTCTGAACATCCTCGTGGGACGATACTCTTTCCCCCAAGACAATTGAGTAGAACCCATAAGAGACTTCTCCCCACAAACCCCGCAAGTTACTACGCAACAATGTCTTTGCAGATATGATTCATGCGTGTTTGAGTTGTTGTTGGTGTATTCCCGCGCATGCGCGTTTTACGTGTTTCCACTTGTTGTGTGGTTGTGTGTGGTGTGTGTGTGTGTGTGTGTGTGTGTGTGTTTGTGGTTTGTGTCAGAGAGAGAGAGAGAGAGAGATAGAGAGAGAGAGAGAGAAGAGAGAGAGAGAGAGAGAGAGAGAGAGAAAGAGACTACGCACACACGCATGTACATACGCATGCCTGGGCCACACTCACACAAACACACACACATACATTTTCCACACTCCTGATGCACCCCTTACAGTAAGGGGGACACCAAACCGTTGAAGGAGGTATGATAGGTCAAGAGATACAGGAGGGACACAAACGCCGTTGAAGGAGGTATGATAGGTCAATATGGAAGGGGCAGATAGGTCAAGGCCGAGGGAACAAATCATATAATTATCCCCATAACATTACATAATAGGATACCAGGGCTAATTGTGAATGTCAATACGGATAATCATGGGAAGACATATGGAAAGTCTTTGGGAATAAAACGAGAGACACAAAATCGTATAATACCCGCATTCTTATATTATTGATACCTAATTCATTACATGCTACACCCAACACTTAAAACTCCTTCCTTCTACCTCAAATATCTCCGAATTTCTGATTTGAATCTTATTTTAAAGAAGAAACAAAACAAAACAAAACAAAACAAAATGATATGTAGTAGTTCCATGGCATTATGGTATACTTATTACAAGTTGCAGCTTTTTGGACTACTCATTATTAATAGGCCTAAATAGTGTACGACGAACAAAGAGAAATAATTATGACAATGACATTTGATAAATTTTCGTCATTACTATTTAACCGCTTCGACCTTATTGGACCATGTGAGCTTTTTACTTTTTAAGTTTATTTTATGAATGTGTTGAGAACCGTAGGTGTCTTTAAATGGATTATTGAACAAGCTCACACATCTTATTATGGCCAACAGACAAACAATATTGGGTTTGGGTTTATGACTAATGCGTGTCGGTTAATATAGGCCCGTGGCCCAATATTTACCACAACCCTGGTCCATTTAACCCGAAATGATGTCTAAAGTGGGTTTCCTTTTCTTTAAGAATTTATTATTTCTTATATAGAACTTTTTGAAATAAAGATAGCCATTTGATGGCTGTACTATAAGTATATATGAAGCTCTTATGGTAAGCTTTACAAATAATTAACCTTGAGTGAAGTGAAATTAGTGAAGGAGGTAGGGCTGCATTTCCTATGGGTTCTAACTTACCCAATCTGCCCCTACTTTCGTTGTGCTGAATGTCCTAGGCCTACGAATATTGATAAAAACATCACATTTCACAGCACACACACACACACCACACACACACACCACACACACACACACACACACACACACACACGTTCACAAACGCATACACACACACACACACACACACACACACACACACACACACACACACACACACACACACACACACACGAATGGAATTTGACTTTCGTCGAAAACATTTATGATAAAAAAATCACTTGCGACAATTTTTTATTTTATTATAGCAGGCTGCATTACTTTCTGTGATATTTTGACGCTCAACCTCGGCGACGTTTTTTCACTTTGCAGAAAAAATCGTCGTGTGAAAATATTAACGCTGCGACCATATTTCACAGGAAATGTTAACTCTAGCAGTAAGATTTTACGTGAAAATGTGTCGCAAGCGACAGTATTCACTGACTACAGTATTTCACAGTGTCCTGTCGCAAAAAGCTTCGCAAAATTTCGAGCGACAGTATTTTATGGACAGCTATAATATTCTATAGGACATTTTTTCGTGAAAAGTTGTCGAGCGACAATTTTTTCCAGCAAATATTGTCGCTGCAAACAATATTTCACGTGAAATGCTATCGCTGCGATACAATTCCAGGGCGACAGTATTATATACGACACCGCCCTCTTGCAATGATAATGATTTGAATTCAAGGGGTAAGAAAGCGTGACACCGGTGAAAGATTGGCCATTCCGGATCCTACCGTGCGTGGCTGTAATCGCTTTCCACGTGTTTTTGACGACAGTGTAGTGAACTGTGAGAACGATGGCATTGCAAGTAACTTGAATTCGTATTACAGTTTCAATAATAGCTGTTTGAATGATTCTTCTTCTAAATATCATGATGTAGATAGCGATACTAATATGTGTAATGAAAACTGCGAACTTGATAATTGTCTGTCTAAAGAGACAATGGGGTTGTGCCGGATCAGTTAATTGTGGAGTTGTGGAGCACCTGCTGTGGCGGAAGAGCCCGATCCTCGAACGGCAGTCTCTGTTGCAGGGAAAGTCTCGGTCATGAGTATCTGTGGGTGCCGACGCAATTCTTTGCCATCTGCGGCGCCTCTGTTCTCTTCCCACTGGGCCTCTCTCCTCTGCTCTGCTTGCTTGTTGCCAGCCTTGATGGTGGACCACCAGCTGACCATGTCTGAAGCTGCTGTCTCCAGTGTCGAGGGTCGAGGCTGCCTGCTCTCAGGTCACGCTTGCATACATCCTTGTAACGTAGAGTGGGCTGTCCTGTGGGTCTCGAGCCTGTAGCCAGCTCGCCGTACAGCATGTCCTTTGGATGCGAGCATCGTCCATGCGGCTGACATAGCCAAGCCATGCAGGCGTTTCTGTGTCAGCATGACGAACATGCTAAGCATCCCTGCCTGTATCAGGACGTACTTGTTAGTGATGCGGTCCTGCCAAGTGAGTCCAGGAGTCTTCTTAGGCAGCGCAGGTGAAAGCCATCCAGTCTGCATTCTTGTCGAGAGTACAGGGTCCATGCTTCGCTTCCGTATAGAAGAGTGCTCAGCACGCAGGCTCGGTATACTTTCATCTTGGTGTTTGACGTTAGCATGGTGATGTCCCAGACTCTCTTCGCCAGAAAGACCATCGCTGTTTGTGCCTTGCCGATCCGCACGTTCAGCCCGGCGTCCAAAGAAAAGGTGCTGGAGATGTGGAGCCCAGGTAAGTGAACTCGTCGGCCACTTTAAGGTGGTGATCGCCGATGGAAATGCGCGGGGAGTGCTGCTGACGTCTTAGCCCATGACGTTGTCTCCTTTAGGCTGATTGTGAGGCCGAACTCGGTGCAGGCATCAGCGAAGCAGGCGATAAGTCATTGTAGCGCCTCATTGGTGGGGGCAGACAGGGCGGCGTCATCTGCGAAGTGCATCTCCCTGATGAGGATTTTCCACACCTTCATCTTTGCTCGAGGCGTGCCAGGTTGAAGAGGCTTCCATCACTCCTGGTGTGGAGGAAGATGCCATCTTCATACTGTCGGAAGATGTAGCGCAGCAGCAGGAAAAGAAGATGCTGAAGAATGTCGAAGCGTTGTTTGACACCACTCTTGATTGGAAGAGGTCAAAAGATGAACCGTCGTACTGGACTGTGCCATGCATGTTGTCATGAAAGGACATGATCATCTTCATAGCTTGGGGGAAACATCCAATCCAGTGTTGTAGGTGAAGAGGCCTGACCTCCTGACCAAGTCGAATGTCTTGGTCAGTTCGATGAATAGGGGTCGTCTCTGCTCGCGGCACTTCTCTTGTAGCTGCCTCAGGAGAATATCATGTCGATCATCGACCTCGTAGCTCTAAAACCGCACTGTGCCTCTGGGTACACTCGTTCGGCGAGTAGCTGCAGCCTGTTGAGGATGACGCAGGCAAAGGGTTTGCCCACGATTCTGAGGAGGGATATTCTGCTATAGTTTGTTGCAATCGCTGTGGTCCCCTTTGTTCTTGCATAGCGTGATAATGTTTGTATCGTGCATGTCCTGGGGTGGGGTCCCATTCTTCCCAACACTGCAGCAGAAGCTCATGGAGTTGACAGAGAGAACTCTCCTTGCAAGCTTTGATGAACCATGGCGGAATGCCGTCGCTTCCTGGACTCACAGGCCAGCGTGTTGATAACCTTGCTGATTCCTCAATGGTGTGGGCCCAAATCGAGCTCCTCCATGGCGGGCAGGTGGTGGTGTTCTCGATGGCTGTGTGGGTGACTGAGTTCTCCCTGTAGTACAATTCCTGGTAGTGCAAACGCCCACCTCTCCGTCTGTTTGCTGCGGTCAGTTATGACATACCCCGAGATAGATTTAGAGGAGCGATCTTAATGACGCTGGGGCCGAACGCTTTCGTAATGCCCTCGTACATAGCGCAAATGTTGCCGCAGTCGTGGAGATCTGAATGCCCTGACACAGGTTCAGTCAATGCCCTTTGGGTGCATTTACGGCTGGGTGTTTTTATGAGCTTTTCGAGTGCGTGCAATGTCTTTGAAAAGGGGCTCTCTCCGTGATTGAGGAGTGCGGCTTGCTTAGCAGCAATGGCATGCTCCATCTCCACACTTCTGCTTCGAACCAGTCTTCATTCTTCCTCACTTTCTCCCAAAGGTGTCCGAGGCGGACTGGTAGGTGATATTGAGGATGTGGTTCCACCGTGCTGAAGCGCTGTCTGTCGGGCAGTCCTCCAGGGCATTGTCAATGGCTCTGGCGAAACTTCGCGCAGGTCGTGCACTGTCGTCATGGCTGTGTTGATTTGAAGATGCCCCTGCTGCTGTCGAGTGGTGAATTCGCTGGGCCGAAGATGCACCTTGCTGTCGACCAGGGAGTGGTCAGTGTCGCAGTCAGTACTGTGGTAGCTGCGGGTGACGAGCACGGGTTGAAGCATGGTCTTCGGGTGATCACAATGTCTAGCTGGTGTCAGTGACAGGAGCTTGGTACCTCCAGGACATTCTGTGGACTGGCCTGGTAGGAAAGAAGGTGTTCGTGTTACAAAGGTCGTGGTAGGAGCAAAGCTCAAGTACGCTGTCCGTTCTCATTGCCGATGCCAAAGCTGTCGATGCAGCAGGGCCTGGAGCTGTGGTCTGCACTAATTCGGGCGTTAAAGTCCCCGACCAAAAACAGGTCTTTCTTTGCCGGTACCTCTCTAATTAAGGCTTCCAGCTCTTCATAGAACTCATCCTTAGCCTCATTGTAGAGCAGGGTATGGGGGCGTAGGCGCTAAGGATGTTTTGTTGGTCCAGAAGAGGTTGTGAGCTGGAGACAGAGGATTCGTGCTGTCCCTTTGAAGGTGGTTCAACTGAGGACAAGAGAGAGTTTCGCACTGCGAATCCGACGCCATACAATCGGTGCTCTTCTGGCTTCAGTCCTTGCCAAAAGAACGTGTTGTCCTTCTCAGTGAGGCTGCTGTTGGAGTGGAGTCTTGTCTCTTGCAGCTCGGCGATGTCCATGTTGAACCTCTTCAGCTCGCTGTCGATGATGACTGTTTTCCTGGCGTTATCAACTTGCTGGAGGTCGTCAGAAAGGCACATCGTTCTGACATTCCAGGTTGACACCCGCAAGGCTGGTGATTTTGATTCCTTTCTTCTTCATCTTCATCGCTTGGTTTACAGTCTGGTCTTTGTCTTTTCCCCTAACTCCAAGCACCCATTGAAGCAGGTAGACTGTGGCGTGTCAGCACCTTATTGGCTGTGGGCTGCCCAGCTTGATAAGGACGACAGCTGACCAGTGGAAGGCGATGGTCTCTCCCACCGTCGAGACAACCCGTAGCGCCCGAGCATTCGCCAGTACGCTCCGGGCTTATAACTCGTAACTGCTGCTTACCGTGTTGTTTCTGTCGTTGGGACAGCGGTACTGGAGTGACCTCTCCACGGCGCAGGCCTGGTCGACCTGTAAGGAAATCCTGGGGTGCCCAATCGCCAGAATTCCCCCTCTTGGTTTTGCTGACAGATTCAGAGGAAAGAACAAGCTAGTACAGTATGGCGTCAGTGCAGCTGCAGGAGTTGCCGGAAGGTGTCACGATGTGTCGTCCAACCGCCTTAGGGCTCCACTCTGGATTTTCTTTCAGGTTTACACCCTTAGCCGTTGTCTCTCCCGATATGTTCACAAGGCAGTGAAACTATTTGACCCATAGCTGGGAGTCTGGTTCATGGGCACCAAGGCGTCTTCACACGCCGATGGGCCTGCCAGACACACATCTGGGGCAGACTTCTTCCGAGTCCCTTGCAGTTTAGCCTGAGTCCGTAAGGTCCCAGTTGACGTGTGTCGAGAAGGCACAATATAGAGCTTTCTGTGGAGAGGCTGTATGTATACGGACAAGGAAAGACTGACGCATTCTGCTCCCCTTTTCGCAGTGCTGCAAGCAGCGGTGCTAGTCAGCGGTGAAAGCTGTAAGCGAGAATGACAAGCACACAGACACTTCGGCAACACACTAGTACATCACACCGACCATTGAGACAGCACAAGTTGATGATGGTCATACTTCTATGATAGCCGAGTCTGGACTTTATATAGAAATAAAGCGTTCAAGCTTCACCTTGAATGTCAATGGTTTACTCTCAAAAGTTACTAACAATGCGTTTATTTCCTATGCCTGTGGTTTTGATTTTATATGTTTTGGAGAAGCCTTCTTAAACATTTATCATGGACATGTTTTTAGTTATAAAGCCTTTATTAAAGCTGCTGTCAAACTACTGTCATCAGGGAGACAATCTGGAGGCTCGTTTTGTTTAATAGAACATGAAATTTTTTCCTTTCACATCATATGTGAAAGTTGATTGCTCTAACCTGTGTGTCTTTTTAATCGAAAAATCATTTTTTGGACAACGAAAAATACTGTGTGATGTGTGGAGGGGTAAGGGGTGTGCAGGTGGAGACAGGCAGATGGTGATATGTGCAGGAACCAAGGACAGCAGCCAGTCAAGAAGACACAAGAGGACGATGTAGTTTTCTTTTTTTCTCTCCCATGGCAAGGAGCTCGAACCAGGAACACTGCTTGGGAACTCTCTCAGCACAGCACTCAGCGCACTGAGCACTCTCTAGCGAACACTCTAGGCAACGCTCTGGGCAACACTGCCCGCAACACTGATCGGGAACACTTGTTGTCAACTCTGCTCGGGGACACTGGTCACCACTCACGAAAATAGTTGAGTTTTACGTCTCATAGCAAAAGCTTTTAGGGACATGTTTTTCCTAGTGTGTACCTAGTGTGTTGCCCAAGTGAACATTGTTGGACTGAAGATAAGGCTCCCCTGACCTCAACATCACAGGTCCACTATACTCCACACCTGTGAGTCTTTCAAATTATCATGCAGTGCAGCCCAAAGACAGCGGACATTCCCAGGCTAGGCCGCAAATGGAAACCTG
>CM031609.1:65400960-65428460 GCA_018398815.1 Conus ventricosus
ATTTTTGGGAACCTAGTGTAACGGAAAAATGGTATACTATGCAACCCATAGCAACTTTAACACCAAAACAGAAATAGTAAACAATGAGCATAAATGGAAATCGTTTTATGAACACACCCAAAACAAAAACTGAAAGCCCCTAAAAAACACGTGCAGCCAACCCGCACGTGCAAACAACCGCAAACGGGAGCCCACACGCTATATAACATCGGCGGTGGCAAACCAAAAACCATCCTGATGACAGCGCAACACGCTCGAAACAAATTTGTAGATAGTTTTAAGATTCCTCTTTTAACTTGTTTTAACTATATATATATATACACTCCACACACATGCAGACACACATACATACATACGCACTACATAATGACGTTCACATACCTATACATACGTATATATACAGACACACATACTTACATATGCACACTCATATGTGTATGCAATACATTCACACATAATTTATATCCATGTTTCAGTTTACTTCTATACTAATAAGCTGTTTATAAAAGTGCCAATTAACATGAAAATTTCTTGATTGAAGCATTGTGTAAGCTATATATTTTTCGGTTTCATATCGCTTTTTCAGAATTATTTTGAATGTGTTGTATTGAGGCACCTGGTCGTTCATTTTACATGTGTAAATATCAAATTTTGCAAGAAGAAGAATCAAGTCGAATACACCGTCTGATTTAAAACTATTGTTGTTACCAAAGATAACCAATTGTCCACTTACAGAAAAAGATGTGATGTGTAGACATTTTTCTTTGACAGCGTTTTCAAAGTCTTTCCAAAAGTGATTGACATATTCACACCTCCAAAGCATGTGCTCTATACTATCTTTTCTTACTCGACAGAAACTGCATCTGTCATCGGTTTTACTCCCATAGATGAAAGAACTGGCAGCTTTCATATTTTGTTTGCAAAAGAAATAAATTAACAAGGCCCAAAGGCGGCTGCAATCACACTTGTCATGACTTTGAGCTGTCTCATAAATTCTATACCGCCTACAATTCAGATCAACAAGCATTCGCTGGCACCGTCCATACATGTACTTATGAGGAACATTCAGGTTCAAAGACAATGTCCCAAATTCAAGACTGGAATCGATAAACTCGTTTAGGCTCACCTTTTTCAGAACACGAAAGCAATACTGACAGAAATAACTCATTCTTTTTTTCTTCAAGAACGCGTCCGGAACAGACGTTCATACTTTGCTCATGTGCCAGAAGTTTTATGAAATAAACGAGGCCTTCTTTTTTCCATCATTGTCGTCTGTGATTTTAATCTGCGTTGCCATGTCAAACATGAGTTACTTTGTTCTAGCACGTCAGATCCGTGTGTAAATGTTCTGATGTTGCACGCGGTATCTGTTGTCATGTGTTATTTAGCAATTGAAACTCTCTCTCTCTCTCTCTCTCTCTCTCTCTCTCTCTCTCTCTCTCTCTCTCTCTCTCTCTCTCTCTCTCAGACACACACACACGTACACGCACATACATACGCACACACATACATACAGGCACATGCATGCACACGCGCACGCAAGCATGCACGCAAGCGATAGCACACGCACATTTAGAACATACATATCACGAGCACACACACACACACACACACCACACGCGCCGCGCGCGCGCGCATACGCACACACACACGCACGCACGCTCGCAAGCGCGCACGCAAGCACGCAAGCACTCACACACACAGACACACAGACACACACCCACACCCACACCCACACACACACACTGTGATTAAAAGTTCAGCTAAAAATGTCCAAGATGATACTCACATTTGAAATGTCCTGTAAACGAAAGGAAAAGACATGGAATGTTACCAGGAAAATATATCATTGCCCTTTTTCATTTTGCCGGGAATACACTTTGCTACCAGACTGTCAAACAATCAATCAACCGCCACAAGCCAAATACGCAACAAATAAGTCAATCAATCAACTGATAATTTAACTGACTATCCAAACTTCATCAATCGATTAGTCGATCATTCAACACATTATTGCGAAAACGTGTGTACTACAACAATCAGAAACAGCAACGGACGGATATAAACCATGAACATAGAAAGGAACCATTCTCTCTCTCTCTCTCTCTCTCTCTCTCTCTCTCTCTCTCTCTCTCTCTCTCTCTCTCTCTCTCTCTGTGTGTGTGTGTGTGTGTGTGTGTGTGTGTGTGTGTGTGTGGTGCGTGCGTGCGTGCGTGTCGTGCTCGTGCGTGCGTGCGTGCGTGCGTTCGTGCGTGCGTGCATGCGCGCGCTGTGCGTGTGTGTGTGTGTGTGTGTGTGTGTGGGTGTGTGTGTGTGTGTGTGGTCTTCAAATAACCTTTACATCTTCTCCCCCTTGTTTACTTTAATTTCCGTCTCTTCTCTTTTTTGTTTCCCTTTGCCCATCGGTAATTGTCTTCACATTTTTCAAGCTTCAATTTCAATCATCTTTTTGCAGTAAGACTTTTAACTTGTTTACTTTTTTTTTGAGGGGTGTGTGCGTAATTTGTAAAATGAAAAAGAAATTCTAAGCGTTTTATGAACAAAGAAAAAACATGGTATAACTATACGATTCAACAGACGAACCGAGGTATACAAAAAAAACGAACCAAACACACACGTGAGGAATTCAAAACACAGAAAAGAACGGAAGGAAGGCATGAAACACAAGATCCACAAAACGTACAGAGGAATAGAAGAGCATGAACAAAGAACAGAGCAATGGTATAACCATATAATCCCACGTTGAGATGTCACCACACAAAGAACAGAGCAATGGTATAAACCATATAATCCCACGTTGAGATGTCAACCACACAAAGAACAGAGCAATGTATAAACCATATAATCCCACGTTGAGATGTCACCACACAAAGAACAGAGCAATGGTATAAACCATATAATCCCACGTTGAGATGTCCACCAAACAACACAAGGAAACAAGAGCAATGGTATAAACCATATAATCCCACGTTGAGATGTAACCACACAAAGAACAGAGCAATGGTATAAACCATATAATCCCACGTTGAGATGTAACCACACAAAGAACAGAGCAATGGTATAAACCATATAATCCCACGTTGAGATGTAACCACACAAAAGCAGCTATGGTCAATACCTTCAGCGTCAGCAAGCGGCTATTGGTGGCCAGAAGGCGGAACATGCCATGATAATCACCGTTGCGCTGGCCACCATCCATTCTTTCTCTTCTGCACTCAGCTGGCATGACAGGATTAACACGACATGACAATGCATGAACTGATGCAACCACATGAAGTCACAGAGAAAGACACTGTGAAGTACTTTGTCTTACAGCTGTGAAAGTATGTAAATGTATTTCAAAATGATACACGTCACAAAATTTGTAAATAAACAGGGTTTTATTGACATACTATGACGAGTCACTTGACAAGTACACCCGATCGGTCCCAAACCCCATCTTGTACAAATTGTACAAACTTAAACAGCAGAAATAGATTTCAAATCTATGCCCACTCTCCCCTCTCAACCCTTCCCTCTCTCTCTCCTCTCTCCTCCTCCTCTCTCTCTCTCTCTCTCTCCCTCTCTCTCCTCTCTCTCTCTCTCTCTCTCTCTCTCTCTCCCCCTCACTCCCTCGTGTAGCGGCGTGACACAGTGAAAAATTTACATCACGTCGCAACCATGGCTCGTCTCTCCCTCCTTAACTCCCCCCCCCCTCTCTCTCTCTCTCTCCTCTCTCTTACTACAGCGTAAGCCGCCCAGCTTAACATGATAAGTTATGAATAA
This sequence comes from Conus ventricosus, assembly GCA_018398815.1. Classification (NCBI taxonomy): domain Eukaryota; kingdom Metazoa; phylum Mollusca; class Gastropoda; order Neogastropoda; family Conidae; genus Conus; species Conus ventricosus. Next base: position 65,404,726 of record CM031609.1, read on the forward strand.
AGGGGTTCTTTTTTTTTATTTTATTTCAATTTTTCTCCTCCCTTGCATTACATTCTCTCTGCTTGAATACAACTTAGGCAAAATAAACGTATGCATGTTCCAGTGATTTCCATGAATATGGAATTTAACATAGCTGATAATGTCAATGATATGAACAGAAAAACAATAGTCACCATACATTGCTTTGATACATCATTTCATCATTTCAATTAATTTCAGGAGTTCACATTTTCACAAGTTTTTTTTCCCTTCTCTTTCTTTCTTCCTCCCTCCCCTCCCTCCTCCCTCCTCCCCTCCCCTTCCCTCTCCTCCCTCCCCCTCTCCCTCCCTTCCCTTTTTAAATGCAAAAAAAAAGAAAGAAAAAGAAAACGGGAAAAGAGGAAAGAGAAAAGAACAAAGTAAGGTAATGGGACAGATATACTAACAAAAAAAAATTATACGAAAAAGGAAAAATAAATAAACAAACAAACAAACAAACGCAGAGAACAGAAGGTAAATTACCCTCACACTTACACACACATAAAACAATTCCTTGTCTAAACAGTGTACTCAAACTTCACTTTAAGTCTCATTCTCTCTTTAATCCCACTCCCCCTTCATATGCACCCCTCCCCTACTTTTTACAATGCTAATGGATGTCTATTTCTTGCCAGTTGTTACCTAGTATTGAGGAAACATTATTGGGGAAAAAAAGAATACCAGGAGCATTTGGTTGAAGTTGTTGTTTCTTATGTGTACCACTTATATTTAATTGCAGAGTGTACTTGATATAAATAAGTCAATATACATATTTTAAAAAATGGACAACAACCTTGGCTTTGTGATGATTTCAAATTTTTAAGGCATATTTTAAAAGAATTTGGCATTTACTCCTCAATCAGACCTGAATAAGGTGCCCATTTTCTTTCAAACTCCAAAAGGCGCATTTCAGAGCTATATATTTTTTTTCAATATGATAGTTTCTTTTCAAATCTTCTACATAAATTTTTTTTCTAGGCTTACTTTGATTAAATCTACATTTGTAGATGAAATATTTTGCCTATAGTATAATAATATTGAATATATCGTCCGTTTAAGTTATTTCATCAGTGCCAAACAATATCAATTCAATGTTACATGACATGTGCACATGGTGCGCGGTTTTCTGTTTAAGTAACATTTCCAGATTGTGCCAGAAAGTTTTAGAGTAAGTACATAGCCATAAGTAGTGGTGGATAGAATCTTGTTCGCTATTGCAAAAAGTACATCTATCATTTTTAGTTACACCCATTTGTTTCAAAGCAACAATTGTAACAAGGATTCTATGACAAATCTTAACTGGAGCCATTTCAGTTTTATTTCTTTTATTTTATTAGCCAACTTTAAAGCCACGTTCCAGTCAACAAAGGTATCTTTTTTTTCCTTCCAATTCTTAAACAGTTTTATATCAAAAACTGTCTGCATTTTTAGAAGATGATTATAGTATAATCTTGAACCTTTTTTACACTGCATACTATTTGAAGTGCTTTTGGATGTTGATATCCATAAACGTTGCTGTCTATTTTGATATCTCTTATTCTCATGTATTCTTTTACTGCTTGTATGCAACTGACATAATGCAGATAGTTCACATTTATTTTATATTTTCTGTAGAAATCCTCCCAGCTTAAAAAATACCACTTTCGTTTAGAATATCTTTTACAAGGAAAACATTGTTAAGTGCCCAATTTCTCTAGAAGAAATATGTTCGGTTGATTTTAAATTTCTCATCAAAAATAGGTTCAGACACAATTTCTTTGCTTTCATTTAAATCAATATTAGTATTTAGATCTGCAAATGCTAAAAATACATATCTCCAGAAAAAAAATTACATCGGCTATAAGTGTAGCGTTTTGCTCCATGACTACTGAGATTGTTTACTTCTGGACATAGCGTCTGAAGTACTATTTTCCATTTTTGAGATCCAGTATACCGCTTTCTTATCCATGCTAGTTTTAATGACTGTATAAAAGTTTTTATGTCTGGGATTCCTAGTCCCCTGTGTTCAATGTCGTATATGAAATATGTTGGGTTTTTTTAATACTTTTTTTGTTTGTTGTCCCATATGAACTCAAAGCACATCTTTTGTAGTGATCTAATCTCAACATCTGGTGGGTTAGGTAATAAAATCCATAAATAAACTAACTTTGAAAGAATTAGAGACTTCAATATTGCAACTCTGCCTGGTGGTGTACACATTCTTTTGCTCAAATTTTAAATAGAATTTTTACTTCTAAAAGTTTGTCCACAACATTAATTTCTGTTAGATCTGTTAAATCATTTGAGAACCAAAGTCCTAGGATTTTGAATTTTCTGGGGTTCCATTCCCTATATCTATGTGGTAAGTATTTTTCAGGTGAGTTTTTCTTTTTCCTTACCAAACATTTATTGTATTTTTTCAAAATTTAGTTTTAATCCCGAAATTTGTTCAAACTCGTTTAATGTTTCAAACACTTTTTCATACGACTTCCTATCTCTATGTAGAATAAGCGTTGTGTCATCAGCAAACTGATTTATTTTAAAGTCAGTGTTTGAAATAACTATACCTTTTATTTCTTTATCTTCTCTTAGTTTGCATGCTAGAATTTCAGCACACAAAACAAATAGATAGGGGGGAGACTGGGTCGCCTTGACGACATCCTTTTTTAACATCAAAGCTTTGCGAAACTTTTCCATTTCCGTGAAATTCCAGCTCATCGAATCGAACGCTTTTTCGAAATCAATTGATACAAGCAGTCCAGGCAAAGTCTTCTTTTCTAAATAGTGTATCATGTCGTAGATTATTCTCACATTATCTCCAATGTATCTGTCTTTTATAAACCCAGTCTGATCTTCATTTATAAACTTTGGAAGCACTGTCTTTACCCGATCTTATATGTTACATTTTAAAGTGTAATTGGTCTCCAGTTTTTCAAAAATTCTTTTGGCTTGTTGCCTTTTGGCAGACATATTATGATCCCTTCCCTTTGTGTTATGGACATTTTACCTTTACTGAAACCTTCGTTAATGGACCTGACTACAAAATCGCCCAATTGCTTCCAGAAAATTTTGAAAAATTAACAGTCATCCCGTCAGTTCCTGGACTTTTATCATTTTTCATATGCTTTAACACTATGGTTGCTTCTTCTTTAGATATTATACCTTCCATTTTATTCTAATTTAGTTAGCTTTGGTATGTTTATGATATATTGTTTTAAGTCAACATTTTTGGTTTGTCTTTCTTCATATCATTCTTTATACAAACTTGACTTGGGCTGGACGCAGCCAAGCATATGAACTGTCTGTTAGCACATTGCTGAAGGTGCCAGCGAAGTCTGCACCGGCAAAAAAAAAAAAAAAAAATAATATATATAATATATATATATAATATATATATATATATATATATATATATAATATATATATATATAATATTATGTATGTATATATTTGATATGTCAGTTTAGAGAGTGACAGTTAAAAAGCTCCTTGTGTTTGTTGCACGCTCTGCCTGGTGGTGGTACATATTGAAATTTCTTGCGCCTGCTTATTTGTATTATGGTAATATGTGTTTGTAGTGTTTTCATGGTTCAGGCAGCATAAAAAGGAAAAAAAATGAACTTGTGTGTTGCCTGGCTGTCTATGTTCGTGTGGTGTGTGTGTGTATGAATAAAGTCGTTAAACGCATCCAGACTTTTCTAGTGAGAGTCAGACAGTAAAACACGCTTTACTACACCATCCGTAACACTATCTACCTATCTTCTGTCAATAACTATTGGCAAACATTAAACAACAATTACAATCCATAACAGCGCAGTAATACCTGCTCAACATTAAACAACGCTCATACTCACTGTCACATATGAAGGGGCGATTGATGTGCAGTCAGAATCTTGTCTGTCCTGCAGGACATAAATACACTGATGTGTTTCATATAATTAAATGAATTGCATCTCCTCTCTCTCTCTCTCCTCCTCTCTCTCTCTCTCTCTCTCTCTCTCTCTCTCTCTCTCTCTCCTCTCTTCTCTCTCTCTCTCTCTCTCTCTCTCTCTCTCTCTCTCTCTCTGGGGTGAGTTCAACGTGCTGTTGGAGCAGGACATGGTGTGTGAGTCTCTTAAAGTTTTTCCTAATTTGTGACGGTTTCTGTTTGTGTTGGTGACTCAGGTTGCACATGTAGTCAGTATTCGAATGATGCCATTAGCACTTTATGTTCAGGAGATCGTGCAAAAAGCGAAAATGAGGATTTCCATTTTGACACCACGTCGATTGAGTGACGGTGTGTTGGCAGGTTTTGTTCCTTGTCTTCTTGTGGGGCGGACTATCATTGCGGTATGGGACGAGGAGCAGAACCCTGGACCTGCGTCCCCGATCAAGTCAGACAACGTGAAGCAGACACACCTGAGTTACGCTACATGCAGCGCTCATGCGGACAAGTGTGCTGCTCCCTCTGATGACTCTTCTGTATCTAAATCGACGAAAACTGAACCCACCATGGCCAACATAATGACTATGCTACAAGAAATAGACAGGACTTAGCTGCATTGCAAAATGAAATGAAGGGTATCAGGGAGGAGGTGGCTGAATTACGTTCCCAGAACAGTGATCTGAAGAGAGTGAACTCTGAACTGGGTGACAGAATTGGGTTATTTGAAAAGAAGGCAGATGACCTTGAAGGGCGATCAAAACGTTTTAACTTATTGTTTTATGGTATGAATAGGAGTAAGAATGAAAACATGATGACTGCAAGCGGATGTTGAAGGACTTGACAGCTAAGAAGCTGTGCGTGAATGGGGTCGAGTTTGACAGAGTGCATCGTTTAAATGCAAAGCGTGACTCCTCAATCATTGCTAGATGTTTCTCCTTTTCTCCTATAAGGACTAAGTACGTATTTTATAAGCTAAGGCCAACGTAAAAGGAACTAACATCTTTATCGGCGAAGATTTTACTAACAGGTCCGTGATATCAGACAGAAGCTCACTCCTCATTTCAAATGGACGAGGAACAGCGGCAAGAGGGCAGCGATGGTCTTTGACCATCTCCTTGTGGACGGCAAGAAGTTCGGGATCGATGTCTCAGGTCAACTAGCCTAAGAGAGCTAGGGTTTTGGCCGGTGTCGTATATAATACTGTCGCTCATAAAATCGTGTCGCAGCGACAGTAAGTTCCGGAAACACTGCAGCTTGTTCGATGAAACGAATATAGAGATGTGGCTGACATAAGTGCATTAAAAATTGGTGTAGCGCGACAGGATTTCACGAAAATTCCTAAAATCGTTTTCAGCTGGTGCCAGGTAAGAGAAGAGAATGGGGGAAATCTATGGTTCTCTTGGTATTATTTCTAGTTTTCATTTAGCAGCGACAGCATTTCATGTAAAAAAAAAAAATGGCTGCCGTAAAAAGTTGTCGCTCTGAAGACATGCATTTTCGTAAAAATACGACGTCGAATACATGTTCGGTCTCTGCCCAACTCTGCCCACCTCCTCACTCATGGTTTTTACGTATCGTTGCCCCATTGTCCTTTCTGACTAATATTTTATTGCGGCTTGCTTGACTGTCGGTCTATCTTTCAGTCTCTATTTGTTTTCTCGCTCATCGTCTCTCTATTAACGCCCACCCTCTATCTGATTGACTCTTTAATAGTTTCATCCACTCTGTCCATCAAACTGTCTGTCAGTTGTCTCTTCCTTTCCCCGCCCTCCCCCCCCTACTCTCTATGTTCCTCTCTTCTCTCTCGTCTCTCTCTCTTCTCTCTCTCTCATCTCTCTTCACTCACAACTCTCTCTCTCTCTCTACGTCCTTCGTCTCTCCTCCCTCCTCTCTCTCTCTCTCTCTCTCTGGACGTGCAAGCAAGTGTTCATGTATTGGAGAGTGCGTGACAGTGTGTGTGTGTGTGTGTGAGTGTGTGTGTGTGTGTGTGAGTTTGTGTGTGTGGTGTGTTGTGTGTTGTGTGTGTGTGTGTGTGTTGTGTGTTTTGAGCCTGAAACAACTGCATTCCATGCTCAAAATATAGTAGTGATTCATTGTCCATAATCACGCAATCTCTCTTCATCCCTCCTCCCTCTCTCTCTCTCATTCTCATCTCTCCCTTCCTCTCACCTCCCTCCTCCTCTCTCTCTATTTCTTTTCTGTCTCTCTCTCACCTCCCCCTCTCTCTCAATCACTCTCTCCTCTCTAACCTCCCACTTTCTCTCTCACATCTCTCTCTCCTCATATTCTCTCTCTCTTTCTCTCCTCTTCTCTCTCTCTCCACCCTCTCGTCTCTCTCTCTCTCTCTTGATATTCATCAAAGCATCGCACACTTAACAAAAAAGGCGGCGTGACCTTAACACCGATAATGAGAAATGCATGTGCTGGCAGGTAAAACACACCACTCAGCCCCTCTTCTAGTTTGGATCTGTGTACAGAATCCCCTACACTTTCCTTTGGTTAATGAAACTGTACACATGATGTATTATTTATATAAGAGCTATCCAAATGTCATTCTTCTCGGTGATTTTAAACATTGATTAAGTTAAAACGGCAGTCCGCCTGGGATGCGAACCACCCACTCTCTTTGCTTGCATCAGCTTATTCCATAAACCAACTAGACTCGCAGACCTCTTCTACATTGCTGATCATATCTACACAAACATCAAAGCCATGGTATCTAACATAACAGTGGGCAACAAAAGCATAAGCGACCAACTGTCCCCTCATTTTGTGCACATGTCTTGTAAACTTCCAACGCAACATCGAATAAGGGCCACACAACCATTAATATCGCTGCATCAAATTACAGTTAAGGATTAAAATTTTCCTCGACTTAAGCTAGCTCCGTTCAACAGTGTACACAAATAACACAGATCAAATAAGCGTAAAATACCTTGTAATAATTCATTCTCTCAATCGTTTGATAAACATGCCCCCACTTAGAAAAGAAAAAGGTAAAACACAGAGTACTTCCCAGCTGGCTGACAAAAGACATATTATAGAAAATGGCACTAAGATGCCCTTAAAACCCAAAAAAAGTAGATGAAAAAAAAAATGCAGAGAAACAGAATTAACAGATCTAGTTATGAACATCACAATCTGAGCATTTTAGAAAACCTGAAAAACGCAACATGGATACAGCATCAATTATGGCGTGCTGTTTAATGAAATAACTGACAAGTCGAGAAATGAAATCAGATAATACTGCGAACTAAGTGTCTGCTAACACCTCAACAACATTTCCTTCAGGTAACTGAATCAGTCAAACGGCTGCCAGTGACCACATTTTTTAAATCGAAATGAAACTCCAGCAGTTCTTCAATCGATTCGTCAAAAACGATTAAATACTAGAGATTCAATTATTCATCCCCTTTCTGCTAATAATTAAGGTTGTATCCTTAATATCAAAACTTAAAAATAAAAAAAGCAAATGGGTTCCAGATAACTTAATGCTACTAAACTCACGCGTAGCTCTATCAACTCTTACATTGTTGTATACCGCTATACGTATGTTTATAATTTGTGCGAAATGATCAGAATGTCTTCCCTTGTGGTCTAAAGGCCAGCAAAAAATTGTGTTCCCAACCCTAAATCAAGAGATCTCACTGATTTAAACAATTTAGACCAATATCTCAATTTATCCTATGTATCGAAACCTCTAGTAGATACATGTCACAAACCCTAACTAAACATATGGGAACAACACAAACTGTTCCACACGCAATTTCAGTCAGGCTTCGTCGAAATTCACCATTCCACACTGCCCTAACACGCCTCTGTGATACATGTGCTATCATCCAATCAACGTAAAGAAAACTCACTGAACTGTATTCTCGATTTAAGAAAGCGTTTGATCTTGTAAACCACAACATATAATTTTAAAAAATGACTGCATGATCAAAATCCGGCAGTATACACCTTCTTTCCCAGTCATATCTTAAAGCATACCCAGCGTTTTTAACTTAAACGGTACTTTATTCCCTCTGAAGTAATAGTGAGCTGTGGCGTTTCCACAAGGCGCTGTCCTTGGACCTTCTTCTCATCAGAATATTTATAATGACCTACCGATGCACATATCTCACAATGATGATCAGCAGAGATCTGTTCGATGACGATAGTTCTCTTCACTGTAGAGATACAAACATCATTTCTGTACAAATATCGTTATACAACAAAGTTATCACTGAAGTCTTAAATGGTGCAAACCAAAACCGAATGGTCCTTAAAGCCGCACAAACAAAATAATTTACTAGCATCGAGACAGAAACATCAACGACAGATCTTATTGTGAGCCTAAAATGAGTGAAACCTTGATCGAGCGGTTACCGAACACCCGTGGTCTTAGGGCGTGATGATGATAGAACTTTAAAGGGCAATCACAATAAATCATGTTTGGCAAACAGTTGGCTCGCATTTTGTTTTTACTCAATAAACTCAGTTATTATGTTTGAAACACATATCCTGAAATTATTTTTTTGAAGCCCATTGCCTTTCTCAATCAACGTGCTTCCACTTCTGAGTGGTGCCGGTGAAAATCACATAAAAAAGATCCACTCTATGCATAGACGGGGAATTAAAGTCTGAATCATCCCGACAAGACTCTATCAACCGACGGGTCAAATTCGCAAAACTAATGAATTGTTACCACTTGCAGAGCCAACTGACCTATAATAAGGCAGTCCTAAGTTTATAGACCCCATGCAAACATGGCGCCAACATATCTTGCTGATTTTATCCAAATGGCAACAACGTCATAATGATTCAAATAATTACATTTACCACGAGTCCGCAGTGATTTTTTCAAATTCTAGTTTGCATTTTTTGGTCCTTCTGTGTGGAAGTCTCTCTTCCTCCCGTCTGCCAAAACATGACAATCACGTCACTGCCGTCCATCAAATCAGCATTACTTAAACATTACTTGAACAAAACAATCTAACCTTTTGATCATAGTCACAACTCCCTACTTTTATGCTTGCCTCTATAATTAGCTAATTAAAAAGGGTGTGTGTTGTGTGTGTGGTGTGTGTGTGTGTGTTGTGTGTGTGTGTTGTGTGTGTGTGTGGGTGTGTGTTGTGAGTGTGTTGGTTGGATTGTGGATGCTCATCGTGCGTGTATGTGTGGGCGTGGGGTGCATGCATGTGGCGCGCACGCGTACTGTCTGACCTGTGTTTGTGTAATTGCATATTTTGATTTATTTATTTTTTTTAATAATTTATTATTCTTATTTACTAATTGTTATTGTTTAATAATATAATGTATGCTAAAATTCTTCTTTGTTTCTGATCATTAATAATATGTGCAGTCTGTTAGTTGAAAGTTGTAGAATAGCAAGGACAGATTGGAAGAATAGCACTAGCCTAAAATCCTCTAACCTTGAGTAATACCGCCGCCCCACCCAGAACATCTCGGTGGGACGCTACTGCCTTTCCCCAATACAATTGGGAGAACCTTAAGGACTCTCCCTTTCCCCCACAAACCCTGGCATAGTTACGCAACATGTCTTTGCAGATAGTTCATGCGTGTTTGAGTTTGTTGGTGTATTCCCCGCGCAATGTCGCGTTTACGGTGTTCCACGTGTGTGTGTGTGTGTGTGTGTGTGTGTGTGTTGTGTGTGTGTGATGTGTGTGTGTGGTCAGAGAGAGAGAGAGAGAGAGAAGAGAGAGAGAGAGAGAGAGAAGAGAGATAGAGAGAGAGAGAGAGAGAAAGAGACTACGCACACTACGCAATGTACATACGCATGCCTGGGCACACACGCACACAAACACACACACATACATTTCCTCACGTCATGCACACCCTTCCAGTACAGAGGGACACAAACCGTTGAAGGAGGTATGCTTAGGTCAGAGAAACATGAGGGACCACAAACCCGTTATGAAGGATGTAAGATAGGTCAGAGATGATGGGGCAGAGAAGGTCAAACCGAGTAACAAATCATAAAAATATCCCAAATAATACATAAATATATAATACAGGGCTATGTGAATGTCAATACGGATAATCATGGGAAGACATATGGATATTCCATGGTAGAAACGATAGACACAAAATCGTAATAATAGCCGCATTCTTATATTATGTATATTCCTAAATCATTACTGCAACAACCCAACTCTAAAACACCTATCCTCTCCCTCAAATATCTCCGAATTTCTGGATTTGAATCTTATTTAAAGAGAAACAAAACAAAACCAAACAAAACAAAATGATATGTAGTAGTTCCATGCATTAAATGAAGACTTATTACAAGTTGCAGCTTATGGTCTACTCATTATTAATAGCCTAGAATAGTGTACGACGACAAAGAGAATAATTATGAGCAAATGACCATTTTGATAAATTTTCGTCATATCTATTTAACCGCTTCGACCATATAGTACCTTGAGAGCTTTTACTTTTTAATTTTATTTTATGAATGTGTGACAACCGTAGAGTACTTTACATGGATTATTGAACAAGCTACACATCTTAATTATGGTCCAACCGACAAACATATTGGTTTGGGTTTATGACCTAATAGCTGTCGTATAAAAGAGAGGCCCGTGGACCCAATATTTACCACAACCCTTGTCCATTTAAACCGAAAAGATGTCTAAATTGGGTTTCCTTTTCTTTAAGAATTTTATTATTTCTTAAATATAACATTTTGAAATAACGATAGCCAAATGATGATGTACATATAAGTAAAAATGAAGCACTTAATGGTATACTTACAAATAAAACCTTGAGTGAAGTGAAATTATTGAAGATTAGGTCAGCATTCCTAAGGGATCTAACTTACCCAAGCTGCCTCCTACTTTCCGTGTGCAGAATGTCCTAGGCCTAATGATATTGATACAAACACACATTTTCAACAGCACACAACAACACAACACACACACACACACACCACACACAACACACACAGCACACACGCACCACACGTTCACAAACGCAACACACACACACACACACACACACACCACACACACCACAGTCACACACACACACACACACACGTATTGAAATTTGACTTCGTCGAAAACATTTATGATAAAAAACTCACTTGCGACAATTTTAATTTTATACAGCAGGCTGCATTAAACTTTTCTGTTATAATTTGACGCTCAAGCCTCGTCCGACGATTTTTCACTTGCAGAAAAAATCGTCGTGAGAGAAATATTAACGCTCGACAATTCACAGAAATGTGTAACTCAAGCAGTAAAATTTACGTGAAATGAGTCGCAAGCGACAGTATTCACTGACACTACCGTAATTTTCACAGTGTCCCTTTCGCAAAAAGGCATTCGTCAAAATTTCGACGACAGTATTATATGAGGACAGCTATAATGATTCTATAGGACACTTTTTTCGTGAAAGTTACGACGACAAATTTTTTCCAGCAATATTGTCCGCTGCAAACAAATTTTCAAGTGAAATCTACGCTGGCGATACAATTTCCACGCGACAGTATTATATACGAAACGCCCTCTGCAATGATAATGATTTGAATTCAAAGGGGTAAGAAAGCGTGACACCGGGGTGGGAAAGGATGCCTTCCGGATCCTACCGTGCGTGGCTGTAATTCGCGTTCCCACTAGTTTTTGACGACAGTGTAGTGAACTGTGAGAACGATGGCATTGCAAGTAACTTGAAAATCGTATTACAGTTTCAATAATAGCTGTTTGAATGATTCTTACTTCAAAATATCATGAAGAGAAAGCGATACAAATATAAGTGAAATGAAAAACTGTCGAACTATTATAATATGTTCTGTCTATAAGAGACAATGGGGTTGTGCCGTGGATCAGTTAATTGTGGAGTTGTTGGATCACCGTGCTATTGGCGAAAGAGCCCGATCCTCGAACGGCAGTCTCTGTTGCAGGGAAAGTCACGGTCATGAGTATCTGTGGGTCCGACCAATTCTTTGCCATCCACGGCGCCTCTTGTTCTTTCCCACTGGGCATCTCTCCTCTGCTCTGCTTGCTTATGTTGGCCAGCCCTTTGATGGTTGAACCACCATCAGACCATGTCTGAAGCTGCTGTCTCCATGACGATGTCGAGGCTGCAGCTCTCAGGTCACGCTTGCATCCATCGCTTGTAACGTAGAGTGTGTGCTGTACCTGTGGGTCTCGAGCTGTGTAAGCCACTCGCCGTAACAGCATGCCTATTGGTATTGCGAGCATCGTCCATGCGGGGCTGACATAGCCAAGCCAGTGCCAGGCGTTTCAGTGTCAGCATGGTACGAACAAGCTAAAGCATCCCTTCCTGTATTAGGACGTACTTGTTAGTGATGCGGTCCTGCCAAGTGAGTCCAGGATCTTCTAGCAGCGCATGTGGAAAGCCATCCAGTCTGCATTCTTGTCCAGAGTACAGGGTCCATGCTTCGCTCCGTAATAGAAGAGTGCTCAGCACGCAGGCTCGGTATACTATCATCTTGGTGTTTGACGTTAGCATGGAGATGTCCCATACGACTCATTCGCCAGAAAGACCATCGCTGAAGTAGCCATGCCGTAACCGCACGTTCAGCCCGGCGTCCCAAAGAAAAGTCTGGAGATGTGAGGAGCCCAGGTTAAGTGAACTCGTCGGCCACTTTAAGGTGAGATCGCGCCGATGGAAATGCGCTGGGGAGTTGCTGGCTTGACGTTTAGCCGCATGACGTTGGTCGCCTTAGAGCTGATTGAGAGGCCGAACTCGGAGCAGCATCAGCGAAGCAAGCGATAAGTCATTGGTAGCGCCTCATGGTGTGGGGCAGACAGTGCGCGTCATCTGCGAATGTACATCTCCCTGATGAGGATTATCACACCTTCATCTTTGCTCGAAGGCGTTCCAGGTTGAAGAGGCTTTCCATCACTCTGTGTGTGGAGGAAGATGCCATCGTCATAATGACGAAGATGCAATCGCAGTCAGCAGGGAAAAGAAGATCGAGAATGTCGAAGCGTTTGTTGAGCACCACCTCTTTGAAATGTGGAAGAGGTCAAAAGATGAACGTCGTACTGTACTGTGCCATGCATGTTTGTTCATGAAAGACATGATCACTTCATTACATGGGGAAACATCCAATCCAGTGTTGTAGGGTGAAGAGGCCTGACTCTCCAGACCAAGACGAATGGTCTGGTCAGTACGATGAATAATGGTCCGTCTCTGCTCGCGGTCCACTTCTCTATGTAGCCAGCCTCAGGGAGAATATCATGTCGATCATCGACCTCGTAGCTCAAAGACCGCACTGTGCCTCTGGGTACACTCGTTCGGCGAGTAGCTGCAGCCTGTTAGAGGGATGACGCAGGCAAAGGGTTTGCCCGATTCAGATGATGATAGAGTTTTTTGGGTTGGTTGAGGGGGTGGGTTATTGTGGTGTTACAGCAAAAAGAAGTTGCAATCGCTGTTGGTCCCCTTTGTTCATGCAAATCTGTGATAATGTTTGAATCGTGTCAAGGTACCTGGTGTGCGTCCCATCTTCCCAACACTGGCAGGCAGAAGCTCAATGTAGTTGACAGAGAGAACTCTCCTTGTGCAAGCTTTGATGAACCAAGCGGAATGTGCCGTCCTACCTACTCACATGCCAGCGTGTTGATAACCTTGCGAGTTCCTCAATGTGGTGAGCCAACGAGCACAGCTCCCGTTGCGGGCAGGTAGGTTGGTGTTCTCGAAGGCAGAGTGGGTGACTGATTCTCCGCTGGTAGTACAATTCCTGGTAGTGCTACGGCCGCACCTCGCCGTCCTGTTTGCTGCGGTCAGTTAGACATACCCGAGATAGATTATAGAGGAGCGATCATAAAGACGCGGGGCCGAACGCATTCGTAATGCCCTCGTACATAGCGCAAATGTTGCCTGCAGTCGTGGAGAGTCCTGAATGCCCTGACACAGGTTCAGTCAATGCCCATTGTGCATTTACGTGCTGGTGTTTTTATGAGCTTGTTCGCTTAGTGCGTGCAATGTCCTTTGCAAAGTCTCTCTCTACGTGATTGAGGAGTCGGCTTGCTTAGCAGCAATGTCTTGCTCCAACTCCACTACTTCTGCTTCCAACCATCTTCATTCTTCCTCACTTTCTCCCAAAGGTGTCCCGAGCGGACTGGTAGTGATATTGAGGATGTTGGTTCCACCGTTGCTGAAGCGCTGTCTGTGACGGCAGTCCTCCAGGGCATTGTAATGCTCTGCGAAACGTTCGCGCAGGTCTGCACAGTCGTCATGGCAGTGTTGTTTGTAGGATCCCCTGCTGCTTCGAGTGGGAATTCGCTTGGGCCGAAAGAAGCACCTTGCTGTCGACCATGGAGTGGTCAGTGTCGCAGTCAGTACAGTGGTAGCTGCGGGTGACGAGCACGTTTGTTGAGCATTTGGTCTTCGTGAGTGGATCACAATGTCTAGCTGGTGTCAGTGACAGGAGCTTGGGTAACCACCCTCCAGGACATTCTTGGACTGGCCCTGGTTTATGAAAGAATGTTTTCGTGTTACAAAGGTCGTGGTAGGACAAACTCCCAATAGCGCTGTCCGTGTTCTCAATGCCGAAGACCAAAGCAGTCGATGCAGCAGGCGGCCTGGAGCTGTGGTCTGTCAATAATATCTGGGGCGTTAAGACCCCGACCAAAAACATGTCTTTCTTTGCCGGTACCTCTTCTAATTAAGGCTTCCAGCTCATCATAGAACTTCAATCCTTAGCCTCAGTTGTAGAGCAGGGTATGGGGCGTAGTCGCTAAGGAAGTATGTTGGTCCAGAAGAGGTTGTGAGCTGGAGACAGAGTATTCGTGCTGTCCGCTTTGGAAGTGGTTTCAACTGAGTCAAGAGAGAGTATTCGCAACTGATAATCCGACGCCATAAATCGGTGGCATCTCTGCTTCAGTCCTTTGCAGAAAGAGACCGTGTTAGTCCTTCTCATTGAGGCTGCTGTTGGAGTGGAGGTCTTGTCACTTGCCAGCTCGCGATGTCCATTTTGAAACCTCTTCAGCCCGCTGTCGATGATGACTGTTTTCCTGGCGTTATCAACTGCAGGAGGTTCGTCAAAAAGGCACATCGTTCTGACATTCCAGGTTGACACCCGCAAGGCTGTGATTTGATTCCTTTCTTCTTCACGTCTTCGGCTTGTTTACATCTGGGTCTTTGTCTTTCCCCAAACTCCAAGCACCCATTGATGCAGGTAGACTGTGGCTTGTCAGCACTATGGCCTGTGGGCTGCCCAGCTTGATCCAAGACGACAGCTGACCAGTGTGAAGGCGATGGTCTCCCCACCGTCGAAGACAACCCGTAGCGCCCGACATTCGCCAGTACGTCTCCGGGCTTATAACTCGTACTGCTGCTTACCGTGTTGTTTCTGTCGTTGGGACAGCGGTACTGGAGAGACCACTCCACTGCGCAGGCCTGGTCGACCTGTAAGGAAAACCTGGGGTGCCCTATCGCCAGAAAACCCCGCTTGTTTTTGCTGACAGGAATCAGAGGAAAGAACAAAGCTATACAGTTATGGCGTCAGTGCAGCTGCAGGAGTTGCCGGAAGGATGTCACGATGTGTCGTTCCAACCGCCATAGGGGCACCCACTCTGGATTTTCTTTTCAGGTTTTACCACCCTTAAGACCGTTGTCTCGCCCGATAAATGTTCACAAGGCAGTAGAAACTATTTGACCCATATCTGGAGTCTGGTTCATGGGCACCAAGGCTTCTTCACCTCCGATGGGCCTGTCCAGACAACACATCTGGGGCCAGACTTCTCCGATCCCTTGCATTTAGCCTGAGTCCGTAAGGTCCCAGTTGACGTGTGTCGAGAAGGCCAATATAGAGCTTTCTGTGTAGAGGCTGTAATGTATATCGGACAAGGAAAGACAGTGACGCCATACTGCTCCCCTTGGGAATGGCAGCAATTCAGCGGTGCTAGACCACGGTGAAAGCTTAAGCGAGAATTGACAAGCCCACACAGACACTTCGTGGCAAGCACACTAGTAACATCACACCGACCATTGAGACAGCACAAGTTGATGATGGTCATACTTACTATTATAGGCCTGAGTCTGGCGACTTTATATAGATATAAAGCGTTCAAGCTTCACCTCTGTAAATGTCAAATGGTTGTACTCTCAAAGAGTAACTAACAATGCGTTTAATTCCTATGTCCTTGGTTTGATTTTATATGTTCTTGGAGAAGCACTTCTAAAACATTTATCATTTAGCATGATTTTTAGTTATAAAGCCTTTATTTTAAAGTGCTGTCAAACTACAGCTGTCATCAGGGAGACAAGTCTGGAGGGCTCGTTTTGTTTAATAGAACATGAAATTTTTTCCCTTACACATCATATGTGCAAGTTGATTGCACTACCTTTGTGTCCTTTTAATCGAAAAATCAAGTTTTATTTGTACATACGAAAAATATGTGAGAGGAGGTGGAGTTAAAGGGTGTGCAGGTGGAGACAGGCATATGGTGATAAGTGCGGAACCAAGGGACAGCAGCCCTTCCAAGAAGACACAAGAGGACGAGTGTTTTCTTTTTTTCTCTCCCATGGCACAAGAGCTCGAAACCAGGAACACTGCTGGTAACACTCTCAGCACAGCACTCAAGCGCACTGTACACTTTCTCAATCGAACACTCAAGGCAACGCTCTGGGCAACACTGCCCGCAACACTGATCGGGAACACTTGTTGTCAACTCGCCTCGGGGACACAGGTCACACACAAACGAAAAATAGTTGAGTTTTAACGTCCTCAATAGCAAAAGCTTATTATGGACATGTTTTCGCTCGTGTTACCTAGTGATTTGCCCAAGTGAACATTGTTGGACTGTAGATCAGGCTCCCCTGTAAACCCACCTGCAACATCACAGGTTCCACTATACTCCACACCTGTGAGCTTTCAAATTATCGAATGCCAGTGGCAGCCCAAGAGACGCGAGCATTCTCCCCCCAGCTAGGCCCAAAGTGAAACCTGACCTGCCAACTCACCAATGAGTTGCAAAAACCCTACTGACCACTGGAGGTCTTCACGCATACAGACCAACTTCAGTCAGTACTCCATGAATCCCTTACTACCGAAGAAAACGAAGAAGAAGACCACCATGTGATACTGAGAACTGGTCACTCCAGACTGTGAACATCACATCTCTTGCAATACACCACCCTGCGGGTCTTTAATTATCCATGCCTAGCCCCAATGACGGTGAAAAGTCCAACAACACCAAAAAGAACATTCCTGCCTGCAACACCCCGATGAGTACAAAACTTTATTGACCCACTGAGAGCCTTTCACCATACAGAAGCCCTTGCCAGTACCTCCACCATTCTTGCCTAAGGGAAACGGGCAGAATCTCTTCCTACACACTACCATTGTTTTCATTCAATATGATCATCACCTATCAGTGACTGATTTGATGAAATAATAATTTTTTTTAAAAGTGTGTGTGTGTGTGTGGTGTGTGTGTGTGTGTGTGTGTGTGTTAGTGTAGTGTGAGTGGTGTGTGTGTTGTGTGAAATTAGTGTATGTGTGAGTAAATATGTTGTGAAAACACTCCACAGATTCGTCTCACAATCACAATGATCTTAACTCACCCAGAACAAAGTTTATATGTTGTCCCCCATCCCCTCCACCCTTTGATGTGTGTGTAGTGTGTGTGTGTGGTGTGTTTTGTGTGTGTGTGTGTGAGGTGTGTGTGTGTGTGTGTGTGTGATGTGTGTGCAACACATGATAATATCCCGGGGGCTGGATCACTATATCTCCTCAACAAACATCAGCATATTGATGCCAACACATTATTTCACCCTGAATTCAATGAACATCACCCACAGCATTGTTCACGTTTTTTAAACAACACCCATTTATATGAACCTCCCACCCCCACCCCCCACCCCAATAGTGGATGAAGATTATGTAGGGATATGAGAGGAGACCCTTTCTTAACACAGTGATCTGGCCCCCCTTCTTCCCTCCCCCCCCCCCCCCACAAACACTATACCCTCCTCCCCCCCCCCCCTTTTTTTTTCACCCTCAACCCCCCCCCCCCCCCCGATCATACCTTTATCACCCATTAATCTTCATCCCCTTCCCTCCCTAACATTACCAACAACAAACCTCACAACTACCCACGCATAAATACCACGACCTCTTTCACACGCTCAACGAATCATTTTATTTATTCACCTAACCCTTTTTTTTCTGGTTTTCCTCAGCCCCTCTCCCCCCCCCCCCCCCCCCTATTTTTTCCCACCCTTTCCATTAATTATCAATCCACGCATTACCACAACCGGTCCACAAAGATATCACACCATCCCAATAAACTAGACACACAACCCTATCATATCACACACCACACACCTGCCCCCTACATACAACCCCCCCCCCCCCCCCCCCACCTTTTTTCCTCTCCCATAATCCCCCATGTCATTTCCCCGCCTACCGGCTATTCCCCCATCACATGACAATCAGAAAGTCATTTTTCGTTCTTTTTTTTTTCAGGGGAGGAGGGTTGTAACTGTTCCCAAATGTTAATGTATTTATTTTTTTCGCCTGAAGAAGACCCAAGTGGTTGAAATGCATCGGTCTTGTCCATGTGCTTTGTATGTCAATGTCATTGGGCGGTAAGAACAACAATTTTCATATTTTGCATCGTTCGCCGCCATCAGTTCACTCCATCTTGAGACATGTTTTCAATCACGTAGTCTTGGAAATCACTCAAACGTCGCTGCCCAAAAATATACAGCTTGCCCTGACCGCAAAGAGACAACTAGCGTCCGCAACGCAAAATGTGCCTCGCGAGACGGCAAATAAGCAAAATATGTGCAAATCTGTCGTCAGACTTCTGCGTTGTCTAGCTCGCGTACGTTCAAGTGTCTCAAAACAAAATATGTATCGATGAAAACCTCAGAACCCAAGGAATAAAATGCAATAAATCGTATTTGACAAATTCTGTGCTGTGTAAAGTTAATGGCGGTTAAAGTCCCAGAAAGAACCACCTTTTTAAACAAACTTAACTTCCATATTGATCCTTTAATTCGATGAAAAAACTAAACAGCGTGAAAAAATATTGCAATGAAAAAAAAAGCTGACATCTCCGCATGGTGATACATATAAATTTCCTCTTATCCCAGATGACCGTCCAATGCGGAGAACTTTGCATTTTAAGTTTGATAGAAAACACAACATGCCTTATCACTACATGCCGTCGCCACGTGCTTCAAACACGATCTTCGATCGAAACGTTAATCCGTTTAAAATGGTCCATCAGATGTAAAAATTTTTTATAAATTTCGGTTGTTTCTATCATAGAAAATGGAGTTATTAAAAATATTTCGATTAGGGAAGTCCGAAATTTCATGAAATGACAATTTAGAACAAAACTCCGACAGTAAACAAAGGGACCGTCTGTCGTCAGGCATTTTCGTATGGTCTCTAAGCTTGTACAGAAAATATCATAGGCATGCGAAATACGAATGAAAGCTTAAGGATTTTATACTTTTCATTGATTCATGGCTCCTTTGGATTCTCCTCTACTTTTTTGAAATCGAGGGATTTTTGACGGTTTGTTCGTTCGACAATTCAAAATGGCGCCAAGATTAATTTGGTCGAAATACATTTATAAGGGAAAATATGGGGCTTCTTTCTCAGTCCAACCCGATTGTAAAGAATGGAATACATTAATTTTTGTGACTTCAGCGACGCTACACAACTAATCGGTTGCTGAGTGTTCATGATTTAAAGAATATTACACAATAAAAAAAGATCATCGATCAAGGGAGGTAAGGGGAAGATAACTCTATGAACAAAATTCCGTCTACTACGGTGATCAAGAAAAAAACACAGTAAGTCACCCGGCTACACTGTATTTGTGTGTGCATACATTCAACCTGACGGTTCTCCATTCTGTAATTCTTTTGATGATCACCGTTTTCAGCTTAATATCTTTAAAAAAAGTTATATTCAAGCCATGTATGATCTGTTTTTGCTTGATGTCATCAAGAAAGAGAAGTAATTCGCAGTTGTAGTTCTTTACCAAAATAAGCGTATTACCATCATGAAAAACATGCTACTAAAGATGCATGTTGTAATAGTAAATGATTCGTATACAGTCTGCCTTTATAACAACTTTTCTGTAATGTTGTTATCTGCCCATTTCAAATTGGCAGTGGACTTAAATAAACAATCTCACTCTCTCTCACACTTTCTCTCTCTCTCTCTCTCTCTGACTGTCTGTCTTCTCATCTCTCTCTCTCCTCTTCTCTCTCACACTCTCTCGACTCTCTCTCGTCTATCTCTCTCTCTCTCTCTCTCCCTCCTCCTACACTTATAGTAAGCAAAAACGAAACGCATACAACTTTTATAGCTATAAAAATGAGTACATCCGAGACACAACCAATGAATCATAAGTTGAGAAACTTAAGTCAAGTTTGGAACTATCACAACATAAGAAACGCAACAATTACTTTGACTTCCGTTTAGATTCTGTGTTAAGATACTGAACATTATCAAACACAGTTATTCGCGGATAAACCGTCTAAATTTCACAAATCAAGGGTCAGTGCAAAAGTTTAGTCCGTAACTCTGCGAACTGTTTTCCTACTATTTTTAAACCATGACACTATTCCAATCAGAACTTGCGTTCCTTTTTTTGAACGTACACATTACATGGATTCACAAGGCAAAGAATTTTTTCAGAATGACAGATATATACTTTTTATAATAATTTACTCATCTGTGTTGATAGCAACGATTATGTCTCATATGGTATTTTGATCCATTAGGCCATTATGCCGAACACCAACACAGAGAAGAGAGAAAGAGAGAGAGAGTATAAGAAAAAGAGAGATAGATAGAAGAGAGAGAGAGAGAGAGATACAGAGAAGCTGTCCTCCGCGCATCAGTGTAAATAAGCACCTGACTGAGAGTTAGGATATAGGATAAACATGCACACACTTTACATCTTCATACATTTCCCGCCTCAGTGCCGACTATAATGACGTCTTATTATCTGTTAACATTAATGTCCCTTACTCCTAATCCAACAAAATAAGCACACACTGGGTTTATCTAAAAGGAAAATGTGGGGGCGTCTTCATTCCACAACCTTCATGACTCCGCCGCTTTTCTTTGTCAATGACATGATCATCCCTAATGATCACCAAACACCAATTCGACCGCAATTCGCCAGTCATCCTCGTTCCCTTCTTCAGCATCTTACCCTTGCACAACCCAATCCTTAACAATTCACATACCATATTCATCTCCTTTGAACCAAGTCAACAAGACCAACCCTATCTGATCATCAACATCCCGAGTCTTCCTCCTTGAACCATTGTCAACATGACACAACCCTATCCAGAACATTGCACGAGCCCGATTCTCTCCTAGAACAACCCAATCCTGAACATCTTCACTATCCCATCTTCTTTCTACCTTGAACCATGGTACAACATGACACAACCCTACCCTGATCATTCACATCCGAGTCATTTCCTTGAACCAAGTGTCAACATGGACCTGGCAGTGAATGATCTCATTCTGCTGCTAAACGCCGTGTCGTAAAAATACTGTCTCCGTGTGAACGTATCGCAGCGAATAGCAATTCTGCGTGAATATAATCTTGTTGCAGCAGACAATATTTTCTGGAAAAATTGTCGCGCGACAACTTTTCACGAAAAATGTCCTATAAACTTATTGTATCTGTCCATAAAAAATACTGTCGCTCGAAATTTTGGCGACAGTTTATTTTCGACAGGACACTGTGAAATATTACAAGTAGTGAATGCTGTCGCTAATGGCGAACACATATTCACTTGAAAATCTTACTGCTAGAGTTAACATTTCCTGTGAAATATAGTCGCAGCGTTAATAAATCACAGCGACGAAGTTTACTGCAAAGTGAAAAAACTTCGACCGCTGTATAAGCGACTACATATCACAGAAAATAAATGTCATCCTGTTCATGGAAAAAAAAAAAAATTAGTCGCAAGTGATTTTTAAACGTAAATGTTTTGGACTAAAATCAAATTTCCATCAGATTGTGTGTGTGTCTGTGAAAACGTGAAGTTTTTTAACAATAAACGAAGGCGCAAGGACATTCAGGCACGAACGAAAGAAGAGGAAATTGGTAAGTGAACCCATAAGAAATGCAGCCCTACCTCCTTCACTAATTTACTTCACTAAAGGTTAATTATTTGTAAAGTAACCATGAAGACTTCATATAGTACACATCAAATTGGCTGTCTATATATTAGTAGAATTTTCTATATAATAAATCATCAAATTCTAATAAAATCAGCCCACTTTAGAACATCATTTCGGTTAAATGCCAGGCGTGTTAAATATATTTCCACAGGCCTATATTAACCGACACTCATTATTCTAAACCCAAACGCAATATTTGTGTTGGTCAGTTGGCCATATCGGAAGTGGTGAGCTTGCTCGATAATCCATTCAAAAGATGCACCTAAGGTCCTCAACACAATCTAAAATAAACTTAAAAAGTAAATGATTAAACCTTAATTGTCAGAACAGAACACAAACAAAATAGAGTCTAAATGCTAATACAGAGCCAAATCGCAGAAACAGACAGGTTCAGTTGTCTTCTTAATTGCCGAGCTTCTAGGCACTAAAACAATCATGAATTTTTATAACGAGTTTCAATGTACCCATTTTAGTCACAAGTAACCCAAAAGTAATCAGACGCCAAACTGCGAGCTTCAGGCATCATTGGCTTTGTTTTACTGCCGTCCTTTAAGGCATTCAAGCACTCAAGTAAGTCGTGATTTAAACAATGTAACATAGTATTTTCGGATGAAAGAACATACATTTCTGTCTAAAACTTTTATCTAGTTTTAATGAAATAACCAACGCAGAAAAAATGGCAGAACCCTAACGTTCAAAATGGGTTTTCCTTCATTACTCTCGTGTTTAAAGGCCCTAAGGCCATAAAATAAAAACATGATCAAAAGTTAAACAATAAAGGACACATTATATAAATTTATCTTTTGTTGTGGATGGCTTCTTTAAAAAAAAGACAAACGAATTATATCAAAACTAAAAAGAAACATTCCAAAGCGACCGTCAATATTTAGGATATATTTCAGTCTAAACAAATTGGATGCACACACCTGCGCACGTGCGCAGCAGCGCGTGCGCGGACACACACACACACACACACACACACACACAAACACACACACACATCACACACACACACAATCACACACAGGCCACACATCACACACACATAACACACAACATGCACTAACAACATGTACTGATCACTGAAAAAAAACAACCGCTACAACTTCTATTGAAGTGGGTATAAACTGATCACGGGTGGGCTTAATTGAGCTATCTGCACCCACTTAGCCCATCAGGGGAGTTCATCTTATCCATTTTGGACCATGATCACTATAAATCCTCTTCCCATGACAGCAACAACAAAATAGATACTCTGATTTATTTTGTTTCAAGGGTGTTATAATAATTTATATGTTAGAATATCGAAGGACAACAGGAAAGTCAAACAATCTATTATTTTAGCCATGTCATTGATTTAGCAGAATTCCTAGACGTAAAGAATTGGTACTAAATATTTCTAATGCTTACTGTTGTATCCTTAACCTCCCGCGACCAGCCATGGTATTCAAGCAGAGGAAGATAAGCAAAGCTAACAAGAAGCACACAAAAGATCATAACTATATCTCAACAAAAAGTTTTTCTCAATTAGCATGAGCCCAATAAATCTCCTGGCCCGCATTAACCAATTATTCCCACACAGGGTAACAAAAGAAAGTAACTAACCTTCCATACGCTCCCACCTAGTCATGTGACAGAGACACATTACTATCTTTCTTAACT
>CM031609.1:65433460-65435960 GCA_018398815.1 Conus ventricosus
CTCGTTGCCCTTCTTCAGCTTCTTATCCTTGCACAACCCTATCCTGATCATTCACATCCCGAGTCTTCTCCTTGAACCATGGTCAACATGACACAACCCTATCCTGATCATTCACATCCCGAGTCTTCTCCTTGAACCATGGTCAACATGACACAACCCTATCCTGATCATTCACATCCCGAGTCTTCTCCTTGAACAACCTATCCTGATCATTCACATCCCGAGTCTTCTCCTTGAACCATGGTCAACATGACACAACCCTATCCTGATCATTCACATCCCGAGTCTTTTCCTTGAACCATGGTCAACATGACTGCAGTGAATGATCTCATTCTGCTGCTAAACGCCGGTGTCGTATATAATACTGTCGCCGTGGAATTGTAATCGCAGCGATAGCATTTCGCGTGAAAATAATATTGTTGCAGCAACAATATTTTCTGGAAAAATTTTTCGCGCGACAACTTTTCACGAAAAATGTCCTATAAAAATATTGTAGCTGTCCATAAAAAATACTGTCGCTCGAAATTTTGCGACAGTTTTTTCCGACAGGACACTGTGAAATATTACAGTCAGTGAATGCTGTCGCTTGCGACACATTTCCACTTGAAATCTTACTGCTAGAGTTAACATTTTCCTGTGAAATATAGTCGCAGCGTTAATATTTCACAGCGGACGATGTTTTCTGCAAAGTGAAAAAACGTCGCCGCGGTTAAGCGTCAAAATATCACAGAAAATAATGCAGCCTGTCATGGAATAAAAAAAAATTGTCGCAAGTGATTTTTTATCGTAAATGTTTTTGACGAAAATCAAATTTCCATTCATGTGTGTGTGTGTGTGCTGTGAAACGTGAAGTTTTTATCAATATCGTAGGCCTAGGACATTCAGCACAACGAAAGTAGAGGAAGATTGGGTAAGTTAGAACCCATAAGAAATGCAGCCCTACCTCCTTCACTAATTTTACTTCACTAAAGGTTAATTATTTGTAAAGTTTACCATAAGAGCTTCATATAGTACAGCCATCAAATGCTGTCTATATTTTAGAAGTTCTATATAATAAATCACAAAATTCTTAAAGAAAAGGAAGCCCACTTTAGACTTTCATTTCGGGTTAAATGGACCAGGGAGTGGTAAATATTTTGCCACAGGCCTATATTAACCGACACGCATTATTCATAAACCCAAACCAATATTGTTTGTCTGTTGGCCATATCGGATGTGTGAGCTTGCTCGATAATCCATTCAAAGGCACCTAAGGTCTCAACACATTCATAAAATAAACTTAAAAGTAAATGATTATCCTTAATTGTCAGAACAGAAACACAAACATAATAGAGTCTAAATGCTAATACAAGCCAAATCGCAGAACAGACAGTTTCAGTTGTCTTGCTTTAATTGCAGTGCTTCTAGGGCACTTTAAAATCATGAATTTATAAACGAGTCAAAGTAACCCATTTTAGTCACAAGTAACCCAAAAGTTTTCAGACGCCATAATGCAGAGCTTCAGGCATCATTTGGCTTTGTTTTACTGCAGTCCTTTTAAGGCATTCAAAGCTCCAAGGAAGTCGTGATTTGAAATCAATTAACATAGTATTTGGTTGAAAGGATCATACATTTCTTGTCTAAAACTTTTATCTAGTTTAATGAAATAAACAACGCAGAAAAAATGCAGAACCTAACGTTCAAAATGGGTTTTCTTTCATTACGCTCGTGTTAAGGCACCTAAGGCCTAAATATAAATCATGTTCAAAAAAGTGAAACATAACACATTTATATAAATTATCTTTTGTTGTGGATGGCTTCTTTTAAAAAAGACAAACGAATTTATGTTCGAAAACAAAAAGAAACATTCAAAGCACCGTCAATATTTGGATATATTTCTTCTAAACAAGTGGATGCCACACACGCGCACGTGCGCGCGCGCGTGCGCGGACACACCCACACACACACACACACACACACACACACACACACACACACACACACACACACACACACACACACACACACATACACACACATCAGGCACTATCAACAATTACTGATCACTGAAAAAAAACAACCGCTATCAACTTCTAATGAAGTGGGTATAAACTGATCACGGTAGGCTTAATTGAGCTACTGGCCCAACTTAGCCCATCAGGGGGAGTTCATCTTATCCATTTTGACCATGATCACTAAAAATCCTCTTCCATGACAGCACATCAAAATATTACTCTGATTTTTTTGTTTCAAGGGTGTTTATAATAATTATATGTTAGAATTCGTTGACACAGAAAGCAAACAATTCCTATTTTTAGCCATGTCTTTGATTTAGCAGAAGCATAGACGTAAAGAATTGGTACGAAATATTTCTAATGCTTACTGTTGGTATCCTTTCCCGCGACCAGCCATGGTTTTTCTAGCAGAGGAAGTTATGCATGCTAACAATGTAGCACACAAAAGATCTTAACTTATCTCATCATAGTTTTCTCAAATTAGCATGAGCCCAATTTATCTACTG
>CM031609.1:65440960-65450960 GCA_018398815.1 Conus ventricosus
CATGTATGTCACTACACGCCAGAAACGACAGAAAATGACATCCTCATTTGCGCCATTATATGCCCAAGGACAAAAGATTGAAGAGGTTACATCGCATAAAGTTTTAGGTGTTATCATTGATAACGATTTATCTTGGTCTTACCACATTGCGGATCTTGGAAAATGTATTTCTAAGAGAATATATCAACTGTCAAAGATAAAAGAATTTCTAAATCTTCACTCCAGAAAGATATTCTTTCATGCGCACATTCTTTCTCTTATCAATTATGCATCCACGTTATGGGATAATGCCAGTGAAACTAATCTGAAACTAGTAAGTCGTCTGCATAAAAGGGCCATTAAATTAATTCAGTTGAAATCCAATACCTTGACAAAGAGTGATTACAAAACTTTAAATATTCTTCCATTTAAAGACAGACTCTACTTCAACAAATGCTTGAGCATGTACAATGTAATGAATGGATCAGCCCCGAAGATAATCTTTGAAAGCTTTGTCTTCAATAGTTACAGACATACACACTGGAGTGAACCACGGTTTAGCTTTCTTGTTGGTGGGCACACGTTTAGGGGTCTCTGGGGCATGTCTATCAAGCAATCCACTGACACATGTGTTATAATCAGACTGTAATGTCACAGGTGTAGGACAGAGTATTCTCAAGATCAGACCTAAACGATGATCTGTCAATGCCACGAATATTCCTGCACTGAACTACTGTGGAGGGGAATACAGACTTTTTAATATTAAGTTCACAAACAACTGACATGTGATCAGAGGTGAGGTAGTGGGAGACACTAGTCGACTGAACAAGGGGGTCAGACTAACTGTCAACAACCTAGTCAATTATATGGCCTGACCTGTGTGTGGGTTCAGTCACAAGCTGTACCAGATCGAACTGTGTAAACATGTCTTTCAACCTGGCTGCCTGTTGCTCTACGTCGTAATGAAAATTAAAATCCCCTAGGATTACAGACTTTCCCCGCTCCACGTTGCAATAGGCGAGAAAGTCTGTAAACTGTTGGTGAAAGAGGGCATCAGTCATCCTATTGGTTTTGCTTGGAGGGGGGCGGTACAACAAACAGAAGTTAATGTGTAATTGTGACAGCAACAGTGTCACGATACAGGGTTAGATTTGTTCCTCCAACTGTTTACCTTAGGAACGTGTGTGATAGCTAGGCTGAAAATAAAACATTGTGTTTGGAAGTTGTGTGCCTGTGCGTGTTATTTTTAGTTGCATGCAAGCGTGCGTGTGTGTTTCCCTTAGATACTCCGTTCCCAGAGTCCACCAAACCGGTTGAATTTGGACGTGGCCTGAACCGAGTTCAGGTAGACAGGGGAGGTCACTTGTGTGTGACGAGTCAGTCGAGAGACTAGAAGTTTCCCTCACACGACGATGCTGTGTTTGGCTCGGAACTCCTGTTCCCCCGCAGTGGTGGAGTTGTGGCTTGGACATTATTGTCCCCCAATTTCGTGGGCGTTTCATCAGTTTTTCTGGGCGCCTGGTCGTGGGTCCATCTCGGGTTTCAGGTTTGGAACTTGCCGTTGTTCGTCTCTGGATTCGGAAGTCTATGTTTGTGCGTTTGTGTCTGTGTGCGCATGGTTCAATGTATTCAGTTACAATTGTTTCATGCTTTCGGGCATTTATGGTTTTATGCTTGTGTATTTTAACGAGAATGCGAGAAAATGTGTGCGTAGAAAGCGTGTGTATTTGTGAACGTGTGAGATTTGGGAGAGTTTCACTTTGCTTTGGCGAGACGGAGTAGCTTCCCTTCGCCCGGTTTTAATTTTGTTATGTATTTTAGTAGAAATAAAGAAGGGAACAGTGTTCTTTCCCGTGAAGTTTGGGAAAAGCAAGTGGATAGTTATATTGAACTAGTCTGTATGGTTTTGCTTTGAGGGTTGTTTGTTTTTGGGAAAAAAAACATTTAATTTGTAGTTAAGTGTTGGAAGTGAGTAGTATCGTATAATTTTTTGCTTTATATAAATTTCGGTTGTTATTTAAAAGGCGCGTGCCGATATTTTGACGGTTAGTTCTCTTCGCTGTTGGGAACTTGTTATAATTGGAAATGAAATGAGGTAGGGAACAGTAAACGATAAACAGTAAACAAGTGGGGTATGTTTTGCTCCCATAAGGAAACCTAACACAGAGTAACTTTATTCAAGACTGGCACAGCCTTTTAAACTTGAATAAAGTCAGACAAATACAAGACGAACAATCTAATAGTGGGGGAAAAAACAGCGCAGGCCAACAACTGAACTGTCTGGCAAAGATTTGGACTTGAGGGGAGGGAGAGGAGTTTGAAGATGGAGAAACTGGAAAATGAAATTTAAAAAAAAAAAAAAAAAAAAAAAATGTTACAGATATGAAAACTCTTCTCTAGCTGCATAAGGGAACCATCGCAATCCCTTCTGAAGGCAGATATATTTGTATTGCCTGCTCCGAGGCCTTTCGCCGCTGAATCGGGACTCATCAGGGAGACACGGCTGGTTGACGCCGGGAGCGCAGACACAACCAGCCGTGTCTCCCTGATGAGTCCCGATTCAGCGGCGAAAGCCTCGGAGCAGGCAATACAATATATCTGCCTTCAGAAGGGATTGCGATGGTTACCTTATGCAGCTAGTGAAGAGTTTTCATATCTGTAACTTTTTTTTTTTATTTTTTTTTAAATTTCATTTTCCCAGTTTCTCCATCTTCAAACTCCTCTCCCCTCCCCTCAAGTCCAAATCTTTGCCAGACAGTTCAGTTGTTGGCCTGCGCTTGTTTTTCCCCACTATTAGATTGTTCGTCTTGTATTTGTCTGACTTTATTCAAGTTTAAAAAGGGCTGTGCCAGTCTTGAATAAAAGTTACTCTGTGTTAGGTTTCCTATGGGAGCAAAACATACCCCACTTGTTTACTTTTTTGTTATAATTGGCCAAGGTCATGATGACCGGCGGAGGTTGACCTTCAAGGTCAACGTCATAATATAAACACTTGTTGAATTATTTCCCTTTGAATAACATTGTCAAAATTTGTTCAAGTTAATTCTATATTAATGTTATTGTCTTCTTTCTTGAGGAATTAAAAGGGTGTTTTGCATTTTTCTTGTTTGGGAAAGAAAGATAGTGTTTTTAATTAAATTTTACCTATGTTTTTTTTCAAGTAGTTGGGACTTGGGTTTTCCTTGGGGAGACTCGGGTTAGTATTACCTGTCAGTTTAATGTCATCGTCTTGGCGTTGTGAGCTCCATGAACTTTTGAACAGAAGAACACGTCGGACAGCTTTCATCGCTTTGAACTTTTGGTTTTCACACCTTCGTTGAAGGAACTACATTAGTAATGAACTATAGTTAGTGATAGTTTTGCTTATCTGAAATTCTGAGTTATTGTGATTCGTACTTTGCTGCACGTTGGAATGATTTGAATACTCTGTTGTGGGGTGCATACATTTTTGAAAACATTTGGCTGATATTGATTGTTGTGTGCATTCACAGGTTTTGGTACACAGAAGGAGCAGAGCAGTCGGCAGTGTGTGTGTGTCTATAGCGTACGCGTGACCTTGTTAATGTAATTTTGTGTGCTGTTAGTTTTAGCAAATTATGGTTGTTGTTCTTCTGTGGAGCGCATGTCGTGATGTGATTAATAAATTTAGTTAGTTTGTGGTTACATTTGGTGTGAGTGTGGTTAGGGGTGAATCATAGCTGAGTGTTTGGGCTTATGGATGAAGGTTTGAATGCGGGACTGATCGTTGGTGTGTGAACGCGGGGTGAAGCCCCTGACTTGGTGTTTGCCGTCTCCCTCGGCGACGTGACATTTGGATGCAGCGGTGGATGATGGCTGAACAGTAAGTTCGGGAGTTTCATTTCTTGTGTATGACTGGTGGTGATAGGGTTAGGACATCCTTGTTTTGGTTTGCATCTTTGTGTCCTGTCGTGTGTTTGTTTGAACGTTGGGAGGTTGGAGGGGCCTGGGCTCTGAGCCGCGGGAGTCCGGATCCAGAGCTCGACTGAGTTCAGGCCGAGTCCAGACCTGATAGCTTGAGGGAGATCCACCTCAGGCGCTCAGTTAGGTCCTGATTTCATCTTAGCGTTCATGAGTTTTATTTAGTTCAAAAATTTGTAGGTTAGTAGTTAGGTTTTGTATGGGTGTGTGTGGTGAAAGGTGTTAGGTAGAGTAAAAAAAAATGACGCTGTTCGTGAACTGAGTTTTCGCGATAATCGACTGTGAGCGATATGTCCATGAGGACAAGAAACGTCTACGTTAAGGCCGTTTGGTTCCAGACTCAGAGTCTTCAGAGGAAGAAGGGATGGATGCTGTCAAGTTAACTGTCGAGGAGAAAACCTCTACTTGTTGAGCAAGAACGTTCTCCGATGGGTACCAACACCGAGGTTACGGTGAACCGGAGGTGTTATGGTTGCGCAAGAACGGGATAGCTCTTGGACTGACAGGCACCGAGTTGGTGGCTTTTGTTCAGGTGGAGCTGAAGGAAATAAGGAAGATGCCTTGCGACAAAGAACTGGAGTTGAGGAAGGAAGAGCTTAAGCAACAAGGGAGGCTAGGAAGGAAGAGTTGGATCGCCAGGAGAAATTGAGGAAGGAAGAGCTTAAGCAACAAGGGAGGCTTAGGAGGTAAGAGTTGGATCGCCAGGAGAAATTGAGAAGGAAGAAATGGAGCTTCAGGAGCAGATTAGAGGGGAGGAGCTGAAGTTAGACAAGATGTAGATCCAGTTGCGCCAAGCGGAGTTGGAGAGCTTGAAAGGAAAAGGCTGAAGACGCTGAGATCTTTCAAAGGAGTTAGCGAAGTTGACCAAACCAAAGACGCCTGATTCGTACGTGTGCGGTGCCCGAATTCAACGACGGAGACGATATTGAGGCATTTTTGCGTCATTTCGAAAGTATAGCCGTTGCGCATGAGTGGCCAGAGGGCGTTTGGGCTGCGAGATTGTCTCCGTTGTTGCATGGGAAGGCGAGGAAAGCGTTTCTGCTTATTGATCACGGCGAAACACCACTCAGCTCACGACATCAAGACCGCTCTTCTAGAGAATTTTGTAGACTCCAGAGTTCTACCGGAGGAAGTTTAGGGAAATGCGGAAAGAGGTTGACGAGGATTTCACCCAGTTTTTGAAGCGACTGAAAGAGAACTTCAATCTGTGGTTGAAGCTGGCAGAGGTGGACTTAGAAGATCCAAAAGCGTTGTGTGATTTGTTCTTGAGAGAACAGTTTTTGTCAACTCTCAGTGCCGACCTAGCTTACTACGTCCGCGAGAAAGAAACCGCGAAATGTGGAGGAAGCCGCACAGCTTGCTTTTGACTATGTCGAAGTTAGGCGAGAGGCAAGAGTGCACAATCCTACCATTTGCGCCCCGAGTCAGTTTAGGAAAAACCGACCAGAGGGTCAGTCAGCCAATAGAGGAAGGACATTGGAAACTGGGCTAACAAAGCCAACTGCTGCAACTGCAGGGAACTCGGTCAAACCAGCAGACAACCGTGTGACTTCCAGGCTCCCTCGTCGTCCTCGTCTAACACTCCGGGAAGTTTGCAGATTTTCGGTGCTACAGGTGTGGGAAACCAGGTCATACTGCCAGGCAGTGCCGATCTCTGTGAGATCTATAAGCTCGCCAGAGAAGGAGGCTTGGACAGAGAAACCTGTGGCTGCTTATTCACCATACTTTCCCGCGACTGTGAACGGCAAGGAGGTGACAGCTCTTAGAGACACAGGAGCGGAAGTTTGTTGCGTTAGAGAAGACCTTGTGGCTGCGGACCAGTACCTTCCCGGAAATATTCAACTGGAAATGGCTGATCGTTCATGTGTGGGAACCTACCCTTGGCATTAATTTGTGTGGACACCCCGCTTGTGCAGGAAAGTTTGTCGTGGCCGTACTGCGTCATTTGCGTTGTGAAGTGATCCTTGGGAACCAGGTGACGGGGATGAACGAAGAACTCTTAGCGGTACCTTTGTTTCCATCGTCAAAACGTTGGGAGTAGTTCAGACCCGAGCGCAAAAGGCGGCTGAGGAATCCTACACTGTTCTCGACATCAAAAGTGTTGAAGGTCTCAACGTTAGTCCGAAACAGCTGCGAGAACTACAGAGAAGGATGCCACATTGCAGCGTGCTAGAGACGCTGTTGCGAAGAGAGTTGTAGTTCGCGTGGGCAAGAAGCAGAACCAGGTCACTTTCCGATTTAAGAAGGGGATTCTACAGAGAGTATATTGTGAGGGTGATCAACAGTATACACAGGTGTGTGTGCCGAAGCCGTTACATCAGCGGGTCATTCAACTCGCTCACGACCCACCAATGAGTGGACATTTGGGGACCAAGAAAACCCGACTCAGAGTGGGATGAGATTTCTATGGCCGGGAATGTGCGGAGACATTCATCGATACTGTTTGTCTTGCGAACGCTGCCGAGAGAGTGACTCCCCGCAGAAGAGTGGGCAAGGTTCCATTAGCTAGGATGCCACTACCCAGCGTTCCATTTGAGCGAGTGGGGTTGATATCGTGGGGCCCATCAAGCCAGCGTCAGATGCGAAGCACCGATATATTCTTGTTATGATGGACTTTTGCTACACGGTATCCAGAGGCAGAGGCACTTCGAGATATTGAAACAGAGACAGTTGCCGAGTCGTTGTGGAAACATGTGGTCCAGGCTAGGAGTGCCGAGCGAAGTCTGACAGACAGGGGAAGCCAATTCACCAGCAGGACCATGCAAGAGGTGTAACAAGCTTCTGGCTATCAAAGGACTCACTACCACACCATAACCATGCACAATGCAACGGCTTGGTCGAAAGTTTTAACGGTACTTTGAAGAGCATGCTGAAGAAGTTATGCATGGAACAGCCAACAGCATGGCATAGGTATCTTCCGGCAGTGTTGTTCACATACCGGGAGGTCCCGCAGGAGAACACCGGATTTTCACCCTTTGAGTTGCTGTATGGAAGAACCGTCAGAGGCCCCATTGGCTATTCTTCGCGACCTGTGGACGAAGGAACAGCAGCAAGGGGGACCATCAACTGCCGCAGCTTATGTTCTTGAGTTGCGGAATTGCATTGCTGAGACTTGTGAGATGGCCAAGAAGAATCTTGAGAGAGAAGGTGAGCAGCAGAAGCGACACTTCGACAAGAAGGCCAAACGCCGAACTTTTAAGGCTGAGACCAGGTGTTGTTACTTCTTCCGGAGAAGAAGAACAAACTGCAGATGGCATGGCAGGGTCCGTATCTGGTGGAAGCCCGGATGGGAGTGTGCGACTACCAAATCCGCATCAGAGGGAAACCGAAACTCTTCCATGCTACATGCTGAAGGAATACCATCAGCGTGCGCTGGAGGTCAACACCATTGGAGTGGTTGCTGAGGCTGAGGAATGGGAAGAGGTGTCATCTACAAAGGAGAATATCCCGGTGATTCACTCCAGGCTGAGGAAACGGTGGATGACGTCGTTTTAGACCCGACATCTCCAGAGATTTGTTCCGACATCCGGGAGTTGATTCAAGAGCTTTCTGATGTCATCACCGATCTTCCACTTCAGACTACTCTGGTTCAGTGTGAGATCCGGTTACTGCATGACCAACCTGTTGAATACTCGCCAGTACCCATTACCTTTTTCCCAGCGTGATGTAGTGGGAAAAGAAGTAGAGGCAATGTTGAAGATGGGAGTGGTTGAGACTTCTGTTTCCCATACAACTCGCCAATCGTGCTTGTGGAGAAAAAAGGACGGCAAAATCAGGTTTTGCACCGACTTTCGCAAGCTCAACCAAATTGTTGTTTTTGATACCGAACCGATGCCCGACATGGAATACCTTTTTTCCAAGCTAGCGTCTGCCAAGTTCTTGTCAAAGATTGACTTATCCAAGGGATATTGGCAGGTACCAATGGCATTGGAGGACAAACCGAAGACTGCATTCTCTACACCACAGGGGAGTTTTCAGTGGACGGTGATGCCATTTGGCTTGAAGACAGCTGGCGCAGTTTTTTTCGCGCATGATGAGAAAGTTACTGTTACCCTCTTAAGATGCCGGAGATTGACAACTTCATGGACGACATTCTGGTGGCCACAGACATCCAAGGAGAAGCAACTGGAGTAGTTGAGGAGATTGTTTACCAGACTTCGTGAGGTGTCTTTGTCAGCGCGGCCTTCAAAGTGCATGCTTGGTTTCAAGCGTCTAGAATACTTAGGACATGTCGTGGGCAACGGGACTATTGAGCCTACTGAGGACAAGCTCAGTAAGATCCGGGATGTGCCACAACCAACGACGAAGAGGCAAATCCGCGTTCCTGGGATTGGCGGGTTTCTACCGCAGGTTCATCCAGAATTTCGCCGAACTTGCTGTGCCACTCACGGAAGCGACTAGGGAGAAAATGCCGAACAAGGTTCAGTGGACACCAGAACTGAACAAGTCGTTCAACTCTCTCAAGAGTCGTTGTCGTCGCAACCTGTATGTGTTCTACCTCACTTCAACAACCATTTGTGCTTCGCACGGATGCGTCAGACTCAGGGCTAGGGGCAGTCCTGCTCCAGGATCAAGGTCAAGGACTTCAGATAGTGGCTTGCGCAAGCAAGAAGCTTTTGCCAGCAGAGCAAAACTACTCAACCGTGGAGAAGGAATGTCTCGCTATGGTTTGGGGAATAGGCAAGTTCAGTCCCTATCTGTATGGCCGACAGTTTACGGTTCAGAGTGACCATCAGCCACTACAGTATCTGCAAACCATGAAAGCGACCAACAAGCGTGTTATGAGATGGTCCCTCAGATGCAGCCATATTCTTTTGTTGTGGAGGCCATCCAGGCAAGGAGAATGTTGGAGCTGACTACCTGAGTTGCATCGAAGTCGAGTGAGACGTTCTGCAAATCTATACCTGTACCGTTCCTGGTTGTTAATGTAACCCTCCAGTTTCATCTGGAAGGGGGTTTGTCACGATACAGGGTTAGATTTGTTCTCCAACTGTTTACCTTAGGAACGTGTGTGATAGCATAGGCTGAAAATAAAACATTGTGTTTGGAAGTTGTGTGCCTGTGCGCGTTATTTTTAGTTGCATGCAAGCGTGCGTGTGTGTTTCCCTTAGATACTCCGTTCCCAGAGTCCACCAAACCGGTTGAATTTGGACGTGGCCTGATCTGAGTTCAGGTAGACAGGGGAGGTCACTTGTGTGTGACGAGTCAGTCGAGAGACTAGAAGTTTCCCTCACACGACGATGCTGTGTTTGGCTCGGAACTCCTGTTCCCCCCCGCAGTGGTGGAGTTGTGGCTTGGACATTATTGTCCCCCAATTTCGTGGGCGTTTCATCAGTTTTTCTGGGCGCCTGGTCGTGGGTCCATATCGGGTTTCAGGTTTGGAACTTTTGCCGTTGTTCGTCTCTGGATTCGGAAGTCTATGTTTGTGCGTTTGTGTCTGTGTGCGCATGGTTCAATGTATTCAGTTACAATTTTCCTCTTTTGTTTCATGCTTTCGGGCATTTATGGTTTTATGCTTGTGTATTTTAACGAGAATGCGAGAAAATGTGTGGGTATAGAAAGCGTGTGTATTTGTGAACGTGTTGAATTTGGAGAGTTTCACTTGCTTTGGCGAGACGGAGTAGCTTCCCTCGCCCGTTTTAATTTTGTTATGTATTTTAGTAGAAATAAAGAAGGGAACAGTGTTCTTTTCCGTGAAGTTTGGGAAAAGCAAGTGGATAGTTATATTGAACTAGTCTGTATGGTTTGCTTTGAGGGTTGTTTGTTTTTGGGAAAAAAAAACACTTTAATTTTGTAGTTAAGTGTTGGAAGTCAGTAGTATCGTATAATTTTTTGCTTTATCTACATTTCGGTTGTTATTTAAAAGCGCGTGCCGACATTTGACAGTTAGTTCTCTTCGCTGTTGGAACATGTTATAATTGGCCTAGGTCATGATGACCGGCGGAGGTTGACCTTCAAGGTCAACGTCATATATATAAACACTTGTTGAATTATTTCCCTTTGAATAACATTGTCAAAATTTGTTCAAGTTAATTCTATATTAATGTTATTGTTTTCTTTCTTGAGGAATTAAAAGGGTGTT